>CM019180.2:11423904-11558400 GCA_009739505.2 Apolygus lucorum
CCCACTTATTTTATCTAATAGTGTAAGAAAAAAAATCGGATTAACGCTATTCTTCATGATTTTTTGCGTAGAATTCAAAAATGACAAAATTGCGCAGTGAGCAATCGCGCAACCATGCGCAATCATGATCAACTTTGTTTTTTCAAATGAGAACCCCCATTTTTTATTGCAGATTCGGATTCTACATCAAATTTTATGAACATTTTCCCTTGACAACTTTTTTTTTTGGACGCGCGCAGCCCGCTCAGCGAGCGCTCAAAGATGCGCAACCCAGAGATTGCGCCAAAGTAGAGATGAAGGTAAACATCAATTGCGGCACATCACTTAGCACTATTTTTCTACGCTGAATCTCGTGGTGCCATCCCTTTCTTGATTTGATTTCATTTTACCGTATCTACTGCCGAAAAAGTCACTTTTTGAGGAGGAAATCATCGATTTTCTTACAAAGAGTAATAATCATCCTAATAAAATGTAAAAAATTAAATTTTTAAAATTGTAAAATAACGGGAAACTTCTACATAATTATCACAAAATGTTGCAAAATAATTTTCAGTCTTCTAAAATCATGATTAGATGAACACTGATTGAAACAATTAAGCGATAAATTCTTAATAATAACTCTTAATAAAACTCTTAATAAATTAAGAACTTTTAAATAAACTCTTAATAAATAATAAATCTTAATGTTAACTGTATTGTCTACCTGCACAAAGGAGTAATAATTCGAGAAGAAAACAATACTCGTAAATGATTCCACGGAAAATCGATGATTTCCTCCTCAAAAAGTGACTTTTTCGGCTGTAGATACGGTAAAATGAAATCAAATCAAGAAAGGGATATCACCACGCGATTCAGCGTAGAAAAATAGTGCTAAGTGATATGCCGCACTTGATGTTTACCTTCATCTCAACTATGGCGCAATCTCTGGGTTGCGCATCTTTGAGCGCTCGCTGAGCGGGCTGCGCGCGTCCAAAAAAAAAAAGTTGTCGAAGTAAAATGTTCATAAAATTGGACGTAGAATCCGAATCTGCAATAAAAAATGGGGGTTCTCATTTGAAAAAACAAAGTTGATCATGATTGCGCATGGTTGCGCGATTGCTCACTGCGCAATTTTGTCATTTTTGAATTCTACGCAAGAAATCATGAAGAATAGCGTTAATCCGATTTTTTTTCTTACACTATTAGAGAAAATAAGTGGGGGGAGCGTAGTTACTTGGACACCCTGTATAATTGCTATTAAACTAGTTTAAAAAATAAGAAATTGAATTAATGATTGAATTCTAAGTTGTTGAAAAACGTACGCCAAGTAGTGTAATAGCTTCCATACAAATAATAACGTAGAGATATCTCATGATACACAAACAATTAAATTGATAAGAGAACTGTTGAATTCCATTACATGAAGTTTGATGTTTTGATAAATTCGGTCAATATAATAATAATAATAATAATAATAATAATAATAATAATAATAATAATAATAATAATAATAATAATAATAATAATAATAAATATAATAATAATAATAAAATAATAATATAGTAATAATATATAATATTTGACAATTTTTATTTTCTGAAATTTAAAAACAAACTTTTGGGAAATCAAGAAAAACTCCCTGAATGCCGCTATTGATAAAATTGTGAAAGGAAAACTTTTTTCCCTGTCTCAGCAATCAATTTGACGCGTTTTACGTATTTTTCTTGATTTTTATCCTTCGCCTGAGGCCTCCAAATTCGCTAATCTATTCCATGGACTAACGCCCTTAAAAACAAACAAAAAAAAAAAAAAAACGTGTGCAATCTGTGGGACGTAAAAAATAAGGGCAACGTTGGAAAGAGCGTTGAATTTTTGCTCATCTTTCTGATGTCAAACTAAAATATTTTGAGAAAATCTGATGCGTAAAAAATAACTAAAGTTAAATTTTGGTAATTTTTTTAAAATTTCATTTTTTTGTGTGTTTACAGACAAGTGTTTTTTTACAGACAATCTATGGAAAAAACTTTCTCAGAATCTCGGCTTTCCAACGATATAATAAAACGTAAAAAAGTTGTCCTGAGCAAATTTTTCAATTTTAGAAGGTTTCTAACAGAATTCCTCTTTTCATGGAAACGAATCTTTATTAATATTTTCAGCTCGGAATAAAACACACTCCCTTTGAACATTCATGAACCCGATTTGGTGGTTTCATGGACCTGGTCCTCCAGGTGTGTAACTTGGAAAAATTGGGTACTTGCATATTTAAACAATTTTTTTCTTCTGTGGTGAATCTCTATTGAAGCGCATACCTCTAAGTTGAAACCCCAGAATCATTTCCTAAAGATTTTGAATGAAAAATTGAGACATTTCTGAACGGACGAAAAGTATCATAACCACCCCCCCCCCCGAAAGATAGCTCAAAATTTAACAAAGTTATTCAATTTTCAAATTAGGTGAACCAAAACAAAAAACAAAATTTCTCCTTAGAGGGAAAAACAATAGATCATGGGTATGTCCATATGTACCTACCTATTTATTTAATTCTGTTCATTCATAGAAAAAGTAAATAAGTAAAACTCTCCGATCGCACGTAATACTTATATCGCAGTATTTTACAGAACCGTGCTTCATAGCTACCGATAGGTAGCTGTCCGTTTACTGATATCCGCGTAGCATTTTTTGTGGCAAAAAAAGTGTCGCGAAAAATTCCTTGACCCCCAGCCAAAAGACATATCCTTGTCAAAAATTTCCACAGTCGAATTCAGGGTGGAAATTTGTGTTTGTGCGCGGAGAACATCAGGTTCAGGGGTTGAATGAAGGGGGGCAGCAATTAGCCTCCTTAAGTTGGTAGCCGCCTGTCGTTCGAACGCTCAATTCTTTAAAAAAATATATAATAACCTTCAAAACAGGACAAAAAATATGGAATTTAGAAAATTACCAAAATTTTAATTTGAGCTCTGTTTCCACGTATCAGTTTTTCTCAAAACATTTTTGTTTGGCAAAAGGGAAATGGGAAATTTATCGCTCTTTCCAATGGCACCCTGAGTTTTACATTTTTACTGTAGATTATGGTAGGTATGGTAATTTTATTAATATAAGATCAAAAACACGAAAAATATTAAAATTGCGATAAAATTTGATGAATTGGGATAAGAAAAAATTGCTAGGAGCCTTTTGTGTTGGAAATTACAGTTGAACACCTTAAGTGTCCACCCTATAAATTACTATGATTACCTATTACTATTGCAGCAGCTTCATTTACTTTGAAAATGTCCTAACAGAAATGGGACTTTGTTCCCCTGGACTAATTCTGGAAGAGACCACATGTTACTCGTAGGAAGTACAGTTTAATATAGCTGGGCCCCAGCGACTTTAGGTCTTCTTATCTCATTGATTCCTTTTTTATGTCCACCCCTTCACTTCCCCATCCTCGACAGAGCCCACCCACGACAACCTAATCAGATGAAGAGCGAAGCTTTCACTATAACTCACAATCGTCTCCACTCCACCCCTTTCTTTATTGGATTCCAAAGGATCATTTTTCTTCCTTTTTCAGGGAATACGTAGGTATACCTTCTCCAGTACGTTCAATACTATGTGGAAGAGGGAGCAGAGAGGACCCAGTTTTTCTTTTTCTACCTTTAATCAGGCCAAAAGGAAAATTGAAAATTAAAGAAAATATAATTTGGAAGAGGGAGCAGAGAAGACCCAGTTTTTTAAATCTTTAATCAGGCCAAAAGGAAAATTGAAAATTGAAGAAAATGTAATGTGGAAGAGGGAGCAGAGAAGACCCAGTTTTTTCTTTTTTATCTTTAACCAGGCCAAATAAAAGATCGAAAATTAAAGAAAATATAGAAAAGAAATATTGGGTCCTCTCTGCTCCCTCTTCCACATATACCTGAGATATATTACACTAAGGAACACTATTTACACTAAGGAATTTGTTCCGTACTACAGCAGGAGTACGGAACAAATTCCTTAGTGTAAATAGTGTTGTAAATATTTATATTTGCGGAACGAAGGTATTAAAGAAAGACTCGTTAATGAGTTTAAAGCCTATTATGAGCGTATTTGCGAACTTAAACATTCGATTGACTCAATTTGCTATGGAATTTCACGTAATATCGCGTAAAGGTGCGTTAACACGTTGTCAGTTATCGAGAGTGTAGCAAGCGCCGGCCGCTGGTATCGTGTAACACCTAGATCTAGTGCTAGTCCGATATAGATAACGAAATAATGCATTATCACACTACGTTCGTTGAATTTCGTCGAATTTTTCAGTTGTTAACTACCTATTTGAAAATGTCGAACTAATAGGCTTTCGTTTCATGAACTAATATTTGAGATATCTTAAAAACCAATAGCTATATTGTTAGAGAAGGATCGTTATTTTCAAACTCCCCCATCACATTACGAGCTTTGTTCATTGTGGGGGTATATTTAAGACTAAGAAAAAATTATATTACTTATGTAAATTAATAAATGAACATAAAGTATAGGTGAAGTTGTACTTATTATTTTCTAGTTTTATAATACATACCTACATGATGTATTTTAAAAATGTGTATAGGTATTAAATAAATAAATTAAAAAAATATCAAAACTGGTACTTTTTTTGGTAGATTTTTGGATTTATTTTTGGCTTTTTTTTTGGTAGATTTTTTGATAACAAATTTTTTTTTTCAATATTCTTTATTGCACCAAGTATTACTTATTAACAATATTATTTTGAAAATATGGACTTATATTCAAAACTAAGATACATCACTGAGTTTTGTTGATTATGGTGGATGTTTCACTTCACTGCTTCACAAGTAAGCTAGGTCAAGTGGTTTGGTACGCTTCAATCTTCTGATGATATCACTTGTATCAAGGAGTTGGACAGCTTCCTCGTTGATGTGACATCTTAGCCGCTGTAGGTGTCTCACAGCTTGTCGCTTTATAGCATCGTTTATTGTTTCGATCCGAAGCTCATGATGGAGACGTTCGTTTCGAAAGTACCATGGTGCATTGACCACCGTTCTTAGCACATTGTTCTGGAATTTCTGGATGATGTCTCGATTTGACTGAGCCGTACAGCCCCAAAGCTGAGCTCCATATGTCCAGACTGGTTTAAGGACTTTTTTATACAATGTAAGCTTGTTCTGGATTGACAACTTCGACCGTCTCCCCATTAGCCAATGCATTTTTCTGAATTTTAGAAGGAGTTCTTCCTTCTTTTTTTCGACATGGGCTTTCCATGTAAGTTTGGCGTCTAGTGTCATGCCTAGGTATTTGGCTTCATTAGCATTCGGAATAACTTTCCCCATGAAATGTACCGGAATATACTCGATTCTCTTGTTTGTGAAATCGACATGTACCGACTTAGTTTCATTTATTTTGATTCTCCATTTTGCTGTCCACTTTTGTATGCTGGATATTGATTGATTTAACTTGTTGATAACAAATTGACGACACAATTCTCTCCCTAATCACGTCAAGAAAAATGATACTTCCACATACAAGACTACGACCTCACTGGCGCCAGTCATTTTCATCATCTATCCGGGAATGGCAGGACAGTACAACTGGACATAGTAACTGGTGCCTTCGATTGTGAGACGGGTTGTACAAGTAGGAAATGGCCCTGGTACACGGATGAGTTTTGTGGATTGTCAAAAACTTGGGAGCCGACCTGTATAGTCGGAAGTGCGAGCTAGACGTGCGCCTCAACCTGTTAGTAATCACAGGCACTTGCAAATATGCAAGGACATTGATTGTGCTTACGATCCCTCTCAGGACAAGTATTTCTCTTTCTGCTTGTAGCTAGGGGGGAGACTATAAGAGTTGCAAGACTCCAAGCATCCTTAATCGACCTTCACTTTGAAGGAAGAACCTAGAAATGCCATGTACAAGTAGGAAAACTAGTGCGAAGCCTCGTTCCAGATGTTTTTAGCAGTGCAACTGCAAACCTCGTCTTTTGAAAAACGGCAGATGTTTCATATTTTATGAATAGTCATTGGTCATTGGGTGGAAATAATCGCAGTTTTTCGTGTTTTGTCATTTAGGAATGTCAGTTGTCAAACAGTCCGATTCGACACAACTTCAGAATTCGTTAAGGAAATCCGATGCGGACCCTTCAGGGTATAATTGACCATTCAAGAGTTTGGGATGAACATGATACAGAATACCTGGGATATTCAACCTACGCCCTTTCATCTGAGCCTTTCCACGTTCTTTTCTGAATTGAAGGGTGAAAAGAAAGTTATGCCGTACACCCCATTGCGTTACTAGAAATAGCACCATGTACCAGTGATTAATAAAGCGTTTCTGCTGGATAGAAGGTGTTATGTACTTATAGACCTAAAGCTTAACCTATTAACGCCCAGTGTTGCCATATGGCAATATTGAGAGCCTTTCTGTTTGGAGGCTGCTGGGCACCTTCCTTTATCCTGGGGGAGTCCTGGAGAGTCCTGGAGAAGTCCTTTATCCTGGGGACCTTTTTTCCAGATCTGTCTGATCATATTGCTGTATAATTATTAATTTTCTATCTCCAGCCACGAGAGTGAGGCACATAGCACGTAGCTTCATCTACAAATTCAATGGGTAAATGACCTGATTGGATGTCATCAGAACTACCGATTTTCCTGCCAAATACGCGGTAACAAACAGTAGTCTGCCAAGTGGGTGTTGCACATAGCTCATTGGATGCTCACAAAGCACGATGCGTCACCTTCAAATTGATTGATTCTTGGCCTGGCTGTAGGTTGTAAGAACTAACAAGTACCATACCAAATACCCATGTTTTCATCACCAGAGCAACGATACTTTGTCTAATGCACTTTTAGTGGTATTTTTTGACTAATTATGAATGTTACAATGAGTTGATGAATTACACTCAATATTTGACGTATTCCTCATCCAATATTCTAAAAGAGTTCCTAGTAGATCCAGTGAGATCACGATACAATATACTTAAAATGTTTTTGAAAAATAAAGATTAGTTCTTGTGGCTCCCAGCGTTGTGATACCTATGGCAACGTAAACCCATGAAATTCGACTAGGATACGGAACTAGGATATTGAAACACGTGAACTACGAAAAAATGTTTGGTTGCAGAAAGTATTTTTTGTCAGAAATTTTGTAAATTATATCCGTTTCTCGACGCAATTTTTAGATGTATATTTGAGTTTCTGCAACATTATCAAATAATCCAAAATTTGTGGATATCTACATAAAACACCTTTTTGAACAACACGAAAATTCGTCCCGGTACTCCTCAGGAGTTTCAGTATTTTCTAGTACGTTAGAGGATATCTAAGAATCTACCAATCGCTGTGGGTGGCTGACCCGGACCACATGTCTTTCGTAAAAACCCCCGAATTCAGACGAGATCCATCGCCTACGGGAGACCACAGAAAAGGCGACTGGTAGACAGTTTCAGTTTGTTATTTCAGGAGGTATCGAAGGACTCTACCTGACCCATTCTAGAAAAGCCTTTGTACACCCGTCAATAGAGCTCGCTGCCAATATGACATGCCGACAGTTAGAGGCAGTTGCCTGATTCTCCCAAATCTTGGTTATTCATGACCTCTATATAATACGAGCCTCCTACACAGTCACCCCTAGGATTTAGTCTTTTACTCGAACAAAGATCGATATTTCTATGGGAAGAATCTCGACTGCCGACGTTTCCTCCTACAAAATATGCCTATTTTTCTGCTAGAGAGCGTTAATTTGTTTGATTTGTGTCCTGAAATAACACATATGTTTGGTGAGTTTCAAGTAACATCCGCACTATTCAAACCAAATAAGAACCGGTGGATCAATAATAATGGGAAAATAACCAAGAATGGTCGTGTCGCTCAACATGTATACAAGAGGATTTTTTTGAAATATGGATCATCCTCTATTTTTTAGTTTCAAGAGCGGTTTTGGATAAAATCAGAACTTAATCAATTTTTTTTTCACATCACCAAGTCCAATATGTCGTTCAATGGAGTGAACATTTTGTTTTTAGAATACCCACATTTTTGTAACTTGCTGCTAGAAAACACAGTTCTTCTACCTTCGATTGTGAAGAAACAAAATTTCAACCGCTGGATAAATTAGTAAACAATTCTGAACTTACCTATTGGTAATGTGCTGAAATGATATTGTATGAAAAAACCAAAACTACGATGAGAGCCACTGACAATATAATATACACCACCGACTTATAAGCAAAATGCCATATTTTTTGTTCTTGCATAGCTTAAAAATTCTAGCAGCTCATAACAATAACCTCCAAGCTACCGCTAAACACTGAGAAGCGTATTACTCCGCAATTACCACTCCTGATTATGTAAATTGTATTTACCATCCGTTAGGAGCGCTGCAAATAAAGGGTACTAACGGGCCGGTTGGTATTATCTTGTGTTATAAATCAGATTCCCTCGGCAAAGATATCAAGATTACGTTGAAACACCTGGCTGAGAGGTATTCTCCTGGTATTTCAGTTTGTTCGACCTTCAGCTCCCGAAGAGTTTGCCATTGTTAATGAAAAACTGAAAGTTAACCTATTACATTTCCACATTCCATTATTCATAGTTTAGTAAAGCTGTAGAAGCTGTGCATTTTAAGGTAAACTCCAACAAATGCAATTCACTGAGAGTTAACATAGTTTTGATTTTGAATTTCTGTTTTTTTGAAGTTGGGGTTAGTTAGAATTTTGACTCAAGTACAAATAGAAAATTATGTTGATGAACGCAATGTACTAGTTATTGGACACACATGTACTTGTTGGACAAATGTAGTTATTGGACACATGCTGCCAATAACATGTACTTGTTACTGGCAAGAAACGGCCTCACATTCTGAAGTGGCCGTATAATTAGGAACTCAAAATCGAACCAAGTGACGGCTTTAATTTCCAACTATGAAAGTCTACACAAAACAAATCCTTACAGACATCCTTCAATACGTTTATAGCAATGTTCCTTAACAAGATTATTAATGAATGAGGCCAAACAAAAAAAGCATCAAAACTGAAAAAAAAAGTTGAAGAGATGATCGTCATCCTTCAATGATGGAGATGGCTTTAGAAGAAGAAAATTACTATGCGAAACGAAAATGCCAAGTGGGTGTGGCACATAGCTTCCTCGTGTTCATAACCCGATTGTATAGACGATCTGATGCATAGTAGTTAATCTCAAAACATCAATCTCTCAGTACCTTCCACTACCCTCATAGGGGACCATCTACACGCCAATCTGAACAATCCTGAGACATTTCGTCGAAATCGGATAGAAAATGTGGAAGTTATGGCTGGTACAAGGAATTCACGTTCGCGCATGCGCAGCGGCTACTATCAGTCCGTGGTGATGATTTTTATAGGGGACTGTCTACACGCCAACCAGCACAATCCCTGAAAATGTAATCGAAATCGGACAATAACTTCGTACAGTTATGCCCGTTACAAGGATTTCATCACAGACACACAGACAGACAAACAAGGAACCAAAATCGTCCAGGTAGGCCTAAAACGTAAAACGCGAGCGGAAATTTCAATTTTGGAGAACTTTTGGTTTATTATTTTCAATAATAAGCCTTTGGAATCGAGCAAGAAAAAAAAATTTTTAACCCCCCCTCAAAATTTGATGTTTTACGTTTCAAGGTACGTAGAATACGAAAATCGAATAAAAAAATTTCCGTCCGTCCGCCGTACGCCGTACGCCGTACGCGGCACTTTTCTTAGCAACACTGGACCGATTTGGTTCAAATTTGGTATATGGGCTCCATTTGGGGTCTAGTTGTGCCGCGAAGCTTTTGGTTGATGTAGGTCACTTCTAAGGGGTGAAAATTAAGGGTTGAAATTTTCAGGAGTGCCCTAGCTCAAAAACTCTCGAAATAAAGGTATCGTTTTTTCACCAATTTAAAATAGTATTGAATTTTTAAAAATTTTTGAGACCACCCGAAGCTCTGTAGGACAAACCGTTCGGTCCCTACGAGTACTTGAAGGTTTTCCTTCGGTAAAACAGAATCATGAGTGTGAATCGCAAAAGAGGTCTAATCTCCATTCAAATTTTATCGGACTAAAATGCGATCGCTGTTCATTTCTTCGATTTGTATACAGTTTTGCCTTCTGCGTAACCAGTAATCAAATTTCCTTATGAAGCTTTCTATTTTTCCAATCGAGTGTGAAGCGTTTAGTTCTTTCTAATAAACTTGATTGTGAAGGTGTGAAGCCAGTATGGTGTGGTAGGTAGTACCAAGCTGGTAGGTAAAAAAAAGTTGGTAGGTAAAAAAAATGTTGGTGGGTAAAAAACGCTGCAAATCATTGCTCAAAGGCTTCTTCACTCTTCAGATCACTGATCAGCTGAGTGAGCTCCGAACCCATTTTCAATCCTATTGAATGGAAGTGCTCTTCCAGGCGTCTCCAGCATTCGAGGAGATCTTCCTCACTCTTCAGATCACTGATCAGCTGAGTGAGCTCCAAAACCATTTTTACTCCTATTGAATGGAAGTGCTCTTCCAGGCGTCTCCAGCATTCGAGAAGATCTTCTTCACTCTTCAGATCACTGATCAGCTGAGTGAGCTCGAAAACCATTTTTACTCCTATTGAATGGAAGTGCTCTTCCAGGCGTCTCCAGCATTCGAGAAGATCTTCTTCACTCTTCAGATCACTGATCAGCTGAGTGAGCTCCAAAACCATTTTTACTCCTATTGAATGGAAGTGCTCTTCCAGGCGTCACCAGCATTCGAGGAGATCTTCCTTACTCTTCAGATCACTGATCAGCTGAGTGAGCTCCGAAGCCATTTTCAATCCTATTGAACGCAGGAAGCTGAAATTTGAGAGGGAAGGTCAAGGGAGAATACAGATGGTGGTAGGTGCTATTGATGGAGCACCAGTGATCTATACAGAAGGGTGATCTATACAGAAAATAATAAACCTTTGAGCAATGATTTGCAGCGTTTTTTTCAACCTTGAAAAATGAAAACAAAGCTTCCGCTACCTTGGTAGACTCGGAAGCAAAATAGGTGGTACCCACCTTTATTTATTGAACCACTTTTCAAAATATCGTAAATTTTTGTTCCATACTTAAATTCTTCCATAAAAAATTAAAGACTATGCATCTACTTTGAGAAATACAACTCAGCTTCGAAGAACAACATGATAACTCCTTGAACAAAACCTCCTCGATTTTTGGGGAGAAATTAAAATGAACCAGATATTAAAAACTTAGAAATTGCAAAAACCTCTACGTTTGAATTGAACTGGTGGTATTGAGGGACTGTAGGAAGACAATCAAAAATAATTTTATGCATTTCTTCTCTCTGAGGGTAGTTCGAAGTTGAAGTTGCCAGGTTTGTATGTACCCGTCAATTTGAGGCTAATTGAATTTCATCCGAACCACTTCTATATTCGATTAAGCGGAGAATTGTGGTCTTTATCAGGTTTGTAGAGTTAATACACACAGCTTAATTCACTCTCCAAATTAAAAATCCAGCGGAGGCACCGGATCCGTTCCGGGACGGACGCTTTCAAGTTAATTCATGTTATTATGGGGTGGTTAGTAAAAAAAGCAAGTTGAAAATTGGAAATTTCATCCCAATAGAGCTTCACAGGCGCTCAATTAATGTAGAGAATACCGGGTGAGAGATCCAAGTCAGATTAGCTCAAATTCAATCAGAGATTATTTCAAGATACAAATCAGTGCATTAGCTTCAATTAAACAATCATCTTTTTGATTTATACTTCCAACATCACAAGATTGAGTTAGGCAGCTTAGGAAGATGAGAGAATTTTCAAAGAATCATCTCAACCAAATTCCAGCTGTATTTGAACTAAAATAATTTTTCTTCCTGTAAATTGTTTTGTTTCAAAATCACAATCTTTTCCGGAATTTTCGTTTCGGACCTTGCTGACCAATTTTGATGTCTGTCGATCTATCTGCGTTAGGCGTGAAGATGATAAAATACAAGTGCTCCTATTTGCCATAACCCAGCCTCAGGCGTCCTCCCAGACATGGGACTTATTCTACAGAACTATTATTATAATGATTCGATTATATACTACAGTAATAACTCGAAAAATAGGTACTGCACGTTTAACGATGTAAGTCATTTAATTTATTTACATTTCCAGTACGCTTAGGCATTGTACACAACAATAATACACTCACACAAACCTAATACAAAGATAATTATATACTATATTCCTGTTATAGTTAACAAACTACTCCTACTAATTAACTGACTCCATGTTTAGTTTGGTTCTGGTTCTCACGGTGTTAGAAAAACCGTGTGGAATCTATTAGGCACGGCGGGCGGGCCTTCCGAATATTACCTACCTTTTTGATCTTCACGAGGCGTTATCCCAATTTCTATGGTAATATCAGGAAAAGGGCCATCTCCTTGGGTGGCCCGGATTATGTTCCTAGTAGTAGAGAAACTCCCAAATACATCGCTTGTTTAAAATCGATAACCCGTTGAGAGGTTTATAAAAAAAATATAACCAGACGTACACCATTGTTGAGAATGTACAGATGGATTAATGGATTACCTATAATTATCAACCAGATTAGATGAAATCATAACAATCGTCTGGGATTGTAAGTTGTCCTGAGAAAAATAAAATTTCCGTTGAATTGAAGATACATTTCCCTCAAAAACTTTTCATAAATTTTGTTTCTATTTGCCAATTTTAGCGTCATTGGCAAGCCAAAACTTCTCAATGATTAAAACAATTATTTATACTTTTCTCCTAGCAACAATAAATTTCTCACAACAGTAAATTGTAAAAGTAAAAGTAAATGGGTTTAAAATTAAGGTAAATAAAAAATATGATTTATTAAAAATTCACTAAGGATAATAGTATGAATTAATACTGGTTTATAGAATCTACAATATTGATTTATTATTTTCAATAGGTAATAAACCTTTGGAATCGACCAAGAAAAAGTTAACTCCTCCTCAAAATTTGTTGGTTTACGTTTCAAGTTATGTAGAATCCAAAAATCGAATAAAAATTTCGCCATCCGTCCTCTGTACTTAGATGATTGATTTTGATGAAATTTGGATGGAGGCTATATGCCTCCATATGGGGTCAGGTTGTGCCCCAAGGATGTTGGTTGGTGTCAGTCTTTTCCAAGGATTGAAAAATGAGAGCTGAAATTTTCGAAACGCCCTAGCTGAAAAACTTTTGACATAAACTTTTTGTTTTTTCATCAATTTAAAATAGTATTCAATTTGTAGAATCGGATGAGACCACCCAGAGCTCGGTAGGACCAACCTATCGCTCACCTTGAGAATTTAAGAGTTGGACTTATGATAAATCAGGAACACGAGTGTGAATCGCAAAGAGGCCTAATCTCCGTTAAATTTTAGCTGACCATAATGCGATCGTTGAGCAGCAACCAGTAATCAAATTTCCTAATGAAGGCGCCCACAACTCGAATTGAGTGTGAAGCGTATATTTCTTCGAAATAAACTTTATCGTGAAGGGGAAATATGGTTGGTAGGTAGTGACGATGGTAAAGCAGTGTTCTTTTCTGGCGAGTGATCAACACACAAAAATAATAAACTTTGTGTAATAATTTGCAGCGTTATTAGATAAGTAGGTGTTGACAAGGTGAATGCCCACAAACAAAGCATTGAGATACGTGTTTTTGTACGATGAATTATGATGCATGCACCTCAATATAGAGGGAACAACTGGGATGCAAAATGAGAAAATAAGATACTAAAGATACCTCAAAATGGACAGTAAAATCATTAAAAAAAAAAAAAATAAAAAAAAAAGATTCTATAACGTGCACCTTTTATTTAGAGTGCGTCATAATGATGTGTGGTTTGTGTGGGTAGTTACCTACCTGGTTTAGACCCCTGAAAATACTGTTTGTGTGCACTTCAAATTAGAGGTATCATCCTGGTTACGAGTCGCTCGAGAAAACAAACATGAGGTCTCGTCTGCAAAGGATCCGTAGATTACAACCGAAACCGACCTAGGAAATCATATGGATATAAGAAATTGAAAGGGTGGGACAGATGATTGCAAAGGGTCTGGTTTAACCTTCATAGATCACCAGTGGCGCCGGACCGCAGCGTCCACCCTCAATTACATCTGAATAATCAGCCCCAGCGATCCGTATCAGAGTCGAAACCGACCTCGCCTACTATCCAGCTCTTTTTTGTTCAACGATTCAACCGAACGTGGTGTTTTATTGAATCCTCAAGAGCTCAAAGTGTGCCACGTATGTTTTAGGTTAGGCCTCTAGGCCTCAGGGTAAGCTTCTAGGGTCCAACCCAGAGTGTCAATGTTGTAATGTTCTAATACTAAATTTGCTAGATCTATTTTTCATATGAATATATAGACTGAACGTCCATAAATATTCTAACGTCGATGGCTTAAATTTAGTAAAGTTTTCACGCTTCACACAGTTCAAATGGGTAGAATACAACCGACGAGTGCCTCAAAATAAAATTTTTTCACTCGAGAATTTGGATTCGATTTTGATTAAATTGTCCAAAAACCTGTTCATTACCTAGTCCTTAAAAAGCCCCCTATGACAAGTTTTTTGAAGCATGGTTTTCCAAGACGATCGCCTTTGAATATGAACAACTTCTTAATCTTTATTGCTGTTTGTCTTCTGAGAAACAACAATATATTTTTTTCTTTGCAACATGATGGTGAAATCAAATATCATATCAATCTGGATATTATTATTATTTATCTCAATAATACAATAAATAATTGTTACTCTACCTAATTCTATACATCCTTATTATTCCATGTAAGGAAGATAATATACTGCCCTCCCAACTTGGCTATTTTGGAGGAGCCATGAAGAACGTGAAAAAGGAGAAAAAGATTCTCTTGTTCCGGGAAAACTATGCGATGTAGGTTTTCTAGATATGTCAGATCCTAGGTGGTGCACTTGATCGTTTGTGCAGGAACAAACTCGACTTCTCATATCATTGACTCGACTTGATTATCATTGTTATCTAAGTTATGTAATTAACACTAAGTTCCCAAGGCTGTTGCTTCCTGTTGTTGTTATAGCTGAACCCTCCCTCAAAATTTGTTGGTTTACGTTTCTTTGGTACGTAGAATCCAAAAATCGAATAAAAATTTGGCCGTCCATCCGCCGTCCGCCGTACGGGGCACTTTACCCACTTAGCATTGACCGATTTTGATGAAATTCGGTATGTAGGCTTCATTTGGGGTCTAGTTGTGCCCGAAGATTTTGGTTGATGTAGGTCACTTCTAAGGGTTCAAAAATAAGGTTTGAAATTTTGAAAACGCCCTAACTCAAAACATTTTGATATCAAGGTATTGTTTTTCCGTTAATTTAAGATAGTATAGAATTTTTTGAGACCACGCAGAGCCTTGTAGGACAAACCGTTCGCTCACTACGAGAATTTAAAGTTTGGACGTACGATAAATCAGAAACACGAGTGTGAATCGCAAAAGAGGCCTAATCTCCGTTCAAATTAAAGCTGACCGAAATGCGATCGATGTTTTTCTTCATGTTGGATGGTTGGTGGCTTTGCAGACGAGTGATCTTTATAGAAAAATAAAAAATAATAAACCATTGTGTAATAATTTGCAGCGTATTTTGATTGACGTTGATGTGGTGCTCACACAGTAATACATCCTTTGAGCCCTGAGGAAGGCGTTAAATTGACCGAATGCTTGGAAAAAGAAGAGCTTGTTTTTGAGGACCCCATTCCCAATCAGTTGACTGATAGTTGTTTGTTGGGTCGATCATCACACTTGCTGAAACTCGACTTCTCTACTAGATTTTTGTTTAGGTAGCATTTTTTTGCATCAACAGATTGAATTTGCGATGGGAAGCTAAACTGCACGCCTTATTCGGTAAACGTTTCGAAGTTATAGAAAATTTCTTAATTTGACTACATTTTGATGAAATTATCAGCATGGAGGGGGTGGGCGTTTTTGGGGACACCCTGTATATCGGTAAATGACTGTGGTTAAATCAACACTTGATACATAGACATTATTCATGTCTGCTTGTAGAGTAGGTAGACCAACTCTGCTTGTAGAGTAGGTAGATTTAATACTCTTCATTTTTTTGCTATCATATCCATGGATGGAAATTAAAACTTATTTTCATGTATATGAACGTTGATAATTTGGAATGTTCGAGTCATTTCTTAGAGACAAGGCCGTGGGAATTTCTTTCAACTAATAAGGAATTATTCATGTTATTCTATGTGAGGAAACTATCCGTATACTGCCCACCAAACTTGGCAAATGTTTTCCTCCTTCTAGGCAACATTACAAATTCTTAAAATGAATCCAGAAGACGGAAGAGTTTTCTTTCAAACGAGCTTGGAATTTTTTGTGGGAAATTTCATGGCGAACAAAGTTGTCTAGGGTTCAAAATTTCCCAATTTTTTAAAAGAAATTTTGACATGCGTTTTGAGGGGGACACGGCCATTTATTTTTGGATATAAACCCATTTGTTTCAAAACAATAGATATGAGCCACATTGGGAAAAAAACGAGTTTTTGGTTCTCTGAAGAAAAATCTCATTTGTATTTTCTTTTATTGGTTTACCCATCATTTTCAATAGTGAACCTTCGGAATCGAGAAAGAAACAATATTCTAACCCCCTCAAAATTGGATGGTTTACGTTTCAAGGTACCTACGTAGAATCCGAAAACAATTTTTGACGAATTTAAAGAAAAATAATTGATAAACTAATAGAATATATCTGATAGAATCGCATTGTAAAAACCAATGCTTCAGAAATGCTTGTATACGAGTCTGCAACACATTGGGACATTTTCATGTCAACCACTACACAACAAGGTAGTGAAGTAAGGTTGTTAGTTCAACCCAAGCATCAAAGTTTTCGTGACGATTTTTCAGTTCATGTGCCAAAGCAAAATGTAAGGTTGTTGATTGTTCTCTACGCAACACAGTGAGTCTATTTTATTTATTGGTCGCGTGAGCAAGATTTGCTTAGTTTTCGTGACGATTTTTCAGTTCATGTGCCAAAGCAAAATGTAAGGTTGTTGATTGTTCTCTACGCAACACAGAGAGTCTATTTTATTTATTGGTCGCGTGAGCAAGATTTGCTTAGTTTTCGTGACGATTTTTCAGTTCATGTGCCAAAGCAAAGACATGAAAATGTCAAAAAGGGTTAGGTACCTTGGGATGATTGGAATATATAAATTTTGATCACACGGCTAAAACGACGAGTATAGTTGACCGTTCTAGCGACTAAACAAGGAAAAGTCTAACAATGAGTTGAAAATCATAAAAGGTTATAATCCCTAATATTCTTGAACCTCATGATGAGATATTTATATAAGGCATCCTTAATCCAATGTTATCGGAATGCCATCTAGTCGGGTTTGTTTTGTATTACTTGAGTGTGGTAGTGACCGCTTTCCGTGGTCACTATTACGATTAGAGATGTTATTTGTTGTCGAGTTTTCGTACGTTTCTTACCAGAGAGCTCGTGTTTCATCCTATCCGAGTACAAACAGTAGTTTTAACTACAAGAAGAACGGTATTTAATAATATTAAAATTTCGCTCCGATCTACGGTCCTCATTCGGAAAATAGGATACAATTCCATTAAATTACGTCGCACTTCAATTTCAGTTCAAGGGCAAAAAGTAATAGAGCCAAATTCTAAAAAACCATGTGGCAAAGACATGAAAGAAAGGAGTTAGTGAAACGCTTGCTTGGTACGAGTCTGCAACACATCGGGACATTTTATGTCTTTTGTTCTCTCAACCACTGACACTGTCGGGTGCATGACTTTGGATATTGCGCTATTTTTGTCTTACATTGTACCTAAGTGGCAACAAAACAAAACAACGGCATTGTTTAATACATCCATTAATAACAATAATAAATATAAAACTACGACGTAAATACCAAGAACAAGTACGAAAGAAATGCGTGATAAATTAAGAGTTTTCCAACGAGTGGTGAACAATTACTGTCCGTTTTAAACTCTTAGAAGTTTAATTTCCCCAGAAACGGCGTAGTTGAACGTTAAAATTATGGATAAAGTAAAGGTATAAAATGCCAATAAAGTTCAACGTATTTTGTTGAAGAATCTGAGCTAAAAAGTTGTCCAACTTATCAAAGGACGTTGATGAACTGAGGCCAACCCAGACAATGAGTGGTGCCCCCGTGGGTGTCCCGACCGGAACGGATGTCGATGGGTTTCGAACGTGACCGATTCTAAAGTCTTTTTCTAGCCTGCGGAGGAAGATCGATTCAGAGGATGTGACCAGCAGGTCGGGCTGTTGGCAAACACATCTGTGATATCTTGGGCGACTTGGGCGCTGGTCTTCAGAGGCTGGACCGTGAAATGTCTTGAGGTACTCGGTCCAAGTTTCTTTTCATTCCACGCACGTCCGGGTAGGCTTATTGGCATTCTTCATGATATCGATGGATGGAACCAATAACGCTTTACAAAATTTTAGTTACCATCTGCTCATTGGATCTTAAATGTACCTACCACATCCGTGATGAAACTTTAGTGGAATCCGAATACGTAGAAGTCTGTATTTCAAAATCCAGTGCAATTTATGTGGTAGTTGTCATTTTGTGTTTTGTATCACAAATTTTCCCAGACCTGCGGTTTTAAGATTTCTTGACGAAAGAATATATTGAATACTGAAATCAAATCTATCATTTTTGGTTCCTCCTCGATTGTTTCTTCCAAATATTCATCTAAAACTTAGGGAAAATGTCAAATGATGTTACTCAAACGGTCGAATGATGTTGCCTATAGTCGTCTCGATCTAATGGTAGATACTTAGTTTGAATAGTACAATGCAGGATTTATCTGCCAATTTTAATCCAATCTCTCCATTCCTTGAAGGGGTCTGTCGATAGATTCCTACTCTCTGATTATGGGGAGGGCTTGAGAGCCTTGTTTGCTCAAAAAGAAGGGCGAATTACATCAAATAATAAGAAGAACAAATAGCGCCAAATGAAATGATGTATGTTGACGCATCTAGAAGACGGATGGTGTAGGCCTTTTAGGTCTTAAATGACCCTCCCAGATTATTCTTTGTAAATAAATGCGTCACAACGCCAGAGCCCACCCCTGCTACAGTTCTCCATTCCTGCAATCCATAAGGCTGTCACTAAACAAACTGACTCGACTTTTCAACCCTCCAAGGTTCCCCAAAAGGCGCGTGGGCTCAGATCCCATCCAAGGATAAACCAAAAGAGAAGAATCCGAATCTCAAACAACGGGAGAGTTGATCCTATGTTATAAAGCCGTCATAATATCGTTCTCTTCACAATCGACAGAACGAAAACTCGTTTACAGGTTTGGAGCTCTCTGTCGTCGTTTCTTGAGGCACCTGGACTCCGTTTATTTTTTGCTTTGAGATACAAATCGTCCCAACCCTTTTAGCTTGCAATCACAAACAAAAGGGCTCCCTGTGACTCACTGAGATATGATGTTCTCATTAGCTCAAATAGGCAGGAATCATAACTTAGTCTCGTGAGGGGATCCGCTATTACCTCGAATAGGCGTCTAGTTTCAATACCAGCTCAATCTTTCTTCATACATTTCATAGGGGAGCCAAAAATCCTCTCACACCTTTACTTTTTCTAGAACTATTTTCCTGAGGTTTCTTTTAATGTAAGGAAGGCTTTTCATAGAATTGAAAAGTACATTCTTCAAGTAGGTATTTGACTGAATATGATTACTGAAAAAAATTGTATTGAGCTGTTTTTGAAAACTTTTGTTTTTTTGTGGGTATATTTCACACTTTCAGTGGGTACTTAATGTCATGTTGATCATTACAAAGTCTCTGGAGTACCAGTAACTACATTTTCAGATAAAATTCAAGTATGGAAAACATACTTTGTTTGGTTTCTTATCTCTCTCCCTGAAGGTATGAAGTTCATTTACGGACATCTACAGTTTTGTTGATGGTCACCCTTCTACCTTCCCATCCTCAGGTGAGCTTCTCACCTCCCTTCTTAACCAGTCGTTTGCCGTTCTTCTTCGTCCCCGGACCGACGCTACAAACTTCCGTAAGAATATTAATTTTCTCAACAAGTTTTTAGTGAAGTCGCGGTGTGAACCATCCAAATCGCGAAATTCACCTCCGAGGACGCCCTCCTGTCTACCGGAAGCAAGAAAGATCCTTCCCCAAGGTACCTATTTTTTTCATACCTTACCTGTTTTGTGACATTATCATGATTTGTATGTGTCCTGTGTCCTTCATAGCGAATTTCTACCTCTAAAATCAATTTTCTATGCAAGCGCTGTGCAGCTCTTTTTAATCTATACACCGGATAGGTACTGCACATACTTATTTTAATAAAAAAAGATTATGTACATAGGTAATATTAATTTTAAAAACTTTTTGATAGTGTCGAACTAATAGAATGTACAACAAAGCCTAAAGATTGAAAGATGTGCAACAAAGACCTAAAGATTGAAAAAGCAGTTCACTCAAAAAAAAAATAAAAAATAAAAAATAAAAATAAAAATATTTAAAAAAAAATAAAAAAAAAATAATAATAATAAAATAAAAAATAAAAAAATAGAAAAATAAAATGATACCTAAAATAAATAAAAATAATAAAATGCAAAAAGTAAACAAAGGTAGCTTAGATAAGCTACCTAAGCTACCTAGCTGCTTAGGTAAGCTTAGATAAATGCATTTTCAGATTTCTACCGTCGTCTGCCGCTGCCGCTCATCTCACTATATTGTTTTACCAAGTTGGTTATTTTTCTTGAATATAAACTCAAAAATTTGGAAATTTGGATGTCACTTTCGCACATTGAGGACCCGTCAAGATCCGTCTTCCAGAATCGAGAAGAAATTGGAAAAGTACCCTATACAGGTTACCGTTCCTGTCCCGGGCTTAGCCGTTTGTCTTGGATCAGTCTTCATCTCCCCAGGAACCAAGGTCTCTTCGTACTCAACCTTCCAAAAAATCTGACTATTTTGTAGAATTTCTCAGCAGTTTTGAGTGCTGTTAAGTGCTTTTAAGTGGGCGAATTAAGTTTGTAGTTGAAGCATTCTTCTTGGTGAAAAATCGGTGGAACCCTGAGAATTAGGATATTTTTGCTTTCATCCTCACTGATAAATCACTTTTTATTTTATTTCCTCCACACTCTCCGGCACACTTCCATCACAATTTGCATTTTCTCCTACCTCATCATTATGTTTCTGCAACTCGGCCAGATGTTTCCACTTATTTCCAAAATGCTTCTTCAGGAGTTTGTTCTCAACTCGTATTTTCGTTGGTCCCACAAGAACTCCCAGAGGTATTGATGGCAGTTGAGGCATTTATTAATTTTTGATCTTGAGGCATTAATCAATTTTTTTGCTGATCGTTTTGCATGATCCAACGATTTTGTAAGATCAAAACAATGAGTCAAACACCAGAGCCTTGTGGAACACTGAAAACATCCCCTTGCTTCATCACGATAGCAGTGTTCAAGGGGAAACTTCAGCTGGGTTTGTTAAAGAACATTTTGGAGGGGGATTTTCTCAAAGATGCAGGTGGATATGATAGAGGTCAACAATCACTTACGAAAATGTTAAATTAACAAAAAAAAAAAAAAAAATGGTTGAGCTGGTTTCGAAAACCATCCTTCTCTGAATGTAAGATTTTGCTTCCGAGTCTACCAAGGTAGCGGAAGCTTTGTTTTCACTTTTCAAGGATGAAAAAAAAGTTCTCCAAAATCAAAATTTTCACTCGCGTTTTGCGTTTTAGACCTTTCTGAACAATTTTGGTTCCGTTTCTGTATGTCTGTGTGTCTGTCTGTCTGTGTGTCTGTCTGTCTGTGTGTCTGTCATGAATTCCTTGTAACGCGCATAACTATACGAAGTTATTGTCCGATTTCTATGAAATTTTCAGGGATTGTGCGGGTTGGCGTGTAGACGGTCCCCTATGAAAATCATTATCCCCGGACTGATAGAAGCGACTGCGCATGCGCAAACGTGAATTCCTTGTAACGGCCATAACTTCGACATTTTCCATTCGATTTCAATGAAATTTTCAGGGATTATGCGAATTAGGTTGTAGATGGTTCCCTATGAGAATCACCACCTTCGGACTGATAGTAGCCACTGCGCATGCGCAAACGTGAATTTCCTTGTGACGGCCATAACTTCCACATTTTCTACTCGATTTCAATGAAATTTTCAGGGATTATGCGAATTAGGTTGTAGATGGTCCTCTATGAGAGTCACCACCTTCGGACTGATAGTAGCCACTGCGCATGCGCAAACGTGAATTTCCTTGTAACGGCCATAACTTCTACATTTTCCATCCGATTTCAATGAAATTTTCAGGGATGATGCGGATTAGATTGTAGATGGTCCCCAATGAAGATCATCACTCCCGGACTGATAGTAGCCGCTGCGCATGCGCAAACGTGAATTCCTTGTAACGGCCATAACTTCCACATTTTCTACCCGATTTCGATGACATTTTCAGGGATTATGGGGATTAGGTTGTAGATGGTCTCCAATGAAAATCAAGGCCTTAAAATTTACAGTAGCCTCTGCGCATGCGCAAACGTAAAATCCCTGTAACATCCATAACACTTACATTTTTCATCCGAATTTGATGAAATTTTCTTGGATTGTCCAGATTAGCGTGTAGATGGTCCCCTATGAGGGTAGTGAAAGGTACTTAGAGATTGGTGTTTTGAGATTATCTACTATGCATCGGATCATCTATATAATCGGGTTATGGATACGAGGAAGCTATGTGCCACACCCACTTGGCAGACGTTTTTTCTCTTTGCTGAATTTCGAGTCCAACAAAAATCATGTGGAGCTCGATCAGAGCTTTTCTAGCATGTTTTTTGGTCCCGTCTCAGTCTCAGTCAGTCTGTGGTCGTTTCGTTGTCACGGGTAAAACTATCTGAAATCAAAGTCTCATTTTGGTGAAATTTTCCGAGGTCATTCACACTCCTATCTACAGCCTGGAATGAAACGGAATGGAATGCCTTCAGGAACCTTCTCGCTTAGATAATGATCAATAATCATAGATATAGATTAACGATTTTAGGAATTATTCTATCCTGCTGATTGGTGGAATCCCCTTGCAGCCCTATTGCACAAGCAAATTTCGCAGGATTTGGATGTCATTTTTTCAAAATTTGGGAACAACTTTCCTCGAATCAATTTGTTTTTATTTCAAAATATATCCTTCTGAG
The DNA here is from genome assembly GCA_009739505.2 of Apolygus lucorum. Taxonomy (NCBI): domain Eukaryota; kingdom Metazoa; phylum Arthropoda; class Insecta; order Hemiptera; family Miridae; genus Apolygus; species Apolygus lucorum. The sequence goes on from CM019180.2 coordinate 11,447,042, forward strand.
CGATTTTTTTTTCAAAATTTGGTGGGCTTTATTAGTTTTGCAGTTCCTTAAATCTAAATGTATGTAAAATGATCAGATAGCGGTTAATGTTTTAGATATCCAGTGTAATCAAGGCGGATTGTCCTATTACAGTTCAGTATTCTTGAAAACAGGTGTCTCGCATTAATATGCCGCAAAAATCCACGTGAAAATTCCCAAAACCCTCCATATCAGCTAATGAGTCAGCTGTTGTTGTCATTTGAATGACGATTCTTGAAGAGTCAAATAATTTCTGCTCGCTTCCAGGTTTAGGCTGCACACCGAGCCTATGACACGGGCTTAACGTATTTCATCAAAAGAACATGGGCCCCATGTTCTTTTGATGAAATACGTTAAATCTGCTTCTGAAAGAAGCACTGTGGGAGGAAAAAGACCGTAAAACAGAAAATTCCTCAGTAATGCTGGTCGTGTGGCGTTGCATCACGTTCGGTACCCAACCGGTCGCAAAAGCAGTGTCTTGGGATTCTAAAGACGATCGATAGCCAAGTTCTTTGCTCGTGCGAGGAAAAGGGAGAACTACTAAATAAGACCCTAGGGGTGCAGTAGGGTGGTGTGAGGGGCATAACCTGCGTTAGACTGGCCAGGTGCTGGCAATCAGTTTGGGGCCTCTACGTGCCCGAGCAAGTTGGTTACAGATGATTCGACAACGCCTTTCTGGCAGCCGATATACCTGCTGTTTTGATTGACTGCCCAACATCAACGCCCACGTGAATGCTCAATGTTCTATTTAGGTCCACAATATAATTTAAGTACCTAATTAAGAAGAAAAATTCTGCAAATTGTTACACAACGGTTTATTATTTTACTGTAAAGATCACACTTCTGCAAACTACACGGCTTTCCCAAATGAAGTAGCTACCAACCATATTATGGCGCAACGTAAATAATCAAGTTTATTTTTACAGAGAGTAGAACCTCTCAGCTCTCCCAAAACTTAGGGTGCTTTCGTAATGGAATTTCGTTTTTAGTTGTTAAGGAAGCACTGAGTATCTAACTTAAAATTTTGTTTGAAACACGAAAAAGATCGCATTTTTGGCCCAGTATCTTGGTGAGTTAAGAGTCAATACGGTCAACAAAGAGAAACCTTAGAATAAATGGAAGGGTGGGGTGATGAGTGGTTGAGGAACATTCGGACGGGAGGTTCTGGCGGTCAAGTGTAATCCCAATCAATCAATCAACTCTCATTTATCCATGGTTCATTGTTCAAAACTGTTGATGGTCTCGATCGATTCTAAAACTTCGATCAAAATAAAATTCGATTGTAATTAATTATTCACTGACACTTTTACTTTGGCTAATGTCTACCGAATGGTTGCACGGACTGACAACGTGATGGACATGCTGCTTGCTTAACCTGTCTCAGCTACAGGGCAACAGTTACAGTAGCTAAGCTTGAAGTGTTGTTTTTACTTTCCTTACCACCAGAAGGGTAATTGGAAAAACGTTTCTTCTCATAAGAAGGGCTGGGAAGAGTTAAATTAGTAAAAGTTGAATAGGATTTATGAAAAGATGAATTGAATTTGTTAAAGGTTGAATTGAATTCATAAAAGGTTGAATTAAATTTATAAAAGGTTGAATTAAATCTGTAAATGCTATATCTTAGGTGTTATCCTTGTTCGTATGAACTTCAATGTGGCGGTCGTGCACGTAATTTTTATCCCTATTTATTGTATTATACCATCAATACTTACTACCTACATAGGTTTGAGAAATCTGAGTACAAACCCTCTTCAATAGACTAACAAATATAAACCTCGTACTTTTAAAGACGTTGAAGGATGTTTACAAGAATCTCAACGAGCCCGAGGCTGTTGGTGCTATTTTGAGTAACATTACAAATTAAACAATAACATGTGCCAGACACAACAAGTGTGACGCTAAGGACCTGACCTACGCACGCTGCAGCTTTTGAGGGTGGCGAGGATGTTTAGATTACTTCATTAGTTTATGTTGGGAAACATCTTTGGTGCACACATATCGGCTCAGCTATTTACAAGATGAATGTTGTGATTGCAAGTCGGTATTTGACAAGACGTAGGTATCTTGACTGTTCGGCTCCATTCTGGAGCAAAGGATTGTTTATTGAGCTTTAGATAGATGGATATAACTTTAAAATTTGCCACATAACAAGAGGAGGTATAATAGAGAGTTTTTTCAGGCCACTAACGTGTCCGTGGAACCTTTTTACAAACCGCAGTATCCACGGAACACGCGAACTTGTCGAAACGTTGACAATCGGTGACGATCAAGCTGCCAATTTTGGCGGAGTCCGTTTAGAATCCCAGAACGTGGCTGGCCCGTGAATAACCTTTCTATTTAAAACAGTACATTTTTTTAACTGTCAATTTTCATCATTTGCCATCCGTTACCAAGGCAACATAACATAAACAAAGCACTTCGCCTCACTTGGGATGCCAATGACAACGGACCAACATCTTTTCCAGCTGATTGCGTGCTCTAGGTAGACGTTCCCGGGCTCATTGAGCTGTTGTTCATTGGCTGCAGAGAATGGAGCCTCTGACTTTGACTAAAATTCAAGAAACACGGAACATGCTTCAGCCGCTCTTTTCGGTGGAGTAGTGATAGGGTGGACCGCGTGACACTCGCTTGTCACCCTCCCCTTCCGCGTGACTTAGCTAGTATAAGGCTAAAGCATGTTCCAAGCTAAAATAATGGTAGAAATAATTTACTACTAGCGGTGTTGGAGCAAGAAGGCACTCAACAACATCAGTATCTAGGGTGCAACTTTGTCATGCGCTGGTTGTGGTGCTGGAAAAGTGCCATAGAGTTACTCAAGTTGAGCATCTCGGCAGAAGTACTCCGTGCTATCACCATACTGAGACTTGCTCGGCTCATACCTGAACTTGTGGTCGTTTTATAGGGGCACTTTCCTTCATTCCTCTCTCCCACCCCCTCATCCTCTCTCCTTCCTCAACTTCTCTTGTCCCTACGGCCGTAGTGCTTTCTACATTAAGATTTGATTTATTTGCTAATTTTTTTCATGATATGCCCCCCCCCCCCCGCCTTCTCGGGGAGATCGAAAAAAAGAAAAAACGTCTGCCAAGTGGGTGTGGCACATAGCTTCCTCGTATCCATAACCCGATTGTATAGGTGATCCGATGCATAGTAGTTAATCTCAAAACATCAGAACATCAAAACAAGATAATCTGTAACATCCTTGAAAATTTCATTGAAATCGGATGGAAAATGTAGAAGTTATGGCCGTTACAAGGAAATTCACGTTTGCGCATGCGCAGTGGCTACTATCAGTCCGAAGGTGGTGATTTTCATAGGGGACCATCTACATTCTAATCCGCATAATCTCTGGAAATTTCATCGAAATCGGGTAGAAAATGCGGAAGTTATGGCCGTTACAAGGAATTCACGTTTGCGCATGCGCAGCGACTACTATCAGTCCGGGGGTGATGATCTTCAAAGGGCACCATCTAAATACTAATCGGTAACATCCCTGAAAATTTCATTGAAATCGGATGGAAAATGTAGAAGTTATGGCTGTTACAAGGAATTTACGTTTGCGCATGCGCAGTCGCTTCTATCAGTCCGGGGATGATGATTTTCATAGGGGACCGTCTACACACCAACCCGCACAATCCCTGAAAATTTCATAGAAATCGGACAATAACTTCGTATAGTTATGCGCGTTACAAAGAATTGATGACAGACACACAGACAGACAGACAGAAAGACACACAGACACATAGACACGGAACCAAAATTGTTCAGAAAGGTCTAAAACGCAAAACACGAGTGAAAATTTTGATTTTGGAGAACTTTTTTTTTTCGTCCTTGAAAAGTGAAAACAAAGCTTCCGCTACCTTGGTAGACTCGGAAGCAATAGGTACTTACGTGCATATTGTTTTCAAAATGCTCGACTGGACAGCTTTCAAGAACTTACACATAAGTATGCATGTATTTCCCGTTATAGTCTCACGCTGAGTTACATCCTAGATCTTTGATGAAAACCTCAAAAATTTTGACGGCATCAGTTCAGATCAATCTTCAATCTACTAGTACAAGTGTGAGGAACGCAGAACTACTTTTCTGATGCCTACTTCTGATACTTGCCTGCAGCTTTCAGCCCAGATGAACTACATACCCATTGATTTATTTGCTGAGTTTCAGATGAATTGTAACAAGAAATACTGCAGCTTCTCTGTAGTATTTTCGGTAGGTTTGTTACTTTTTTTTCATGTATTAAGATACATTTATTTCTAGTCTTGGAAATCAGTGAAAATCTCAAATCAAGGTCTGCTGATTTCTTACAAGCTAACCATATACGGTAGCAGGCTCACATCAAACTCATGTCTCTCCCATCACGAATCCACGACATTCCCGACTCTCCCTTCTTCCGATTAGACTTTTTTTTCACGGAGTTTCCTCGTTTCAACGACTTGCCGCACCCTCCTGTTTTAAAGAAGTTAATTCCAAAGGAAATAAATACAGTTAATTGAGAAAGCGTCCTGGAAGCAGACAGGAGTGGAAGATCCTATCCAGAAGACTCATAAAGCAATCGGTTAAAATGAGCCGCAAGCGGCAGAGACGAGCCTGCCACGGTGCCATAAATATTTCACCAACAACCTCCGTCCGCTCCCGGACTTGTTTTTTCCGTGAAACTTTTCAGATGTGCACCCTTAAATTTCAAATAAAGGTTGATTTTTTTCCCCGCTATCATTCAATCATTGTCCTGTTCTTTTTTGTATCTTTGATGTGCCCGGTTTTGTTCTTAGAACCCAGCGATAATGGTTAGCAGGACTGAAGTCACGTAATAAGGAAACACTCTTGGGACTTTGAAGTTCAATTTGGAAGCAAAATTTATAAGTTATGAGGTAATTGCTTGGAGATTCTCATTATATTTGTTGGATAGTAAACAGTGGTCGGCTTGTGGACATGCCTCATGTGGATGTCTGGCAGTCCATCAGAGGCAGACAAGTGGTCACTTTGAAGTTGTAACCCGTGAGTAAGCCAAATGGGGTGTGCGCATGATATTTTTTAGATGTTTAATCGAAAGTAGACCTTATACTGAGAATTTTGACACCAACCGTTCTCTTTTTGGATGGGTAGAATCAAAGTTTCAGTTTCGAATTTTTCTGACGTCATGCGCCCTTCCCGCCTAGGCGGGACCCCCCAGCCAACTGTGACGTCCTAATAATTCGAAACTTTGAAAAATCATAGAAAAGGGTCTTCTCGCGCTAGATGGTCTTGGGTGGTGTCAAAATTCTCAGAATGAGGTCTAGTTTAGGTTAAAATTAACAATAAACAGTTATTCCGACCCATGCGCATACCCTATTGTCCATAGCCAAAAAATCAAACTATTGAACTTGGTTGCCCCAAAAACCCATTGGCACTCTCTGAGATACATCTGAGAATTAAGCTCCTTATTTGAGAATTTAGTCAGCTTCGGGATCACTGCCATCGATATTTAACATGATGTACAATAAATAGTTGCTTTTGAGTACTATCTATACTAGCTTGTGACTGTAACCGTAGGGATGTTTTTACAGCTAATTCTCTCCACAGATAAGAAATAGGTTTGAGAGACTGACAAAGAATATTTTTAATTAAATTAAAGGCGAATAAGAGATAATTCTGAAGGACTGGGATCTGTCGTAATATAACATTACCAGTGCATTGAAACTGAACTGCAACAGAACTCATAACTCTTCCAAGAGTCTGTTTTTGAAGCGGAGTAGTGAACCAGTACACAAATTACTTGAAAGAGCTGTTAATACTACTCAAATATCCGTAGAAGAAGAATTTCGAGAGTTGCCAGGTTCAATATTGAGGTTTTAATGATTCAGATAACACATAACCCTCCTCTACACGCTAGTTTTATTAACTTCTCGATTATCAAAATATAAAGGGCTCAAAGAACCCGTTCAGTATCCACATCTATCTATTTGAATTCTCCTGGCAGAAATTACCGAGTGCCATTTTTGTATCATACGGTCATTTCTGCCAGTAAAAGGCGAGCGTCGCCAGTAAAAAAAACTATCAAATCAAGTGTCAAATAGTCACTTCTGCCGGCCAAAATATCTTAAATCCGCTGGTTGAATTGAAGGCCGAAGTGACAAATTTGTATTATGTTAATACGCTTTAGGTACCCAAAAGAAGTCACCCACACTAGGAACTCGAGTAGTTCACCCCTTTATTTTGTTGGTTGGTTCGGCTCGCTAAATTTTGGAACCAAGTAGACCTCAAATAGTGCCCAAGTATCAAAGTTCAGATTTTTATTTATTGAGAATAATAAACCTTTGGAATAGAGCAAGAAAAAATTTAACCTCTCATCAAAATTTTATGGTTTGCGAAGGACCAACCGATCACTCCCTTTAAACACGTAAATGTAGGACGAATAATTTAAACAGAAACACGAGTGTGGATCGCTTTTTTTATTCTGATTAATTTGTTTAGACGCATACAACCAACAAGAAGTGGACATGAGCCCCAACAACGTCTTGTCACAAATCGCATTTCATCAATATTTCACATAGTTCTACAATAAGTAAAATAAGGAAAATAGCATCAATTTTGGTAGAACATTGTTCAAATGAGATTCAATTGGGTTGACTCTATTCTGACTGTGTTCAAATTTTGAACTCTAGTAAAATCAAAATGCAAACTTTCTTGTTTTGATTTTACCTTGGAAGTTACTCCAGGGAAGTTAGAAGGGAGTAAATTTGATGTAATTTCTTTAGCCAGCGCGTCGAATTGTTATCAACTGGATAGTAGGAAAAAAAGGTGATTAAAAATCCGGCACAAAACAATAAATCAACTGAAGACAAGAAATTTTACAGTGGCAAGTATTTAATTGCTGACAATCCATATTATTTCGTTTTCAATTTTATTTCCCTCTAATCAATAAATAAAAAAATAAACTTTCTTTATCAATTTTGTTTTCTATAAAATGAATATTTGTGATACCTAAAAATTGTGTTTGATTTTCGGTGCTTTTCTGGAATACGAGGGTTGGGTAGTATCTGAGGTAGGTACTTCACGAACCTTATGATTATAATTTTGTCCATTTATGAGGTGACATCGAGAGGAATCAAACTCATAAAATCAGACCAAAACCAAGAATTTCGGGCGAGCAGCGCACTTGGTCACTTCTGCCAGCCAACTCGAAAAAGAGGAGTACAGTTTATTTTAAAAGCTCTGCTGAAAAATTGGTTTTTGTCACTTGGTGTTTCTGCCACTTAATCCTCGATTTATTCTTGGTAAATCAGTAGTAGTAACTGCAATGGGTCTTGGTACCTCGAAAGATCTGATGGTATTTAGAGCAGAGCTCACCTTTCCAGGATTCTCTGGTTTTGACGGGCACCAGAGAAAGCAAGTGAGTCATCGAGGATGACAGGAATCTTCCGTCTTCATACCTGACTTGGTGACTCCTAAACCACTTCTGTCTGACAGCTGGAGCACTGGTATACTAAGCGTCAAGAGCAAATGTGCACCCTACGCCAGGAATCACGTCAGTTTAGAAATCCTGGAACCTTGAGTGCTTTGATGGAACCATTAGAGGTTATTTCGATACATCTTGTCTGTAACATCTTACGCGTCACAGAAGTACTAGGTCACACCAATTTTGCCGCTAAACATCCGCAAGTTCGAATATGATTGACATGACCGACAATTTACCTGATTTCCTTTCCCTTCCGCTCGGTCAGTAGTTTGTTGTTACATTTAACTCACCGTTAGCCGCCGTTTAGTATACCGACGTCTCCGGGACCTCTCGGAACTTCCCTTGCCCGTTAACCCGGGCCGACCAACGTCAGACTTTCAGAGATCATTACGGTAAATCACTGTCTGCCACCAATATTGGCCCGCTCCCACTATCATTGGCTCCCTTCCATTTTCTCTCTAAAGCCCGTAAACACCCGCGAACCAGGTATCGCCCTGTAATATACCCAGTCGGTTTTTCTCAAAACGTATTTACGACTCTCGTTTTTACCTTTACCGACTTTAATTTCAGAAAGCTGGTTTTCAAACTGGGAGAAGCGGGTTGGGCGTAAGAACATAAAATTTTACGAGCAGCCCCCATTAAGAGGCGGCATCGGTGGGCTCGATTACCTGGCGCTCGCAGGTGTTAAACTTTTGTTAGCTGCTGGTAAGTCTGATTTGACGTACGAGTTTTGTTTATGGCATTTGCGCACGTCCAGCGGACTCCCCCAAGAAATGAAACTCCCTCCAAGGGTTACGAAAGAGTGGGGCTCCCTTCTTCCCTAAAACACACCAGATGGAATATTTTTTCGATTCGAGCTAATAAACGGGGTAATACTACTGTGAGAACCTACCTTTACAGGGTTACATACTCAAATTTAATGAACCGGCTCCATATTACCCATATTGCTTATTTTAGTCCTCCAAAAATTTCAAATTTACTACAATTTTTTTTCTGAATAATAGCTTGATTAGGCTAGAGGTTAGAGCAATTGGTAGAGTTATAGGAGGGGTGTGAAAATTCATTTTCTTCGGCTTCCATGTTCTAGAAGGGAATCTAATTTCGAATACATGATTATGATGAAAGAAGATCAATCTCCAAATCAAAAGTATCTGAATCGAAAATCAGATCAAATCTCGAAACATGGAATACCGAAAAATTTAAAATAACCTTTATTTTAAACCTTAGAAGTGGATGGAAAATACCTCCTTGTCATTTCAATAATTTTGGCCTAAAGATTTTCATGACATTCAGAATCAGTTTACGAGAGAACTTGTGAAGTAGTTGTACGGAACACAGGACAGAGTGTTCATTTATATTCCCGTCTTTGTATTTCGTGTAACTATGGGAATGCTAACCACCAATTTGCTACTTAGTTATAAGCTCTATTGTCAAAAATTATGGGAGAAAGATGTTTCATTCATCATGATTATGGTTGTTTTATTGAACTGTCAACATTATCAGCAGTTCATCGGGGCCCAACGTGTGAGTAGATAAGAACCGGATCCTTCAACCAGCAGATAACGCAATTCCCTTTGTGCTGACTCTCCAGTAACATTTGATTTCAGCTACTTGAAGTTATTCGTGTGCTATGTATTTCGTACGGATATTTAGCAGCTTGCTGATTCTTCACGTGAGTACAGCTGTAAACTAAGGAACGTTAAATCAATAATTGAATAAATAGTAATTAAATAGAAATATTAAAGTTATTTATAACTTACACATCGTAATATAATTCCATATGCCCAACCCTTATTATCAAGATATTTTATCCTCATGTTTATGTAAATTATTGTAGTTTTTGCTTCCTAGTCTACCAAGGTAGCGGAAGCTTTGTTTTCACTTTTCAAGGACGAAGAAAAAAGTTTTCCAAAATCAAAATTTTCACTCGCGTTTTGCGTTTTAGACCTTTCTGAACAATTTTGGTTCCGTGTCTGTGTGTCTGTCTGTCTGTCATGAATTCCTTGTAACGCGCATAACTATACGAAGTTATTGTCCGATTTCTATGACATTTTCAGGGATTGTGCGGGTTGGTGTGTAGACGGTCCCCTATGAAAATCATCATCCCTGGACTGATAGAAGCGACTGCGCATGCGCAAACGTGAATTCCTTGTAACGGCAATAACTTCTACATTTTCCATCCGATTTCAATGAAATTCTCAGGGATGTTACAAATTAGTGTTTAGATGGTCCCCTATGATAATCACCACCTTCGGACTGATAGAGGCCACTGCGCATGCGCAAACGTGAATTTCCTAGTAACGGCCATAACTTCCACATTTTCCATCCGATTTCGATGACATTTTCAGGGATTATGCGGATTAGGTTGTAGATAGTCCCCAATGAAAATCATCACCCCCAGACTGATAGTAGCCGCTGCGCATGCGCAAACGTGAATTCCTTGTAACGGCCATAACTTCCACATTTTCTACCCGATTTCAATGGAATTTTCAAGGATTATGCGGATTAGGTTGTAGATGGTCCCCTATAAAAATCACCACCGATTTCAATGAAATTTTCAAGGATGTTACAGATTATCTTGTTTTGATGTTCTGATGTTTTGAGATTAACTACTATGCATCGGATCATCTATACAATCGGGTTATGGATACGAGGAAGCTATGTGCTACACCCACTTGGCAGACGTTTTTTACTGTTATATGTTGTTGTCATAATTAAATAGGTAGAAAAGTGGAAGAGAGGAAGAGCTAATATTTGAATTCCCTAGGACTTCTTTTATCCTATAACACAACTTTTTATCGTATAACGTCTCACAAGAACCCCAAATAATTTGTTTTCGACGATTAAGTAATAAAATGATTATTTTCTTACAAAGATTAAATAGATTCTTCATTTCGATGGTATCCGAATCGCACGAGTTTCACATAGCTACCTACCTATTAGGAAGAGGTCGATGTACATTTGGACGCACGGCCCTAGAAACGAAACCATTTGGACGCACAATCGGGGCCTGTTTGGAAGCACGATCGGAAGAGTATGACATAGGTATTGAAAAGGCATTTGACTCTCCTTATCTATCCGAATCGTAGATGTGTCGACATTTTTTGTCATTTCGGTACCTTAAATCACAAAGGCGCTGTGCCCAATTACGGAATTTTTGAGAAAAACGCAAAAGAAGTTTTCACCAGTACTAATAATGTCTCACTACATTAAACTCTCTAAGTTCATCAATACATTTTCAAGCTATAATCATCGGGAAAGTCAATAATAGTTTTGTTGAATTTGAGTTTTTTTAAAACTAAAGCCCATTTCGACGGAGGGAAGGAACTCCCGTTTTGTAAGTACGTAATTACTGAATTTATGTGCCTTTAGCGGGGCTTCGTACATAAGTGAGGTGAAGGCATTACACACATCTCCAGCGGGAAGGAAACCCAATATAGATATTTATAGATATTTATAGAGGCACTTCTCTTCATCCCTCTCTCCCACCCCCACCTTCCTCATCTTCCCTCATCCCTAGGGCCGGCGTCGGGTGAGTCCTGGGCGTTCTCCCCATTATATTTGATTTATTTATTTATTTTGTTTTATGGCGTGCCCCCTACGTCAGAGAGACCTTTAGTCTTTGAAGGGAGATTTAAAAAAAAAAATTATGGATTACTTTATCTTTTATCTTTTTGGATCCTTCTGAACCATGCCTACAGTAACTGGAAATCGCATCAACATACCAACATAATTACATACCAGACTATCGATGACGTAGGTACCTGAGGGCAGGCTGGTGTTGATTCAGCTGCGTCCTAGAGAGACGCTCGCTTCACCAACGAGTGTGGCCAAACGTAATCACCTCCCAGACCCGTCTGGGCGCTAAGTGCGTCCAAATGTGCACAAGCTTAGGAAGAAACACATTGTTAAGTAATGCATGCATTCCATGGGACGTCCCATTGGATAAGCATTAGATCCATTTTAACCAGATGGTAAGCGATAAAACTGTTTCTCTCGATGTAATTTATTTAGTACTTCAGGCAAGAAATAGTGGTCTCTTCCCCCCACCCTTATCCACCATAACATTTCTAGCGGCGTGGGAGCCTCGGATTGAAAGAGCATTTTAAAATCCATGATCTATGACACACAACATGCGAATTCGAGTTCACCCCCCCCCCCCACCACAGCCCTTCATTGGTGCCAGTCTGGCACCAAAGCGGAAATACATCTTAACGTTGAACTTTCATCTATTAGTTTTGGTAGGCAGTCCGTCGAAGTTCCCATCCGTACCTATTCAAAGTGGAACACAAAAAAAAAAAAAATAAAAATAAATAAATAAAATAAATAAATAAACGAATAAATAAATAAAAAAAACGAAATATGCGGTTTATGGTGTGCTCGCACCATGGTGGCATCACTATTAGTTGGTGGGACAGAAAATAATTCATGAAAATCCGGAGGTATAATGAGAATTTTTCCTCAATTTCAAAGCTTGGGTACAAATTAATAAGCTATAAAAGTACCAAAATATTGAAAAATCGGATATTTTGTAAATATTATCCCCCCACTGGCCCCCTCACCTTGCTAATTTTGATACTCTGGTGAAATTGTGTGCGATTTGGAAGATTTCTGAGTCAAACAAAAAAATGAACATGCAAATCGGTTGGAAATTGAAGCCTGGGCAGAGTTTACAAAATTATTCCCGCAAACGAACGTTTTTTTAAGCATTAACCCCCCTTTTCCCCCTTAAAAGGGGCTGGAAATTTTCCCCCTTAAAATCCAATTTGGGCTGCTACTGAAAACGAGCCCCTAACAAAAACCACAGTGCCTAATGATTCAACATGAATGATGTAGAGCACATCAATTTTCGTCTTTCCAAAATAATTTAATTTTTCCGTGCAATAAGTACAAAATGCCGAAAAACGGTTATTGGATATTTGGAATGGTCAATTAGACTCTATATTACCCCATCTCAGAGTAATATTTGAAGGACTCCTAGCATGAATTCAAATTGAAGGCTGTCAGATGATACTATAGGGTGTAGGGAGGGGGTAATTAGTCATTTGAGGGAAGCACGCCTTACTGAGGGCTAACTTGTTCAAATTTGTTCAGGCATATGGATTCATCCTTAGATGCTTTTTTATTCCAATTTCATAAAAATCGCTAGACTCAAAAATCAAAAATCAAAAGTTTGAAGCAGGATAGCTTCCTCACGCAGAACAAGGAACATCGACGAATAGAATTCGGCAGAGTAAACATCATTGATTACAGATACTCCCAAGACTATTTTAATAGCTATGTGACAACTACATAGCTCACCCAGGCGATCATCTTCCCAAGAAGGCATCCCAGCCAGTCCTTTCTAATTTACCTACCAAGTTTCAAATAAATCGGCCAAATAGAAAGGGTTGAAGTGAATGGCTGAAGACTCTCTAGAGAGAAAAATAAATACATCTTCAAGGCCCAATTAAAATTAGTTGGTGAAACCCTGCAAATTAGTACACAACGGTACATTTTTTTAGCACAACAACCAGCTCTTAACTTTGTCCTGTATAGATCACTAGCCACTAGCCAGCAAAGAACAAGGCTTTTCCATTATCAGTACATACCAAACTCATTTTTGCGGAAGGTTGACTATAAGTTAATTTTGACAGAAATGACCTACCTCCAAAACATCGTTATCCGGGAATTGTGGGTGCCTTCATAATCATAAGGAAATTTGGTTCTTGGTTGCTAGGGAAGCGCAACTGAATTACAAGAAACACTAGTAGGTATTTAGTATTTTTGAAGAATGAAAGCACTGCAAATTACTACACAATGGTTTATTATTTTACTGTGTAGATCTGCATAGAACTCGGCTTTTCCATCGCTATCCAAGAGCTGTGAGAGGCCTTTATTACGGAATTTGGTTCTTGGGTGCTAAGGAAGCTCAGCAGAGTGATATGAAACTCTATTCAAAGAAACGAACATGATATAAGTTTACTTATCATGAACTATTCTTATTAAATTTTATTTTGAATTAATGATAAAACAATACTTACCTTTATATTTATATCGACGGTTTTTGAGCTAAGGCGTTGCAAAAATTATAACTGCACCCCAAATGAAGCCCATATACTTTTCTACCAAACGGCCTTAATGTGCCGCGTAACGGCGTACGGCGGACGGACGCCATTTTTTGAAAATTAGATTGCCGGATTCTAAGTACCTTGACACGTAAACCATTAAATTTTGAGAGTGGATTACAATTTTGTTTCTTGCTCGGTTATAAAGATTTATTATTGAAAATAATAAACCCAAGTCCTTAATCATTAAAAGATTAAAATGGGGTGGACGGTTGATAATCACTATGAAAACCCCAACTCAACTGTAAAAATTCTCACGATTAGTGGCTGTGACTAAAGATTTTACTGTCAAGTTCCGTCAGCGTTAGTCATTCGGTTTCGTCGTTATTTTCCGGGCGCAATAAACAAGTTGCATTGAACAGCGCAGACTCTCCGTCTGTGGATCCACCTAACCTAGTTCCATACCAACTGCAACCTCACAGTCCGGCCAGCGTTTTCCAATCGATGAGGCTGCCTTCCAGCGGTCTGCAATATGGGAGAAGTCTCTGAGGTAATTTTCAAGGGTCTCACAGTGATATATTAGAAGGGAAACAACTTCAGGAAGAGAGAGACACGAAGGCAATTGTTTAGAGCAAGTGGTACGCTCTCAAAAACACGAATCAGTAAGTAGATCATTACTTATGACGTTAGTAGCGTCGGTCTAATTATATCCGGCACAGTCAGCGATCAAGGCTGCCCACCTATTCTATTCTGGAATCTGGCACTGATTCAATACGGTAAAGAATGAGACAGGTGGGTGTAGCACGTAGCTCTATCCATAACATGAAAGAGGTAGCTCTATCCGTGCATGTGATCATAACATGAGTTTTCAATATACACAGTCAAACCACTGAACGTCAGTCCCCATTCACTTCAAGTTTGAGGGAAATCGGACAGGTATGAAGTGAGAAAATGTTGCTTGGAGATATGAAATTACAATGAAGTTAGTTGACGATCATCCAGTGCTGAGGTAACATTTTGAGACCAGCACGTCAGAAAATTGTCAAAAAAATACACGAAAATATCATTTAATCATAGTACTTACTTCAGTTTATTCTAGGCAATAAGAATAAGTATGACGAAGGAAGTCATCCGGCATGATTCAATAAACAAACAGAAGAAGTCAAAATCTCACAAATCCTTGATCCCTCTCCCTATTTCAACGATTACTACACCTATTTAAGCGAACCATGCTTAGAGAAAGAACATCCAACTAGGTATATCATTGATTCATAATAATAATTACATATACTGTGCAATTTGCAGACGCTCAGCCATAAAGGTGATGCCCTACTTCGAGGAAATGATAGACCAATCATCGGAATTTTGGCAGAGGAGTACTACCCGAGCAAGACTGAAGGGGGAGCCGATGGGACGTACATAGCCGCATCGTACGTGAAGATGGTCGAAGCGTCTGGCGCCAGAGTCGTGCCTATTATGACTGGGAAGGATAAAGCATACTATCTGTAAGTATACTGAAACCTGGATACAACAAAGTTGAGGAGTACAATTATGATCACATCTTTTGTTGTTTCCTTAACCCAGGTTATTATATTTCATACACATTATAATCCATAATTTTCATCAACTCTCTCAGTTTGGAATAGATAAGGTGCAAACGTTACATAGGTATGACCCTTACATCATCTAGTTTTCCACATACACTGGTGGGGAAAATGCAGAATGTCCAAGATTACAGAATTAGAAGAAAAGAAAAGAGCTGGGGAAATAATTTTGCGAACGGTTGATGGTGGTGGGGGTTTGGCCAGACCCACAGCCTGGAGTGGCTCGGATTTTTTGCACATTGGACATTTTGATACGTTGTACATGTTGATACATTGGAAATTTTGATACATTGGACATTATGATACGTCGGGTATTTTTGTACATTGGACAATTTGATACGTTGGACATGTTGATACATTGGAAAATTTGATACATTGAATATTCTGATAAGTCGGATATTTTTGTTCAATGGACAATTTGATACGTTGGACATGTTGATACATTGAAAATTTTGATATCTTGGTTGTTTTGATATACTTCGGATGTCTTGAGACTTTGGAAATTTTGATAGCTACATTGGACATTCTGATATGCAGGATATTGTTATAATAATAATTATTAGCGAACTGAGTTGCCGGTTTGAATTACAAAACGATAATGAACTTTTATTGGCGTCATAACACAACGATATAAATCCCTAGAAACGTTGTCTAGGTGTTAATAATGTAAGGGGTTCACAAACACAACAGTATTTTATATATTACCTAATCATTATTTTACATATATTTTTTCAGTGAATTAATGAACTTATCACCTTTTTTTTTGAGGAAAAAATATGTCAACATGAAAAGAAACTGCATGAGTAATGTAAGGCGTAACACCACATTTTTCACAGGAAATTTCCAAAAATTGTGATACTTTCGTATGTTTGTTGCCCTCATCTATATCTCGATTTCAATTCACGAAACTTGATATCTTTCAAATAAATTATAATTAATTATTCATTAACTTAATTCGTTCGTTCTATTTTGACATGGATATGTCTTTTAGCTTCGAGTCTCTGAAAACGTTTTTCCAGTCTGAAAAAGTGTGACCCGAGATAAATTCTAAGAGCCCGGGGTTACAGACCAGACCATGACATCCAATTTCGGTTTATTATTCTCAATAATAAACCTTTGGAATCGACCAAGAAAAAAAATGTATCCCTCAAAATTTGTTGGTTTACGTTTCAAGGTCCGTACAATCCGCTGTACGCCGCACAGTGGGGCCGGAGTGGAAAAAACTCCATTTTTGCAAAGTGACTAAAAA
Organism: Apolygus lucorum; assembly: GCA_009739505.2. Classification (NCBI taxonomy): domain Eukaryota; kingdom Metazoa; phylum Arthropoda; class Insecta; order Hemiptera; family Miridae; genus Apolygus; species Apolygus lucorum. Next base: position 11,463,395 of record CM019180.2, read on the forward strand.
ACAAATGTAATGAGGTTTTCTCAAAGTCTATTACCTGTAGAATCAGGGTGTGAAGGACCTTCAATGTTTAAAAATTGTTTTCACTGCTAAATGGGGGCTCAAACCTGATATTTCGAGATTTTAAGCACTTTGAGAGTGGAATTTGAAAATTCCCTAACACGTTCTGTGTGTTTCAAAAAAAATCTAAATAAAATTATGTAATGTTGGATATATATATGTAGTATCTCTAAAAAATACTAATTATTTTTTCATAACATTTTAGCTTGAACATTAGCTCCAGATTTGGGTTTTTATAGCGAAATACAGCTTTAGAGGAGTGGAAAAACCGAGCTTCGCCTTCCTTCGGTTTGGCTCATTTTTTTTCTTGAAGTTCTGACCATTATCAAGAAGCTGTAAAAGTTTCATAGCCGTATCTCACCGAATTTAGATGTAGTGGGTTAAAATGTGATTAAAAGTACACCAAAAACGCCGTCTCTGCCGTCACCGCAGCTTCAGAGTTAAACCCTTCTAAAGGCTGTATCTTCTACATTTTCCTCTCGAATTCGATGAAATTTCCAGGGATTGTGAATGTTGACATGTAGAATGTCCCCTATGTGGGCTGTTAGCTACAATCACAGAGTAACGGAGTCAAGTTAAGGCTACAATGGTAGGATCATCTACACAATCGGGTTATGAATACTGGGAAGCTATGTGCCACACCCATTTGGCAGACATTTTTGTTTTATTTTTTATTGGAAAACAAAATGATGTAAATAGCGACGTTTTCGTAAAATATTTCTGCTAAGAGTCAACAAGGTTCTGTTCGAACAAAACCTGGTTCTTCGGATTGTCACTCGCAGTAATGTGGACAGTCGTGGCTTACCGAGAACATGTCATCGTTGAAAATCTCTTATTCGGATTTAGCAAACGTTTAATTTGGATTCGTTCCAATATTCGATCGCGTACTATCAAATTTTCAGAGGTTTTTATCACTCAAAATTTTGTCAAAATTAAATATTTAAATATATATTTACATATTTATATTTACATATATATATTTACATACATATGTAAAGAAAACTCAATTCAATCGTCTTTATCGTATCCTATAACCTCTGAAACGAAGAAAAGAACAAAATAACACACACCCATCGCCTGTAAAACCGCTTTTCTGTTTTTTTTTCACACGCTTTTCCACTTTGAGTAACATTATTTTTTTTCAAAATTCAAGATTTAGTACTAAAATAATAAATTTAAACGTCAGAAAACATATTTTTCTAATGTATTTTCGTATTCGGAATCGAATGAAACCATTCCCAAGACGATACAGTAATTCGTTCAAAAGATAATGACTTTTTTCCGCTTTTTGGCCATTTGGCCCCACTGTGCGCCGTCTGCCGTACGCGGGTCTTTCCTTGGTTACCATGGACCGATTTTGATTAAATTTGGTAAAAGGGCTCCATTTGGGGTCTAGTTGTGCCCCGAAGCTTTGATTGATTTCAGTCACTTCTAAGGCTTGAAAAATAAGTAAACAAATTATTCCCTAGCTCAAAAAAAGTCATTAAATTAAAAAAAATTTTAGTTTTTAGAATCAAATGAGATCACCCAGAGTTCTGAAGGACCAATCGTTCGCTCTCCATGGCAACTTAAGAGTTGGACTTATGATAAATCAAAAAGTCTGCCAAGTGGGTGTGGCACATAGCTTCCTCGTATCCATAACCCGATTGTATAGATGATCCGATGCATAGTAGTTAATCTCAAAACATCAAAACAAGGTAATCTGTAACATCCCTGAAAATTTCATTGAAATCGGATGGAAAATGTAGAAATTATGGCCGTTACAAGGAATTCACGTTTGCGCATGCACAGTGGCTACTATCAGTCCGAAGGTGGTGATTTTCATAGGAGACCATCTAAATACTAATCTGTAACATCCCTGAGAATTTCATTGAAATCGGATAGAAAATGTAGAAATTATGAATGTTACAAGGAAATTCACGTTTGCGCATGCGCAGTGTCTACTATTAGTCCGAAGGTGGTGATCTTCATTGGGGACCATCTACAACCTAATCCGCATAATCCATGAAAATTTCATCAAAATCGGGTAGAAAAAGTGGAAGTTATGGCCGTTACAAGGAAATTCACGTTTGCGCACGCGCAGTGGCTACTATCAGTCCGGGGATAATGATTTTCATAGGGGACCATCTAAATACTAATCTGTAACATCCCTGAAAATTTCATTGAAATCTGATGGAAAATGTAGAAGTTTTGGCCGTTACAAGGAATTCACGTTTGCGCATGCGCAGTCGCTTCTATCAGTCCGGGGATGATGATTTTCATAGGGGACCGTCTACATACCAACCCGCACAATCTCTGAAAATTTCATTGAAATCGGACCATAACTTCGTATAATTATGCGCGTTACAAGGAATTCATGACAGACAGACAGACAGACAGACACACAGACACTGAACCAAAATTGTTCAGAAAGGTCTAAAACGCAAAACGCGAGTGAAAATTTTGATTTTGGAGAACTTTTTTTTTTCGTCCTTGAAAAGTGAAAACAAAGCTTCCGCTACCTTGGTAGAATCGGAAGCAAAACACGAGTGTGAATCGCAAAAGAGGTGTAATCTCCGTTCAAATTCGATCGCTATTCGTTTCTTTGAGTTGATTTCAGTTTGCGTCCTTAGCAATCAGTAATCAAATTTTCTAATGAAGGCACCCACAACTCCCTATTTCTTCGAATTGAGTGTGAAGCATTTATTGTAGGTAGTAACAATGGCAAAGCTGTGTTCGTTGCAGGCGTGTGATCTGTACAGAAAAATAATAAAGCTTTGTGTAAGAATTTTCCCATCGAGGGAGAAATTAGATTTGGCTGTTTTCTGTACTTGTTACTGTGGTTCTAGGATGATTTTTTTTTTCAATAACTTTTTTGTAGCTTTTTCCTTTTAAATTTGAACCGCCAAGTGTAGTTCAAAGCAGTCAGATTAATTATCCCTACCTCTACCATAGACCTAAATACCTTCAATTTTTTTATTTTATTTATTTATTGCTTCCGAGTCTACCAAGGTAGCGGAAGCTTTGTTTTCACTTTTCAAGGACGAAAAAAAAAATTTCTCCAAAATCAAAATTTCCACTCGCGTTTTGCGTTTTAGACCTTTCTGAACAATTTTGGTTCCGTGTCTGTGTGTCTGTGTGTCTGTCTGTCTGTGTGTCTGTCTGTCTGTGTGTCTGTCTGTCTGTCCGTCTGTCATGATTTCCTTGTAACGCGCATAACTATACGAAGTTATTGTCCGATTTCTATGAAATTTTCAGGGATTGTGCGGGTTGGTGTGTAGACGGTCCCCTATGAAAATCATTATCCCCGGACTGATAGAAGCGACTGCGCATGCGCAAACGTGAATTCCTTGTAACGGCCATAACTTCTACATTTTCCATCCGATTTCAATGAAATTTTCAGGGATTATGTGGATTAGGTTGTAGATAGTCTCCTATGAAAATCATCGTCCCCGGACTGATAGAAGGCACTGCGCATGCGCAAACGTGAATTTCCTTGTAACGACCATAACTTCTACATTTTCCACTCGATTTCGATGAAATTTTCAGGGATTATGTGGATTAGGTTGTAGATGGTCCCCCATGAAAATCATTGCCCCCGGACTGATAGAAGCGACTGCGCATGCGCATACGTGAATTCCTTGTAACGGCCATAACTTCCACATTTCCAATCCAATTTCAATGAAATTTTCAGGGATGTTACAGAGTAGCGTTCAGATGGTCCCCTATGAAAATCATCACCTTCAAACTGATAGTAGCCATTGCGCATGCGCAAACGTGAATTTCCTTGTAACGGCCATAATTTCTACATTTTCCATCCGATTTCAATGAAATTTTCAGGGATGTTACAGAGTAGTGTTTAGATGGTCCCCTATGAAAATCACAGAGAATTGTTTTTCATAGAGGGATTCTTTCATAGAGGAATGGTGTCCTGTGAGAATCTCAAAGCCCATCAATTGCAGGTCATCGGTAGCTCAGAGGATAGAGTCTTGATTAGAGCTCCTAAGGTCGTGGGTTCGAAACCCAGCCGAGGCTATGCATTTTTTGATCCAATCACATACACCTACTCACTTAATTTTTCATCCGAATTTGATGAAATTTTCTAGGATTGTCCAGATTAGCGTGTAGATGGTACCCTATGAGGGTAGTGAAAGGTACTTAGAGATTGGTGTTTTGAGATTAACTACTATGCATCGGATCATCTATACAATCGGGTTATGGATACGAGGAAGCTATGTGCCACACCCACTTGGCAGACGTTTTTTATTATTATTATCTTATTTATTTTTTTTAACACCTCCCAAAGACGGAGGGGACACGCAATAAACAAAAATAAATAAACAAATCAAATGTTAATGGGGAGGACGCCCAGGACTTCCCTTGTTCCTAGGGATGAGGGAAGATGAGGACTGTGGGGGCTGAGGGAGGGATGAAGGGAAGTGCCTCTATAAAGAGACCACCAGGTCAAATTTGAGCCGAGCAGTACGCGTCTGGTGACACCACAGAGTACGCCTACTGAGATGCCCAACTCGCGAAACTCTGCGGCACTTTTCCCGCACCACACTCCGCGCCATGATAAAGTTGCAGCCAAATCATCATGTTAACTTCTGATAACACTTCTCATCCATTTGGCAAACCTTTCTTAGACCTGATGACCATAGAGGTGGGAACGATTTAACTTTGAAACTTGACCTGTCAATTCAACAATTAATTCAATTACGTGATCGTTTAAACTTCTACCCAAGTACATACATCGCATACCTACTATCAACTATCTTCTGTACTATGTTCGCGCATTTACTTTACTTTGTTTTTTCCATACGCATGTGGAATTATAGTTTTTAATAATGTTTTTTTTTCTTTCTCTCGTTTTCAGAAAATTAGTGAATTCTCTGAATGGCATTTTACTGCCTGGAGGTGGTGTGGACTTGTGGGCAAAAGGTGGTTATGGTGAAGCCAGCCACATCCTGTACGAGCTAGTTCTCGAAGTAAGTAAACTCACTTAATTGATATTCTTGGCCTTAAATATGAAGGTGAAACTTCAGAATCTAGTAGGCCTGTTCGAATTGGCATCTGAATCCTCTAATTTGGGAAAATAAAGGAAAATTACGTCCTTTACTTTTGTGGAGCTGCAATTCCAAAATTGTTAGCGTGCCCAATTCTGAGTAATAATATTACTGAAAATGGAGTAATATTACACCACGATTGTGAATCAAGTGTAAATACATTTATTGGAGTAATTATTCAACAATTTTATCTCACTCTATTCCATCATCAGAAGCCAATCTATAAACTTCACTTAGTTATGGACGAGTATTTAAATACCTATACCTATTCATCAATTAATTTATTGGAATATTTAAATGATAATTAACGACATGGGAATAGGTCGAAAACCCCAAAAATATGAGTGAACGAGCAGATTATCAAAATTCCAAGGATGTAGACCGATTTTTCATCAAATTTTGCTTGATACTCAATACGAGTGCATCACGAGTAATTATCACGTACTAATAGTTCCCAGATTCACCAAAAACTCGGAAAACACGTTTTCGATACTATTTTTGACTGAATCCGTTATGAATTACAATAATTATTATGATTTTTTTCATGAATTTTTTTTTTTTGGAATTTCAGGTGAACAGAAACGGAACGCACTTTCCTCTGTATGGTGTCTGTCTGGGTTTAGAGGTACTCGCTGTGGCTTCTTCGAATATGAGTAGAGACGTTCTATCGACGGTAAATGGAGTAAACAACAAGCCTCTCAACCTGAACTTCCTTCCTAACTCCATGGAAAGCAATCTGTATTCAAGGATGCCTCGAAAGTTGATAGAATTGCTCAAAACCAAAAATATCACTTCTAACCACCATAGGTATGAATCAAGAGAATCTGGTTCTATAAAGTTTTGCACATTTTCGATAGCATTAATGAAATATTGATGGAACTCTAAATCGTTCCTTATGTTCATACGAATGCAATAAAAACATTGTGTTTTTAGAAATTCGATTTTTCTCTTTCTCGCCGTAAAGGCAAAAAGTTGGTATAATTCGGGGTTTCCAAAAAAATATTTCACTCACATTTTTTTCTTTTACGAGCTCTTTTCGTGCTCTTTGAACAAGTTTCTTTTCTCTGAAATCTAAATTTAAACTCAAAATGTAATTTTTAGAACTTCGTAAGTGATTTTAGTATCTGTGTCAAAAAGTCCACACAATTTTGACATCATCTTTTCAGTAAGTCAACAATTTACATTCGATTACGATATAACCAGGCATTATGTACCGACAATAAAAATGGATTGGATTCCTTATAAATGAGCAACTTAGCTTGATCAGCATGAGCATTATCGGGCTCTGCGCAGGTCTAAACGTAAAATGCCTGCTTTCAACTCCGGAAACCATTTGCCCTCCGATTTTATTCGAGTATGGAGGGTAGTTGGGGATTGACTAGTAATTATCAATAGTTTGGGGATAATAATCGATTTGACCCCTCTTGGTCAAATGAGAAATCTTGGATACACTCAAATTTCGATTTTGAAACGATTTCGATGAAAATCTCAGGAAGTTTTGTGGGTTGCTTCTCCACAAATGTCAACAATTTTTTGAAATTTTAGTTTTTGGCACATTGAAACCAACTTTTTGATTTCTCTCAAAGTAGGAAAGTGTTCGGAAACTGACATCTTCCCACAAATTTCATTTTAATGTGATTATTGGTAATAGGTAACCACTTTTGATAGTAAGTGAACATGGAATCCTAGCAGTTTTGCAATTAGAAGCTTTTTTTAAAGCATCAATTTATGGTTATGGATAATTTCTTCATTATCTTCTAGCTTGTCCCTATTTCTTTCTCGATTCATTTCTTCAATTTGTATTCGCAGGCTGGAGATTTCACTGACAATTCATCTCTCATTTCTTTTTCATATATTTTTCAGTAAGTCCTTAACGCGAGAATCACTCCGTCTTCATCATCTAGAGCAGACTTGGCGGCCCTTGACTACCAACTTCGACTCCAACGGTACCGAATTTATTTCATCAATGGAGCATTTACGGTTTCCCCAAATTTTCGGGACGCAGTTCCACCCTGAGAAAATATTGTTCGAGTGGACCAAGACACTTGAGGATCCTCACTCTCTGGATGCGATTCTCCCAAATCGGTATTTCTACGATTATTTCGTCGAGCACGCACGACGCAACGAAAATAAGTTTAGCGACAAGACTGAAGAAACTAAAAATTTAATTTACAACTACTCTCCAATCTACACGCCCAAGGGGTATTTCGAGCAGATGTACATTTTCAAAGACAAAATAGGTGAGTATTAGGTATTTACTAATAATATTTATACTTACCAATTATATTTTTTAATAATATCTCTCAATAAATCTCATATAATATTATTATATGATAGATAATATTATTATATATCTCAATCAACAAAAATATTGGTTGAACTGGTTTCACAATGTCGAAGTGGTACTACAGCTAGTCTACTTCAATTCATTTAGTCGTATTCGCTGGTAAAAGTTCAAATTCCCTTCTCCAAAATTACTACTTTCTAACTGGCCATCTAATTTAAAATTAATTTCACAAATCAATGGAAAAAATTGAGTTGGAACGAAAGAAAACGTCTGTTACTTGAATGAAAAACGGCGAATTAGTGTGTTGACTATTTAATATCAGTCGATTTCCTGGGAAAATAAATTAAAAACAAAAATAGAAATGTCTGCTTTTTTATTGATAAAAACGTTTGGAAAATTGTAATAAACCTTAACAATTCGCGAAATAATAAATATTATTGGTCAGAGGTGCTGGAATGTCCCGAAAATGTTTTGAAGAAATACGTTTCTGACCAATAAAATTTTATCAGGAGGGTCACCATTTGATTTACCATGAAGAGTTACATGAAAATGATACTCAAATCTACGTGTCATTGTCAGGCCGACTCATGGTAAGTTCTATAACATCCCAAGTTTAAGCTCCCAACCATTCAATGTCAATTTTCTCCCTTAATTCCACTTATTAACTTCACAAATCGTCTTCCACTGGAAGATATAGGTACTTATTCTTCCTGATGCCTACATTAGTATATTTCAATAGTCTAACAGTGATTATTTTCAGTTTCAGGTGACTATTTTGTGCATCAGATTGACTAATACTCATCATCTAAAACTACTTATCAAGACGACTTCCTTGTCAACTATCTTTCTTCGAGTCTTGGACGATGAAGGTTCGATTCCTGTGAAATTATTTTATAATCGGGTGAAAAAAGAAAAATAATGTGATATCAAGATGGGTTTTTAGTTTGTGTTAACCGGACATAAAACGGATTTTTATAGTATTTATATTTCATGAATTAATTCCCATAACTTAAGTAAAAATTGTTAATAATAGATAAATGCAATCACGACAAGTCATGTGTCAATGTCTCCTACATATTGTGATGCACAGGTGTAACCTCTGAAATGTCTTACGTACAGGTTTCCATATCAGGACAGTCGTTGAGTAACAAGTTAGACATAACTATGTCTAGTTCAAATCCTTGCTTGACAAAAGTGCCCCAATTTAGGATAGCCCTAATATGAAAACGAGAAGTTGATTATGGAGAAGGGTTGAAATCGGTTCACTTGTAAGGTTTTTGAAAATCGGAAGGGCGCATTTGGAAATCGGATGAAAATTTAGAAGATATAAACGGAATAAACGTTTGCGCATGCGCAGCTGCTACTATCAGCCCAATGGTAATGATGTTCATAGGGGACCGTCTACACGCCATCCCGTACAATCCCTGAAAATTTCATCAAAATCGGATGAGAAATATAGAAGCTATCTATGGCTTTGACAAGGATTTCATGACAGACAGACAGACACGGAACCAAAATTGTTCAGGGAGGCCTAAAACGTAAAACTCGAATGGAAAATTTGATTTTGGAGAACATTTTTTTTCATCCTTGAAAAGTGAAAACAGAACTTCCGCTACCTTGCTAGATTCGGAAACAAACTGCATAATCCCCACTCAAAATTTGTTGGTTTACGTTTCTAGTAAACATTTTCATCCTTCGAGCCCTGAAGAAGGTAAGAAATTAACCGAAAGCTCGGAAAAGAAGGAGTTGATAGTTCAGTGAACCCATCCCCAATCCGTTGACGATGTGTGCTTTTTGGGTCGATCTACATAGTTGCTGTTACGCTTCCAAAAATCGAATAAAAATTTTGCAGTCCATCCGCCGTCCGCCTTACGCGGCACTTTCTAAGTTCCCATGGACCGATTTTGATGAAATTTGGTATATGGGCTCCATTTGGGGTCTAGTTGTGCCCTGTAGCTCTTCGTTGTTGTCAGTCACTTCTAAGGGTTGAAAAATGGCTGACACCTTCAAAACGCTCAAGCACAAACACTTTCGGTACAAAGGTTTTGTTTTTCCATCAGTTTAAAATAGTATTGCATTTTTAGACTCGAATGAGACCACCCAGAGCGCTGTAGGACCAACCGTTTGCTCTCCATGAGCACTTGAATGAGAAACACGAGTGTGAATCGCAAAATAGGCTTAATCCCAGTTCAAATTTTAGCTCACCAAAATTAATGCGATCGTTGATCGTTTCTTCGTGTTGTATCGTATTAACCCTGACGCCACTTCCAACTCCACCCGGAAACTGTTCGACATAGCTGAGTCAACGGAAGATACATAAAGTACGACACTCCAGCAGAGGAGCTTTGTGTCACTTTCACACCTCTGGTTTGCCCGTGTGAAGGAGTACTCCGCAGAGAATTTAGAAACGTCGAAAAGCGACCCGTTGATACACTAACAGACAGAGTTGGGCAAAATCATACTCATGATTAATTAATTAATTAATTAAGATTTTCAATCACAGGAATACATTTCTGTGATTGTGAATAAGATTAAATTCGTATTCGTATCAAAATGTATGATAAGTAAATTAAAGTATGATAAGTAAGTTAAGTAAATTAAGTATGATAAGTAAGTATGATAAGTAAATTAAATTCGTATCACAAAGTATGATTAAGAATACATTGTTAATCACAGAAAATCTGCGATTAATCACAATTTTCCGGTGATTATGACTTTAACCATACTCATAGTGCGTGAATAAGATTTTAATTCTATCATTTCTGTGATTAATAACAGATTTCCTGTGATTAATTACAGATTTTCTGTGATTAACAACGTATTCTTAATCATACTCTGCGATTACGATTTTAATCATACTCATACTGTGTGAATACGAATTTAATCTTAATCATAATCACAGAAACGTATTCCAGTGATTAAAAATCTCAATCATATTCATGAGTAAGGTGTAGGGTACCTACCTACAGTCATTTTTATTTTCAGCTTTTAATTTACTCATTTAGTTATTTGAACCAGTTTGTTCAGTTGATTGACCATATGTCAATCTGGTTACCTTGGAATATAAAACAATAAAATTTCATTCTCTTCTGGAAACTCTTGGAGTCAAGATTATTACTAATTTAAAATTTCTTTCTAAGTTCAAAATCTTATAGGAGTGGTTAAGGAAAAGTAACCCCCTATAAATTGGTGACCTTTTCTTTTCCAAATTATGGCTCAAGGGAGTAGCGACTCTCCGGTGTTAAGGCTGCATTCTTCTAACTCAGGTAATGAAGTCGAAAGTAATACCAGTGCTTTTCACGTAAGACTTCCCGCATTCTGGCCACAAAAACCAAAGATATGGTTCTCTCAGGTCGAAGCTCAATTCAAGCTCAAGCGAATCACAGCTGAGTCTACCCGATTTGACTATTTGTTAGCTCAACTTGATAACGCATATGTTGAAAACATTTATGACTTGGTAGATTCAGATGTAGCGGATAAGTATACCCAAGCTAAAAATAGGCTAATCGCTATTTATCAGGAGAGTGAAGAATCCCAGATCAAGAAAATCACAAGCGGTTTAGAGCTAGGAGGATTGAAACCAAGCCAGTTATTACGTAAAATGAAATCTTTGGCTGGAACGAGTGATTTTTCGGACAAAGTTTTCAAAACACTTTGGCTCGAAAAGCTACCAGAGCAAGTGCGTAGCGTGTTAGTGATTGCCGAAGGAAACCTCGAAAAACTGGCACTACTAGCAGATAAAGTATGCGAAGTGAGAAATGTTGATGAAATGCACTCTGATTTCAGTTCAGCACAATCAGCACCTCCACAATCCAGAAATGCTACTCTTGAAGCTTTAGCACGAGCCGTCGAAGAGATTCAACACCAACTCTCTGAACTTCGATCCAGGTCACGCGATTCAAGCAGGTCAAGCCACGCATCAAGCCGTTACAGAAGCAGAAGTCAAAGGTTTGATCCAAATGGGAAATTTTGCTATTTCCATTACAGATTTGGTAGGAAATGTAGACCAGACAAATGCAAGGCACCGTGTAAATGGGAGAATAAGGGAAACGAGAGCAGACAGCATCATTAGCTGCTCTTGGTGCTGTCAACAAGATTGCAAATGGCAGCTACAGACTTTTTGTGACTGACAAAAGGTCCGGAATAAGGTTTTTGGTGGACAGTGGTGCAGATGTTTCTGTCCTGCCTGCCAAAAATAACCAAAAAGGCGAACCAACCAATTACAAACTTTTTGCTGCAAACGGAACTGAAATTCCTACTTTCGGATTGAAATTGATGGATTTGGATTTGGGGTTGAAGAGAAAATTCGAATGGCCGTTCATCATAGCTAAAACAACCAAAGGAATTTTGGGAGCAGATTTCCTTCATCATTTCGATTTGCTCATCGATCTAGCTAAGAGAAGGCTAATCGACAACAATACCAAATTAAGCATTTTGGCCCACATCACTGAAATTTCAGATGCTGATAACCTCAGTACAATCCAAAACAATAACCAGTTCGGAGATCTTCTCAAAAATTTTCCAAACTTGACAAAACCCACCTTGGTTCCAACTGAAATTTGCCATGAAGTCAGACATTACATCTCTACCACATCAGGACCACCAGTCTTTGGTAAGGCTCGTAGACTTGATCCTGAACGTCTCAAGCAGGCAAAACAGGAGTTCCAGTTTTTGCTTGACAATAATATTATCAGGCCTTCTAAATCCGAATGGGCGAGTCCATTACATATGGTAAAAAAGAAAAACGGGACATGGAGATGTTGTGGGGACTACCGTCGTCTGAATGATCGGACAATTCCAGACAGGTACCCTCTACCTCATATTGGAGATGTCAATCAAATTTTGGAAGACAAAACCATATTCTCCAAAATCGACTTACTTTCGGCATACCACCAAATTCCAATGGCAGAAGAAGATAAATCTAAATCAGCAATCATCACACCGTTCGGACTTTTTGAGTACAATTACATGCCTTTCGGTCTCAAAAATGCACCAGCAACCTTCCAGAGATTCATAAATTCTATACTGTTTGGCCTAGATTTCTGTTTCGCATATCTAGATGATATTTGTATAGCATCTAAGTCAGAGGAAGATCACAAAAAACATGTCGAAATTGTATTCAAAAGATTGGACACATTTGGCATAAAAATTAATGTTGCAAAATCCGAATTTGCTGTCAGAGAAATAATCTTTTTAGGTCATTTGATATCTGCAGATGGAACGAAACCGGATCCTGAAAAGGTGAAGGTAATTCAGAACTACGTGCGTCCTACAACAGTTCGGGAATTGCGAATGTTTTTAGGCACACTGAATTTTTATAGAAGATTTGTCAAAAATGCAGCAGAACATCAAGCAATTTTAAATGAATATTTGAAAGGAGCGACCAAAAAAGACAACAGACCGATTGACTGGACTGACGAAGCAACTCAAAAATTTGAAATGTGTAAAGAAATGGTAGTACAAGCAGCAACATTAACATGCCCAAGTGCAAAATACGAGTTAGGAATGTTTGTGGACGCTTCCGATTTCTCTGTCGGAGCGGTACTGCAACAAAAAGAAGAGTTAGGGTGGAGACCAATTGGGTTTCACTCTAAAAAACTTAACAATGCTCAGAAAAGTTATAGCACATACGATCGGGAACTGCTGAGTATGTACATGGCAGTGAAATACTTCAAACCTTTCATTGAGGGTAGAATATTCTCCATTTACACCGATCACAAACCACTCGTATTTGCATTTAAACAGAACAATGATAAAGCTTCACCACGACAACTTCGACATTGTGGCGATTGCACACCTGCTCACCATTTTTTAAGTTAATTAAGTAGGTACTGTTTGACAGCATGAGACCTACAAATTTTGCCGAAGTTATCAATTCACAATAATCAAACACCAACACCACCAAGAATATGCAAACGTACTTGAAAATAAATGGAATGCTTCTGTAGAAAAGAGAAGACGTCCATTCCCACAAAATTACTAATGAAAACAAATAAATTTAACGGAGAATTGAAACTGCAGTTCCTATCATCATAGAAGGACTCACTACGCTACCTGTTGGGAGATGCGTGGAAGCCTGGCGGCGGAGAGAGAGATGCGGAGGCGCCCTAGCGGCGGACCAGCGAACGGACGATGATATACGGGAGTCTCGCTAGAGGGCAGCACGGGATGAAGAACAAAGGACTCTCCTGAGTGTCCCACACGACGGAAATTTACTCGGTCATTCAGATTTGACAGAACCAATTAAGCTTAACATGGTAATACTACTGACTGGCCTTAACTGACTAGTGCAAGCTTCAACCCCTAAGGATTCACAAAGGAGTTATAACTTATTCCATTGTGAAATCCAAATTTTTTTAGAAACAGATTGAAATATAGAGGAAGAACCTCTTATCAATCTTTGCCAATTTAGAGAGAACATCATAAAAAAGAAAACTGACTAATATAAATTTATTCTGGAAATTACAATCATTAAAAAGGGGAAATTAATACCAAAGAGGCTACACCACAGAGTAATGGAGACAAGTTAACAGAGAAGAAAGCCAACGTTAAAATGGTGTGCAAGCATTTTTGAGGCTGCCTCAGTTGCGCCATCTACTTTCAGCTAGGAATGAGGAACTACTACGGAAGTGGTGGTGAGGGGGAGGCCACACTTCATACCGCTTCTTTTTAAATCCTTTCCAATGACCAGAAATTGATAACTTTCCGTTTCATCATCATTTAGATTTGCAAAAATTACTAGGAAATTCCATTCGAGGCGATGGATATTTCCCAAGTTGACCTTAGAATTGTTGTTGTCCCTATCGCGAGTAGTTCAAATGTTGAATCGACAACTGCCACCCATAGAAACGTTTGAAACCCAGTGTATTATTGAAAATCGCTCGATTTTTTCGTACATATCGCGAATATAACTAAATGTTATCAAATTAATTACTTGGATGCGGCCGACTATGCACCAAGGAGAAAAATATGTGATAAACAAGGTGACTTGTTGTCATGAGGTTGGGAACAAACGATCGAGAACCGGTCGTGAACGCGATCTTCCTCTTTCCGCTATAACTACGTCTTGGAGCTCCACCAATCAGAACGCTTCTCGGGCTCCCACATTCAGCTTTCAGCCCAGTGGGCTACACCGAAGTTCTATTCAACATGCATACCAGAAGTTCCTGCTTCCTGTTTACTGCTGAGATTATAGCTGAACCTCCAGTCCAGATTCCTGTTCTGTTTCACTGAGTTAATAGCTGAAGTTACATTCCAGACTATTCTTCGAAGTTCCTGCTGAAATCCCTACAGAAGGGTGAATCCAGATTTCTACCAGAAGTTCCTGCTTTGTTAATTTTTCTGAGTCATAGTTGAAGCTCCAGTCCAGATCACTTCAAGAAGGTCCTTCTAACATCTCTGCTCAAAGGTGGAATTCAAAGTCCTATCAGAAGTTCCTGCTTCCCACTGGGTTCACAGCTGAAGTTCCAGTCCAGATTACTACAAGGAGTTCCAGCCAACATCTTCCCTGAAGTTCCTGTCAGATGCCGATATAACCTTCCAAGAAGCTAGGATAATTAAATGATAGGGTCTGATTTGTTAGAATAAGTTTCTTCCTATCAAGGTACCTTGTTAAGTTAGAAAAAAAAAAAATAAAAATAAAAAATAAATAAAAATAAAAAATAAAGAAAACCAACAGGAAAGAGAAAGTGCCATTTCCAGGAAAAGGATTTAGTGGCTGGTTGTATGGGGAGGTTTGGAGACCAGTAGTAGTCTGCGTTCTCTCTTTCCTGGCTGGGAAATCTTTCAACGGTTTTTTTTTCTATAACCCTTAAAAAACCGTTACATGGCGCCCGAACTAAAATTTTACTAATATCTTGCATGTAAAAAAAATTGTTATCGTTTTTTCAAAGTTCTATTATCTAACAAAAAATCTAATAAACAAATAAAATATAATTAAAATTCAGAAAGATGGAGAATCAAATTGAAAATTTATTCACTCAAATCCGAGAAATAAAGGAGGATTACAGGTTGTTGCATGATACAATCCAAGGCCAACAACAAATAAATGAAGAGACAGTTAGGGATATGTTTGAAGCTAGGATGAGTGCCATGGAGGGGTCAATGATAGAGATCAGAAGAGGAATAGAGGATAGGAGAGGAAGCATTCCATTTAATAGTACTGCTTTAGGTGGTGGAAATACAAGTTATCAAGGTGGAATCAATTTGGCAGAAGTTATAATAAACGAGTCATTAAAAAGAGAAAAAATTATATTCACAGAAGCAGCATTCCCAACTCCCCAAACTTTCATCCGTAGAATCAAGGAACTTTATCCGAGTATCGAACAAAATTCCCGCTTTAAAATAATTCTATCAAAATCATTTGAAGGCAATCAATGGTGGGAAAATATAAGGGACAATTTAACCAATTGGGAACAATTTGAAAAGGCATTTTTGGAATTTTATTGGAGTGATGCAACTCAGGAAAAATGGGAAAATAAAATAAACAATTCAGCATTTAATTATTATAAAGATGAAGATAAAAAGACTTATGCAATGAAAATGTATAACATTGGTAAAGAATTGGGATATTCAACAAAACTGCTGATAAGAAGACTGCTGCGACACTTCTCCATAAATCCACTATGCTGTCTGTACATGGGACCAGTCACGACCCTTCAAGAATTAATTCAGTTATTAGAAACAAATGATAACATCAGAAGAAATACACCAGTCAACGACAGAAATCAGCAATGGGATAACCAGCGCACAGAAGACCAGCAAGGGCAAAGTCGACAATACCAGAGAAGAGAGCCGCATGGAAGAGAAAATCAAAGATGGGGAAATAACAACAACGGGACAAGAAATGATACCACATCAAATATAAATGCGGTTGAAGCAGAACAACAACGAAATTCGGAAAACTGTTAGAGGGGTGCCCACCAGTAGGAAATTGCCCAGTCATTATAACCAAAATAGAAGATGTGACATCATATGCGTTAGTGGACACAGGGGCAGATCTCTCATTAATGTCAGCACAATTCTTCAGACGTCATAAAGCACAACTGAGAGGACAAACAATACCACTAGGGAAAATCCAATTAACTGCCGCAAACGGACGACCGCTGACTACGTTGAAAAGACAATATTTTTTCAACATAAAGTTCAATTCCATCAATATTATTCATCCATTTATAATAGTAGAGGAATTGTCTTGGCCTGTGATTATTGGATCAGATTTCATGAAAGAAGGAGCAGCAATAATAGATTTCAAACAAAATATAATACGAATCAGATTTCAACAAAATTCAGAAGAAGTACCAGTTTGTCATCAAGGAGCATCAACCAATATAGCAGTTGTAGGAAATGACAAAAACGAGATTCGACAAGTAATCGAACAATGGACATCACCAGCAGTAAACCAAAAACAAACAGAGAAAACTCGAAGAAATCTGAAAGCTGCAATCCAAATTTTTTCCAAGAAACCAGGCTGCCTCGACACACACCAACATAAAATCAAAATAAATGATGAACAAGGATTTAGGAAGAGGACATACCCAGTTCCAAAAAAGGTTGAACCGGACATACAGGCAAAATTGGATGAAATTATGGATCAGAGAATCATAAAAAAGAGAATTTCAAGATTCATATCACCACTAGTGGTAGTGAAGAAGACAAGTAGGGAGATACGGTTATGTTTAGACGCAAGGCAAGTAAATCTATTAATACATAAATATGGTGAAGCATCCCTGACATTAGAAAAAAAATTTCAGAAATTTCAAAGAGCTAAATTTCTATCAACTCTGAACTTGATGGCATCATTTCATCAGGTAAAATTATATGAAAGTCCCAACAATGCTGTTATTCCAATTTAAAATATAAGAGAGGTGATAGCACAAGAATGGTTTGGCAGTTCACCATCGGGTGTGGCGAGGTGGGGCCACATCCAGGGGGGGAGGGATGGGGGGTGGGGGAGTCTTTAAACCTTCTGTCTCCAAGTAGGGACCCTACCTCCAGGGATGTCTTGTCCACATACCCTGCAAAGTCGTGATCGGACTTTGGGGATAGAGTAGATCCTCCACGTCAACATTATTAGGGAAAGGGGGGTAAACTTGAGGGGACCTCGAAGTAAATACGGATTTGCCGGGTTATCCTAGCCTTTTTTCTTGCAACATTCAGTCAGCAGACACAGAATTAAAGTGGAGTAATCAGTTTTATTATTTTTTAATTTAGAGGTCCTCTCACCCAAAGATACTCACCAAATTTATGCCAGTGGAATGGGGGGAGCCAGAACTGCATAAATCGGAGCGGTGACCGATAAGCAGACTCCCCCAGCTCTCATTTCACTGTGCCAAATAAAGTCGTATGGGCTGGTCTCGGTACGCATTAGGAAATTTACGGTTCCGACCATCTTATCCCATCCAACTTCCCCTCCACACGAGACCAAAACCCGGCTACCCACCCGTCTATTCCTTTTCCCAACACCCCCAAATAGAGTTAAGTTGTATAGCACAATGGCTATCAATAAACGACTTCACTATACTATTGGATTGGTACATAACTAACCCCTTGTCTTCAGGAGATGATCCGACTCTTCCACTCAAAACATTGCTTGCAAAGTGCCCTCGAAGGTACGCTCAGCGGTAATGGAGTATAGAGATTGGACGTGACACTCTAGATTGCTTAACACCCTAGACCCGCAGGGTGGCGACTAGGTGCACTAATCCGTTCCTCTCGCAGATGAACAGAAGGCGGGGGTAAATGGCCAAACAGTAGTCTCCTACCCAATCATACCTAAATCATTTGCTTGTTGTCCTATATTCTCAATGTTCCCTAAATTATTGCATGTTGCTGCTTATTTGAGGTTCTTATTTTTCGGCATGTGAGGCTCCAAAATTTGGTCCCATGCTTGTTTGGGGGCGGGGAGTGTGGCGATTGCACACCTGCTCACCATTTTTAAGTTAATTAAGTAGGTACTGTTTGACAGCATGAGACCTACAAATTTTGCCGAAGTTATCAATTCACAATAATCAAACACCAACACCACCAAGAATATGCAAACGTACTTGAAAATAAATGGAATGCTTCTGTAGAAAAGAGAAGACGTCCATTCCCACAAAATTACTAATGAAAACAAATAAATTTAACGGAGAATTGAAACTGCAGTTCCTATCATCATAGAAGGACTCACTACGCTACCTGTTGGGAGATGCGTGGAAGCCTGGCGGCGGAGAGAGAGATGCGGAGGCGCCCTAGCGGCGGACCAGCGAACGGACGATGATATACGGGAGTCTCGCTAGAGGGCAGCACGGGATGAAGAACAAAGGACTCTCCTGAGTGTCCCACACGACGGAAATTTACTCGGTCATTCAGATTTGACAGAACCAATTAAGCTTAACATGGTAATACTACTGACTGGCCTTAACTGACTAGTGCAAGCTTCAACCCCTAAGGATTCACAAAGGAGTTATAACTTATTCCATTGTGAAATCCAAATTTTTTTAGAAACAGATTGAAATATAGAGGAAGAACCTCTTATCAATCTTTGCCAATTTAGAGAGAACATCATAAAAAAGAAAACTGACTAATATAAATTTATTCTGGAAATTACAATCATTAAAAAGGGGAAATTAATACCAAAGAGGCTACACCGAAGTTCTATTCAACATGCATACCAGAAGTTCCTGCTTCCTGTTTACTGCTGAGATTATAGCTGAACCTCCAGTCCAGATTCCTGTTCTGTTTCACTGAGTTAATAGCTGAAGTTCCATTCCAGACTATTCTTCGAAGTTCCTGCTGAAATCCCTACAGAAGGGTGAATCCAGATTTCTACCAGAAGTTCCTGCTTTGTTAATTTTTCTGAGTCATAGTTGAAGCTCCAGTCCAGATCACTTCAAGAAGGTCCTTCTAACATCTCTGCTCAAAGGTGGAATTCAAAGTCCTATCAGAAGTTCCTGCTTCCCACTGGGTTCACAGCTGAAGTTCCAGTCCAGATTACTACAAGGAGTTCCAGCCAACATCTTCCCTGAAGTTCCTGTCAGATGCCGATATAACCTTCCAAGAAGCTAGGATAATTAAATGATAGGGTCTGATTTGTTAGAATAAGTTTCTTCCTATCAAGGTACCTTGTTAAGTTAGAAAAAAAAAAATAAAAATAAAAAATAAATAAAAATAAAAAATAAAGAAAACCAACAGGAAAGAGAAAGTGCCATTTCCAGGAAAAGGATTTAGTGGCTGGTTGTATGGGGAGGTTTGGAGACCAGTAGTAGTCTGCGTTCTCTCTTTCCTGGCTGGGAAATCTTTCAACGGTTTTTTTTTCTATAACCCTTAAAAAACCGTTACAACATTTACATTTCATTTCACAATTTTCGACAGACATCAGACACGTTGCAGGAAATGAAAATCAAGTAGCAGATCACTTATCAAGACTATCAGTGGACGAAATCAAAACAGTGGATTATACTCAAATTGCAAGTGCTCAGGAGAATGATGTTGATCTTGAGACTCTTCTCAAATCAAACACATCTCTAACACTGAAAAAGTATCCAGTTCCTCCAGACAAAAGTTTATGGTGTGATATATCCACAGAAAACATACGACCATACATTCCATCAAAATTTCGAATTGCTATTTTTCAACAGTATCATTCATTAGCACACCCTGGAGTGAAAGCAACCACAAAATTGATTTCCTCCAAGTGTGTTTGGCCAAAAATGGAACATGACATCAAAGAATGGGCGAAATCATGCATGTCTTGTCAGAAAAGCAAAATTTCGCGTCATGTCAAATCACCTTTGGGAGCATTCCCAAGAGTTGATGAGCGGTTTGCTGACGTCCATTTAGACATTGTTGGACCGTTACCTGTCTCAGAAGGTTACTCGTATTGTCTGACATGTATAGACAGATTCACAAGTTGGGTTGAGGTGATTCCACTAAGAAATATTGATGCTGAAACCGTCGCAAAAAAGTTTTTCAATGAGTGGATAGCTAGATTTGGTACACCAAAACGTGTATATACCGATCAAGGACGTCAATTCCAGTCCGAGCTATTTCACTCATTGGCAAAACTATGTGGAATCACTCTCCATAGAACCACCCCATACCATCCTCAGGCTCAAGGAAAAATCGAGCGATTTCATCGAACGATGAAAGCAGCCATCAGAGCCCACGAAAAGAGGAAGAAGAATTGAAGCGGAGTTCAGCGATGGCTCATCGCTGGAGGGGGAGTAGCTGTAGGGTACCTACCTACAGTCATTTTTATTTTCAGCTTTTAATTTACTCATTTAGTTATTTGAACCAGTTTGTTCAGTTGATTGACCATATGTCAATCTGGTTACCTTGGAATATAAAACAATAAAATTTCATTCTCTTCTGGAAACTCTTGGAGTCAAGATTATTACTAATTTAAAATTTCTTTCTAAGTTCAAAATCTTATAGGAGTGGTTAAGGAAAAGTAACCCCCTATATAAGGTTTTGCCCAACTCTGCTTACAGACAAGTGGAGCAAGCCCCACAGCCAGCTGGGTACTCGAAGTCATCCGAGCTGTATCACTTCGACTATGAAGAACCCGAAAGGAGCTAAGGTGCCACGATCCCTCAGAGTACTCAGAGACTAACGGACATGGTCGTAGTGTTCATTCCTTTATTGATCATATTGATGAAACCACAATAGAGGAGTTATCTTTCAATCGGGCTTATATCCACTTGGAATGTTTTGTGGGAAATTGAGAAAAACTAATTTCATGTCGAAGGAAGTTGTCTAGAGTTCCCAAATTTTCCAAATTGTTTGTTCATAGAACTTTTGATTGTAAGACCAAATTTCGAAATTTTGGCATGCGTTTTTAGGGATACAGGGCCATTTCTTATTTGGATATAAAACCATTTGATGAAAAACAATGGATATGAGCCACTTAGAAAATAAGCGAGTTTTTGGTTGTGTGAAGAAAAGTCTCATTTTCATTTTCTTTTATTTGTTTACCCGTTGTTTTCAATAACCTTCGGAATCGAGCAAGAAAAAATATTCTAACCATCGATTTTGTAAGAAAATGTAATAATAAAAACACAATAACTCAAAGAAAAAGAAAAAACTCTCGAGTTTACAGACTGTAATAGGGGCTTCGAGGTACCGCCTACTCTCATTTCTCACCTTGTTGGCTATTAGTTAGGTTTCTTCCTCAGAGATGGTGCCACTGTCCAAGGCAGGACGGATCCCTCTATGGAGATAATCTCCTCCACCTTATTCCTTGGTTCCGTACTTTATGAGAAATAATTGACCCCAACATTCAACCAAAGATTTTTCCAAGTTTCTTATTCTACTCCAACAAAATGGGGTTTATAGTTAGATTCTGCTGATGCAGATAGCGCTAATAAGGCCATTTGATAGATCATTCTTGAGCTGACAGACTGTAACAGTGTTTGAGGTACCTTCTGCTCGAACTTTCTATAAATTTGTCAAAATACATCTAAATTTAATTAAAATCCGAAAAAACAAATTTTTTGAACAAGTGGGAAATTAAGGGTTAAAGGGGGATACAAACCGTTTCGGAAGGAATTCAACTCGTGGGGTGATAGGTCTTATCCCAAAGATTCAGAATCCGTGAAAAACACTAAAAGTATATTAATGGATATGAGCCCGTTTGAAAGAAAACTTAAGGACTACTAGTCCTTAAGTGATTATTCCAAATATAAATTGTTTTGTTAGATACAAACGCTGGACAAATTTAATTAAAAATCCGAAAAAACAAATTTTTTGAACAAGTGGGAAATTAAGGGTTAAAGGGGGATACAAACCGTTTCGGTAGGAATTCAACTCGTGGGGTGACAGGTCTTATCCCAAAGATTCAGAATCCGTGAAAAACACAAAATGTATATTAATGGATATGAGCCCATTTGAAAGAAAACTTAAGGGCTACTAGTCCTTAAGTGATTATTCCAAATATAAATTGTTTTGTTAGATACAAACGCTGGAAAATTTAATTAAAAATCCGAAAAAACAAATTTTTTGAACAAGTGGGAAATTAAGGGTTAAAGGGGGATACAAACCGTTTCGGAAGGAATTCAACTCGTGGGGTGATAGGTCTTATCCCAAAGATTCAGAATCCGTGAAAAACACAAAAAGGGTATTAATGGATATGAGCCCGTTTGAAAGAAAACTTAAGGACTACTAGTCCTTAAGTGATTATTCCAAATATAAATTGTTTTGTTAGATACAAACGCTGGACAAATTTAATTAAAAATCCGAAAAAACAAATTTTTTGAACAAGTGGGAAATTAAGGGTTAAAGGGGGATACAAACCGTTTCGGAAGGAATTAAACTCGTGGGGTGATAGGTCTTATCCCAAAGATTCAGAATCCGTGAAAAACACAAAAAGGGTATTAATGGATATGAGCCCGTTTGAAAGAAAACTTAAGGACTACTAGTCCTTAAGTGATTATTCCAAATATAAATTGTTTTGTTAGATACAAACGCTGGACAAATTTAATTAAAAATCCGAAAAAACAAATTTTTTGAACAAGTGGGAAATTAAGGGTTGAAGGGGGATACAAACCGTTTCGGTAGGAATTCAACTCGTGGGGTGACAGGTCTTATCCCAAAGATTCAGAATCCGTGAAAAACACAAAATGTATATTAATGGATATGAGCCCATTTGAAAGAAAACTTAAGGACTACTAGTCCTTAAGTGATTATTCCAAATATAAATTGTTTTGTTAGATACAAACGCTGGACAAATTTAATTAAAAATCCGAAAAAACAAATTTTTTGAACAAGTGGGAAATTAAGGGTTAAAGGGGGATACAAACCGTTTCGGAAGGAATTCAACTCGTGGGGTGATAGGTCTTATCCCAAAGATTCAGAATCCGTGAAAAACACTAAAAGTATATTAATGGATATGAGCCCGTTTGAAAGAAAACTTAAGGACTACTAGTCCTTAAGTGATTATTCCAAATATAAATTGTTTTGTTAGATACAAACGCTGGACAAATTTAATTAAAAATCCGAAAAAACAAATTTTTTGAACAAGTGGGAAATTAAGGGTTAAAGGGGGATACAAACCGTTTCGGAAGGAATTCAACTCGTGGGGTGATAGGTCTTATCCCAAAGATTCAGAATCCGTGAAAAACACTAAAAGTATATTAATGGATATGAGCCCGTTTGAAAGAAAACTTAAGGACTACTAGTCCTTAAGTGATTATTCCAAATATAAATTGTTTTGTTAGATTCAAACGCTGGACGAATGAACTTTTTCTTATGGGTAGGGACCTCCTGTTCAATTTGATCCCTCGTCAAAGCCCAGAACCAAGAGGATCCACGAGAACGAGAAGCTCTCCCCTTGAAAAACGAACGCGATGCTCGGGAATGGCGGTCGCCCGGGTGAGTAACTCGTTGTAGGTGTTCGTGACTGTCGCGGTCGATTAGCTAAGAAAATGAGAGGCGGGGAAGGCGATCACGTTCGCCGGGTGTCGCAGGTGGCGGCGCGAATCTCACAATGAGCACTTCGGGATCGCCACCTAGCGCGCCCAGTCTCCCATGTTCCTTCGCTACGTGACAAACAATCCGTGCTCAATAGCTAGGCAGTCGACAATTGGATTTTCAGTTACGGGCACCACGTACAGCAATTGCCATTTATTGGTATTCTTCAAGGCCAATAGATCTTCTTGGTTTTGGAGAGGCAGAAGAAAATTTTAAAAAGTTACACACTTCTATCAACGCATGGGAACATAATTGACTTCATTGGATCACCTATTTAGGGGGTTTGTGAGTAAAGTGCAAAAATGTTCATCAAAATCGGCCCATCAGCACAGTGCACAATTTTATAAAATAGTTTCTTCTTTGGATTAAGTACAAAATCTGATGGTCAACGTTTCAAGGTATTAGAAATCGAAAATCGAATGAAAAAAATCGTCCGACCGATTTTGATGAAATTTGGTATATGGGCTCCGTTTGGGGTTTAGTTGTGTCGCGAGGCTTTCGGTTGATTTCAGTCACTTCTAAGGGGTGGCAAATAGGGGTAGTAATTTTTAAAACGCCCTAGCTCGAAAAGACTCGATGCGAAGGAATTGTTTTTTCACAAATTTAAATAGTATTGAATCTTAGGAATTGAATGAGAATAGTTCATAAGTACACTTAGTTGATAGTTCATAAGTAAACTTAGCCTGTTTGTTTCTTTGCTTCGACTTCACCCAGTGCTAGTATGTCTTTTTGGTTTATTATTTTCATTAATAAACCTTTGGAATCGACCAAGAAAAATATGCGCGGCACTTTTCTTAGTTATCTTGAACCGATTTTGATGAAATTTCGTTTATGGGCTCCATCTAGGATCTGGTTGCTTTTCGTTGATGTCAGTTTGTTCAGAAGTCAGTCAGACTTGTAAGGGTTGAAAAATAACTGCTAAATTTTTCAAATCCTCCTAGCTCGAAAATTTGTGATATAAAGGAATGGTTTTTCATCATATTAAAATAGTATTGAATTTTTAGAATTGAATGAAACCACCAAGAGCACGGTAGGGTCAACCTTTCGCTCCCTACGCGAACTTGAGGGTTGGACTTACACTAAATCAGTAACACGAGTGTGAATCGCAAGGGAGGCCTAATCTTCGTTCAAAATTTAGCCAACCAAAATGCGATAGTTAATGGTTCGTGTTGTTCTCAGTTGTGCATCCTTAGCAACCATGAATCAAATTTGGTAATGAAGGCACCCACAACTCTCAGATAGCGATGTTATTGCTGGTAGATAGTATTATTGCAGAAGCCGAGTTCTACGCAGACGGGTGATCCATAATATGGATATATATTATCCATAATAAAGATACTATATTATAGTAATATAGTAAACCATTGTGTAATAATTTGCAGCGATTTTTTAATTGGTTGAGCCGTTTATTTGTATTCGGCTCCAAAACGACAAATGAATCCATCATGAATTAATTTTTTTATTTTAATATTGATATAAGTATCTTTCAGACGCCTGAGAAAGAAGAAAATGTTATTCATTGGTACGCCCTTCTGTGTTTTAATTTTGTTTGTTCGATAGGGGGGTTGAGTGAATTTGGCTTAACCAATTGGTTGGTTGGAGGTGAGGCTACGACACCTAGCCCATTCAAGCCTACTTCCAATTTAAAAAAGGAAAGTATAAATACGCCCCTCTTTTGCTCTCTGGAACAGCAATCGAAAGCTCAACTAAAACTGCTTCAAGGGCCAAAGAAGGCCCTACAGAGAGCAAATGGTTGGTCTTAAATAGCTCTGAGTGGTCTCATTCGATTCTTAAAATTCAATACTATTTTAAATCGATGCAAGAACATTCATCCGAGCTGGGACTTTTGACAATTTTCAACCCTTATTACCTTATAAGTCCATTAAATTTCATAAATTTCGGTCCATGATAGCTTTCTACACGACGATTGAATAAGGTCACTCATGAGGATGCACATCGAGGAAGAATCTTTTCTATGGAATCTCTTGGTTGGATCTTCTAGAATCAGGCCGACTCGATGGGAACGACCCCCCAATTCTTTCCGTCTCCCTAAGAACCGCATACAGAGGTTTGAGTGTGACCTCCAGAGGCCCACAGGAATGGGAGTGTGAGAAGAAGCCCCAAAACCTGACCTGGAAATTACATCTAAATCCCTCTGGACCTTCTCTTCAGGGAAAGGTTATTGTGTCAACAAACCGTCGCTATTGAACCAACACTTGTTGAGGGTGGATGGCAACTTTTTTTACTGTGCAGCAACTGAACGGATATTCATCGTCTTTGGTCAAATCGCTCTGCAAAGGATCCAGCTGGTTCCCCGCCCATTGAATCAAGTTTTGGCGTAACGACGCCTGAACTGAAGTCAGGGGATGACAATAGTGGTGCTAGAACTCATTTCTACGGGGAGTCACGTATTATTCGTGTTGGCAAACAATAAAACACTTTTCACTTCTGGAAGGCTTTGTGATGATGCATATGGTCATTCAGAGGTTCCAGCCTACCTCATAAACAAGTTTCCACTGCTTGATGGCTACAGCAATTATCAAGGATAGAGGTGTGTAAGACAAGGTCATTTGTTAGATTCGAATTCCAAACGGTTGTAACTCTTTTTACTAGTTATTTCTCTTTTAAATTTGGCTATACCGCGACTAGCTCAAAAGAGGGTGGATTACTGGAATAATGGCCTTTCAGGCTTAGCAATGGTAATGGTGGTATAGTTTTACCTTTAGTTGTTGGGCGCCAGATACTTTCTGAATAGGAAGAAAGTAACAAAGATCCATACTGAATTTTAACATAAATATATATTGATCTTTAAATATTTGAGATGCACTTACATCCACCTACCTATCTGCGGTACCGCTAAAAATGAATCTTCAATAAAGATACGACAATTAAAGCTTACTATTTAAACTACTACAAAAAAATTAACAAGCAATGAAGGATATTCCATATGATCATATATAACCTTTGAGAGATAGTTATAAATACCCCTATACAAATTTTAGTCTTATTTTATTAATCATTATACTTTTAAGAGCCATGGCTCAGACCATCAATCATTATTTACTGCCAGAACCTGTTGATCCTCTAAGGTGCCTATAGCAAAAGCCGCCTGGAACAATAGAGCATAAAATTTACCTACCCTTCTAGGAGAGTGTTCAATAAAACAATGGACACGCAAACAGCACGCAAAACAAGCGATAAGAAACGCACCTTCTTCCCAGTTTTGATGCAGGTATGCAGGGAACAAATCCAACCAGTGGAGGCAGCCTATCAGGTAGTCCGTTCAATCAGCTTATCAGAGTGGTCAGTTCTATCAACAGGTTGCACCACTTGGGGTGGACTGGTGGACTTACCTAGACAACCCATAATCATAGCTGTGTCAGTTAATGCATCTCTGAACATCCTCCTTATAATCACAAACATCACATGAGGATCGATAGTCACAACTATCAAAGGGGGGCTCGATAGTCACAACTATCACATGAGTCTCGATAGTCACAACCATCACAGGAGGCTCGGTAATCACAACATCACATGATCTGTAATCACACTGATCACCAGAATAGGACTTCTCCCGAATTTCTCGTGTGATAATATTATGCATGCCATGTCACAAAGGGGTTAGGTTGAGGATGGCTTATTCAACTCACCAGTGTGGCAGAATTCGGATTTATCAGCGAACACAACCAAAGACTAAGGCTAAGGAGACAGAATGGATCCGTAAAAAAATTAAAAGAAAGCGCTCAAATCAAATTCCATCAGAAAGAAACAAAACTACACTATTGGTGGGTAGCAAACCCCCAAATCCTAGCAAGGGGAAGGAAAAACGCTTATATCCTCCTCCTCCGATAACAGTTACTGGAATCAAGGAGTACTCAGTGCTATCAGCCGCACTTAAAGAGGCCACTGAGAAACAATGCAGGGTCACAGCTCTAAACAGTGATCAGTGGAAGGTAAATGTTCCCGATGGCGATACTTACCGACTTGTATCATCAAAATTGAAAGAAAAAAACTTGCACTGGTTCAGCTACGAAAACAAAAACACGCGCGCCATTAAAGTGGTAGCTAGAGGCCTACACCCAACTTGTCAGACGGAGGAAATACTGGGTGATCTTGAAACGCAAGGATTCAAAGTCCTAGACGCCGTCAACTTGAAAAAGAGAGTGAAAAATCAGGATCAGGATGGTAAAACCACGACTATGCTTGATCTTCCTTTATTCATGCTGGCATTCGACAACTCAGAAGATTTCGACAAAATTTACAAAATTAAAACCACACTTAATCTGGTGGTACGTATTGAACCCCTCAGAAAAACAGGGCACCAAATACCACAGTGCAAAAAATGTCAAGGATATCTTCACACAAAATCCTTTTGTGAAAAAGAGCCACGCTGCGTTAAATGTGCAGGTAAACACGATTCCAGCAAGTGTGAGGTACCTTCAGACACGCCCCCAAAATGTGTTAATTGTGGGAAACTCCACCCAGCCAACTACAGAGGCTGTGAAATTGCAAAGGAGCTACAGAAAATAAGGAACCAAACAAGGAACCCGAACAAGGATACTCATGTTAAAATCAAGCCCAGTAACATGAAGGCTATCCCCTCTAGAAGACCATCGGTGTCTTATGCTAGCGCCGTAACCTGGGGGCGACAGGAAAGTGAAACCTCCAATAAGGCTCCGAAAATAGAAGATACACTTAGAAGAATAATGGAGTTCATGGAAACCCAGAATTCAACAAATAAAGCCTTGCTGGCGCGAATGGAAAAGCTAGAGAGTAGCGTATCTAAACGGCGTTATTAAATCATACGTTACTCCCAACTCAACTCCCACAACAAAGTTCTGTTATATAAAACAGTACTGATGCCGATTTGGACCTATGGCATTCAACTATGGGGCTGTACTGCCAAAACAAACGTGCAAATAATACAGAAATTTCAAAATAAAGTACTCAGGAGTATTGTAAACGCACCTTGGTACATTAGAAATGACGAACTCCACAGAGACTTGGGAGTGGAGAGCGTCACTGATGTCATAAAAACAACAGCAAGACGCTACGAGAAGAGACTTCTCGTACACTCAAATCCAGAAGCCATACAACTACTGGACAATTCACAACAAATTCGGTGACTGAAAAGGACCAAACCCCTGGACCTTGCAAGCTGACGTTGTAGTGTAAAATTAGTGTGGTGCCTGCTAGTGAACATTCGCCATAACAGACCTTGCGGTGATATATTAGAAATAAATAACTAGATAGTTACTTGTAAACAATACAGTTTGTAACTAGTTGTTATAATAAATAAAACGCTTAAAAACAAAAAAAAAAAAAAAATCAGCGAACACAACCAATCCAAAGTAGAATTTCCTCATATATCTTCAAGGTCAGGTGGTTATTTGAACTCCTCCAGCAAAATCTGTGATCAAGCAGACGAAATCCCAATTGAGGTAGAACAAAGAAACTAGATAGATGCATAGGTATTGATCAAGCTCGGGTATCTGCAGGCCGAAAAGTAGGTACTCACCGGTGGTGCTTACGATTGGCAGCATGTGTTTGATCAACAGCAGAAATTAGAGTTTCGAATTATAAACGTCGACAGTTTTCTCAAAATAGGTACATGAAACAAAAATGGTCTTAGGACTGGAGCAATTCTCCTTAACCTCAGAAACTCCTTTCTCCCATCTTCTCTTATCAATCTTCTGCCTCACTTCAGGTTTGGAGCACATGTAAATTTTTCTTAAAGATGATGACGAGGATGTAGTTCTACTTCAGCACAAAATTTCAACGGTTTTTATTCGGGAAGAAAATTTGAAGAAACTTCAGGCAATATGTAGATCTATAGGAAAACTCATAAAGTTTGTGATAAGGGTATTCCTTCTCAATGCGAGCTAGATCAACTCTGTTGAGAGGATTTGGAATTGATTGAGACAGGTTACCCGACACACAATTGTTCCCGACAATTGTCCCTGTCCCGATGTCATTCATGCCCTCTGCTGATTCATCAGAGAACTTCACAGTCAATCGCACATCCCATAGATCTCGCATCAATGAACAATCGAGCGAACCCTTGCCGCAATTTCTTTGTGGAGAAAGAAAATTAAAGAAACAATATTTTATCCGTTACACGGTCACTCATTACATAGACCAGGTCTTTTGAATCCGTTCACCCGTTCAATTCGTTCACACACAAGACAAACAACCAACCGGTCTGAAGTCACAAAAACGAGCGAGTCGGTAAAACGAACGAATCGGAACTTTGGGATCCAGGTCGTGAATCGAAAAAACGCTGAGTCGAAAAACCGAACGAGTCGGAATAGGTTACAATGAGTAGGTGAGGAGGCGATTTGAATGAATCGAATGAGCTAAAAGACAAAAACGAATGAAAGATCGATTCGAATCGTATGAATCAGTCTTTGGGTGTTTTTGGTCTATCAGTTTTGTCTTTTTAGTCCTCAGTTCATTCGAACGTAATTCTTCACTTGGATGATGGAAGGTTTTGCTTAGAAAACCACTTCCATCTACCTCTTTCTGTTGATACTTCCTTGTCATTTTCACACATTAGGTAATGATCTATGTACAA
Organism: Apolygus lucorum; assembly: GCA_009739505.2. Classification (NCBI taxonomy): domain Eukaryota; kingdom Metazoa; phylum Arthropoda; class Insecta; order Hemiptera; family Miridae; genus Apolygus; species Apolygus lucorum. Next base: position 11,493,807 of record CM019180.2, read on the forward strand.
ACATGCATTTATACAAATACATATTATACATCCATGTTGTGGGCAATTAATTTGTTTTGTTGGTCTTTTGCCGTTGTTATCGGAATTTTACCGGAAAACTCTATTGGTGGGTTGATGAACGAATGACCGTGTTCATTTTGACAACCCGTTCAGTTCAGACAAGGTCATTTTGAAGATAAGGTCTTTTCAATACGTTCACTCCTGACCGACACACCTCTAATCAAGGAAAACCATTGATTTCTCCCTATGTTCAAATGTGTTTGACAAGACTGGAAAATTAATTATTGTTATTGAAGAATCATCCCCTTTTTCAATTGTTCAATCGAAGGAAGTGTCGAAATTACCTACCGAATAAATTCCAAATTGTTTGAATTACTTTAATAGTTTATGTTTCTAGTCCACCACCAGAAATAAGGGTGGTTGGTTGAACACGGGTTGGGTTGTGTTGTGCATTGTGTAGAAAAGCTACTGCTAATAGAAAAGAAGAAAGGAAGGCAATGGTAAGTCTGCTGAACAACTTTAGGTAGGCATCTGAATTATTTGAAATGAAACATGAACTTTACTATCAAGTTGCTGATTTCCTACATCCAGAAACACTACACGATTGGAAATTCCTTTTGATTCATGTCGTCAAGATGTTCTAATTGCATTGAAATATCATTATTCCGAAAATAGAGTTCACCAAAACCACTCGCGTGATAATTCATTTCCATTATAAGTACCACATTTAAGTACCTCCAAACAGATAAAGCAGCCAGTTTATCAGAGGAAGAGTGGTGAATGGGATTTGAAAGGTAGGAAAAATATAATACACATGTCAAATCTCCGTTCCCACCATTAAATATGGAGATTCAGTGTGTGTTTTTCAGTTTTATTTAAAAAAATAACTCTCGATTCTTTATTTCATTAAATCATGTTATCGATTAATTAATTTGTTTAGTCTATTTAGACAAAATTATGGCCCAATTTTAATGAGTAAATATTCGAAGTTGCAAAATATTAGTTCAAAGGGCTCAAATATGGAGGGTAATTTCGGGCCGGATCCAAGAAAAATGTGCCTACCTACATTGATTTCATCTCATAACCCCTCTTGCTTAAGGAAGTGAGGCAATAAGTAGCCATGAGCGTAATCATTAGAATCAATTCTGATATTCCCTTTGGAAGACAGCAGCTCACGACTTAACTGTATAGCAGTCGGACAAAAATTCAACCCGAAATGGATGTTCAATTTACTTTACTTCGCATTGATTTCATCTCAGTCTGATCAGTAGCCACGGTAAGTGAAAACAAAAATCATCAATATAATCCGGAACGACGACTCAACCGAGCTGAAGTAACTGTAGTAAGTAGTGAAGTAACTGAAGTAAGAACTGTCAACATGGTTGTGATAATCGAGTTTCGTATACTGGGAAGGAAATTTATCAGTGTTACATACTGCATAATTATACAATCAATAATTTTTTATCAACTAATTCAATATTTGTGTTCTTTAGAGAATGTACAGGAATCTTTACTTCCCACTCAATTTGGCAGAATTTTAACTACATTATTTACATCATTTTTTCAATTTGAATTTCTTTTCAGAATATTTATTTGCATTTTAAAAAGGCTGTATCATCTATGTTTTACATGAATATTCATGAAACCCATCGCCACTGACGTAGATTAAGTTATTTAGGAAGCACTCTAATATGACACCTCCGCAACATAAATATGGCTGTTTCTAACTATACTAATATTTTCAATTATAAAAAGGTGAATCGAATGGGAAGATAAAAACCGGCCCAAAGTGTTTTCATGTGTCAATCTGTGGCCAAAGGAGCGGTCAATGTCTCCCGCATAATATAGACATTAGCTTCTCCCATCAAAATGCCATCACCGCGTCAGAATTGAATCGACATTTCAGGGGATTTAAAAAAATATTTATTCTCTCTAGAGATGTTTTCGAATGAGCGTAGAATTTTAACGGGACGCGTTCTGGGTTAAAATAGCTTTTAGTGAGGCTATTTGATACGTATAATTAGGATCATTCGGTTTCAAATCCGACGTTCCAACAACTTCATTAGGAAGAGAAACGTCAATATTTTCTAATCAAGTTTCATGGAGAAATAATTTACTTTCTCGATGCTTTGAAAAAATAAGGAAAAGTTGAAGTATACGAGTACATTTATGATTATAAGTCAACTGATTGGGAATGGGGTCCTTATTATTACACGGTCGGTATTACACATAGTAATACATCCTTTGAGCCCTGAGGAAGGCGATAAATTCACCGAAAGCTCGGCAAAAGAGGAGTTTGTTTCTGAGGACCCCATTCCCAATCATTTGACTGATAATTTTGTTTGTTGGGTCGATCATCACACTTGCTATATTTATGATTGTTTGAATGTTTAGTTCATATTTGAACGGCTATCCCAATAACCAGATATTGCAAGAAAACGCTGCAAATCATTGCCCAAAGGTTTATTATTTTCTGTATAGATCACCCTTCGGTATACATCCCTCCCTACCAACCGTAGGTACCTACTACCTACTAGGGCATTTTTGAAAATTTCAACCCCAACCACCAACCAAATGGAAATGAAGGGTTGAAATTTTCAAAAATGCCATCCATGCTTTCGTGGATCATTGAGTTTTGAGGAAAAAATTTTTCTCCTAGGGTTTTTTTTTACTTTGGGGGAACAATTTTCGAAGCGAGTTTTTTCAACTTTGAGGTGAAAATCTAGCTTGCAGAGAGGAAAATTTTGCCGGGCTAGACCCAGAGTGGCCTTATGGACGCCACGCCCCTGAAGGCATGCAGTTCAAAAAATCTATTTTGCGGGACTGTTTTGGATGAGAAAAGACGATCGGCGTGGGGTCAGGGCGGGGTCAAGTATTGCTATACCCCCACTGTAACAGCATAAGCCAAGGCAAACAATCAAGTAGCTGTTTCGTGACCTTGAAAGAAGAGAAAATTGGAATTGGAAGATGAGCCATGGGTTACGGTTCCTTAGCAACCAGTAATCAAGTTTTTTAATGAATGAATTCTTTATTTCTTTGAATGGAGTGTGAAGCATTTCATCTAAATAAGCTCGATTATGAAGCAAAAACATGGTTGGTAGGAAGTGACAATGGCAAACCTGTCCTCTTTGCTGGCGCTTGATCTGTACAGAAAAATAATAAACCTTTGTGTAATAATTTGCTGCGTTTTTCACTATTGTTTATTCCTCTAAGACTAGTCAAGGTATTTGCCTGACGAATATTGTCACCTGACGCCACTGTAAGAACTACCAAATACCAAATCGTTGATGAAAGCTGGCCCATGATGAGATGGCAGGAAGTTCAACTCATACAAAGAAGTGAAGTTGTAGCCTTCACATAGAGAGATTTGAGTGTGTAACCGATAACTCAAAGCATCAACGCTATTTGAATCGCTTCCACTGTCTAGTACCCACAGTAAACAGTAGTATCTACAAGGTATAGTGTCCAACTCTACTGTACAAGTGCTCTTTTACAATTTTTGCCAAAGGTGAGACGCAATGCAAATTCAACAAAATAATCAAACAATCTTCTCTATCTTCAATACCAAGAGCGTAAACAACTTTTTCAATGCGAGATTTTCAATGCGTAATTTCCACTGTCCTGATCTCCTGTTCGCAAAACACAGACATATCTGAGGGCTAGTAATTGCCTCCTTGCTTCTCGTCAAATGCCTCTTTTTCATCCATTTTCGGTATATTATTTTCAGTACCTAATGAACCTTTGGAATAGAGCAGAAAATAAGGTAACACCCCCCCCCCCCACTCAAAATTTGATGGTTTACGTTTCAAGGTCTGTATAATTTTCACTAGTGACGAATTTAAAGAATTTTATGACTCCGTCCACAGCTCTATTGAACCAATCGTTCACATAATGAGGATTTATCTAACTAACGAATGTTCATGACGTTTTGGTTTATTATTTTCAATAATGAACCACTGGAATCGAGCTAAAAAGAAAATTACAACCCCCCTCCCCTCAAAATTTGATGATTTACGTTTCAAATTACGTAAAATCCGAAAATCGAATAAAAAACCCGCCCGTCCGCCGTCCGCGACCCATTTTGGAATGGACCCATTTTGAAACGTAAAACAATTAATTAATAAAAATTGAAGAGAAAACTTAAATTGGTATATGGGCTCTATTTGGGGTCTAGTTGTTGCCAAAGCTTTTGTTTTCCATGAATTTAAGATCGTGTTCAAATCCAAAAAATGAATTTTATCACCAAAGCAATAAAAAATTGTTGAATGCGCTTTTATTGTGAAATTTTCTCGGAACACATGGGTGCCAGAAAGGCAAGGTCACTAGTCCCTAAGGAGCCTGAACCCCCTCCTCCCATCCTTCTCCTGGTATTTAGAAGGTAGTTGAATGTTGTCAAGGATTGGTCTCATTTACTCTGTGTTGGATTGGTCTCATTTCACCTAATTGGTCTCATTTGACCTAATCATACGCAATCTTTTTTCGTTTCTTCGGATAGAATTTCATTTCAATCCCTTAACAACCAAGAATGAAATTTCGTATTGAAGGCACCCAACGAAAATGAACTTGATTGTTAATCTTGCTTAAAAAAAGGGTTGGTAGTACTATTAATGGGGAAACCAAGGTCTTCGCAGACGGGTGATCTTTACAGTAAAATAATGAACCATTGTGTATGCAGAGTTTCCATTTCCCAGTCCCAGATGTTTTGGTGAGTTGATGATGGCTCAACGTCCTCATTAAACAGGCTCTCTCTGCTTATACCTTCTGTCTAAGTAACTTCTTCAGTGTTAAGGTCTAAATTGATTCAAAAATGCTATACAAGTACATGTCTTGGAATGCGATAGTGCTATCAAAAGATGGGAGCCGAGCTGTCGCAGAAAATAATTTCCAAGGTGGTATTCGTGACTCCAATTGCTTCTTCTTCAGGGATCTGCTTGGTGTTTACTTATACCAACTGTTCCAATTCTTGCAGTGACAGACTGAGTCTATCAAACCTGGAACGTTGATTGTCGAACACCGCCTTCCGATCGGTGTTCTGCCACCAAGTTTCTGAGGACTACAGCAACGTGCCCATCCAACGTTGTGGTCGATTCTCATCTCGAATCACGACTGCCGAGTGCCGAACCCAGTCGGTCGTATCGGATCGGAATGTGGAGGGGAGAAGGTCGGAGAATCGATCCGTGCATCGTAGCAGGTTGGAACGCTTTCTGAACTCCGCTTCCAACATCATCTCAGTCCTCGATCGTTCTCTTTTTGATCTGGTCGATGCGTTTGCGGTATAACAAACCAGTTGTTCAGTGAAATTCTTCGGTGCTCGCCATGTCTGACCTGAGGCAGTGTAATACCGAGTTTTTAACAGCATTCATCGAATTGTACAAAAGTTTTCCGTGTCTGTGGCAAATTAAAAGTAAAGAGTACAGAGACAAGGCACTAAAGAATAATGCTTACGAACAACTGATAAAATTGTTCAAAGAGGTTGATTCGAAGGCAAACAGAGAAATGGTTGCTAAAAAAATTAATTCTCTGAGGACCGTGTACAAGAAGGAGCTGATAAAAGTGAGAAATTCTGAATTAACAGGGGACATCTACACGCCGACCCTGTGGTACTTCAGTTTATTCAGTTTTTTGGAAGATCAAGAGCGAGGGTGTGATCAAGAACGAGGATCGCCGAGAGTGCCTCGACCAACATTTGAAGTGAAAGAGGAATCATTGACAGCCATGGATCAAGGGGTAGGCAAAAAAGATCTATTAATATAAATAAGATAAAAATGTACTATTGATTACCTATCTTACTACTGGAAACGTCTCCAATCTCTGTTATTCGAGATGGAGAAACCGTCTTTTTTAAGGAATTAATTTTGGTTTATTATTTTCAATAATGAACCATTGGAATTGAACAAGAAAAAATTTGTAACCCCCTCAAAATTTGATGTTTTACCTTCAAAGGCACGTAGAATCCGAAAGTTGAATGAAAGAAAAAATCCTTCTGTCCGCCGTACGCGGCAATTTTCTTAGCAACCCTGGACCGATTCGGTTCAAATTAAATTTGAACAATTTTGAATTTTTGAATTTTCCAAATTTTGGAATATTGGCTCCAGTACTAGATCCCAGTCTAGTTGTGCCGTGAAGGTTTGACGTCAGTCACTTCTAAGGGGTGAAAATTGAGGGTTGAGAACTTCAAGAGTGCACTAGAACAAACACTCTCGAAATAAAGGTATCGTTTTTTCACAAATTTAAGATAGTATTGAATTTTTAGCTTTTTTACAGACCGCGCGGAGCTCTGTAGCGCAATCCGTTCGCTACCTACGAGAACTTGAGGGGGTCTCAGTCGGTCGGCGTTTGTTTTTAGTATTTAGCGAAATTTAAGACGCAAAAACTTGAAATGTTGTACCTAAATTAGAAATTTTAAAGGATTTCAGAAAAATGGAAAAAACTTCTGAATAAGCGGGTTTTCCAAAGTTTTTCCCATTTTTCTCTAGCAATTATTGTTTGATTTTGATGATTCTAGCGGGAATCTTTCAGTTTTTCAATTCCGAAGGCCCATGCACTAATGAGTTTCTAAAATCCTTGAAAATTTCAAGTTTAGCAACATTTTATGGGAAAAACATAACTGAATTAACGGTTTTTCCCATTTTTCTCTGGCAATTATTGTTTGATTTTGATGATTACAACGGCAATATTTCAGTTATTCAATTCCCTAGGGCCGTGCACTACTGAATTCTTAAAATACTTCAAAATTTCCAATTTAAGTACAACTTTTGCTACGGAACGAGCAACGAACGTCGACCGACTGAGGCCTCCTTAAGGGTTGGACTTACGATAAATCAGAATCACGAGTGTGAATCACCAAAGAGGACTAGGAATCCCAACCGTACGTGTACGTCGCCGAACGTGGGGGACCAGGGTTCGATTCCAGGCCGTGACATCAAAATGTTTTCCACATATCTACGATTTTGTTTTGCTGCTAAACGCAGGCTTTTCAGCTAGTATACCATAATGTATTTGTAGTAACTACATGTTTCTCCTGTCATCGTAGGCTTCATCAGCCTAAAATATTTTGAACGAATAAGTTGGTAATGAATTCAATTAATATAAATTACACGATAATAAGTACCTAATATTGAATGAAAGCCCAATGTAAGCTGACATCCTAATGTAAGCGCATAATGTATGTAACATTATAAAACATGCCCATGGATATTTTTTCAGAGTGCAGACTATGAATATTGCGAAGACCAAGAGCTTGCAGATACTTCTTCAAATCCAGGGGAGAATTCGATTTGCCAATACCCATCACAGTATCAGTGGGGCTCGAGAAAGAGAAAGGGATCTGAAGACCAAGTCGTCGAACCTGTGAGTAGGGCAGAAAGAGGATTAGCCTCTGAATATCCCGAAGATTGGATCGACAGATACGGAAAACACATTGCAGATCGACTCAGACGAATCAAACCTCACCAAATTAAATTCATCCAAAAGCTCGTGAGTGATGTTCTATTTGAAGGTGAATTGGAAACTCTCAACAAAAACTGGAAACTAGTGGAAATGATTGAACCGAAATAGTGGTTGCATTCTTATTATGATGTACTTCTAATAAATTATTTTTCCTATTTCATAATTTTAAGCACAAGTACTTATTTTCCGTTCAGTTTTGCCAAAACTAATGTGCTCTATTATCAGAATTTGTCAGGAAGGAAAATGAAAGGTGAGTAATTGATTACTAGTATTCTAGGAGCCTCAATTTTCAATTGATTTTGGCGGGTTTGGTTTTATTGACTCAATTAACAGTCTATTTGTGTGTGAAAATTTCGATTTTTTTTAAAGAGAAGGATGGGGATTTTTCCATTAAATAATACCTGAAATCCAATATCTGTGGGCCTTGTAATAGATCCGAACCCTCGATATGCTGATACATGTTCAATAAACCATAAGATAATGATGAATATTTCATAATTATATCCTTGTGGAGTTGAATAGGGATGTCCCCACGATGCCAGAATGACAGAAATTATGCTTCAACTTGTCAATGATAGATTTTTTAGGTCTTTTGCCTTGAAATTCTGGAGTGATGTTACCCATTAAAACACATACCTATAACGCCCCAATGAACTACCGGCTTGATGCCAGACTGACACCAGGGGTCAGCATCATTTGGTTTTGAATACAGTTGATCACAGACTTATGAAAGCTGTTCAGATTCGGTACTCTCATCAATGCTGTTGCGCCACCTTGTACAGCATGGTAACACAGGTACTGTAAGCACATCCCCAACAACGTTATTGGAAAGAAACTAGTAAGAATTCAGGAGTGAAATTCGGTACGATATCTCAAATTCCGAGTGGATTACCTAGGGTTGATAAAAACTAACTTTTGCTTCTGAGTCTACCAAGGTAGGTAACGGAAGCACTGTTTTCACTTTTCAAATCCAAATCCAGGATTTTTAGACCTTCCTAAACGAAACGAACCTTCCTTAGACGGGCAAAACTATACGAATTTACATTCGGATTTTAATGAAATTTTCATGGGCTGTGCGGGTTGGGATGTAGATGGTCCCTTTTAGGACAATCGATTGCGTGTATTATTAAGGCGTGTATTCTAGGTTGTTCAGTGCTTGAGCTCTATCATGGATAGGTATTTTTGGTAACAGTTGGTCAGTAGAATCTACTTCATCCACGCTTGTAACGCTACAAACACGGCTAGCTTGTCCAGGTTACCAACGGAAATTGAAAGGATGCTTCTGACATGTTCAGGCAGTTTTTCAAGCCAGAGAGTTTGAAAAACTTTGCCGGAAAAATCAGCAAAGTCACGCATTTTCGAAGGAGTTGACTAGGTCTGAAGCTACCTAATGCCGGAAACGGATCCCGTAAAACAGGAAAACACGTCATCGAGGTTGATGGGAGATCAAACTTATGTCCTCTACCTACCAACATAGAACAGGACCTCAAGAATCCAGTATCATAGAAGCTGTCATCATTACTTCTCCACTGAGGCTGGGAGATGCTGTGACGTCAACCGAAGTCCAGCTGTGTCCGACTTCTCGATCTCACTCTCTCTCACCTCACTTGAGGATATCAGATTCTTCAAATTGAATTGATTTAAATCGAATCGATCTTTTAGAAACGAATCTAAAAAAATCGTAGCGACTTTTTTCAGGAGTAGGAATCGATCTTTTCAAGAATCGATACTTTTAAAGTAAAAGTCATACTTAGGTAACTACCGAAAGCTAGAGCTAACTTTTAATGCCTACTTATGTTTTAAAATGTTTTCTTAAATTCTATTAATTTTCAAATAACCAACTACCTGTATCTTCCATATTGATGTTTTTTTTCTTCTTGACAATTTATGTCACGAAAAAGCTGCATACCTACTGCGTTAATGACAGTCAACTAATTTTTCTTCATGAACTTCCATCATTGGGGATATGTTTATAATGTCATGAATTATAAGTTTCATCAGGATAGGTTACGTGGTGGCTTTTCTCATTTTTTGATCATTAGATTGTGATAAGCTACGATATTCATACATTTTTCTTCCCCATTGTGGTTGTGATGGTCATATTGGTTGTAGTGATTGTTATTTATGATAATTTATTTGACTCAACCAACTAATGAAAAGAATCGGACCGATTCTCGAATTTTGACATTTTCATGTCTTTGCTTTGGCACATAAACTAAAACATAAAAACTAAAAATCGTCACGAAAACTTGCTCACGCGATACCAATAAATAAAATAGACTCACTGTGTTGCGTAGAGAACAATCAACAGTTTTCTTTTATTGATGCTTGGGTACATGAACTAACAACCTTACTTTCACACACATGAAAATGTCCCAATGTGTTGCAGACTCGTATGCAAGCATTTTTCCATTTTTAAAAAAAAATTCTTTATCTACTCTTCATATAACCACTGAGCGAGTTTCTACTCTGTTGCGGAAATATTATTTTACCTAGAGACAATAAAGCAAAACAGATTTCTTTGAATCTATTCTCCAATTTTTCAGGGGAAAAAATAATCCAAAAATATCAAGTTTTTCTTCTCGATAGAGAAGTTTGCTGCCTCGGTACACACTGCTTACGGCTACTTTCAGGTGGATAAATGGAGGTGCGTGAAGTACATCTCAAGTCACAATAATTAATCTTTATCAAAATAACTTATTAGAGGTGTATCGTACATCATACGAATTTGGGGTCACCAGGTAGTGGGACAGCCTGTTTCAGACTATTACTGACTGTACGATACAGACTCAACTATTTGAATTATTTGATAGGAAATAACTTGACTCAAGGGAATTCAAGAAGATAATGAAGATTGATATCTAACTTTTCTAGTATCTCGCAACCCATAACAACTCGTAACATAAATAAGTTGCAGTCTGCAGTTATAGTTTGTATGTGCAAACTGCTACAGTTTCCATTCAATTCCGACGAGATTTTCGAGGGTTGGGGGGTTAAAACTCTTGATTGTTCCCTATTAATGTCATTTCTTGTGATCATTAAATTTGGAGGGTGGAAATAGGGTTTTAGGAGATCGACGTATGAGATTATCGACCTACATCGGATCATCTAAGCAATAGGGTTATGGATACGAGGAGGATATGTGCAACACCCACTTGGTAGACTGTTTTCTTTTCTTCTCAGAAATATGGAGAATTATACTGTTCTTCTTGTCATACCGAAAATTACACACCCAGACCCCATACCAACCCCGTCGTTGAAACTACCGACTCGGTTGAAGTCGAACCTACACAAATATCCCTCTCGTTTTTACTCGTTGCTCGGCATAACTCCAGTTTGGTCCCCCTTCTCGATGACTCCCCCCTTTCTGATTTCTGAGTCGAACAAGCTTCACACAAACCTAATCACTGGAAAAACAAACATGTAAGCACCGTCCCCGCCAATTTCCCATTCATACAAAAGGCAATATTTCGGCCGTGTTGAACATTTTCAACCGCTCAACCTCTTTTACCAGTAATTTTCAGTCAAACGTTTTCAATTTTTTCTCTTCTTCATTTTTCGCTTGAAACATTTTGACCTGTTAAAGAAACCGAGTACATTCAGGATCCTTGGTCAAGGAAGAAGTAACTTCTTTAACCGAACGAAAATGACCGTATGTGGAGCTGAGTTGTGAAGTACCAACTGATGTTTGTTTCTTTCCTCTTAAAAGCCGTCCATCGTTATAGAAGTAATCGCCCTCCACTTTTCCCACGAGAGTGTTAACTTCGGAGTACATCAAGTGAACTTGCCTTGAGGGGTGTATACCATACATTTTTCTTACCTTAACGCCGTCTCGAGTTGTTGTAGGATGTTTGTTCTTTTTCGTTATTTCTTTCTGAACAAAACGAAACAAAAATGTTGTGTTTTTTTCGTTGTTTGGCCTCCTCTTTCAAGGGGCGCTGGGGTATAATGAGATAATGCGTCGAGCTTTCTCACCTCAAAGTGTTTCCTCCTCCTCAGTCCCCACACCTACCGGTCCGACGGTTTTCAAAGTCAATATTTGAGAATGCCCCTTAATCACATGGGAGGCAGCTTAGAGGATAATTACAGGTTTCAAGAGCCACGGTTCAACCAACAAAACCGAAAAAACGTGGGTAGGATCACTCTTGAACGGATTTTTACACAAAAGACCGCTCTAAAATCATAATTTTTTTTCGAGCTTCTCATCGAGCAGCTGCTATTTTTGGAAAGTTTGCTGGGAATAGCATTTTTCATATCACGCAAAGACAATTCCCAGGAAATTTCGGATATCGATGTCCACTCAAACGTCGGCCAAGTTTAGAAAAGTCACTAAAACTTCAAAATGGCGTTGAAAATTGTCTGAATTGACTAAAACACAATCGAAAATGTGTTACGTATCTATTATGTCTCTACATCCCCACTTTACACTAGTGTCGTGGCCCACACTGATCGTAACACCATGAAATTCATAAGCAATCATCCTGAAGCTAGTTGTTTATTGTTTATTTTGGATACACGGGCTAAATGCACAATTACATAGTAGCGAAATATAAATAATTTCCAACTCCTGAGAAATCAAAGGGTAGGGTGTTTCTCAAATAACCTCCGGATTCCAACCAAATCGATCCTTTAGATTGTGAGATTTTTTTTACGCCAGCTCACATGCTGCTGTTAGTTGGATGGCGAAGAAATTCATAGTGTACTCGAGCATAACGAAACAAATTACACCACTAAACCACTAAAATTTCATCCATACTGGATCATGATTTCGTCTAGTTATTTTCACGATCATGTTAATTAGTTTTCCAAATTGACAAACATGTAACTATATCTATATACTCACACTTCAGAGAATTGGTTTCTTGTTGACCGATATTTTCTTTTTTTCAGCATTTGATCTTACTGATCTAGTATCAATTGTAAACTCCATGGCAAATATATTATCTTCCTTGTTGCTCTTGTTGTGATCAGCTACCTCTTCGCATTTCTGTCCATTCGCTTCCTTGGCTCAAGTGGTAGGAGCTCCGATTCAGAATTGGAACGATAGGAGGTCGATCCCCGGTCGCGGTTAATTTTTGATGATTCAACATTCTCTGCATTTGAGCAAAATCTATTCACAATCCATGTTTCGGAAAACTCATCTTTGGGAAATTTATTTTCTGTTTCAAATGCTTTGGAGGTTGTGGAGGAGTTCGAAAATTCGGAGGAATTGCTGGAATATATCTATAGCCCAAAGCCAGCAAATGATCATGGCAGGATCATCTGCCTCAACAAGTTATGATATTTAGATAGTTATTTGGTGTTTCTAATTTTCTTTCTTATCCCCTTAAAGATTTAGCTCTTGGATTTTTATCATGATTTGAAAGGTAAGAAATTTCTGAATCTCATTTTCTATAAAAATGTACTTGAAATGTTTTAAGTTCAAATGTATGATGTGAATAATAAATTCCTATTTATATAAAAATTGTATACAAAATGACTGCTTCTTTACTATACAAGGGATCAGCTGTTTATGTTAATGATAATGATTCAAGGCTCAAAATCGGAGGAATTGCTGGAATATATCTATAGCCCAAAGCCAGCAAATGATCATGGCAGGATCATCTGCCACAACAAGTTATGATATTTAGATAGTTATTTGGTGTTTCCAATTTTCTTTCTTATCCCCTTAAAGATTTGGCTCTTGGATTTTTATCATGATTTGAAAGGTAAGAAATTTCTGAATCTCATTTTCTATAAAAATGTACTTGACATGTTTTAAGTTCAAATGTGAGTATGATGTGAATAATAAATTCCTATTTATATGAAAATTTATAAAAAATTACTGCTTCTTTACTATACAAAGGATCAGCTGTTTATGTTAATGATAGTGAATCCAGGCTCAAAAATACCGAGTAGAGTGTGTTCTAAAACATGACCTACCCAACATTCATTTCATGTTAGGTAGCCTGAATGGGAAAATGGTGGAATGTTGATAATCGAGTTGTCAGGCAAGGTCAACAGTTAGTTACCACCAACGAAGTCCGTCTATCTTATGATATGAGGAAATAAACGCAGGAAATAAACTCTAAACTCTACCAGTAGAGCGCAATGTAACTATGCTGTAGGTTATGGGCCCTGAGCGTAGTGCCTATTCTTTTTAAAGCAAGTGTCGGGATTTAAGGGTGGAGTCGAAGCAATAGTAGAACAACAGAGAAACTTATAGCAGTTGATGAAGAACGCCAGATTGGACCTCGTGTCCGGAGACCCCAAAAGCCAGGGTATGAATCGATAAATGAAGACTGGCAATTCGAAAATGATCTTGCAAGGGGAGATTTGATCCTAACTCTTCCAACAAATGTTTTGAAACATGTAAAAACATCCTGATTGATAAAGACATGAAAAACTGATGAATGAACTTGATGTACAGAAGAGAACATTGGAAGGGCGTAAAGCCATGCACATGTGTTCATGAAAAAAAGGACCAAGTTTGAAAGTACTTTTGTATTAAATGTATTGTTGCAATACATTTTGTGTTACAGTTCAAAAGAATGAAGAGTTACAATAATAAATCAGCATTTATTATGTCTACTTGACTTTTTAAACATAAAGACAGGAGAGAAGAGAGCAAAGCTGGTTACTATCATTTTGAAGACCGGGATTCTTCGGCATTTTTGAAAACTAATGATTTCAAAATCAAATAATAGTTATCAGGAGAAATCGCATCGGCCAAGATGGTTTCACTTCGGAAATCGAGCGACATCCTTAAGGCACTGGGCAATTAAAAAAGGGAGAGGCAACCTCAACGTCCCCTCTAGGGCTTAATCACATTTAGTTTGTGGATTCAGTTAATGATAGGCTCCTTTCTATAAAGGCAGGTGTGAACAGTCTTTCGGCTTCCCGTAATAACAGTGTGGAGTGGAGCAGAGTGGGTTTTAGATAACTAAGCTCGACCCTACACCTCAAGTATCGGCTTCAATCACCGTTCGTCATCCTTTGTATCGCCTCCTCTTTAAAATAGGTATCATCATGAGGGTTTGTGGATGCTTCAATGAGGTGTGAATTAAGATGAATTCTAACGCAAGTTTAAATTTAAACATTAACACAAGTTTAAGCTTCATACAACAGATAAATTGGTTTGTAGGTGGTAGAAACCCGCTTACTTCTATATCTGTCAATAAATGAGTTAAGTATAACAAAATTCGGGTGAAAAATAACAACAACGTACGATGATAACGATAATACAATGTTTTAATATTGGATTATTACACTATTGTTACAAGTTCTAATTACCCTGTAATTACGATGTACGTGTTTTGAAGGTCTCTGTGCCAATCCCTCGTCAGCCTACGTTGGCTACTTGCTGTTCGAGGTTCATCGAAGATTGGGCTGACTAAAGGATTCCTGTGGTTGGCTATGCGACTTGTAAAGCCCTTGTAAGACTCTGACAGTACTTCGGTAACAAAGGGAATATTTAGATCTGTATGTAATATTGTATTGCGAACATACCACGGGGCTCCAGTAATTACGTTCAGAATGTGATTTTGTAGAGTCTGGACTCTTTTAATCTGTGTGTCTGCGGCGGAGTAGGGAGAGACATTTTGGACGGAGTAGTGAGAGATTATGGAAAGCTTTATATGGAGGTACATGACACCACTACCCAATAGGTACTTTAACTTCCTAAGAATCTCAGTATTGATCTAATGTGGGTATTCCAGTGCTGTCTTCTATCCACATATCTGATGGATACCAAGATATCTGATGGACTCTTCCCTGCATAAGTACAGGCTCTCCATTGAGAATCAAGTTGGGCACAATGATTTAGAATCACTCGGGCACAATTGTAGGAATAGAATCACTCGCAACGAGAGTGTGGAAACCCATTTAAATAAAAGGCGGAGATAAGAAGAACGTTGCCTATTTCAACGAAAATAATGGGTTACCTACTAAGTTAAATCGATCTGGACGGTTAGGTCATCATTAGTAACAAGCAATAACTTAGCAAGGAGTTATTGCTTGTTACTGATGATGACTTAACTGTCGAAATCGATTTAACTTTGTAACTCATTATTTTCGTGGAAATAGACAACGTTCTTCTTATCTCCGTCTTTTATTATGTTTGTAGGTGAAGCGGACTATTCGCTTCTAGGTAGCTTCAGGTTTTATGCTCCATTGTTCGTCCAGTTGTATAGGAGATCCGTGTACTCTTGGAGGATTCCTCTCATGTGTCCTGGCGCACCAATACTGCTTGGTCGTCCGCAAAGTAGGCAGCTAGTACTTTTTTTTAAGTACTGCATACTCGTGTTGTGGTCAGCTACCTCTTCGCAATTCTATCCATTAACTTCCCTCGACCGGGGATCGATCTCCTATCGTACCGACTAAACTATATTTACACTTCTGAGCCGGAGCTCGTTACCACTGAGCTAAGGAAGTGAATGAACAGAAATGCGAAGTGAAACCAGTGACCCGAATATAGATGTCTTTCCCTTCCGTTGTTTCCAGCGGTTTATTTTTACCTTCAATTCCCCCCCCCCCCCTAAAAGTTGTAGAGGCCAACGTAAAGGGATATAACAGTCGTGAGTATAGAAGATATTCAATAATTGGCCCAATATGCTACCCTGTGGTACGCCTGCTAAGATGCTGTGGGGTTCGGAAATGGCTGATTGATACTTGACAGCATAATTATTATGTTCTGTTGTATATGTGCGACTGGACTGTTATAAAAGGTATCTGGTAAGATGTTGTGGAGACTTCTTCTACGAACTACCTCTGAGCCCTATTTTTATTTTCTTTATCGAAGAAATGAACAGCGATCGCATTTTAGACAGATAAAATTTGAACGGAGATTAGACCTCTTTTGTGATTCACACTCGTGATTCTGTTTTATCGAAGGAAAACCCTTAAGTACTCGTAGGAAGCGAACGGTTTGATCTGCAGAGCTCCGGGTGGTCTCAAAAATTTTTAAAAATTCAATACTATTTAAAATTGGTGAGAAAACGATACCTTTATTTCGAGAGTTTTCGAGCTAGGGCACTCTTGAGATTTTCAACCCTCAATTTTCACCCCTTAGAAGTGACTGACATTAACCAAAAGCTTCGCGGCACAACTAGACCCCAAATGGAGCCCATATACCGAATTTGAACCAAATCAGTCCAGTGTTGCTAAGAAAAGTGCCGCGTACGGCGTACGGACGGAAATTTTTTTATTGAATTTTCGGATTCTACGTAACTTGAAACGTGAAACATCAAATTTTGAGGGGCAATGATGATATAACATTTTTTTCTTGCTCGATTCCAAAGGCTTATTATTGAAAATAATAAACCAAAACTGACAGCACGACCACGCACGAACTTAATAAAATTGTCTAATAACTCATAAAGATTTAAAAAGTGCGATTTTCCCATGAAAACAACGTAGGTAGTAATTTTCCGCCGCCATTTAGAAAAATTCCAGTCAAATTCAAAAACGGATGACACCCTGCGCAAATTAGAGCGTTCAAAAAGTTAGGTTGCGCGCAGTAAAAAAAACGCTGCAAATTATTACACAACGGGTTATTATTTTTATATAGATCACTCGTCTGCAGAGTCACCAACCATTCAACATGAAGAAAAACATCGATCGCATTTAGGGTCAGCTTTAATTTGAATGGAGATTAGGCCTCTTTTGCGATTCACACTCGTGTTTCTGATTTATCGTACGTCCAAACTCTCCAAATTCTCATTGTGAGCGAACGGTTTGTCCTACAGAGCTCCAGGTGGTCTAAACAAATTCTAAAATTTCTATAGAATCTTAAATTGAAGAAAAAACAAGTGGGTGTGGCACATAGCTTCCTCGTATCCATAACCCGATTGTATAGATGATCCGATGCATAGTAGTTAATCTCAAAACATCATAACATCAAAACAAAATAATCTGTAACATCCTTGAAAATTTCATTTAAATCGGATGGAAAATGTAGAAGTTATGGCCGTTACAAGGAAATTCACGTTTGCGCATGCGCAGTGGCTACTATCAGTCCGAAGGTGGTGATTTTCATAGGGGACCATCTACAACCTAATCCGCATAATCCCTGAAAATTTCATCGAAATCGAGAAGAAAATGTGGAAGTTATGGCCGTTACAAGGAAATTCACGTTAGCGCATGCGCAGTGGCTACTATCAGTTCGAAAGTGGTGATTTTCATAGGGGACCATCTACAACCTAATCCGCATAATCCCTGAAAATTTCATCGAAATCGAGTAGAAAATGTGGAAGTTATGGCCGTTACAAGGAATTCACGTTTGCGCATGCGCAGCGGCTTCTATCAGTTCGGGGGTGATGATCTTCATAGAGAACTATCTAAATACTAACCTGTAACATCCCTGAAAATTTCATTGAAATCGGATGGAAAATGTAGAAGTTATGGCTGTTACAAGGAATTCACGTTTGCGCATGCGCAGTCGCTTCTATCAGTTCGGGGATGATGATTTTTATAGGGGACCGTCTACACACCAACCCGCACAATCCCTGGAAATTTCATCGAAATCGGACAATAACTTCGTATAGTTATGCGCGTTACAAGGAATTGATGACAGACGGACAGACACACGGACACACAGACACACAGACAGACAGACACGGAACCAAAATTGTTCAGAAAGGTCTAAAACGCAAAACGCGAGTAAAAATTTTGATTTTGGAGAACTTTTTTTTTTCGTCCTTGAAAAGTGAAAACAAAGCTTCCGCTACCTTGGTAGACTCGGAAGCAAAATACCTTTATATCAAAATTTTTTGAGTTAGGGCGTTTTCAAAATTTCAAAATTGATTTTGGAACCCTTAGAAGTGACCTACATCAACCAAAATCTTCGGGGCACAACTAGACCCTGAATGGAGCCTACATACCAAATTTCATCAAAATCGGTCAATGCTATGTGGCAAAAGTGCCGCGTACGGCGGACGGACGGCCAAATTTTTATTCGATTTTTTGGATTCTACGTACCTTGAAACGTAAACCACCAAATTTTGAGGGGGTGTTAAAAAATTTTTTTCTTGGTCGATTCCAAAGGTTCATTATTGAAAATAATAAACCAAAAGGGGGGTTCCATTTGAAAAGATGAAAATAGTGTCAATTGCGCGCAAGTATTTCGTGCGGAAGTATTTTTCCTGAATTCCTCACAAAAAATCATGAAGAATAGCGTTGGTCCCAATTTTTTACGCTGTATTTTGGGGAAATGAAGGGGGTGTAACCTTTTCGTGGAACACCCTGTATATAGATCACTCGTCTGCAAAGGTCGTCATTGTCATTATCTACCAACCGTAGATTTATTTGGAAGAAACAAACGCTTCACGCTCAGTTCGAAGAAACAGGGAGGCGAGGTTGCCCTAATTATTAAGAAATATGTTGGCTGGTTGCTAAGGACGGAAAACTGAGAACAACTCGAAGAGACGAACAATGATCGCATTTTGGTCAGCTAAAATTTGAGCGGAGATGAGGCCTCTCTTGCGATTCACACTCGTGTTTCTGGTTTATCGTGTTTAAGTCCAAACATTAAGTTCTCGTAGGGAGCGAACGGTTTGTCCTACAGAGCTTTTTTCGTTGTGGTATGGATACCATATCCCTCAGAAGATGAATAATAAATCTCAAATTTGAGTTGAAATATTACTTCGGCTCGCGAGGTCGTATGCATAATTTATCCAACCTGCAAATTTCACGCTCGTGCGGCTGACACGTCCATCCTTGAAGTCTATGGTATTTTTTACGCTCCACTTCTTCCTTTAAAAACGGAACAGGTTGCCCTGCAGCTCTTAATCGGGTCTTGTACCTTCTTATAGAGCCGAAGGAAGTCCGTCCGTGTCGGGGTAATTCATATTTATTTATCTCGATCTTCTAAACGTGAAAAAATGAAGAGTCAAATCAAATAAAAAAACTTTCTCGCGAGAAAGAAGCTTTGAAGTGTGCCGGAACTGTGGTTGGTGGGAGTGCCACGATCGTGTTCCCTGAATCCACTCCGGTCTTTAGACATCTTCTTCGAGGCTCATAAATAACAATATGTCTTGAGGAATATCGTATAAACTGCGACTTTTCCAGCCGCAAACCTTCGAAACATGGAATCGGGTTTCTTCTAATTGTTTCAATCCTCTTTATTTACATTGGCCAGTTTTCTCATTTTCTCAACATCAACAAAAAACTTCTGTCAAGTTGGGAGGGCAATATAGCTTCCTCACATAGTAGGAGTAAAAATGCTTCATTATAATATTTATTAGCACCACCGATGGATTTCCTCAAACGAAATTTGATTTTCACAGTTGTTTCGCTGGTTATTTGAGTCGTCCAACAGCAACCCGATCGTAAACTCTTTCGCAATTATATCGTTTTCTGTCCACTTTACCGTGGCTCCTATTGACGACGGTTCAATATTCAACATTGAGAAAAATCAAACTGTCAGCTTGTAAAAAAATTGAAGTTCATTTGTCAGAATAAGCGGAAGCCGGACTCAATTTCTCCATTGAACGTTTCTAGCTACCTACGGCATCTCTTAATTTCTGCCTCTTGAGGATGGTTGAGAAAGAAGAAGCGATAAGTATATGCTATATATAAGTTAGTCGTATAGAATGTACGTTAGAAGGGCCTACCTGGTCTTCTCGTGGTGTTCGACAAGATGAGTGCAAGATGAATCACCATCAAAAAGCCCGCGGGTGGATTCCACTAGATCTTGTTCACACGGCAGCGCCATCCGTCATTTCGAAAATCAAGCCCTCAAGGATCCGATGGGAGCGAACCGCATCGCTCATTTTCACTGCCAACACCTGCAACCTGCAATCACCTCCTGTATCGTCATTACTCCAAAAGTTGGGTACTTCGGAACTGCTTATTTCTATTTTTCACGTGGTTGAAGTCGGCAGGAAGCCTCTAATAGGCTGGAATTTCAGGACTTTTACTTCTTGATTTTCAAGATATTGATTGAGTGGCGGTTCTGAATTGGATGATGGACGATGAGGCTTAAAGGAATCATGGTGGAGGGTCAGTGTTGATATTGATAGTTTTGATTGTGTTGAGTATTATTGAAAAGTATACTTATAGGTTCGGCTCAGTCAAAACAGGGTCTTTCAAAGAGAGGCAGTCAATAACATCGATGTCATAATATAATACAGTAAATAACTCAGCGGGAGTGCTCCGTGGTATCACCAACTGCGTCCTCCGTGGCTCATATACGAACTGGTCGTCATTTTATTTCTTCCACCTTCCACAACTTCCCAAATCCCTCGAGTCGTAAGCTTGGGCGACCTCCTCATTATATGGTTTATTCAGATTTGTTTTCTTATGGCATGTCCCCTTTGTCATTGAGGTATAATAGAGGTATAAAGAGGTACCTACTTATAATACTCGAAGTTAAACACAAAGAAAATTGTATACGATCTAACTCACTACTTGTATGAATGAAGAAGGCTGCACGTTAGGATAGAGAGAAACTCCGTAATATTATGTAATATTTAAATAGATTAATCTTCAATAGTTGATTTCAAGTACTCACAATGAGTAGTTTGAAGATCTAAGCTTCTTTTTCTGTCCGGAAATAAAAGACAGCGTAGTCCTTCGTGACAAGGTCTGCAAACACAAACTACCGTTGTTATTTCAGTCTCCAGGAGCTGCCACTTTAGGGAGACATTATGAACACCCTCCTCAACAAGGTGAGCGATGTGTAAATACCAGAAAGTGGTCAAATTTCTCGGGGAATGCGGTCTCTTTTTTGAACTTTTGCCGAAGAGAACAGTGTAGAAACCTAATACTACGGTACACAAACTCTAGCCAAAGCGGTTTCCTTGCGGTGTTTGAATAGAATAGTTTGAGTCTTCCGGGTGTCGACTGCTGCTCCGTGGGGGTGGTGAAGAAACATAATTTTTAGGATACAATTTTCAATAATGAACCTCTGGAATCGAGCAACGAAAAAATTGTAATCCCCCCTCAAAATTTGATGGTTTACGTTTCAAGGTTCCATGAAAAAAAAAATCGAACAAACATTTTTCCGTTCACACGCCTTACGGAGGACTTTGTCCAGTTTCCATGGATCGATTTTGATGAAATTTGGTATAGCAGCTCTCTTTGAGGTCTAGTTGTACCCCGAAGGTTTCAAAACGTCCTAGTTTGAAATTTTTTTATGAGCGGAATTTGAGCTGTTTGTTTCTTCAAATAGAGTTTCATGTCACTTAGTTGTGCTTCTGTAGCAACCAAGAACCAAATTTCGTTATGAATATGAGGGCACTCAACTCTAATATAACGATGTTTTGCTGGCAGGTCAACTTTGTTTTCAAGATAAACTAGATATAATATTATATAATATATAATATAATATATTATATATAATATTATAATAATATTAATATAAAATTTAATTAAATTTAATAATAATATTATATAATATTATATATATATATTATATTTCATTTCACCATATTATGGTGAAATATAACTCACGCAAAAATATGATTGGTATTGAGAACGACGAAGCCGTTTTCTTTGAAGGCGAGTATCCTTACAGAAAAATAATAAACCGTTGGTTAAAACGATTAAAATAAAAAATTTAACGGTTAAAACAAAAAAATTAAATCCTCTCAAAATTAGGTGGTTTACATTCCAAGGAAGGTACCTAGGTTGAAATGTTCAAAACGTCCTAGCTCAAAAACTGTTTATATAAAGGTACTTACCTACCTATTTTTTTTTTATAAATTTAAAATAGAATTGAATTTTCAGTATAGAATGAGACCTCTCAAAGCTTTGTAGGACAAACCGTTCGCTCCCTAAGAGAACTTAAGGGTGAACTTGCAAAAAATCAGGAACACTGGTGTGAATCGCAAAAGAATTTTCTCTGACTGAAGTAGGTCTAATCTTCGTCAAAATTGCAGTTGATAAAATGCGCTCTTTGCCACTTAGTTGTGCTTTCTCAGCAACCACAAATTCTGTAGGTAATCTTAATGGAAAAGCCGTTTTCAATGAAGATGGGTTATATTATGCAGACATTAATAAACCGTTGTGTAATAATTTGTAGAACTTTTTTCTTTGTAGTTGATACAAATTCCAGAGTCAGTAGAAAAGCACCTAGCCTGAAAGCGTGTTGTACGAATATTTTTTCGCGTTTTTCCCAGGAAACCTTTCTCAATTTTAACTCAGTAAGAAGAAGAAGACTTTGTAAACTGTCAACAACTTGTTAGTTTATCACATTGAGTAATATGAATGACCAAAATTGTGTTTTCCATGTGGCTATCCAGTGGTGTTACGTAAAATGATATCTGTTCAATTCTTACATGTCATACAAGACTTAAAACCTGTGGGCGAACGTGTATCCGCAACATTTTGCAGCTTTCGTTCACGAACTGTTCCGTTGCAAGAATTAAGACCTTGTATATCGAAGGTTTCGCCCTTCTTGTGTACAACGCGTCCAAAGAGGAGAAACGAAGCCTACAAATCATCGTAATTTACCGATAAATTCAGCTGAGCTTCGTGATTCGCAGCGAATAAATCCTCGGCCATCGACACCCACGAAGTGTTCATTAGGGCGTCATTCCTCATTTTCATTGAAATTATTGAGTGATGAAGAGTGAAGATTTTGCACGCGCAGTAAGAGATGTGTTGCGCACGATCGATTTTTCGAGGGTAACTTTTTTCATCCCAAGGCACAAGGAATCATTTTGGAGCCAGTCTCCAACTATCCTCTGAGTTTGAAAATTAGTTCTTCTCATGAAAATGGCATGTCTTACCGTAAATGTAACAAAGCTGTCTTATCGTGAAGGAGGTGAAAAAAATTCTGGTCTTCCAAAATCAAATTTTTTACTTCGTCAGCATGATTAGGAATGACTTTTCAAAGAAAAAAGGGAAGTTAAAATACATCCATGACAACTTTTTCACAAATTTTCTTTCTGGATTGAAGAAAACGAATATCACGAACAAGAGCCGCTCTCCCCTCAACAACATCACCCAATTTCTAACTGGTTTCTGTGGAGCTGGTAACGTGTGATTATGAGGTCCCAGGAGGCACGATCCTTCCTCAGTTCATTCCTGGTATCCGTTCTCTCATCATCCGTTCCATTGATTCTCTCAATCCTCGACTATAATCCTCATCTTATAGAGTTAACTAACGAGCCCCATAACAGTCAAAAATGATTTCACTCGATCAAAAATGCTTTCGAAACCTTTTTTGTTCGTTTTCGAATTAGGCAACAGACTGGGGGTCCACCCCTCAGGATTCGCTATCAAAATAAATAATGAAATTAATTTAAGCGTTCCCGAAGATGGGGGTTCGAGACTCGGAGATTACGGAGTAGGAGGTTTAAATCGATTATAAATTGGAAGCGTCGATATTTATGGGTCGATATATCGCGGTGGTTGGGTCAGTGGAAACCTGTGATTACCTCGCAATATCTCGAAGATCTGAGAAAGGTGTTTACTTTTGGTGGTCCAACGATAGTGGGCCCTGCGGCAAGGGGCCTCCCGCATTGTGTCCGGCCCCGTTCAAGTATAATTTTTCGTCTGCTTCGTAGATTCAACAGGTTCTCATACAGCGAGCTTGAATAAGCCCTCTTTCGTAGCCGACGGGCGAGGAATGGAATCAGCAGGAAAAACGTCAACGTGGTTGTGGAGACTACCTTCCTCTGCATGATGATATCATGCTACTCAACATATTATGTTGTGTCGTTTGATATGTTCGATCACCAACTAGGTACCCTCTAAAGCAAAATTGAGCATAATTAATGATATGTTTGGGTGTCAGAATCTCCATTCAAAACTATGTTATGATTCTACTCCTAATGACAAACTGTCCGCATCTTCCTTTTCATGTTATTATTCTGTTTAAATCCTCTCCTCAACCAAAAGTATTGTCTTATTGTTTATACATTTTTTTGGGGGATATGTTGAAATAATATAAGAAAAAAAAAAACAAAAAAAAACAAATAGGTACTCGTAACAATAACAAAGGTTTATTTTTACCTGTACAGATCACTCGCCTGCAAAGAACAAACATTTGCCATTCCTACTACCAACCAATCATATTTTTTCGCTTCGTAATCAAGTTTATTTTGAAGAAATTAACGCTTTACACTCACTTCAAATTGTGGGTGCCTTCAATAGGAAATTTGATTACTTGTTGCTAAGGACGCAAAACTGAGTACAACTCGAAGAAACGAACAACGACCGCATTTTAGCCAGCTAAAATTTGAACGGAGATTAGGCCTCTTTTGCGATTCACACTTGTGTTTCTGATTTCTAGCCCAACCCTCAACTTCATATAGGGAGCGAAAAGTTTGTCCTACAGAGCTCTGAATGGTCTTATTCAATTCTAAATATTCAAAACCATTTTAAATTGATGGAAAAACAACCATTATATCTAAAGTTTTTGAGCTAGGTTGTTTTGAAAATGTCAACCCTTATTTTTCATCCCTTAGAAGTGACCCCACATCAACCAAAAGCTTTGGAGCATAACTAGACCCCAAATGGAGCCCATATACAAAATTTCATAAAAATCGGTCCATGGGAATTATTTATTATCGAAAATAATAAACCAAAATCAGAGAAATGGTGTAAAAGTTGAAGAACTTGGGGAAAGTATCTACGATTCATCCTGATACAAAATGACTTGAATATGTCTTTTTGAACTGAGTAGGTATCTGCGGCATCGCTACAATTACAATAATACCAAATATACAAAAATTTTAGCTAAGAGCCGTAACTACGAGCTCTTTTAGCTACTTTAGCTAAGAGCTCGTAAAATTTCTGATTAAGATAAATATAATGTATCATGTTGCTCATGAATGTTTGTTGTCCAGATCAGGCAGACTTGCAAGATGCCTTGCAAAATTCCAGCTTCCCTAGGCCCTGATGAAATTAAGGGAGGAACCCAGTTTCCAATTCAAATTCTGCAGTCTTAAATTAAAACACCCAGAGAATTTCATGGAACCACGGGACGCAAATTCAGCCCACCCAGCTGATCAGGGAGGATGCTAGTTCGTTATTCAGATTCAGCAGTCTTGAATAGACTCTATATGGAATTTCTTGGCAACAGCAGGAGCGAATTCTGGACTGATCCCAGCGATAAGACATATTCACGTCACAAAAGTTCGAGAAACGGTGTGAGGTGATCCGGTTCCTAGGGTATAAGTATGATGCGGAAGAAACCCATCAAAGAACCAAACAGTCCAAAAGTTCTTGAAAATGTTATAAAAAGATTTTACATTTCACAGTCGCTATGATTTCACATCCAAGTGAGTTTAGTTAGATTGGTGAATACACTTTTATTCGACTTCATTAATTTTTTATTGACATGGGGATATGTCTTTTAGCTTGGGGTCTGAAAAATTGTGTAACTTTTTTTCATCCCGAATAGAGTACCCTGAGACCGATAAACAAATTGTTTTGATGGGTCACTCGATCATGGTATAAAGATCGATTAGAAAGATTTTACCTGTAAAAAACTTTTTACCTATTTCTAAACAACGTTTTCGCGTTTTGAATCCGTAATAAACAATCCATAACCATTGTAATTTTCAAAACGCTTGTATTCTCATTCTTCATCTAATTTCTCCTTTAATGGGGAAAATGATGCCTAAACATATCCATGATCTATTGCTATAGATCATAATAAATTAGATGATTAGTTCTATGTTTTTTAAAGTACATTTCTATTACTTCAAAGTCATTCTTGAACATCCACACAGGGGATGAGTTCTGATAATAATATTGTGGTCCCCAAAAGGTTGAGAAGGCGATCGAAGGAATCGTTACTGACAGGTGCCTGGTTCCCTGCCGTGTAATCTTCTGTCAAACCAGGGGCCCCTTCAAAATGCCCGGCATAGTTAAGAGTTTTTTTTTTCACGCCATCAAGGGCTCCGAGGCCCTTAGGGCTGGTCCCTACCTCAACACGTCTGTTTTCTCACTCCTATTACCTCCTGACTCAACCTTTATAAATCTGATTCGGTTTGGATCCATAAATGTCACTTTGTCGTGAAACATTGAGCTGCTCAGGTGTAAATTTTGAAACGAATTTTCTGGTCGACGTTGAACCGATTAACCATCTGGATAACCTAACATTGATTAGGTAAGAAGTTAAACATCCTCACATAGTGAAGGCAGAAAACCTAAGTCAGTAGTTGGGAAAATGCAAAATAGCACATCACAATCCTCAAAGCTCTCCTAACGGTTAGACGAGGAAAATATTATTTCCTCAATTTGGTTGTATATTTATTATTCATAACCAAATTGTTGTATCAAATAACTCTAGGATATGTGAACAACAGCTGTTAGCTGTAAGTCCAGCCATTAAGTTCCTTAAGAGCCAACGGTTTGTCCTACAGAGGTGCGGGTGGTCTCATTCGAATCTGAAAATTCAATGTTATTTCAAACTGATGAACAGGGTGTCCAGCGATTCCTCGAAAAAAAATTCCCTGAGTTTTCCAGGCTCAATTTTCGATTTTTTACAGCTTTATCAAAATATAAATAAACGTAATCATTATTTCTCAAAATTTAGGTTTTTAAGGACATTTTGGAATGAAAAAGCACAATGAATAAAAAAACAAGTGGGTGTGGCATAAAGTTTCTTCGTTTCCACAACCCGATTGTATAGATGATCCCATGCTTAGTAGTTAACCTCAAAACTTCAGTCTCTAAGTACCTATCAAACCGGGGCGATAATTTTCATAGGGGACCATCTACACGCCAATCCGTATGATCCCTGAAAATTCCATCGAAATATAGAATGGAAACTGTAGAAGTAGCTACTATCAGTCAGAGGGTGATTATTTTCATGGGGAATCATCTAAAGCACAATTCGCCCTGAATATTCCACCGACATCGAAGAATAACTTCAAATAGTTTTGCATTTTACAAGGAGATCATGACAGATACAACAGGGACTTCGACTCTTGGATAAAGTCTAGAATTACCTTTATTTTTTTGAAACCTGTCAGTTTCCTGTCAAACCTGTCAAAGGCTTGTTTTCACCTTCGATTGTTCGAAAAAGTCGACACTGCAAGTTAAAATCATCGGAACTTGTTGGTTTACTCGAGAGAAACGACAACTTCGAAGGCTTGTTTTCAACTTCGATTGTTCAAAAAAGTCGAGATGAACGTTAAAATCATCGAAACTTGTAGGTTTACTCGAGAGAAACGGCCACTTTGAAGGCTTGTTTTCACCTTCGATTGTTCGATAAAGTCGCGAATGAACGTTGAAATTTTCGAAACTTGTTGGTTTACTCGAGAGAAACGACCACTTCAAAGGCTAGTTTTCACCTTCGATTGTTCAAAAAAGTCGAGAATGAACGCTGAAATCATCGAAAGTTGTTGGTTTACTCGAGAGAAATGGCCACTTCTAATGCTTGTTTTGTGTAAAGTTATGTTTGACGAGGAACTTAACTTAGTGAACTTACTGCTTATGTTTCGAACTTTTATTACAGTTAATAACCGTAACATGATTGACAAACCGACCAACATGAGGTGTGTCTGGCACATAAGTTCCAAATCACTCCATAAAGTCTCGTCAAACAGCATATTAGGCATGAGTATGTCGTTATTTGACGTGAGATCATGGCATCTAGGTTACATACGCCTTTTGAGACCTCCGACCTGTCCAGGAGTTTCGCCTTTCTTTCTACCAGACTGAATGACAGACTGAATACAGCAAAACTATTCAAGGAAAAACAACGAGATTGTGATCTGGAATGAAATTCGAGCCGTTGTTCTTCAGGTTTAGAGTACAATTTTTCTGCACGGAAAAACTGTAGCAAGCACCAAAAATGCAAAAGCCGAGCATGTACTCTATGATTTCGTGGAGACGAATAGAACAAGAATATGAACTCTTAACATCTTCAATACATACCCTGTGCATACATACTGTATGTTGGTATGATATTTTGAATATCGAAAAAACAAAAATATTTCTACGTGTCGATACTCTATGAGTTTGGAGTGACAAGGAGAACATGAACATGAATGTCTGAAATGTTAAAAATATATCCTTGCTTTCATTATTTTGGTATGGTATAATGAAAATCGAAAAAAAACAACAAAATACGTGATGGTACCTACTCTATGAGTTTGAGGTGACGAGAAGAGTATTTTTTGAGGTTTTTAAAAGTATTTAACTAACAGGTTAATTGTATAATTTTAACGATTTGTTATGTGCCACACCCACTAGGCTAATGTGCCATACTGTCATATAGCTAACGTTTCGATTTTCTCAACCACAGCTTTGAAGGTTTATTTGTAAATTTGCTCATTAATTCATACTGCATAAATCGACTCTTTTCTTTTTCCCTCATCACTTCATTTCGGGGATATCTCCAAAATCTGTCCACCTGGCAACGGCCCTGAGATACAGGTATGTTATAAATGAAATATTTCATTAGTGAAACATCTCACAAGCTACGTTATCCATTGTGAGGTCCCATACGTTTCTCGGAATAATATCAACGAGACTTCAAAAGCTATGAATCTTCGAAATCTGTTTCAGCCGTCTGTTGAATATGAGTTCTCTTCTTTCCTTTCTTACCTTCAACCGGGGTGAATTGGTGAGTGACCAATATGTGACTAATGAGCTTCGGTAGAAAGGGAATGCGTGTTAGCGATTCATCGCAATTGAATTGGTCATTCGAAACCGCTCTTAATAAGGTGCTTCATCTTTCTCAGTTTCCAAATCAAGCCTATCAAACCGTGTAGAAAAAAGACGCGTTGTCGGGCGGTTAAAAGCGTATTTCATTCTCCATGGCCCGTCCTCTATATTTCTCTATATCATCCTGTTTCTTCTCCACCTTCCAAATCGACACTAATGGACGATCCGAAGAGTATCTCTCAGGTAATTGGGAGCAGGAGGTTGTGCCTTTGGTCATTTTTGACGAGAGAAAAAAAATCCTATGAGGTGATCTTTTGATGTAGAGCGCCTTCATGTGGTCTCTGCTACTTCCAAGGATCTTGAGAACGATTATTGTTAGTACGTGACTGCATCCATCGGATCCAATTACCAGTATTAGGGTTTTTTCAGCTCCACATTTGAGTTTCATCATTCTCTTCAGAATTCAAAGCAGTCGACCTAAGAAATATTTTTCCCCCTCTCTGGACAGTCCGCCAAATCGCTGATTCAGCATGATGAGAGGTCGCATTTTGTCCACATAAACATAAGAACCCTCTAGAAAATCTATGGATGTGGTCCTCCGTCAAAACGTTTTACAAATCACAACGTGAGAATTGATATTTTATAGTATTCAATGAATGAGGTTAGTTATAAGAATACAATTATTATCTACGTACCGTGTCGGAGAATCCGTCGTAACCAGCAAGTCGAGTACAAGAGGCGAGCGCTTTCAATGTAAGGACATCATCTTCAGGCCGTCGAAAGATCACTAAAGTTTGTCAGTCCATTTGTTTATGTAGTCTGGGTGAAAGGGAGGTTAAAGGATCAGAAAGGATAGGGGGCCACGTGGTAATGAGATCACGTCAAAGGTTGAATGGTGGAAGGTTGTTTGTCTGTCGTGTCAAGTGAAAGTGAGAGATAAAACTAATCCTATCAGCTAATTGTACATTCGCCACGAGGTGACCAGGTGGTACTCTATTCTAAACTATGAATATATTATAAACTAACTTACTGCTTAATTATTTACTTATATTTACTTCTAACTTAGTACTCTCTGAAGATCTGATCTCTGAAGTACTGCCCTGAAGATGATGCCCTTACATCGAAAGCGCTCGCCCCCTGTACTCGACTTGCTTAATTTAATTGATATTTTATCCCTCACATTCGGAATTATCAGTGAATTTTGGTTTATTATTTTCAATAATAAGCCTTTGGAATCGAGCAAGAAAAAAAAAATTTTAACCCCCCCTCAAAATTTGATGTTTTACGTTTCAAGGTACGTAGAATCCGAAAATCGAATAAAAAAATTTCCGTCCGTCCGCCGTACGCCGTACGCCGTATACCGTACGCCGTATGCCGTACGCCGTACTCGGCACTTTTCTTAGTTACCATGGACCGATTTCGATGAAATTTGGTATATGGGCTCCATTTGGGGTCTAGTTGTGCCGCGAAGCTTTTGGTTGATGTAGGTCACTTCTAAGGGGTGAAAATTAAGGGTTGAAATTTTCAAGAGTGCCCTAGCTCGAAAACTCTCGAAATAAAGGTATCGTTTTTTCACTAATTTTAAATAGTACTGAATTTTAAAAAAATTTTGAGACCACCCGGAGCTCTGTAGGGCAAACCGTTCAGTCCCTACGAGTACTTGAAGGTTTTCCTTCGATAAAACAGAATCATGAGTGTGAATCGCAGAAGAGGTCTAATCTCCGTTGAAATTTTTTCTGACTAAAATGCGATCGCTGTTCATTTCTTCGATTTGTAGACAGTTTTGCCTTCTGCGTAACCAGTAATCAAATTTCCATAATCAAAAGTCAATGGAGAATACTGAAGGCGCCTGAGTGGTCACTGATCAGCTGAGTGAGCTCCAAGGCCATTTCCTCTCCTGTTGAACGCAGGAAGCTGAAATTTGAGAGGGCGGGTCAATTGAGAATGCTGAAGGCGCCTGAGTGGTCACTGATCAGCTGAGTGAGCTCCAAGGCCATTTCCTCTCCTGTTGAACGCAGGAAGCTGAAATTTTAGAGGGCGGGTCAATGGAGATTGCTGAAGGCGCCTGAGTGGTCACTGATCAGCTGAGTGAGCTCCAAGGCCATTTTCTCTCCTGTTGAACGCAGGAACCTGAAATTTGAGAGGCAGGGTCAATGGAGATTGCTGAAGGCGCCTGAGTGGTAGCTGATCAGCTGAGTGAGCTCCAAGGCCATTTCCTCTCCTGTTGGACGCAGGAACCTGAAATTTGAGAGGGCGGGTCAATGGAGAATGCTGAAGGCGCCTGAGTGGTCACTGATCAGTTGAGTGAGCTCCAAGGCCATTTCCTCTCCTGTTGAACGCAGGAAGCTGAAATTTTAGAGGCAGGGTCAAAGGAGAATGCCGAAGGCGCCTGAGTGGTAACTGATCAGCTGAGTGAGCTCCAAGGCCATTTCCTCTCCTGTTGAACGCAGGAACCTGAAATTTGAGAGGGCGGGTCAATGGAGAATGCTGAAGGCGCATGAGTGGTCACTGATCAGCTGAGTGAGCTCCAAGGCCATTTTCTCTTCTGTTGAACGCAGGAAGCTGAAATTTGAGAGGGCGGGTCAATGGAGAATGCTGAAGGCGCATGAGTGGTCACTAATCAGCTGAGTGAGCTCCAAGGCCATTTTATCTTCTGTTGGACGCAGGAAGCTGAAATTTGAGAGGGCGGGTCAATGGAGAATACAGTTGGTGGTAGGTGCTATTGATGGAGAACCAGTGATCTATACAGAAGGGTGATCTATACAGAAAATAATAAACCTTTGAGCAATGATTTGCAGCGTTTTTAATGATAATTCTTGGAGCATAAGAATTTAGATAATAATCCCCTGTAAATTAAAATTAGTGGATCTTCACAAATTAAAAAGATTTCGAATAGCACTCGACTCAGGGTTGAAGTTGTAGAAGAAGACAGAACTAAGAAATTGACCACAGACCGACAGACAGGCAGACACAGAACCATAAATTGTGAGGAAGCTCCGAGTGGAAAAACTTCATTTTCATACAATTTCTTTCTACCTGCTGTATGCAGACAAAGATATCCTAATATGGCTGTCAAGAAGCAACAAACGGACATGATTGTTTTAATTTCTTTTGTTATGGGTACCTATAAGATAGAATAATAACATTTTGGTAATAAAAAGTAATGACTATCTAACTCCGAAGTTGGCTGTTGTATTTTAACACCACTGGCGCACATACCACCATGCACGATTGAAGAGATTATCAAGTCATTAGGAATTAAAATAATGATCTTATTAATCTCGGAAGCAATACAATTTCGAAAGGATGAAGTTAAACTCAAATTTGTAGGAACACGGAGATACTAGATGTGACAGAAACTATCGAAAATCTAACATCTTTCAGTCGATGCAGGTAGAACTAACTATAGAGATAGAGGATTCCCGATCAACATTTTCTAAGGTCGTTTCCCTTTAGACGGTAATCAAGGCCTTGGCTGCTCTTGAAGTCCCTCAAAGGGGCCCTAGGCAGGTCCTAACTAGGCAGGTGCTCGGCCAATTAGAAATCTTCACATTACAGGGTCGAGGCGGTCGGAATGGTGTTATGATGGGCTGGTTCTGGACACCCCTGGAAGTGTGAATCCACCACCACCTGTGAGCCTCCCGGTAATCACGATCTTGTTACGCGCTAACCAGGTTTTGGGGGTAGTTTTTGCTTTGGAAATTTTTCACCTGCTTTCCCA
The DNA here is from genome assembly GCA_009739505.2 of Apolygus lucorum. Lineage (NCBI taxonomy): Eukaryota > Metazoa > Arthropoda > Insecta > Hemiptera > Miridae > Apolygus > Apolygus lucorum. Next base: position 11,526,526 of record CM019180.2, read on the forward strand.
TGCATGGTTTCTTACCTATTTTTCAGGAGGTAGCCTTTAGTTGGAATGCTATGTATGACGTCAACAAAAAATCAAGGGCTCAAAATGCATGATCCTATTTTCTCTCTCGCGAGATTATCCACTAGGTAGTCCTTATATTTTTTCTCGAGCGATTTTCATGAACGTACATCGATCAGGTTTGACGAAGTGCCTTTTTGTTGGTTCGATGAGCTTGGTAAGGGATAAAGCTGTTAATACGGTGATAACAACTTCTCTCCTGTTCATCTGTAGCGCTGAACAACCTCCTGATGACTACTGTTCGTAATTATTCGTCATAACTTCACATAGAGTTCTTTGACTATCCTCTCCAATCCTCTTTCACAACAGACTTCTACAAAACTTGGTACGAAAGTCAGGTTTTATTATAGCTTCTCTCCTATTCAATCTAGAAAAAAATCCCATTCGTGCAACATGAAAAAAAAAAAAAAAAAAAAAAAAAAAAAAAATTCGATATAAAAATTAAAATTAGAAATGTTTGCTAAATAGTTACTACGAAAGAATTACTCAAGGCCGTGGGGGACGACAAATGAGCGAGTTAGAGAGAATTTGCTAATTGCTGTTGGTTGGCCGATTTTAAAATTTCAAAGTAATCTTATTAATTAATTAACCAGATTAATGAATTAATCTTATTAATTCATGTTAACCACATACATGTAGCTGTAGTTGCCGAATTTGTCAACAAAAAAAGTGTTGTTTGTATTTAATTTTATTAAATTTTTTTAAAGGAATTAACCGAATATTTGACAAAAACATGTCCCGAATTTAGACTTATTATTTAAGCTATGGAATCATGAACACATGAAAATATTGATTAGCCGGAGCGGGTGTTGGTTTTTAATTGAAATATTATTGAATTAGCAATTGCAAGGGATTATTATAAGGGGTTATAAGGAATTATGTAATTAGGCAAGTAAACAGGTAGAATGACTATCTTCCACGACTTGTTCATCAAAGAACTAGAGAGAACTTCCTACCGGTCTGAGATGTTGGTCTGTCTTCGATGAATTTCAATATTCGTTTTCAACTTGGTAGTTGACTGAGTTTGGGAGTAACCATTAGCATGCCTCTTAGGTTAGCCGAAATCTGTCCAATACCTAGTCGTTTTATTGCAAAAATCCTCATATAAATTGGTATATAACAAAACTTGTTCAAGACATCATTTCAATTTTGATAACTATTTTTACAACCATCTTTAATTTTCTCCAAATTTACTGGTTTCTTTTCATATGTTTTTTTATTTGTAATAATAACTGTTGGAGTACACTCCAATATATTGTTATGATTGCTGTGAGTCGTATGATAATGATTTGTTGTTACTAAATTTAAAATACTTTACTTGAATTATATGAATAGGAATTGCTCCGAATTGTGATTCAATTCTTTTAATTCAACGATTTGATGATTTAAGGTGCCAAATTGCAACAATGACTATGAATATTGTTTCTTATGTCAATGGGGAACCAGAAACTTTTTCAACTTGTAAAAATAGACAGATCTGAATACCCTTTTTTTAGTGAAAAGAAACAGAAAATGGTGTTTTTACTCGACATTCTCTGACTAAAGCAGTAACAAATGGGGTTCACTTTTCTAATTGGATCAGTTGGTAGGGGCATCCCCAGAAGACCTCTTCTACCAAAGATAGACTGCACGCATCCTAGTGTAAGTCTTCCTCAACTAAGTACAATTTCATGGTAATGACAACTATATTGAACCCAAGAACAATTGACAACTTTCGATCGTCAGTTGATTTTGAACCTCACTAAGAGGCCGTCCATCATAAGTCTTAAGTTATCGTCCGGAGTGACACACAATTTCATCGAATAAACATTAGATTTTTGAAAGAAAAAACAAAAACATGAAGAATTATCGAGTATTAATACTGAGCTGGGATCCCATTTGCAAATAGGTGGAATTCTTGAATACGGGGAAACAATTGAAACTAGGGACGGCTACGTATTGGGAAGAGAGGTTTTTTTTGTTGTTGTCCACTTTGACAGAAAGACCATGAATATCCAAAAATGTAATGTAGACTGAGCGGGAAAATGTCTTGAAATCGCCAAATTTGCGAGAGGCTCATTTCAGTTTCCTTCAACAACACACTCACAACAACCGTTACACCTCCACATGAAGCCCGAAATGACAATACGGGATTACTATGCAGGGAAGCATATTCTAATTTCAGGAGATACTGGGCTGGTGGGGAAAGCTCTGGTAGAAAAACCGCTTCGCTTTTGTCCCCACGTCTCGAAAATTTACATCATAATCAGGTCGAAAAGAGGCATAACGCCAGAGAAGAGGTGGAAAAAGACTACAGGTGGTCCCGTACGTACTCATTTTATTCACATAGTTCTAGGCAATCTAGAAAATATTTATATACAAATATATTTTATGAAAAAGGTTGGATTCTTTCAATTTTTTATAGGAACATGTTTCGGCGAAGCATCCTCGCCTTCTTCAAGTCATGACTAACTTTTGCTTTATCCATCCTATGTTCTCTATATAAGCCACCATACGTTCCCAGAAGCATTGCATTGGTCTTGCTGAAGTGACACCAGTTGATAGGTTCTGAAATTGTTTTTTAAGTGGAGAAACGTTTTGGCTTATTACTTTCAATAATGAACCTTTGGAATCGAACAAGAAAACAATTGTTAACCTCCCCCCCCCTCTAAGTTTGTTGGTTTACATTTCAAGGTACGTGGAATCCGAAAATCGAATAACAATTTTTCCGTCAGTCCGTGAAAATATAGAAAATATGGCTATTACAAGGAATTCAGTTTGCGCATGCACAGCAACTACTATTAGTCTGGAGGTACTGATTCTCATAGGAGATCATCTACAAACCCACACAATCTCTGAAAATTTCATCGGAATCGGATGAGAATTGTAGAAGTTATGGTTGTGGTAAAGAATTACCGTTTGAGCATGCGCAGAGACTACTGTCATTTGACAGGACTTGATTTTCATTGGCTGCACCTACATCATTGGCTAATCGCTGAAAATTTCATCGAAATCGGATAGAAAATGTGGAAGTTATGGCTTTGGCAAGGATTTCATGACAGACAGACAGACAGACACGGAACCAAAATTGTTCAGAACGGCCTGAAACGTAAAACGCGAGTGGAAATTTCGATTTTGGAAAACTTGTTTTTTTCAACCTTGAAAAGTGAAAACAAAGCTTTGGCTACCTTGGTAGACTCGGAAGCAAAATGTTCTCCAAAATCAAAATTTCCACGCGCGTTTTACGTTTTAGACCTTCCTGAACGATTTTGGTTCCGTGTCTGTCTGTCTGTCATGAAATCATAGCCATAGCCATAACTTCTACAATTGTCATCCGATTTCGATTACAATTTCAGGGATTATGGGGGTTGGCGTGTAGATGGTCCCCCGTTTGGCATTTAAAAATATAAGATCTATGATACTCAACACGTGAGTTCAGGCCATAGTGTCACATAGTGTTCAGGCCATAGTGTCACAGGTTAGAAAGAGGGTGAGGGGCACCCTCTTTCTAACCTGTGACACTATGGCACCACAGCGGTGATATTATGTCTTGTACCTATGATTGGTTTTGGTGGGTGGAAGATCACTTCTGTATTTAAGAAGCGCCTAAAAATCCCCGCTATGACGAGGGTTCTGGTGTACTGGTACCGTGTTGACACCACTGCTTTGCTCCACGGTCACAACGAATAGTTCATACAAATTGATTATGTTTCCTGAATTTAAAATCATGGGTTCAATTATTCACCTAATATTCACCGAAATAATTAAAATCCGATATTCTTATAATAATACCCTCCCGTTCCTCCCCATCAAATCCTAATTTCGAAAACCTGGTGACGTGGTGCGTAACTAGACTGATACATGGAATATAGCTTTTGATAAAAAAAAAAACGTTTTTCAGGCTTAAACCCCCCTTTTCAAAGGAAAAATTCAAAATTCCTGTCATGCAGTGCAAAACAAGGTAGATTTTCGCGTCGGACATAAAACGAACCACTCAAATCGGTTGAAGAATGAGGCACGTCCTATAACGGGGGAATGAAGAATGAATTTGACTATTCTCGGCGGAGTTGTGCTCAAGCGGTAACTTATCCCTGTTAGATTGAATCAATTGAGCGTTTACGGAAACCAGTGGACTCGGAATACTGACGCGGCGTGTCGTTGACCTGAATTGTAATGTTTCCGGTGACTAGTCTCTATTTTGCATGGGAAAATGACTCTCGATACGAAAAAAGTAAAATTGACGTAAACCTCCTGATTATCGAAGCAAATGTGTGAGCCTTATAAGCGTTTTTAACATCAGAATGGATGAAACAGTAGCCGTGATATTGTTGACCATTCGTTTTCTGCATGTAGAGTGACATGTTGTTATTTTGTTGATGAATATATTTATATTATTCAATAGTAGACTGGACCACCACCTAAAACCTCTTAACTGCTCTTACAGGTTTAATTATTTTTTGAAATCAGTCCTTCAAAGAGAACCAAGTTTCCATTTACGTCTACAAGATGAGAGTGAGAGATTATTATAAAGGGAAAAACGTGCTGGTAACGGGTGCTACCGGGTTAATGGGAAAAGCACTTGTCGAGAAATTGTTGAGATCGTGTCCTGAAATAGGGAACATCTACTGCATCATTCGTACAAAGAGAGGTCAGGATCCACAAGAACGATGGACGCAAACCACCGACTGCATGGTGAGCTTTTTTTGAATACGAACTAACTTCAGAGAGGTACTCCAAAAAGCACTTCCTCCTCACCTATTATTGAAGATAGGGACGCTTTGTATAGGCGCAACAATGTAAATTCTTCAAAATCAAAATTTCTACATGCATTTTGGTGTTTTAGAGCTTCATGAACAACTTAGGTTTTATATGCCTGACGGTGATCATTTCATGGTTTTTGCCGGTTAGCCAATTGATGTTCCCTATAAATTGCACATTCAAGAGTGGTGTCTGTACATTGGCAAACGTAAAAATTGACGTACTTAGACATCAATTTCTCACATTCTACGTACCTGATTTTTTACTGAACCATGATGATAGCTCATTGATCTTAAGGATCCGATCAGAATCTTTTAGGAAAAAGCATAAATTCATCAACATAATCACGAATACTTCTCAACTGTTTCAAATCATGTTTTGCAATTTATCAGTGATACTGTAATCGGTGATATCAGTAATACTACAATAAAAAAGCCCCCTGGACCCCCGGATGCTTTTCGCTTAGAGCCTACGGCTAAAATTCAAGAAACATGGAACATGCTTTAGCCTCGCTTTCTTATTCTGTTTAATAATATTTTATTCCGAAGAATGCGATCAAACCAATTCTGCTATTCCGATAGCCTTTTAAAGAATCAGTCTTTAGATAGGAAGGTATTTTAATGGAAGATCGCACAGGTTACAACACGTTACACGACCCGTATCAGTTCCGTATCAACGACTAAGCAAAATTTCGTGACTCGATACCGTTCCTAGTAACCGTTCCCGAAAAACGTAACTCTTTTCGCCAGTTAGGTCAAGGCTAAACCATGTCCATGCTACATATTGTGACAACACCAACCTCTGACCGATAATCCTTTTTACTCTCCTTTCTAAGATATTTGAAAAGGTTGTTTTGCCACAACTAGCCCAACTTCTCGAATTTATCAAACCAGCAACACAATCGGGAATTCAAAACGCACAGTCTTGTTAACCGACTTCAAAGCGCCGTAGGTGCGCGACGGAGGAGGTTCTCTATTCGGTGTGTCGTGGGACGACAATTTTTAATCTGTATCAAGAATAAACCTACAGGTACTGGATACCTGCGAAAGGAAAGAAACATGAATTGGGCTATTTGCGGCGCCTTTCTATCGCACTTCACCAACCATTCAATAACCAAACAATCGTTGTAAGATACCTATTAGTCCCAGGAGAGTATCCTCTTCCCGCTACTATATCTTGCATATTCATGCTGCAGACATCCCTCCTCACCCTACTGACACCATTAAGGGGGTCTCAGTCGGTCGTAGTTAGTTCCTCGTTCCGGGTTAGTATTTCCCTCAATTACCGTCGCTCAAACTTTAAAAGTTGTATCTAAATATGAAATTTTTAAGGATTTCTGAAATTCATTATTGCATTATCAAAATCGAACGATAATTGTCGGTGAAAAGGGGGTTAAAACCGTTTATTCAGTTAGGCAATTGTTCGATTTTGATGGTTCCAGCGGCAATCATTTAGTTTTCCATTTCCCCAGGTTGATGCACTAATGAATTTCGAAAATCCTTGAAAATTCCAAATTTAGGCACAAATTTCAAACATTGAGCGCCGGTTCTTGAGAGGAATACTAACCCGGAACGAGGAACGAGCTGAGACCCCCTAAGTTGTTGATGCAGCCTTCCTCTGCACTTCGTCTTGAGACTTCTTGAAGCATCCCACTGAAGCTAGATTGTTTGACCCAACCAATCATTCAACCTTAAATATCACGATCATCATTTCATGTATTATTCTGGTCCACTTTTATTTTCAGCTGTTCGATCAGCTGAAGAAGGAAGCTCCAGAGTCTTTAGCAAAAGTCATCGTGCTTCCTGGTGAAAGTGCCGCGGAGAACTTCGGACTAAGTGACGAGCATCTAAAGGTAGAGTTCTTTTATTTTCCTTATTTCGAATGTCCTAGAGGGTGTTTAACCTTCGAATAACGAAAATTCACCTTTTCTATAATTATGATTTGAAGGTTTCATTAATTTAATCTTAAAAGAAGCGAGATTGTTGCACTAAGCACCTGCGAAGGAGGGTTTGTAGTTCCAACAGAATAGTCAGCTGTTTTCCTCTCTTCAGCTGCAATGTGGCTTAGTGCCTAACCAAAAGACTTCTAATAGCAGGTATATACTTTAAACAAATCAGGGTGTCCCGAAATCAATTAGTAGGAATTGATATAATATATCATACATATTATGTATATATATACAATTATTAATATTAAAACAAATTTTCCGTCTTAGCACTTCTTTTCCCCGGTGTACAGTTTTGGTGAACTTCAACTTGAAGTTGAGGTCTCATCATATTGAAAAACTCATCATATGGGAAATTTAACGCTCTGGAATCTAACGGAATAACGAGACTTGAATTTTCGTGGAAAGTAAGGGTGTTATTACCATTTAGTACCGATAGGTTGAAGACACGATAAAAATCAAAGTGAAAAAGTGGCATTATAAGCGGAATAAAAAAAGAGCTAAGAGAAATAAGTTATTGCAAATTGTTCCTTAAGTACTACTGATTGGTATTGGGACATCTACTATGGTTTGTGCCACATTATCATTGTTGTATGTATTGAATCTTTGTAGATTATTATCGATAACGTGAACATCGTGTACCACGGCGCAGCTTCTATAAACTTTTCCGACACCATAGTGAGGGCAGTAAAACTAAACATGAAGAATACGTTGTCTTTGCTGGAGATTTCGAGAAGAATCAAGAAATTGGAGGTAGACTTCTTCATTTTATTAACCCTCCTCCGACACCCTTCGAGTTCTTGGCACATAAGACAACCCCTGGGTCGGGTGCGACCCATAGTACTAAAAATGAAATTATCGTTTAAAAACTGTTTATTTCGGGTAGAAATGAATATGAACGAATCTTCGATGCATAAATATATATTTTAAACGAGCTAAATTATTACATCATCAATAACAGTCTTCTCATTATGATAAACTTTGAATGAACAAACACCAATAAAAAATGTACTTATGTAGGAATATTTAGTGAACAGGAAAAATAACTTCAATACTTACAATATGAACAAACAACACCAGCTTTATGAGCTACATAAATATTTCAAGGAGAAGAACATAATATTGCCATGAAAATACGAACTATCCATTCTTGGTTCCCTGCCTATTCTTCTGCCAAAAAAAAGTTGTGAAAAATGCCTAAGTAGGTATTAGTCTTCTCGTAAAATAATGCCAATCCAAATCCCAATACAAAACGTTCAGCCTTGTTCAGTACACACATAAAAAAAACGCTGCAAATTATTACACAATGGTTTATTATTTTTTATGTTTCTATACAGGGTGTTTCACGAAAAGGTTACACCCCCCTTCATTTTCGCAAAATACAGCGTAAAAAAATCCGACCAACGCAATTCTTCATGATTTTTTGTGAGGATCTCAGGAAAAATACTTTTGCGCAAAAAAGTTGCGCGCAATCGTGCGCAATTGACACTAACTTCATTTTTTCAAATGGAACTCCCCCTTTTTTATTACAGATTCGGATTCTACGTCAAATTTCATGAGAAATTCATACCCACATCGATTTGTTTTATTGCGCGCAACCTGGCTTTTTGAACGCTCTAAGTTGCGCAACTCCACAATTGCGCAAAAATTAGGTTTTTGAAAACCTTTAGTGTGGCACATGTTTTTTCATCATTTTTTAACGCTGAATCACATGGTGTCATCCGTTTTGAGAAAAACCAAGATTTAAGAGGAAAAATTAACATTTCTTTCACGAAAACATCAGTTTTGTGGTCGAAATCATGTTTATTTTTTATTTTCTCACCTCCTTTTGAACCACGGGCTTGGGGCCGTCTACGGTGGAGTTAAAAATAAAAACTGACAGCATGATCATGCTTGAACTTAATAAAATTACCTTAAAACTCATAACGATTTAAAAAGAGCGATTTTTTCACTAAAAACAACCGAATTTTTGGCCGCTATTTTGAAAAATTCCAGTCAAATTGAAAAACGGATGTCACCATGTGATTTAGCGTTAAAAATGATGAAAAAACATGTGCCACACTAAGGGTTCTCCAAAATCTAATTTTTGTGCAATTGTGGAGTTGCGCAACTTAGAGCGTTCAAAAAGCCAGGTTGCGCGCAATAAAACAAATCGATGTGGGTATGAATTTCTCATGAAATTTTACGTAGAATCCGAATCTGTAATAAAAAAAGGGGGGGGGGGTTCCATTTGAAAAAATGAAGTTAGTGTAAATTGCGCACGATTGCGCGCAACTTTTTTGCGCAAAAGTATTTTTCCTGAGATCCTCACAAAAAATCATGAAGAATTGCGTTGGTCGGAATTTTTTACGCTGTATTTTGCGAAAATGAAGGGGGGTGTAACCTTTTCGTGAAACACCCTGTATATATCACTCGTCTGCAAAGCCATCAACCATCCAACATGAAGAAAAACATCGATCGTATTTCGGTCTGGTATAATTTGAACTGAGATTAGGCCTCTTTTGCGATTCACACTCGTGTTTCGGATTTATCGTACGTCCAAACTTCAAATTCTCGTAGTGAGCCAACGGTTTGTCTTACAGAGCTCCGGGAGGTCTCAAAAAATTCTAAAAATTCTATAGATTCTTAAATTGAAGGAAAAAAAATTGAAGGAAAAAAAAAAACTTTTTATCAAAATTTTTTGATAAATCGGTCAATGCTAAGTAGCAAAAGTGCAGCGTACGGCGTACGGCGGACGGCGGACGGACGGCCAAATTTTTATTCGATTTTTGGATTCTAGGTACCTTGAAACGTAAACCATCAAATTTTGAGGGGATGTTAACAATATTTTTTTCTTGGTCGATTCCAAAGGTTCATTATTGAAAATAATAAACCAAAACGAATAAAAATGTGGCCGTCCGTCCGCCGTACGCCGTACGCGGCACTTTTGCCACTTAGCATTGACCGATTTTGATGAAATTTGGTATGTAGGCTCCATTTTGGGTCTAGTTGTGCCCCGAAGATTTTGGTTGATGTAGGTCACTTCTAAGGGTTCCAAAATCAATTTTGAAATTTTGAAAACGCCTTAATTCAAAAAATTTTGATATAAAGGCATTTTTTTCCTTCAATTTAAGATTCTATAGAATTTTTAGAATTTTTTGAGACCACCCGGAGCTCTGTAGGACAAACCGTTCGCTCACTACGAGAATTTAAAGTTTGGACGTACGATAAATCAGAAACACGAGTGTGAATCGCAAAAGAGGCCTAATCTCAGTTCAAATTTTAGCTGACCGAAATGCGATCAATGTTTTTCGTCATGTTGGATGGTTGGTGGCTTTGCAGACGAGTGATCTATATAGAAAAATAAAAAATAATAAACCATTGTGTAATAATTTGCAGCATTTTTATTCGATTTTTGGATTCTACGTATCTTGAAACGTAAACCATCAAATTTTGAGGGGGTGTTAAATTTTTTTTTCTTGATCGATTCCAAAGGTTCATTATTGAAAATAATAAACCAAAAAGTGTATGTGGACGACTTACCTACTCTCCTTGTCAGCTCTTTTTTATGACCTAATGAGAACACCGAATTGAGTTTGTTAATAAATTTATATTAGTGACGCTGCAGATCTCCCTCTCTAAACTTGTTTCTTATTATCAAATATCGATTCCAGCTGTTTGTTCACGTGTCAACGGCGTATTCGAATTTCCCACGCACAGGGGAAATAAAAGAAGAAGTATACGAGTCTCATTTGTCTTGGAGAGATGTTCTGAAGTTGGTGGAAGATGAATGTAGCTGTGAGACCGTCCTGAATTTGCAACCGAAGTAAGAATTGTTCTATATTAAGTTGTAGCTAGCAGCACATGATCCGCTCGATAGAATTATAAAGTCAACTTAGTTCTCTCTAATAGATAAATAATGACTTCATACATCAAGTAAAACAGGGTGAAAAGTTCTGTGCACAAAATGGAACATATGAATTTTTATGAGTTTATCACACATACCTTCACGATTTTAATTTGGAGGTCAACTTTTCATATAATTTTCGTGCAATGTCCAGAATGGTTCATTCTCAGTTCTATCTATTGGAAGGTACTTGGTAGCTTAGCACACCCAAAAACAATGATGTTTGCATGTTTACACTAACTTCATGGTTCCAGACTTCTGAATGGTCACAAGAGCTTCTACACTCTCACGAAGGGTCTTTCAGAGTGTATGGTGAACGACTACAATCAATATTTCCCAGTCATGATCGTCCGTCCATCTTTAGGTAAGCAACCTTGCTCTTTCAACAGGCCATTTTGAAGTTGCGCACCATTGAGCAATGTTGGACAGTTGCGCACACTGATTAGAATAAGACTCCTATACATTCCATGACGTCAGACTTTACCGAATAAAATAACGAATTCGCTAAACCGAATTCAGGTAAACCCATCGCAAAATTTATGTCTACGCTATCCAGTGTAATCAGTATATTTCAAAACATTGTTTTGTTTGTTCACCCATAGTTTCTGGAACCTATAAAGATCCTATGACTGGTTGGCTCGATGTAGACAATTTTATATCTCTACTTTGTAGAGGAGTAAGAATGGGCGTTCTCAGAGTTGTTCTATGCAACAAGAGCCACGCGTTTCATCACATTCCTCTAGATCTCTCCATCAAAGCAATGATCGTTGCTTCGTGGGAAAAAAGTCTCAGGTATTTAAAAAAAATTTAATTGCATGTACTACCTACATAATTAATATTACAAGGACTCCTATTTTGAAATTTATAATAATTTGCAAAAAAAATATTTTTTTCAAAGGTGTGAAATTACAAAATTTGGTTCATGGTTGCTAAGGGAGTTCAACGGTGTCAACAATCGGAAAAAGAGAGAACACTTTTTTGGATTAGCTGATCCTGGAATGGGAATTCAGTCCAGTTCAACATTGAACATCATTTTTGTTCATCCCCTTTTTTTCAAACTTTATTGGCTTTGTAATAGTGAATACAGCCGAAAAAAATAAACAATTAGAATAAAATATTTCAATTTAAATGAATCTAATTTGATTTTAAATGAAAAACTTAAATTCAAACAGGAAATTATATGGACACTTGTGAATTTCTAAGCGGTTTTTGTTAGGAGAGTATCTAGGTTGAATGGACGAGCAGTTTTCTATGGGATGACTTTATCAGCTCCTCTCGGGCTACCATGTGGGATAGGTATTCCAGTCTCACATGTTGTAGAGTTACAACCTCGATAGCGCATGATCTGCAGAGAGGCGTGTGGTTTGGGTTTAATTTGTGTAGATATGTGTTGGTATGGATCCTCCATACCTAGTGATTGACTTGTAGAAGGCTTTAAGAGTTTCCCTTGGCATACCTAGTCCATCCCTTTCAGTCTATATAGGGAGCAAATCGTTGATCCTACAGAAATCTGGGTATTCTCATTCAATTGATACAATTCAATACTTTTAACTATAAAATATGGTACCCAATATACTTACCTGTTTATTTTTGTTCGGTTTTCGGATTGTTCTCTTGAAACACCAAACGGCATTTTGAGGAAACAATTTAAAACAAATTCTTCCTTGATTCCAAAAGTTCATTATTGAAATAATAAACCTAAAAAGCTCAGATTAGTGGTTAGACGGTACCCTGCCAATTCTTACCAGCCCTAGGGATGGCATATCGTATGAAATGTATCGATATACTGATCGAATAATATATCGTCAATAAGATATCGAAACCTTCGATATATGGGAGGAATTGTACCGATATTTCGATGTATCGGAAGATTTACTTGGAAAAATGTGTTGGAGTAGGTAGGTGAATTTAATCGTTTTAAAACAATACAACATCATTTAGGGAGACATTTATCGACATATCAGAAGATATACTTGGAAAAATTTGTCGAAGTAAGTAGGTGGGTGAATAAATTGAAACGTTAGTAACATCATTTTGGAGGAAGGTGCTCGAAATATAGGATATATATGGAAAAACAATACCTTTATATCGAAATTTTTTGAGTTAAGGCGTTTTCAAAATTTCAAAATTCATTTTGGAACCCTTAGAAGTGACCTACATCAACCAAAATCTTCTGGGCTCAACTAGACCCCAAATGGAGCCTACATACCAAATTTAATCAAAATCGGTCAATCGGTCGTACGGCGTACGCGGCAGCTAAGTGCCAAAAGTGCCGCGTACGGCGTACGGCGGTCGGACGGCCAAATTTTTATTCGATTTTTGGATTCTACGTACCTTGAAACGTAAACCATCAAATTTTGAGGGGGTGTTAACATTTTTTTTTCTTGGTCGATTCCAAAGGTTCATTATTGAAAATAATAAACCAAAATTTGGCCGTCCGTCCGCCGTACGCGGCACTTTTGCCACTTAGCATTGCCAGATTTTGATGAAATTTTGTATGTAGGCTCTATTTGGGGTCTGGTTGTGCCCAGAAGATTTTGGTTGATGTAGGTCACTTCTAAGGGTTCAAAAATGAATTTTGAAATTTTGAAAACGCCCTAACTCAAAAAATTTTGATATAAAGGTATTGTTTTTCCTTCAATTTAAGATTCTATAGAATTTTTAGAATTTTGTGAGACCACGCGGAGCTCTGTAGGACAAACCGTTCGCTCTCTACGAGATTTTAAGGGTTGGACGTACGATAAATCAGAAACACGAGTGTGAATCGCAAAAGAGGCCTAATCTCCGTTCAAATTTTAGCTGACCGAAATGCGAACGATGTTTTTCTTCATGTTGGATGGCTGGTGGCTTTGCAGACGAGTAATCTATATAAAAATAATAAACCATTGTGTAATAATTTGCAGCGTTTTCGTTGGAAATTATTGTTCGGTTTGATGATTCCGGCGGCAATATTTCAGTTTTTCAATTCCCTAGGGCCGTGCACTTATGAATTTCTAAAATCCTTTAAAATGTCAAATATCGATATATCAACCGTAATCTATCGATAGATTGAATATATCGATATATCGTTGCCATCCCCAACCAGCCTCCATATAACTGGCCATACAACCTTAACGAATAATCTCAACCAAACCCATCATATCACCTTTTATCCTCATAAAAAGTATGAAATTATTGTATGGAATATTTCCTCAGGTCAGAGAAAGGAGTGAACGTCGTTTGCTGTCAAATGGATCATTCTGAGAACATGAATTTCGGCACCCTGCATCGGGTTGCTTACCCGTTCGCTATAGAATACCCGGACAAGGACGCCATCTGGTACCCAGTTTATCTCAATGTCACAAACGCTTTGGTTTACAAAATACTCTTCATTATTCTTCACATATTTCCAGCCTATTTCATCGATTTGGCTCTCAAATTATCCGGGCGTGAACCACAGTGAGTAATTTTTACATTATAAATTATTATTCTATAAGTGGCCATTAAAAATAAATAAACTAATAGACATTGTTTATCCGTTGAAGAGTTTATTATTATATTTATTATTTTATTATTTTTTCAAATTTTGATACAGATTATTTTTACATTAAATGTAAAAATAAATATTGTTTATAAAAAAATTACTTATATGTTGTAAAAATAATATTGTAAAAATAAGTAAACAATTATTGTTCCCACTGTCAATATCAAATTTGAAGAGTATTAGAAAATAACATATACAACACATGGCGACGATTTTGAAGAGAAAAAATTTTAAAGAATTGATTGGGTTTTCCGCGATTTGGCCTACTGAGGGACGGCAAAATCCCAAAAGTGTCAATCTCCTTCTCGAAATTCCATCAGATTTAAGTCGAAACTGAGGAGGTTGAGATGCTAGAATCGGTTGTATACCTCGTCAATATCATGCTAAATTGAATTAAACCAGCTAAAGTAACAATAGTTTTTAAAGTAGAAAATTCACATTAAAAATATGTTTTTCTTGTTAAATTATTGTGTGTTCATAATCTATTAACCACAGGTTCCACCACTCTAATTTTTTTTATTGATTAATGTACAAGTAGAAGCTGAAGCAGAAAGTCCTCATTAAATACCGACAAAACCGTAATTTTGAGGTTAAATAAGATAATACCGTTAAAAAGCAGTACAATTTAGATGGAAATTGTCCACAATATCGGCCCACAAAGCTTCGAATGTTTTAAGCAACAATCAAGGTGTTGTACATGTTAATTTTGTTATAACTCCAAAACGAATAAAAGTCCTGTCGGCCAGACGTTGATATTATTGGATTTCACCTTTAACAACCTTTGTCCAGTTAAATGCTTTCCCCAAGCCCATCCTCTCCATCTCTTGATGGTTCGAAGATTCGATTCAACATACAATACAAAACATTCAACAACGTTTCAATAAACATTTAACTCATTTCCAATTATGTGTTTCAAGACTTTTAAAGGTTTACTCGAACATTTGGGGGCTTTATGAGCTGAACAAGTACTACGTGAACCCACACCATTGGTTCTCAACATCGAACTATAAGAAGCTGGAAGACAGTTTAAAAGAGGAAGATAGAGAAGAATTTACAATGGATACTACAGATTTTGACAGTGAAAAATTCATACAAGCAAATGCGCTGCACGTCCTCAAACACTATTGGAAGGAAAATTCAGGCAATCCAATGATTCATGCTCGACTTCGAAGGTAATAAGCAACTCCTATATTATTATTGTTCTTCTTTATAACATGAATCCTGAGAGTGATTTAAAGAAATAAATTCATGTTATTTCGTTCCAGGTTAAAAATTGCCCACTACACCCTTTGTTCTGTGTTCGCCATCGCTATGTCTTATCTGTCAGTGCAGCTTCTCCTATAATTTATTTGAGTCATCCAACAAAGTTTGAATCTCTCCCAAATCACAATGTGAGTTGATGTCATCAATAATTGATTTTTTTTTAAATTTTTATATGTTATAATTATTAGGTATAACATATGAAAATTAAAAAAAATAATAGTCAAAAATTAAAAATATTTAATTTAAATATTTCAAGATAATTTAGAGCAACAACCGAAGCCCCTGAATGGTGACGGTACATTACAAGTCCGAGTGTTATTTGAATTCATAATTGATTCAGTTTTGTAAAATGTTGGATTAACCTACGAGTACTCCAACAATACAGGTACAAATAAGTACTAGGTAGTTGAAAATATGCAAGTTTTAAAAGCTGACATAAAAAAGCGTTACATTGGATGACTTGATAATGTAAATAGTAGCGTAAGGAATATATTTAATAGAGATACTTGGCACAACGGGTAGTTGGACGAGTGAGTCTCCATAACTGTTTGGAGGCTGTTAATTATAAATGAACATCAATTTTGAGTTCTCTTTCGGGTTTCTCCATCTAAGTACTAGTATTCTTAAATAATAAAAATTTTGTTCATGAATGGAAATATTAGAAGTCTGAATTGTCAAATAAAAGTGTCTGCTTGAAATGTTATGAGTTTGTTTTAGTCTAAAGTTAGGTATATCACAATTCTCAAGGAATACTGTAAAATCTCAAGTTTTAGTCATTTTGAAAGAATTTTGTATTGTTTTGAGGCCCTGAAAAAATCATCAAGCCTGCAGTGGTTGCCACAGATCAAATGAATCAGTATTCCATTCAGAACTCTTGATGATTACAATGTTTCTTAGATAATTTTTTTCATAGTTGTCATAGTCGATGAAATGACATTAGAAGAAGTGACAAATTATTTTCCATTATCAAGTTGGCTAGATTATCAGTAATAAAGTGTCTTCAAGCCCACAGTTTCAATTGATATTTATAAACAAGTTTTCTCTAAAGTAATAAGGTCCCTACCTAATAATAATTAATAAGACAATAAAGTAATAAGACAATAATGGTTCTCAATGCCCGAAAATTTGAAAACTTACGAGTTACGGTTTTCTCCGGTAAGTGTTGGCTATTTTCGTACATGTTGATATTGTTGATGTGTTTCTATGACAATTTTAATTGAATGAAAAATCTTCCTTATTAACACTTTGAATCACTTTGAAAAACAATCAACGCTGTCCAGAGAGAAATAAATCGTTTGAATTGCACGTTTTTGGATATTAATAACCACTAATGACAAAATCTCGGTTTTTCGTTGTTTGATAGGAAGAGAGATAGGGAAAGACGATATTATAAGAATGGCATTGAAAGGGCAAAATAGTAGTGAAGTAGTAAGTAAATAAAAGCATTAAAATTAAATTTGCCAGGATCAAATCAATTTGAGAGAATGTGCGAAATTGACATTTAGACAATATCTGACCATCATCAAATTTAACCCTAATTGGACCATGGTATCACTAGTGTCACCGAAAACATGTCGGGAACTCCAGAGATGTCCCAAAGCGACATCAGAGTAACCGAAATTAAATTGCATTTTTAAATTTAATGGACAGAAGAATTGTTTTGGTCTATTGCAAGTATCAAAAATTTCCAAAGAAATCGATGAACAAATTTTCAAAGTTTTTGTCATAACATCATTTTTCAACTTCTAACAACGTAAGTACAAAAAATGATTAAAAAAATGTGGTTCTGTCCATTTTTAATTTGCAATTTAAATCTAGCTAATCGGTGACACCTTTGAACAGCTGTGAATTACCAAGATGTTTTCGGTGACACTAGTGACACTATGGTCCAATTACGGTTAATGCAGTTGAGCATCAAATTGAGCTTAGCATCTCATGCAATCTGAATTTCCATAAGGGACTGACTAACGACTAACCAGCAGATCCTCCAAATAAATTGTTATTAGCATTTTCCCAAATTTCCTTACTTCAAGCACATACTACTTAAACTAAGTATAAATCTGGTTAAAGTATAGAAGTAGGCACCTGACAGGTCGATGAATTTCAAACTTTTGGAGTAATAAATTTCAAAAAAAGATTTTTGCTGGAAATTCAACCCATATTACGTCTGATGTTATAAAATATCACATATAGTTGGGCCATATAAAAACTTATTTTTGAACTTAAGTGAAACTTCTTTATGGTGTTCGGTTCAATGTAGGTCGTGCGATAAATAGTGTTAATGGTCTCGCCCTTGGCCCCCTTGCGTGTTGGTCATAGGTAAGTGCGAAATTCCTAAGATCGTTTTCAAGCGAAGGAATCTGCCAAGAGTAGCAGCTTCAACGTGGAACAGCCAACGTGGCTGGCGTTGTACCGACTTCACTTGGTTACATCACTGGCCGTGAGATGTTGGCAAGCTTGTTGATACCTCGTTCTTATCTCATCGTTGGGCTCTTCATTGTTATTGTCGCCTTTCGCGTGGTTAGTCCAGTGGAAATTCCTCTCCTCTTAAAGTGTTTAGTTTGTTCTTGTATCAAAAAGGGTTCTCGAAGTCTGGAAGATGAGTGGTTCAAAAATAATAGTTCGTGACGCTAAGAGAGAAGATGTCCCTCAGATCATGGCTCTTATCAGAGTAAGTTAATCTTCTCTCCAGTCAGTTGTATTTGTCTTTGTATAAAAGTTGAATTATTATTGATCAAGTTGAAAAAATGTTGACTTTTTATAGAACAATTAGAAAACGTTGAAAAAATATGACATGCATCAAGGATCACCATTGGTCCTTCTGGTACATTTCTGTACACGATTGATGTACACCTCTACAAATATTACACCATAATGGGGTGAGTGCATGGATTGGAAAAACTGTTTATTTAAACTGCTTATGACGTCACAGTGGGCTGAGGGGTCTCGCCCAGGCGGGAGGGGCGCGTGATGTCATAAACATTCGAAACTTTGAAAAATCATAGAAAAAGATCTACTCATCCAAAAAGAGAATGGCTGGTGTCAAAATTCTCAGAATGAGGTCTACTTTCGATTAAAAATATAAAAAAATTAAAAAATCATGCACACCCCATATTGTTGAAAAAATGATGACATTGTAATAGTTCTAAATTTTACATCAGCTGAATAGAAAAAAATTGTGTGAAATCCATTTTACTTGTATTTTTAATCAAATCTTGATTTGACAGTTTGACTCTTACCGTTATTTCATTACCAGGGACCAAAATTATTTAAAATGAATTATTTAAAATGGATTGGTGGGAACTTGTATGCATTCTTGCATTCGAGTTGATACTTTTTATGTCTTTACTTGAGACATGATAAGACATAAAATGTCAAAAACAAAATTATATATAAACACGTATATAACTTATTAGATCACAAAAAAATTTGATGTGACGGCCTGGAACAGAACCCGGGTCTCACAGACTAATGGATTCTTGTAGTATAGTTGGCGAATTTGTTTACTGGTTATTGTCAATCACTTTCAGGGGGTGAAAAATGGGGGAAAATATTTTCAAAACGAGATCTAGAATTTTTGGTGTAAGTATAAGAATTGTTTTTTCATTAATTTGAAATAGTATTGAATTTTTAGAATCGAATGAGACCACCCAGTTCAAAACCAATCGTTTCACCAACCGTTCACTCCCTATGAGATCTTGAAGTTAGGATGGTTTAAAAAGCAGAAACACGAGTGAGAATCGCAAATGAATGTTTACTGATGAAAGTATGCCACATTAATCTCCGTTCAAAGTTCAGCTGATCAAATGCGATATTTTTCTTCCTTCTCTAAGAGTTTGCATAGCAACCAAGAATCAAATTTCGTAATACATTTGAGGGCACAACTCGCGGTTAACAATGTTTTGCAGGGAGGTACTTTCTGCCAATATAAAATTGACAGTGAACCTTGCGCAAAAATACCTCAAGTAATATTTCCTATGATATTGCTTGGATAAGAATACCATTTTTCGCGGGTTTATGCATCACTTTATTCACGCGTATTTTCGACTATATCACTCGAATCGATTCAAACCTTGGGCTCCCGAGAGGTTGTGTGTGCCTAATCACTTACCAAAACTGTTCATTACCATCTACTTATCATCAAATAATTAGTAGGCAGGTACCTACTTTAGTTTTTGGGCTATACCGTCTACATAATTTGAATGAAATAATTGTAACCAACAGTAAAAATTCTTTACAATTTGTATTGTATAATTTATGGTTCTAGGCAGGATGTAATTTAAGTAAACAGTTGAAAAATGGATAGATTGATTTTATAAGAACGAAACGTGTATCGATTTTAATTTAGATATCTAGGTACCAGTAATTTGGGTTGATCTGTTGGAGATTATTTTGGATTTTCTTCAGACACTTCTGAAGGGTAAGGTAATGTTCCCATTGATGTTTTATTTGCATGACTATAATGTAACTTAGTAGTAGATATTTATAGTCGTGACAATATTCCTGTATTGATATTCTATTCTATCCGTATCGTAGGAACTTGCCGAATTCGAAAAAATGCCCGAAGCTGTCAAGATTAACGAAGAAAGTAAGTAGTGCCTACAACTAGTAGTTATGCAATCAACTGATGTAATAATGACAGTAAATCAGTAAATCAAACATTTCATTTATTCAATCATGTCATTTGTTTGATTGAATAATTCCAATTTCAGTTTTAGAAAAAGACGGCTTCGACACGAATCCTCCTCCATTTGTTGCGTATGTGGTAGAAGACTCCGGTAAGTTAACAAAATTTCACCGTTTTATATTTTTCAATGTTCTACAAAACTAAGTAGGCAAGCTTCAAAATATTATTATTATTATCGACCTATGGGAATAGGAAAATGTTTCTGTGACGATTTGGAAGTCTCACTCGATTTTTAATTGGAATTATTTTTATTAAGATAAATAAATGTCAAAAATAACTTCTTTTTTCCTTTGTTCTCGTTTTAAGACAACCCTGGAGTCTTGATTGGCTACGCACTCTGCAATTTAGGATACGCGACTTGGTTAGGCAAGAGATTCTACATTGAGGATATCATGGTAACAGACAAGTACAGAGGAGCTGGAGTGGGAACCAAATTATTTTCATACGTGTGCAAAGTAAGTATTCTGTATAAGAAGTATGTCAAAATGCTTTAGTACCTATCATGTATGTTGATGCAAAATAGTGATACCTGTTCTTGGTTGTGCCTTCATATTATGATCACGAATGTAGTTCCATACCGTAATCTTTACTGAGAACTATACTTGTGTAGTTCTTCATGTACTATGTATCCTTGGATGATTGTCTGTGAATAAAATTTTAGGAAGCTCTGCGGCTTGGCTGTGTGGTCATAAATTTCGTTATGATCGATTGGAACCCGGCGGCCAAATTCTATAAGAAAATGGGAGCCATCGACACGACAGAGAAAATTGGCTGGCATTGGAACGTCATTAACAAAGCAGATATGGAAAACGTTGCAGCTCAATACGAAGAATAAACGATATGGAGCAGATGCAATTACGTTCTGTACATTTTTCGTACTCTTCGGATAATTTTTTTATTATGAGAAAAGAGGATAAACTCCTAGAACGCTTGAAATACCACCATTTTCGGTTGAAGCCAATAATAAAGAAGTTGCGAATCTTTACATTGTATGAGTGCATTTGACACCTCGAACTCTACATCAACGTAACTCAAATGTACATAACTACCTAAATACGAGTAGTACATAGTAGATGCATTGACTTGTTTAAAGAAAAAGATTGGTTGAGCTCTTCCGTTTCAAGTTCAGGATAGATATAGTTCGCAAAATCCTTCATGAATGGCGTTTCCCTTCCTCATTTTGATTCTTTCTGTGATCAATTCCTTGTTTACGGTCCAAACTATATGAACTCTTCTATGAAATGCATATCCACGGAACCAATTTAGGGTGGGTGCACGAGCATACGTGATGTTCCTCAAACACTCGATCTAAATACTTGGTTCTGCTCATATTTTACTTATGAATGTCACCTATCAAGAAAAACGATCGAAATTATTACACAAAGGTTTGTTATTTTTCTGTGTAGATCACTCTCCTGGAAAGAACACAGCTTTGCCATTGTCACTACCAGCCAACCATATTTTTCGCTTCACAATCACGTTTATTTTGAAGAAATAAACGCTTCACACTTCACTCGATGAAATAAACACCAATTTATGTCGTATCCCAGGTTACTTGTAGGGAATTAGATTTTTCAGGGTGATTGAATGGTAGTAAGCAGGGTTTTTGCTTGGGGAAAACAGATTGTATTAACTTACAGCACGGCGACGGACTCCACGATAGAACATGGTGCATTCATTAGGAAATTTGATTACTGGTTGTTAAGGATGCATAACTGAGTACAACTCGAAACATATTGTTTAGTAATGCATGCATTCCAGGGGACGTCCCATTGGATAAGCATTAGATAAGTTTAAACCAGTTGGTAAGCGATAAAAACTGTTTCACTCGATGTAATTTATTCATTACTTTAGGCAAGAAATAGTGACCCTCCCCTCACCTTTATCCACCATAACATTTTCTAGCGGCATGGGAGCCTCGAATCTGCAGAGCATTTTTAAATCCATGATCTACGACACCCAACATGCGAATTCGAGTTCACCCCCCCCCCCCCCCACCCTCCACCTCCCCAACGCCAACAATGGTGCCAGTCTGGCACCAAAGCGGAAATACGTCGTAACATTGATCCTTCATCTATTAGTTTTAGTAGGTAGTCCGTCGAGGTTCACATCCGTATTCTAGGTGAAATAAAACTGTTTCACTCGATGTAATTTATTTATTATTTTAGGCAAGAAATACTGACCCCCCCCACAATTATCCACCTTAACATTTCTAGTGGCATGGGAGCCTCGAATCTGAAGAGCATTCTAAAATCCATGATCTACGATACCCAACATGCGAATTCGAGTTCACCCCCCCCCCCCCCACCTCCCCAACGCCAACAATGGTGCCAGTCTGGCACCAAAGCGGAAATACGTCGTAACATTGAACTTTCATCTGTTAGTTTTGGTAGGCAGTCCGTCGAAGTTCACATCCATATTCAAGGTGAAACACAAAAAAAAAAAAAAAACCACGAAATAAGCGGTTTATGGCATCATGGCACCATGGTTGGCACCACTATTAGTTCCATGGTGGTACAGAGAATAATTCATGAAAATTCGGAAGTATAATGAGAATTTTTTCCTCAATTTCAAAGCTTGGGTACAATTAGTAAGTAGTAAAGGAACCCAAAATATTGAAAAATCGGATATTTTGTGAATATTATCCCCCCACTCACGCCCTCCCCTTGCGAATTTTGGTACTCTGGTAAAATCATGTACAACTCGGAAGTTATTTGAGTCAAACAAAACATATTGTTTAGTAATGCATGCATTCCAGGGGACGTCCCATTGGATAGTATTGGATCAATTGAAATCACTTGTTAAGCGATAAGACTGTTTCTCTCGATGTAATTTATTTATTACTTTAGGGAAGAAATAGTGACACCCACCCCCACCATTATAACCATAACACTTCTAGCGGCATGATAGCCTCGAATCTGAAGAGCATTTTTAAAATCCATGATCTACGATACCCAACATGCGAATTCGGGTTCAACCCCCCCCCCCCACCACCACCAATGGTGCCAGTCTGGCACCAAAGCGGAAATACGTCGTAACATTGAACTTTCATTAATTAGGTTTTAGTAGGCAGTCCGTCGAATGTCACATCCGTATTCAAGGTGAAACACCAAAAAACCCAAGAAATATGAGGTTTATGGTGCCCTGGCACCATGGTGGCACCACTTTTATTTCCATGGTGGTACAAAAAGTAATTCATGCAAATCCTAAGGTATAATGAGAATTTTTCCTCAATTTCAAAGCTTGGATACAAATAGTAAGCAGTAAAGAAACCGAAATATTGAAAAATTGGATATTTTGTGAATATTATCCCCCACCCATCCCCTCCTCTTGCAAATTTTGGTACTCTGGTGAAATCATGTACAACTCGGAAGTTATTTTAGTCAAACAAAAAAAGAGACACACAAATCGGTTGGAAATTGAGGCCTGGGCAGAGTTTATAAGATTATGCCCGCAAACGTACGTTTTTTTAAGCATTAACCCCCCCTTTCCCCCCCTTAAAAGGCAAAATTCGAAATTCCGGCGCCGTAGTGCACAACTAGATAGTTTTCCGCGTCGAAGAAAAAAAAGAACCAGGAAAATCGGTTGAGAACTAAGGCCTGGGCAGAGTACACAAGATTATGCCCGAAAACACACGTTTTTTGAGCATTAACCCCCCTTTCCCCTCCTTAAAGGCAAAATTCGAAATTCCGGCGACGTAGTGCACAACTAGATAGTTTTCCGCGTCGAACTAAAAAAGAACCAGGAAAATCGGTTGAGAACTAAGGCCTGGGCAGAGTACACAAGATTTTGTTACACACACACACACAACACATACACACACACACACACAGACATACACCTATGGTTTTTTTCGCGGATTGGATTCAGAATGGTCTAAAACGGATTACTGTGTGGTTATTTTTTTTTTCTGTTGAGTGTTGTCCTCCTTCACCCCAGATCGATCGCATAAGGACGCCCAAGTCTTACTGTGGGACGTCCTAAAAAAGAAACACGCAAATCGGTTGGAAATTGAGGCCTGGGCAGAGTTACAAGATTACGCACGCAAAACGCACGTTTTTTAAGCATTAACCCCCCCTTTCCCCCTCTAAAAAGCAAAATCCAAAATTCCGGCGCCCGTAGTGCACAACTAGATAGTATTACGCGTCAAACGAAAAAAGAACCACGAAAATCGTTTGAGAACTAAGGCCTGGCAGAGTACACAAGATTATGCCCAAAAACGCTCGTTTTTCGAGCATTAACCCCCCCTTTCCTCCCCTTAAAAGGCAAAATTCGAAATTCCGGCGACGTAGTGCACAACTAGATAGTTTTCCGCGACGAACAAAAAAAGAACCAGGAAAATCGGTTGAGAACTAAGGCCTGTGCAGAGTACACAAGATTTTGTTACACACACACATACACACATACACACACACATAGGTACACACACACATACACACACACAGACATACCCTATGGTTTTTTTCGCGGATTTGGATTCAGAATGGTCTAAAACGGATTACTGTGTGGTTATTTTTTTTTCTGTTGAGTGTTGTTCCAACTTCACCCCAGATCGATCGCATAAGGACGCCCAAGTCTTACTGGTGGGACGTCCTAAAAAACGAACAACGATCACCTTTTGGACAGCTAAATTTGAACGGAGATTAGTCCCTCTTTTTGAGATTCACACTCGTGTTTCTGATTATCGAGTCCAAGTTCTTATGGAGAGTAAATAGTTGGTCCTACAGAGCTCTGGGTGGTCTCATTCGATTCTAAAAATTCAATACTATTTTAAATTGATGAAAACACAATAGTACCGTTATATCCAGAATTTTGGATCTAGGTTTTGAAAATTTCAGCTCTTATTTTTCAACCCTTAGAAGTGACTGACATCAATCAAAAGCTTCGGGGCACAACTAGACCCCAATGGAGCACATATACTAAATTTCATCAAAATCGGGCCATGGTAAACTAAGGAAAGTGCGCGTACGGCGGACGGACGGAAACCTTTTTTTCGATTTTTGGTCGATTCCAATGGTTCATTATTGATAATAGTAAACCAACATGAATTCATAATATGAGAATATATTTATTAATAACATGAATTCTCATTGTCAATTATTAAAAAAACTAAGATGATAAAAAAACCATTAATGATTGAAATTATTTCCTAGTGTAGTGGATGATTAGCACAAACATTCAAATATTCTTATAATATACTTCGAAAAATGGGTGAGTTTATGTTGAATCCTACCTATCTCCACCTTGTTTATATGACCTGACTTGACTTATAAATTTCGATCAGACTAAAAGTTTCTATTCGATTCAATTAGAATAACGTGCTTTTCACTCGACTTTAAAAATTAAAAATGCATTAATATATTACAACCAATTTCAATAAAAAAATATTAAAACCAGTTATTAAATAATTATGAACATCGTTTACGCCGCAAATGGTAGCAATTTTATGCAGTTGGTCTCCCAATTGGTGGATAACAACCGCTTACATTGGCCGTAATTCATTCACTTTATAAATCATTATTCCGCTCAGGCGAAAATTCTCCAATTTGCGTCGAGGATACGGTTTTTAGCGGTTAATTGGCGCTCTGAGATTTGAAAATAACTCACTCTTGAGGACGTAATTTAAATCGATACAGGCCTCGATTAAGGTTATTAATAGGCGGTTGGAGAAAGGGAAATCTCCCCGTGCGAGAATCATTGAAAATTATGGAGATCGAGGTGTAGACGCAGTCATTTATGATGTGCAACTCTTCGAAAACTGGTTGGCGAATTTTCTGCATCATTAAAATACCATTACAACAAGATGCAGCGATTAGCCAACGAATGTTTGGAATCTTGTTTCGGATTGGCCTTAGTCATGTTGAATCCCCAAGTTTGATTTCTTCACCCGAAAGTATTTATTCTTCGACATCGGGAACTTTCCTTCACGATAATTTTTAGGTTTCGCAATCCATTACGGTTTGATCAAAAGTGTACAAAAACGGTATATGGATCTTATAATGTGCCATACAAACGCGGCAGGACGTTTTCGGAATTAGCTTGCCAAGACACTGGGAGCATCGAAAGTGATTGAGATGAGAGTAAATCAGCTGAGTAACTTTTACTGCACCGAAATACTAGAATTTTCTCTCGAGCAGAGCGTAGAAGCAATCTAATCACCGAGTACCTAACATACGTGAGACCACGTACGAATAAATTAAACCGTTCAATGCTACGGCAGTTGATTCAATGCGGATCACGATTGGCAAGTACAGAAACTCGTCCTTCAGAATGGGATTCATGTGATCGACATTGACCGATTGATGGCTCATCAAGGCTTCTCGTCCTAATTCGCAAACAGGATGCAAAACCAGTCAACGTTTCACCCAACCTATTTAGATTATTACGCCCCCATCCATCCACAAGCCACATAAAACTCCTAAACCTAATTAGGTTTTTCCCAAAAAATAAGTTATTGGGAGGCGTTAGTACGAAAAAAAAAGTCACTTTCGATCATTATACGAAGATCAGATGCAGACCGCTAATGCATTTATTGACTCACCTCATCGGCTTTGCATAGAAATGAGGTGATTACTGCACAACAGATGCAATTTGGTGAGGAGCTTCAACCGTTTTCGCAAAACCTTTCATTTTCTCTTAAAATATCCTCCGCCCAAAGTTTTATCTTCAAGGCTAAGTACCAAAAATCGTTGACTTTGCTGCAAGGTTCATCCTCACAACTCAACAAGAATCGAATTTTTTTTCTTTTTTCAGTGGCTCGGGATTCTAATTTGAATAGTCAGCTGGCGATCCATTGAAATCTCTGTGTATCCAAGCTTTCAAGTTTTTTGACAGCTCCAGGATGTTTGAAGGATCATCAGCACAATTTTTGCTGAAAATCGATCAGCTAAGTATATACAGGGCGACTACACTCAAGATGGCATAACTTCGGGGTTCAGTTCTACAAGGATATTTCTAACAAAAAAATGTCTTTCAGCAATTTTTTCTTAACCCACTCAAAATGCCTTGTTTTCACTTCGAATTTTTTTTGCGTTTTCGACCTTACGTCATTAAAACTGCCATAACGCCTGTTATTTACCAAGTAAATTCAAATTTAAGAATATCGTTGGAAAAAGCGTTAAATTTCCAAGCTACCTAGTGTAAAACCAAAATCTTTGAGCAATAAATTATTTGTAAAAAATTAAATCAAAAAGCAAACTTAAATTTTTTCTCGAAATTTGATTTTTCTTTTCGAAGTTTTCTCTTTGAACCATCCATTTCGATGGACACTCTTTGGAAAAAAACATGCTCAAATTGTCAGCTTTTCAACGGTTTGTCAATTTTTGTTTTTAAAGTTCAACTGGAAGAGTAAATCAGGTTTGAATGCAAGAAAACGAGTGTTTTACAAGAAAATCAAGTGTTTTACGCAGTGTATGGTCACCCTCGATCTCAAGATCACTTGACATGTTTGGTATCATTTTCTATGTAATTTTTTACGCTGAATCCAATGATGATACTTCCGAATAATTCTGTCTGTTAGAATTCTGACTGTTACATAAAATAGGCATTATTCGTCAATCAGCTAGAATGAGCTAGAAATTTGATGTTCTCATTGAGTAGAAAGGTGTTAGGTACTTTATGTTCACTACCATATCTATGAATAATGCTTATGTTGTGGACAAAAATGAAGGTTTTCCTCGAAAAATCCACTTTCCAGCAGTCAGAATTATTTGAAAGTACCACCACTGGATTCAGCGTAAAAAATTACATAGGAAATGATACCAAACTCGTCAAGTCATCTTGAGATCGAGATGGATGGTTCAAAGTGAAAACTTCGATAAGAAAATATCAAATTTCAGGAAAAAATTTATAGTTTGTTCAAGTGTATACAGTATACTAAATTATTCAATTTTTTCGAAGTTGTTGAAGTGTGTGTGTTGCTAAGGCCCAGTTTTACTGATCAGCTACTGCACTAGTCCAAGGAAACTAATCCAAAACGGGTGACTACTCAAATTGGACCAATTCACCCAGTAAGGGGAGAACAGTTCCCTGTAATTCTGGAACTGAATTCGTTCCATGTTTTTAAGTTCATATTTATGTCTGGTAAGTTCTTAGTTGTAAGATTCATGAAACCAAATGGAAAAACTGGTTCTAAGATTTAAGTAACTCGTATTGAACCAGTTTTCTTTACTAAGAATAGGTACGGAAAAACTTTTTGAATGCGGATATGGAGGAGAATAATCTAAACTATTGTTTTCGGAAACAGTAGATTAGAACAGGAAAATATTATTTCCGAAAATAGGTTAATAATTATTATTAGACCATTAACTTATCCTGAAAATATTAATTTCGACCACTTTCATCCGTAAAGGGGGAAAAATAGCTTCGCCATAGATATCAACAGGAGCGACTGACCCTCACGTAACACGTACAATAGACATTGTACCATAGATTTGTTATAAAGTCACTCAATTAATATACAAAATTCGATTATTTATGTTCCTAATTTTTTTTTCTACAAGTAGTATTCTCAAATAGATTATTACTGTCTGAAAAGTTGAAATGGTGGTATTTCACTCTTCTTTCTTTCTTATACTTAATTAGCTTTTTTCTCTAATTTCTTATAGATATATTTTTTCGATCTTTTTCCAAATTTTTGTGGTTTTTGACAGACCCAACAACAAGGAGGAGGAGGAGGTCTCACTAAAGTTGAAAATCAGTCGAAAATATTGGAATCGACAGAAACCTGATTTTCACTAATACCATCCTCTGTAGAATCGGTCTGACCGACTTCTGATAAACTTTTCTCGCATTTCAGACAAGTGTCCGAAAGTCGGGATGTTCGAAAGCAGGTGTGAGTGCCATGGAGTTCAAGCGACTTAGGAACCTCAAATGGAGGACTTCGTGGAGTCACCACACGCTTCTTGCTCGGACCATTTCAGAACTGATTGTTTTCATTTATCCTCTAATAATGATTTGAGGCTTTCTTTGTACACTTAAATGAGGATTAACGACTAGGAAAAATACGTGGCTTTAGGTCAGTCAAACTGTATCAAGCGTAAAAGTGTAGCCAGTAAGATATCTTAGGAACCTTTATCAGCTTCAAATATACAAAAGTAGCCTTGCACGTAATGTTTCCGTTAAAAAAGTCAATTTTTTCAATTTCTGGAATTTTCTGGATACTAAGAAATAGAAAAAAAGTCTGCCAAGTGGGTGTGGCACATAGCTTCCTCGTATCTAAAACCCGACTGTATAGATGATCCGATGCAGAGTAGTTAATCTCAAAAAACCAATCTCTAAGTACCTTCCACTACCCTCATAGGGGACTATGTCAACCGTCACAATCTCTGAATAGTTATTGTTGGAATTTGCGGAAGTTATGACTGTTACAAGAATTTCACGATTGCGCATGCGTATAAAATACGGGGACCATCTCCACCATCTCGCATAATTCCTGAAAATTTCATCGAAATCCGTTGTGAAATGTAGAATTTATGGCTGTAATAAGGAAATATAAGTTTGCCGATGATTTTCACAGGAGACACACGACCCCTGAACATTTCATCGGATGAGAATTGTAGAAATTATGGATGTGGCAAGGATTTCATGACATACAGACAGACACACAGACAGACATGGAACCAAAATTGTCAGGAAGGTCTGAAACGTAAAACACGAGAGGAAAGTTTGATTTTGGAGAACATTTTTTTCAACCTTGAAAAGAGAAAACAAAGCTTCCGCTACCTTGGTAGACTAGATAGCAGTAGAAAAATATTTCTGGATTTTCATAACTTAATAACATTTTCTAGAGGATGTTAGATTGTGCCTCTGAGTCAACAAGGGGCGGAAGATAGCTGATCAACGATATTGAATGGGTATTTCTTTTTATACTGACAGTTTCCGTTGGACTGCCATCCACATAATACCGCTACTCGCATCGAGTTCTTTTTGATCATTTTGAAAAATCGGATGAAATAAATGGCTGGGGGGATCAGGTAAGTACAACAAATGGAATTTTGCAGGAGAGCATTTTAAAGTTTCAAATTTTATTCCTAATTCAGGAATCCACAATAATTGATACTTAACCCTGCCATTTTTTCACGAAAGTATCCTAAAATCGAAATGAAAGCTTGAACTGCCCCTCGAATTACATCTTAATGGTAAATTTAATAGTTTTTTAAAAATTGTTGAGTTACCGGGTTACGTGCAGTCTAATTTCCATACTTACTTGGTTACGAGCAACCAATTTCAGACTTACCTGATCTTCATAGTTGCTGTACCTGCTCACCCACCATCAGAAACCTACTTGCCTGGTTAAGCACAATTAGTACACGATTTAGGTACAATTAGTAACGATTTACCTGGTACCCCCCCCCCCCGCCAGCAAAATATTCTTCCAGAATTGATTTTAGTAATTATAAAATGAAAATTACCACTGATCTTAACTTGTCTCAAAATTGATCAAAGAGGCTAACAACCATGAAGCGCCTGGATTTACTCTAAACCGAGTCTAACCCCTATTAGTCAGTGCATTGCACATTCCTCGTCGTGCGTCCTTAAAACTTTCAACGGTCAGCCGTTGAACCTTATTTATTGCCAAATCCTCGCACATTATCTTCTCACTAAATCCTAACCCGCACTTTGTAGCTCCCTCCTTACGCGTCCAGGCTAAAAACGACCATAAATTTCACAAACACTTAAAAACTATCATCAACGAAACTAACTACCTACTACTGCAAAAACCATGTCGACGATAAATTAAAAAAAAACTCATCGTAATTTGATATCAGCCACACATTATGCATAATTTATGAATTCTCGACGTCTTCTGATTCGATCTTACCTGCCATTTTTGTCCTTTTTTCTACCCTTCTTAAAACGGAATTTATTGCCAGACGGAATGTGACCGTAAATATCAAGATTTTAATTTATAACAGTCAGTTTGAGGTTGTGTTAGATCGCGAGTTGTCGGTGATCTCCATCCAATAAATTGATCGTGTTATCCCTTCATTAATTCAGACATTTTCCCCGGTAGAGAAATGAAATCGAGCAGTGGGCAGGTAATTCCGTTTGCGGTCCGGTGGAATAAAATGCATTCATGTCGTATTCAGTGTTTATTATTAATCATAATATGATACATATTATGATACATATTATGTATAGTCATAGGTGATCGACAAGGTGATCTCAGTCTATGAAAATGCTTCAAATGATTACATAACGGTTATTATTTTCTGTAGGTATAGGTTAGGGATGGGTATCGTTATAAAGTATCGATATTTTGTATCGATACTGTATCGTATCCGATTATCGATATCCCAAGTATCGTGGGCATTGTATCGATATTTCAAAATATCGAGTATCGATACTTTAGTGCCACAAACTACCGATATCATCCAATATTCTCAAGAAAATAATTTTTACAACAATTTTTATTCATTTTTTACTATCAAGAGTCCAAGCAGAGTGATTTTCTCCATGATATAAACGTTAATTGTGCACCAATAGTAATGACCCAAAAACTGTCTACCTTCTTCATTTTTTAGCCGTTATGTTGAATTTTCCGCGAGAAATGTATCGATATTCGATATTTAGAATATCGGATCCAAAGTATCGATATCCAAAAATATCGGATAGTACAGTATCGATACTAAAATATCGAGTATCGGTACGAAAATATCGATATTTTGAAATATCGAGTATCGATACCCATCCCTAGTATAGGTCGGTCACTGCTTTTGGTTTATTTATTTTCAACTAGCTGAAAAGCCTACAAAAAGTAGGCAAAAACAATTCCT
>CM019180.2:11558500-11817636 GCA_009739505.2 Apolygus lucorum
AACCAGTACCTAATCAAATTCCTCATGCAGGCCCCCACAACTCCCTGTTTCTTCGAATCGAGTGTGAAGCGTTTATTTCTTCGAAATAAATTTGATTTGAAGTAGGTAGGGTAGTATCTTGGTAGGTAGTAGTAACAATGGCAAAGCCGTGTTCTTTGCTGACGAGTGATCTATATAGACAAATGATACATCTTTGTGTAATAATTTGCAGCATTTTGTCACGTCAACGTCACATCAAGCGGGAAATCGCCGAAAACCCACATTATGTGTTCATTGGTTTGATCCTTGGTCATTTCATCCAAAAAAAATTAACGTGAGATGGTTGTTTACCTTACATTTTTACATTCTACAATAAATTTATCAACATGTACAAATTATTACCACTGGCGGCTAGCAAAGTGACACTGACTCACCAGCAATTGGTCACAATTCAGCGGTATTTTGCGGGTTTTCCTAATTATGTGCGAATTTTTCAACTTGAGGGTGTAGGTAAGACTGCTTACACCGTTAATTCATTCTCTAAATGAATTCATATTCATCGCCCAGGAGCCTCTTCTGAGTTATGAAAGAAACCGCTGAATCAAAAGGAATTTCAATTGTTCGACGATTAGGGGCTGTTTTGATGTTACATCCTGTTTACAAAAGATAATAACATTGTTCTCACTTCTGGGAGCTGTGTGGCAAATTTCTGCCTCCAAATCCTACTTGCATTCCACCTGAATGCTGAAGTATCTCGCTAACAGCTAATCTTCACATGCCAAGAATTGGTGAAAGAATGAATGTATTTCTAAGAAACTATTCCCAATATGATTGCATAACAGTAACTATATAACTTTATAACAATAACTATATCTCATGATGCAACAGTTGCTAAGGACGCAAAACTAAAATTTTAACGGAGATTAGGCCTCTTTTGCGGAGGAGGGTTACAATTTAATTCGTGGTCGATTCCAAAGGGTCATTATTATTAATAACAATCCAAAAAACACTAAATTTATTTTGCATTAAAATTCATTATTTATTTGAAATTTTAAATTTGCCGATATCATCACAGAGACCTTCGCAGATAATAACTAGGTTCTTGGGTATTACTCGCATTCTTGTTACAAACATCAATGTTACTATCTTCTTTGGGATGACATCCCCTCCTCACATAAATTCGCCTTTCGTGGTTATTCCTATAAAGTTCGATATCGATCCCCATGTAGATACACATGGAATTACAGAAAATTTGTTTCTAGCAGTTGAAAACTAGCGAAATGCCCGTAGGTATGGTTACTGAAAAATCTGGGATTTCCTGGATTGGTTACCTAGGTCGATTTCAAACATGGAGATGAAATCAATGTTGAGTGGAAACTATGAAGTCAGCAGTCAGTTACTCATGAGTCAAATGAGATTAAGTAATTAAAACGGCATCAGTTAAGGTTCAAACACCCTAGTTACCTGTCGTAACTACCTGCACGTGTTTCGACTCCGGTGGTACGAGAGAGCAAGCTAGGATTTGAGGGAACCGTTCTGCCCCATTATGACCCGTTTCGTTGAATAACAAATAATAGCGAAAATCACGGGTCCGAGGGAAAAAACTCCATTCCGGAGGAAGTGGGTACTTTTTATTTGGCTTCCAACCTCTGATGGAAAAAATACGGTTTGAAGTGCGTTTTTGAATTGGCTCGTTGAACGATCGGAAGCGTCTGGTGGGTTCAAACGATCGAAAATTGAGGGTCGATCCAATGGCAAATTGTAGCAAACGCGTTTCAAAGGAGGTGATTGTAGTTCGTAAACGATCTTAAAACGGACCAGCTGCGGCGAAACTTGACCCTTTTCTTTCCCAACGCTTGTTATTTTTTTCCATCCCTAAAGTATGTTATTTCTAACTATTAACTTTTCAGAGTAAACAAAATAGTTGAGTTCTCTATATTATTAATTTGTACTCATACCACTGACTATTATTCGTATCCAATAATGATTCATTTCATTAGAAAACGCTTGGAAGTTTATAGTTAAATCGTACCTCTTCTTCACTTCCAGGTACACCAAGGCACCGTGAAACATTGTTCTATCTTGTATTACTTAGTTGAGCAAAAACCACTATTAACTTGATTTATTGCCAACTCTCTGCATCGATGCAAGGTCGATAAAGCTGGTTGAAAAAGCCGTTTTTGAGGACAAAAACTTTAAATTAGGAATAAATAGAATCTATTTTATTGCATCTGATGCAAAAAGTGCAGAAAAACAATTTGTTCAAATTTTGTTCAAATTTTTGTTCAAAATATTAACAGTTTGTTCAAATTTGTTTAATATATATTATATATTAAACAAATTTGAACAAAACTCCAACGGTGCTTGCATTATAATTTGTGGTGATTCTGTGATTAAGAGAATCCCGATTCAGGAAAGCCGTGCTCTGTATTTTCAGATAAAAGTCGATTCGATTCTTAAAGCTTCGATACCAACCGCATTTCCACAATTAATGTTAGTTTTTGTTCAATGATTTTGTTTTATTAATTTCAATAGCAAATATTTACATCGATCAACAAAAAAAAGTATCAAGTAGTTATCGTAATTTAATCATGTATTTATCTCAAACAAATGTTGCTAATAAGTATAACTTGGTGCAATAAAATTTATTATATAATTTAATATATTATGAGAAAGAAAATTAAATTAGTAGTTTTAGGTACTCCTTGAGGCACTCTGGTACCCTTTATATTGGTAGTATTAGGTACTCCTTGAGGCACTTTTGGTACCATAAATTGCAGCAGTATTAGGTGGTCCTTGAGGCACCCTAGTACCATTAAATTGGTAGTATTAGGTACTCCATGAGGCACTTCTGGTACCATTAAATTGGTAGTATTAGGTACTGCTTGAGGCACTTCTGGTGCCATAAATTGGCAGTATTATGTTGTCCTTGAGGCACTCCTGGTACCATTAAATTGGTAGTATTAGATACTCCTTGAGGCGCTCTGGTAGCCATATTAGGTACTCTCTGCATAAATATTGAATAAGTCTAACACCATCACAAAAACTCCGTCCTTACAAAACGTTACATTCAACCGGCAAGAACTCCAGACGTAACTCGACGAGGCGCGTGAGAACCACTCCCTAC
The DNA here is from genome assembly GCA_009739505.2 of Apolygus lucorum. Lineage (NCBI taxonomy): Eukaryota > Metazoa > Arthropoda > Insecta > Hemiptera > Miridae > Apolygus > Apolygus lucorum. Next base: position 11,561,607 of record CM019180.2, read on the forward strand.
AAATGAAGGGAGTCGTACACACCCTCACCGACTTACCGACCCCTCGAAGGACTTTTTTTTTCTTGTCCATCCCTAAAAATTTTTTTCTCGTTTTTATCTCGAGTCTAGACGGCCCTCGCCTTCTTCCGCCTGTCTGAGATCTGGTGTCCCCGCGACTCTCCGAAAAAGTCATCCGTAATAATTGAGCAATCAACGACCACACGACTTGACGTGTTTTCTTTTTTTCCACCCATGATTTTGTCTTTTTACTGGGTAAAAATCTACACAAAGTTTAGATGTTAATTTGTATAGTGAAAAAATCGATCGAGTTGGGTAGGCAGTAAAGAGTCTTCACTCGTGAGAACGTGGGCATATTGCAATTCAATAATAGCAGTGCAGCAAGTTCAAAATAGGTAGAAGTTAGAGCTCAAATCCTAGTCAGGTTACTTATTGTTGTTTAGATTCGCAATGGGGAATTTGCCTCAATTTTAGATCCTGGAATTTCAAGTCAAATACTATAATACAGCTCTAGAATAACGTTTAAACATCAGAATACTCAAGAGAAAAAAATTACCTTAGAAGAAAAATGCCCAAACAAGTGAATCCTCTGTCAGAAAAACACCGCGAAGATTGAGGAAAACTGATTACATCACACCCCGGGTGCCTCCCGCAAACTGTGCTCTGGCGGAGCGTAAAAGGAGTTTCGGCAAATAGTGTCAGAGAATATCAACAGGTAGAGTTGTAGGTGCCCTCGTGACTACGTGAAACGATCCACTCAAATAATGCGATTCGAATAACGAAACTAACAAATATAGAAACTGATTGAGAGAATATGAACACTGATAATGCTTGATAAACTAATAGGTAGAATCGTATTGTAAAAAATCGTTGCCTGAAGATTTATTATTTTCTGCATGGATCCCCTTCTGTATAGATCCCTCCCTACCAACCGTAGGTACCTACTACATACTAGGGCATTTTTGAAAATTTCAACCCTTCATTTCCATTTGGTTGGTGGTTGGGGTTGAAATTTTCAAAAATGCCCCTAGTATGTAGTAGGTACCTACGGTTGGTAGGGAGGGATCTATACAGAAGGGTGATCTGTACAGAAAATAATAACCATTGGGCAATGATTTGCAGCGTTTTATTTTTCCTACCAACTTTTTTTACTTATTTTTTTAACTACCAACTTTTTTTTTTAGCTACCAACTTTTTTCTACCTACCAACCATTGGTAGGTACTACCTTCCCCACCATACTGCCATCACACCTTCACAATCAAGTTTATTAGAAAGAACTAAACGCTTCACACTCGATTTGAAGCTCCATATCATATGGAAATTTTATTACTGCTTGCTAAGGAAGCAAAACTGAATACAACTCGAAGAAATGAACAGCGATAGCATTTTAGTCAGATATTTTAGAACAGACATTTTAGTCAGATTTAGTGCGATAGCATTTTAGTCAGATAAAATTTGAACAGAGATTAGACCTCTTTGGTGATTCACACTCGTGATTCTGTTTTATCGAATGAAAACCCTTAAGTACCTACTCGTAGTGAGCGAACGTGTTGTCCTGCAAAGCACCGGGTGGTCTCAAATTTTTTTAAAAATCCAATACTACTTAAAATTGGTGAAAAAGCGATACCTTTATTTCGAGAGTTTTCGAGCTAGGGCACTCTTGAAAATTTCAACCCTCAATTTTCACCCTTTACAAGTGACTGACATCAACCAAAAGCTTCGCGGCATAACCAGACCCCAAAAGCTAAGAAAAGTGCCGCGTACGGCGGATGGACGGAAATTTTTTTATTCGATTTTCGGATTCTAAGGACCTTGAAACGTAAAACATCAAATTTTGAAGGGGGGGGGGGTTAAAATTTTTGTTTTCTCGCTCAATTCCAAAGGCTTATCATTGAAAATAATAAACCAAACGAGTGAGTAAAATTGCTTCTTTTAGTTATTTGTGAATGGGTTCTTTCTGCCAGTTTGCGGCGCACTCCTGTATTCAATCATGTAAGTTATTGGTTTCATGTACGCAAGAAGAAGCATAGCTGTCGTAAGGGGCAGCTCGTCACGTCACAGATTGCCACCACATTTAAAATGTCCTTCTTCCTTAAATTCTATACATTTTTAGGATGAGTTTTCGAACAGTACGCTATGGTTTTATTCCATATCAATGAATCCTCTTTCGACAAAAAAATTGAAAAATTGTGAGGCAAATTCTCCATTTTGTTGTTTTATATTCATAGGATTATATGAGTTATAAATGGTTGTATAAATTTGTATCTGAAGTTATAAGATATAAGAGGGGAGAGGCTATAGAGTTGATCTCCAGGAATCCTTAAATCGACCTTCATTTTGAAGAGAGAATCCAGACATCCTTGACCCCATTCCCAATCGGTTGACGTAGTTTGTTGGGTTGATCTACATAATTTGCTGTTACAACCCTACTATCTTCTATAGTGGTGGTAAATAAGAAAACTTTTCGTATCGTCCATCTAAATTCTGCAAGATGAACAAAAATACAAACGCTTCCAATAAACGAATTTGAAGAAAAAAATTCTCACACCCTTCAAATTCTGAACCAAGAAAATAAAAGAAATCCTGAGAACGAATCAAGTTTGTTAAACACTACGTGTCAGATTCGAGCCTATCATTAGCTCTTTCAAAGGGTGACGCACCCTCAGGACCCTCTGGGAAGGGGTGGCCAACTGAGAAATTGAAAAGACGTCAGAGGGGTGAAAAACTGACGTTTGTTTTTGGGAGAAAAAACCGCTTCCAAAATTGAGAGGCGGAAGAAAAAATAAATAGAAATTACTTATCAACCGAAAAGAATAGTCAAAATGACCACCGATTAGGGGCGAAGGTTACTTTTTTTTTTTTTTTTGAGGAGAGATGAAATTAATTTTGGGTAGTGTTATGATGGGCAGAGATGCGGTTGTTGTTTGTTGAAAAGGCATCAGCTTCACCACCTGCAGTCAACACGTTTTGAAGGAAGATTTTCGAAGTGGAAACGAGATGATGAAGAGTTTGGGAGAAAAAATTCATTTACTCCCCGCTGCGGGGCACATCAATCTAGCCTTCTGACGTACGGCGAGACGTGACCGTAAGAACTGTCCGTCAAATTTAAATAGATTGTCAGATTCTGTTTTTTTCGAGAGCACTTTTTCCATGACGATTCATCAAGATTTTGGGCGTAAGAAGTGGAAGTGATATTAGATGTGTAAGCAACAAGGATAACTCCTTCTTTGTTCATTCCTCCAAGCGCTAAAATTATGCGTTCAGCATCCTGGTAACCACCGATAGTAACTGAGAGGAAATACAATCAGTTGTGTGAAGATTGAGCTAACCTGGAAGGAGTTATATGAGACGAATTACAGGTACTATACTTATTAGGATATTTTAATATCGCCATTAATCAGAAACATCTATTTTACAGCAAAGCAAAAAAAAAAAAATCAATTTATTGCTGGATTATTCTATTATGCAGGTGTGCAAGCTAATACACCATCCCAATTCGGATATTGTTGGATTAAGTTCTTGGTAAATGATAAAAGTTTTTGAGGGGAGGAATTCACCCTCCATTAATGAACCAGGTAACAAAGTACATTTACAACGCTGTTCCTTTAAAATTGTACTAGATTATTTAAGAAATTCTTCTAAATAGCATTCACATTATCTCAAAACATCAATCTCTAACTACCTTGCACTACAGCAATTCCTGAAAATGTCATCGAAATCGAATGGGAAGAGAGAGAAGGTGATTGATTGATTGTTTTATTTAACCACCAGGGAAAGTTAGGGCCTTAGAGCCCTATCTTCCACCTTCCCTGGATATACATAATATCGTGATATTAAAATAAAAAATACACTTCTGAACAAAAATTAAAAATGAGATTTCGATTTTCAATTACACCATTACATTTTCATTACTACTAATTCCTAACAAAAATTTGCCAGAAGAATAGGAAAATGTTTACACTTTGTTTTTATTTTGATTTTCCATTAATACGTTTGACACTCTCTGATGACTTTCGCCTCTGTCTGAATTTTGGAAAGGTTTTATAGTCAAATATAGTGCATTTATTTCAATCAGGGAAGTGTGCAAAAGTATTTAGTACAGGAAAAAATCAAGTTTATCAATTCTTAAAATCTGTTGCCTTATGGCATCATCCGGCAAAGAGAAATAACCAGAGTTTGCAAACCCGCAACATGCACATGTTTTTTCCTCTGACGGATGATGCTATATGGCATATGAATGGAATGTGATCACTTTCTGGGGACAAGAAAGCTCTCAAACGTGTTCTTGTCACAAAAATTCGTTCTTCGAGTCATTCTGCATGAGTGGAACTTGTTTCATTTTATTACTGGTGTAAATGGATTTAAAAAAAAAACCATAACATATTCTTCATAATGCATAATATGCATTATTATGGATATATTATATTCATAGTACTTGCGTAAAATATCGAAAATTTTGAATGAAATTTCAAAGAAATATCAATTAATGTGGTACCTAACGAAAAACCGTGGCTTCATGAAGATAAACGAACGCGTTCGGTACTATGTTCCAGGAGAGAATGAGAAAAGTGAGGGAGAAGTGACTCCTTCCCCAAAAACGTCACTTGTAAACATTGAAAGTGGTGAAAACAAATCTGAAGGTCACTTTATGATAGCCAGATAACTAAACTAAAAGGAACACTAAACAAGAAGGAACCCTTAAAAACCTTCCGGTGACATTTTGAGTTTTCGAGCGCCTCAGGAATGAGATGATCCGTCATTTAGGGAAGTGCGGGATGATGCCATAAGGCATCATCCATAAGACACATACTTCAATTATTAATTAAAATTTTCAAGAAAATTTTTTTTTTAAATGTTATTTTTTGTAACATGTTAGATGATGGCGCTTAAGATTGGCTTGTTCTGATTACATTCATATGGTTAGATTTGAAAAGAATGTTCTTCCAAGCTTAGATAAACCGGATGAAAGTATGGGGCAACACTAGCGCCATCTCTCAAATGAGAATCATACTAGACCCCCGTCCCCTTTAGCCTCAAGTAACGAATATAGTGTAAGTGACGAATGAAATAAATGGCATACCACCGGAGAGGCTGTGAAAATTCTTATACATGCAATTTAGTTTTCTCCCACAAGGCGCTTTTTTTGTATTCAAAAACCTGTCATGTTTTCTTTTTCACATTTTCAAAAGGAGGAGTGATCTAATCGCTATAAGGGTACTATCTATAAGGAAGTTTCTAGAAAAGGGAGAATACAAGCCAAATCGACCGGGAAATCGTCCATATGAGGAGCGTTCGGTTGGTCCTACAGAACGGTGGTCTCATTCGGCCCTAAAAATGCAATACTATTTCAAATTGATTAAAAAACACTACCTTCATATCGAAATTTTTTGAGCTAGGGCGTTTTGAAAATTCAGCCCTTAATTTTTACCCCTTAGGAATGACCGACATCAACCGAAAGCTTCAGGGCTCGACTAGACCTCAAATGGAGGGTATATATCAAATTTCATCAAAATCGGTCAATGATAACTCAGGAAAGATGATTGGATTCTCGGATTTCACGCACTTTGAAACCATCAAATTTAGAAGGAGTACTGAAATTAGTTCTCCTCGATCGATTCCGGTTAATTAGTCATAAATAATACATAGAAAACCAAAAAATGTTAGTAGGTGCTTACGCCAAACGCAGCCTTCCCTCAGTTACCGATAACTAGTTTTGATTAACTTTAGTACTGATATGGGCACCATTAATATAGACCATCGGTCTAGTTGTGCCCTGCAGGTTTTGGTTATTGTCAGTCACTTCTTCAAGCGAAGGATTCTGTATTCGTGTGTGTATCGAAAATGAATGTTCAAATGAACGTTCACACTCGATGAGCACGTGACGCCACATTTTAAATCGCTGGGATGGCTTAAAGTGTCTGACAAGAAAAAGCTGCAAATAGCGGAAATGGTGTTCAAAATACTTAAATTCGGAAGACCCAAGTATCTCCATGAACAATTTGTTTCAATGTCCAGTGTCCACACTAGAGACACGAGAAATAATTATAACCTTATACAGGTTCCTATTCATAGGGCTGCAATCCTTAATCGTTCCTTCATTGTTCTAGGTATACACTTGCTTACAACTACTAATCTCTACTGAATGTTTGTTTCTCGTAACTCTTCTAGTGCTTCTACCAGGCTTGGAGAATGAAGTTTTTGAGATCTACAGAACAAGTTATGAGGCAATAGACGAGCATAAATCTATAAGTAGGCTAGGGAAAATATCTAATATTACTGAAAAAAATGAACAGTTTTGTAATAATACGCATCGTTATTTATTAACGTAGATTACACCTGTAGATAAGATTCCGGGCATTAAGGAATGTGTGTTCCTGCGTTCGGCATTTCGAAAATATACGATTTCGATCCGGTATTATCGATTTTGAAAGGCCTCTCAAGACTCGAAAAGACGATCCACTGTCGAAATTGGAATCGTTTGAACGTGACTGGAATCATTATCGCCCCCGTGCGGCTCATTTGGAGAATAATAATCCTCTCTAATTTGTTAAGATCAGAGGGATGTATCACCTTCTAAAATACCTACGTGCTCCATTTCTAATGATATGGGAGGCCGATCCAAGTCTACGTGAGAAACGTCGGTGGTTTTTTATTTTTTTCGAGTTTTTAAGCGGTCGACGACGTTTCAAGAAATTCGGGAGAGGTTATTAAGTTTCCTATTTTACGATACGATCGGTGTTTGGTATGAGATGCCTCGCTATCGCATCCTGGATAATATTGATTGGATTCAAGAAGGTGTCGTATCCAACACCTGATTTCCGACCGAAGTTGTAATTTCGCTGGCCGCAACGTGTTTCCGATGGATCACCGAATTAATTTCGAAAATTAGGACTCGCCTGAGAGAGATTCCCTAGAGAGGCGTCTGAACAAGCAGGACACAGTGGCGGGATCAGGGGGTGCCAGCACCAGGGCCCAGCCGCGGAAGACTTTATGGTAATCAATATATTAATTCCTGGAAAATGAGACACGGCAATAATTTTTGCCATTTCTGAAGGTCGTAATGTTATTACAGTCTTATCGTTCACTAAACTATAACATATTCCATGTTGTGGACTAAACTATAACATTTAAGTTGTGGAGGTATGAATGACAAAGCTAGTCGTTTTGTAGTTTTTTATCCTTTATTGCACAACGTTTCTGTCCTGGAGCAGGACCCTATTCATGTGCATAGTTTCTACAGAATAGATCAATATATACGTTGGTAATTAGTGAACATAGTGCCCTACTTAATTCTTAAGAAAAAGCAAAAGGCACCGTCACGGAGTCTATTGCTATTTCTTAAGAATTAAGTATTTTTAGGTGGTACTTACATAGTTTTTTTTTCTCATATGGAGAAAAGAGGAATGAATGTGTAACGTCGAAGTTTCAACCTAACAACGCTAACTAGTCTGTTTCTGGTTACCTACTTGAATTATTTTCATGATGAGATTTTTTTTTTACGTGATTTATTATTGCAACTGAATGTTGAATACAATCCATCTAGCAATATTACATATCATTATTACACTCCTTGAGAGCCAGTTTACCGCCAGTGGAGGCGTTGTTCGTGCCTCCTTGAGTACCTTGCAATAATTTTGTGGACTGTTTCCATCCCCAAGTCTCGATGAATATCATCGTTCCTCATGTACCAAGGTGCACGCACTATACTTCTCAGTATTTTATTTTGGGAGGTTTGGATTTTGTTAATGTTTGATTTTTTGGCACAGCCCCATAACTGAATTCCATAGGTCCAGATAGGGCGAAGGATCTGCTTATAAATAAGCTGTTTATTGTGGAGAGAGAGACGAGAATTGCTTCCCATCAACCAATACATCTATCTGAATTTGATTTCAATTTCCTCTTTTTTCTTTTCTATATATTTTTTCCAGTTTGATTTGGAGTCGAGGGCCATACCCAAATATTTAACTGCATCGGTATGGGGTATTTAATTTGAATTGATCTCAACATCCATGACTGGTGTTTTTCGGTTAGTAAAGTTGATGTGAACTATGATGAGATTTTGATTTATTTTATTGTCTATATCAAGTTTTAGCTACAAAGATCTCACGTAGATTTTAATATATCTATTTGAGTATCTGTTATTGTTTCCTTTCATTTTATATGATTCCTAGTTCTACTCAACGATTACAATCAGAATAAATAAAAAACGGAATAATTGAAGACATAGGTAGCGTTGCAGGACCTTCCTGAACTAATTTGGCTCGGGTCTGTCTGTCTGTGTGCCTGTCGGGCATAACTTCACGAAGTTGTTGTCCTATTTCGATGAAACTTCAAGGGATTGTGTGGGTTGGCGTGTAGACGGTCCCCTATGAAAATCATCACCCCCGGACTGATAGTAGCTGCTGCGCATGCGCAAACGTGAATTCCTTTACCACACAACTATAACTTTCCCATTTTCCATTCGATTTAGATACAATTTCCAGGTATCATATAGAAACAAACAATCGAAGGTGAAAGCAAGCCTACGAAGTGGTCGTTCCTCAAGCGTAGACCAACAAGTTTCGATAATTTTAACGTGTATTCTCGACTTTTCCAAACAATCGAAGGTGAAAACAAGCTTTTGAAGGGGTCGTTCCTTCCGAGTAACCCACCAAGTTTCGGTGATTTTGACGTGTATACCCGACTTTTTCTAACAATCGAAGGTGAAAACAAGCTTTCGAAGTGGTCGTTTCTCTCAAGCAAACCAACAAGTTTCGATGATTTTAACGTGTATTCTCGACTTTTTCTAACAATCGAAGGTGAAAACAAGCATTCGAAGTGGTATGTTCGCTCGAGTAAACCAACAAGTTTTGACGAATTAAATTTCAATTCTCGACTTTATCCGAAAATCGAAGTCTCTGATGTGTCTGTCATGAAATCTTTGCAACGGGCAAAACTATTCCAAGTTATTCTTCGATTTCAGTTAAATATTCAGGAATTGAGCAAATTGGGTTGCAGATGGTCCCCCATCAAAATAATCACCCTCCGACTGATAGCCACTTCTACAGTTTCCATTCAATTTCGATGACATTTTTAGGAATTATGTGAATTGAAGTGTAGATGAAAATCGTATCCCCACATTGAAAGGTACTCACAGATAGATGCTTTGTGATAAGCTACTATATTTTGTAATGCTTTTTAATTCAAAATGTCCTTAAAAACCTGAATTTCGAAATATTATGATTACATTTATTTATATTCTAAAAGATCCAGAACCCTGGAAAAAGTCAAAAATTAACCCTGGAAAACCTGGAAATTTCTGGGAATCGCTGGACACCCTGTTATTGAAAATAATAAACCAAAACTGGATGCTTTAATCTTGGCAATTTAAAATTTTATGATAATATAATAATACTAACCCTCATTCAATACGAACCCTCATTCGACCACATTTGCCGTTTGAACAAAATTCAAATTCAGAAAAATAATTGCGGTCCTTCCGTTGAGGATGTTTTGGGAAAACGTGAGTAAAATGTCACAACGAATCGGAGGAGGAAAGTGTCGGCTGATGATATCTAACTCTTTTCTCCCGATACCGACCGATAAGACCGTTTTTGAAAATACCGCTTCCTGGATCTTTGAAGATGACCATCTTGGTGTTGTTAGTCAGGTTATTCCTTCTGTGTGACCCCCGAGAGGCCCTGCGAACGGTACAAGGAGGTATTCCTACTCTGTGATTCCTGATACTGGCAGGTATCTTTTCTTTGTGGTGTTCGCCCGTCCTCAAGCGGAGATAAGATCGTCAACTCGGAGCTACCGAAATATCTTCAGTCCCCCAGTTTGTATCGCCAGATGAGGGGATGTGGATTCTCCACTCGGTAGTTTTTAGAGCGCTCGAATTCCTTCTGTATGGGATGCCGGCTTTTCACCCCTTTTAGTTCCCCCCGCATTCGTCATAGATTCCAATGAAATCTACTTCCTAACTATGTTCCCACCTGGATGAATTTGAAACCACCACGATGACAATACAACTTTTTAGGCTTTGCTGTACCTCCACAACTACCTGTGCCAGGTTGAATTTGACACAACTATATTAGTACAGCAAACAGAACTAGTCAGCTGTGGATGGGGATGAAAATGTATTCCAAATTACCAAGTTTATGGGTGGTAGTAAGCCCAGAATTTCTTCTTCCTATGTTTTAGACACAATAAGGTCGATTCCACCATCAGACAACGTAGGTACTTGGCTGTCATTGACAGTGACAGATTTCTGTTGAAAGAGCACCCTATTGGTTTATCATTTGCAATGATAAACCTTTGGAATCGACCAAGAAAAATAAATTGTAACCCCTTCAAAATTTGTTGGTATAAGTTTCAAGATACGTGGAATCAAAAACGTTGCAAATTACTACACAATGGTTTATTATTTTTCTACATAGATCACTCGTCTGCAAAGAATATGGCTTTGCCATTGTTACCACCAACCAACTTGAAGGAAAACATCGAACCCATTTCAGTCGGCTAAAATTTGAACGGAGATTAGGCCTCTTTTGCGATTCACACTCGTGTTTCTGATTTATCGTAAGTCCAACCTCTAAATTCCCGTAGGGAGCGGACGGTTTGTCCTATAGGGCTCCGCGTGGTCTCAAAAATAATTTTTTGAGAATCTAAAAAATAATGTTTAAGAATTATTCTAAAAATTCTATAATATCTTAAATTGAAGGAAAACAATACCTTTATATCTAAATGTTTTGAGTTAGGGCGTTTTCAAAATTTCAAACCTTATTTTTCAACCCTTAGAAGTGGCCTACATCAACCAAAATCTTCGGGGGACATCTAGACACCAAATGGAGCCTACATACCAAATTTCATCAAAATTGGTCAATGCTAACTGGGGAAAGCACCGCGTACGGCGGACGTATGGCCAAATTTATATTGGATTTTTGGATTCTACGTACCTTGAAACGTAAACCAACAAATTTTGAGGGGGTGTTAAAAATTTTTTTCTTGGTAGATTCCAAAGGTTTATTTTAAAAAAACGCCGCAAATTATTACACAATGGTTTACTACTTTTCTATACTTATAGATCACTATTTTGCAAAGCCACCAACCATCAAACATGAAGAAAAACATCGATCGTATTTTGGTCAGCTAAAATTTGAACGGGGATTAGGCCTCTTTTGCGATTCACACTCGTGTTTCTGATTTATCATGAGTCGAACCTTTAAATTCTCGTAGGGAACAAACGGTCTGTCCCACAGGGCTCCGCGTGGTCTCAAAAATTTTTAAAAATTCTATACTAGGTATCTTAAATTGATGGAAAAACAATACCTTTAAATCAACATTTTTTGAGTTAGAGCGTTTTCAATATTTCAAACCTTATTTTCCAACTCTTAAAAGTGACCTACGTCAACCAAAATCTTCGGGGCACAACTAGACCCCAAATGGAGCCTACATACCAAATTTCATTAAAATCGATCAATGCTAAGTGGGAAAAGTGCAGCGGACGGCGGACATTATTCATTATTGAAAATAATAAACCAAAATTGTGTCACTCATTTGGATAAAGAGGGAAATTCGCTGATGTAGTTGGATGCGGTGAAATAGCTCTCAGCCTGATTGAGAGGATCGTCGGGGGAACTTTGATACCCCGAGGAGCCGCGCGTTGTCTGGAATGCGGGATTTATAGCCGAGCCGAGTCGTGATGGACCCCCGCGAGGGCCTTTGTCGAGGCTAATGGCGAGGAGAGGCGGCCCCGAGGGGGAGGGAAGTGTGGACTATGGAGGGCCTCGAAGGGAGCTCGTCGGCGACCGCATCCTGTTTCTGTTTACACGGCCTCCGCCGGCGAAGGGGTTAAGTGCGTAGGACGCGGCGGATCATGGAGATCATGAGTGGAGCCTCGAGGGCGGCTCGGGAGCTCCGCGGGGCCGAAGCGTGCAGGCGGGAGGCTCCGGCTCCCACGCAGCGGCTCGTGATAAGCGCCGCACGATTCCCCTTCGCCCTTCACTCGTCGCCAACTGGGAGTGGGCATAAGTTGATAAGCTTTCCGAAACCTCCAACTCAACGCCTGTTCTTATTGGTTTATTATTTTCAATAATGAACCTTTGGAATCGACCAAGAAAAATTTTTTTTTAACGCCCCCTCAAAATTTGTCTGTTTACGTTTCAATGTACCTACGTAGAATCCGGAAATCGGATAAAACGCTGCAATTTATTACACAAAGGTTTACCTATTATTTTTCTACATGGATCACTCGCTGCAATGAACACGGCTTTGCCATTGTTACCACCAACCAACATGAAGAAAAACATCGATCGCATTTCAGTCAGCTAAAATTTGTACAGAGATTAGGCTTATTTTGCGATTCACACTCGTGTTTCTGATTTATCGTAAGTCCAACCCTTGTTCTCGTAGGGAGGGGTTTATCCTACAGGGCTCTGCGTGGTCTCAAAAAATTCTGAAAATTCAATACAATCCTTAACTCACAAAAAAAACACCAAAAAAAAAAAAAAAACATAACTTTTATATGTTTGAGTTGAGGCGTTTTCAAAGTTTAAACCCTTAGAAGTTTCCTACATCAACCAAAATGTTCGGTGCACATCAAGACCCCAAATGGAGCCTACATACTAAATTTAATTAAAATTGGTCAAAGCTATTTGAGGAAAATGCCGCGTACGTTGGACAGACGGCCATTGAATGTCATTCCTCTTCCCAATGTGGGAATCGGTTAAGGAGAACTGAGGCCAAGCCTTATGCTCTCCCCCTCTACTGCAAGCAGCAAAGGAAAAGCTCCTCCGGAGAGGGATTGTTCACACAATCAGAGTCGATGCATAATTGCATCTCCCTGTTACTTCTTACAGGTGGAAGCCGCATGTCCTAGCTCATGCTTCCAGACTTTGCGGGTCTGGCGCCCGAGTTTTTGATAATTCGCAAAACTCACATGCCAGGATCCGATTGCCAGGCCAATGATATGGCCATGGCCCTCGGATCCCTACCCGGCACTGCAGAACCCGCACTGCAGCCTGGGTTTTGTTAACCACGGCCCCCGCGAATCCGACCTCAATTGGGGGGCAGACAGGTGGCACTTTGACTTCTGTCAGTGTGCTTGTAGCCTGGGGCTCCCCCCACCCGCGGTACCAGTTTAAGGGAAGGACTGTTGGCCAGTGTGCTGGCACAGCCCGCGCCCCAGAAGCCATGACTGGTCACAGGCCCGGAACAGATAGTCTAAGTAGATAGTCTGATCCTACCGCTTTACAGCCTCATAGGATAAGATCCTATCCCGAGCATTACGGGGGCGTGACTGAGGGAGACGGTCCCCAGTTTGTCTACAGGTGTGGACATAGTCCTTGAAGGCTCCACCTGATACTGAGCCCGCACAAGTGCTACCACTTTAACTACGAGTAGTCGGGGAATCGGTTGCAGGCGACAAACAGCCCACAACGTCATTTCATGTGGTGCCCCAAGATGTATAGGCTGGCCCTGCCTACTCCCTATCCATATATAACCCCTCCCATCCCCTGACAACACCCCTCTATGGGGGTTACCCCTCAGAGAATGGAAAGAGTGGCCATCATCCTATCCTACATATACCCACCTATGTCTATCCATCTAATTAAGATAATATATACACCCTAACCTATTGCCTATATGTACACCCTAACCTAAAGCTATATGTACACCCTAGCTTAGTCCCTACACACATATGTACACCCTAACTAGTTGTTAGATTGGCAGCCGGCAGCAGGTGCCGTAGATAGGGACATTGAATGTCATTCCTCTTCCCAATGTGGGAATCGGTTAAGGAGAACTGAGGCCAAGCCTTATGCTCTCCCCCTCTACTGCAAGCAGCAAAGGAAAAGCTCCTCCGGAGAGGGATTGTTCACACAATCAGAGTCGATGCATAATTGCATCTCCCTGTTACTTCTTACAGGTGGAAGCCGCATGTCCTAGCTCATGCTTCCAGACTTTGCGGGTCTGGCGCCCGAGTTTTTGATAATTCGCAAAACTCACATGCCAGGATCCGATTGCCAGGCCAATGATATGGCCATGGCCCTCGGATCCCTACCCGGCACTGCAGAACCCGCACTGCAGCCTGGGTTTTGTTAACCACGGCCCCCGCGAATCCGACCTCAATTGGGGGGCAGACAGGTGGCACTTTGACTTCTGTCAGTGTGCCTGTAGCCTGGGGCTCCCCCCACCCGCGGTACCAGTTTAAGGGAAGGACTGTTGGCCAGTGTGCTGGCACAGCCCGCGCCCCAGAAGCCATGACTGGTCACAGGCCCGGAACAGATAGTCTAAGTAGATAGTCTGATCCTACCGCTTTACAGCCTCATAGGATAAGATCCTATCCCGAGCATTACGGGGGCGTGACTGAGGGAGACGGTCCCCAGTTTGTCTACAGGTGTGGACATAGTCCTTGAAGGCTCCACCTGATACTGAGCCCGCACAAGTGCTACCACTTTAACTACGAGTAGTCGGGGAATCAATTGCAGGCGACAAACAGCCCACAACGTCATTTCATGTGGTGCCCCAAGATGTATAGGCTGGCCCTGCCTACTCCCTATCCATATATAACCCCTCCCATCCCCTGACAACACCCCTCTATGGGGGTTACCCCTCAGAGAATGGAAAGAGTGGCCATCATCCTATCCTACATATACCCACCTATGTCTATCCATCTAATTAAGATAATATATACACCCTAACCTATTGCCTATATGTACACCCTAACCTAAAGCTATATGTACACCCTAGCTTAGTCCCTACACACATATGTACACCCTAACTAGTTGTTAGATTGGCAGCCGGCAGCAGGTGCCGCCTGGCCAGTCTAGGGATTGCCTCCACACAAAAGGCCTGCAAGCTATCCAGGGCCTCCCGGCTCCCCACCATACTTGTTGGGGACAAGCCCACGATACCACACCTGATACGCAGCTCCTCGTAGTCAGGGCACTCGAAGAGCACATGTTCCGCCAGCTCTACTCCGCCACACGAGCATGGCGTGTTCTCGACACGGAGCCCCAGGGAGTGTAGCTTGGCAGCAAACTCTCCGTGCCCCACCAGGAACTGGGTGAGTTCATGGGTCGGCACCACCCACCTCATCTCCATCCGAGCATTCACCCGGGGGAAGAACCGGTGAGTGAGTCTCCCAGTTACTGCCTCATCCCATTCCGTCTGCCAGGCCGACAGGATGGCCGCACCCAACCCTCTCACCCTCTCGCTGCGGGTGAGAGAGGGACTACCAATGCCCGGCTGCACAAGACCAGGTATCTCAAAATCAATATCCTTCCTGATCCTGTACATCGCCCATCTGCGCCACCCTTCGAATCTGACAGGAAGGACCCCCGCCACCACCGGCATGGCTGACGTTGCAGATGTCCGGTAGGCACGGTTGACCTTCAGCAGGGCACGGCGCTGGAATCGCCCTAGACTCGTCCAATGCCTGATGTTCATCAAGTGTGCCCAGGCCTGGACTCCATACAGCAGCACCCCGAGAAACAGGCCCTTATATAATATATAAGAACCATATTATAATATATAAGTTCTTATATTATAAGAACCAGCTCCCGGTAGCCTACTCCCCATCCAGACCCGGCAAGGCGACACACCTTCATGAACGCGTCCAGAGCTTTCTGTCCAGCCTGCTTAACATGTTCTTCTATCCCCATTCTTTCCCCAAGTGTAATGCCCAGGTACTTGAATGAAGTAACATAGTTAAGCCTCTCACCGCCCACACGAACTATTGGGGGTCTGGCTGCATCCAACCGACACTTAAGCAACATAGTTACAGTCTTATGGGCAGCGATGGTGAGCTTGATGGCCTCACACTTCGCAGAGAGCATCCTCATCAAGCCCTCTGCATCCCCTTCGACCGCCGCCCGGCTACAGACGGACAGACGGCCAAATGTATATTCGATTTTTGGAATCTACGTACTTTGAAGTGTAAACCAACAAATTTTGAGGGGTGGTTAAAAGTTTTTTACCATACGCCGTACGTGGCATTTTCCTCAGTGGTTAGTTGTGCCGCAAAGATTTTGGTTGATGTAACTTCTAAGGGTTGAAAAATAAGGGTCGACATTTTGAAAAAAACCTAACTAAAAAAAATTGTAGGACAAATCATTCACTCCCCAGGCAGGTTTTCTATACATATTTGTGAAAAACCCATGTTAGCAGAAAAATACAGCCTCAAAGCAAGATGAGATGACAACTGATAACAGATGAAAGCATCCATCGAGTTGAATCAAAACTTGTCATGACCAGAGAAAATAAAATCTATGTGCCTGGTCATGGTTGAGAAATGGAAGGGGTAAACGGATGAGTCCTGTATTTTTACACTACTGAGCATGCGCAGATGGGGCACAATCTAAAAAAACCTGTTACTATTGGTAACTCCAGGGTCCAAATTGTTTGCGCCCTAGCGTTTCCTTGGCAACGTGTTTTTTCCCTAAACATAGGAAATTCGAGAGTAGACAATCGATTGTTGGATTACCTATCGATTCCCTCCTACTTCTTCTTCTTCTCTCTAGTTCCATGGTGCTGGTTGTGTGGAGAGCCTCTGATGACCAACTTCCACTTTCTATTTTAACCATGGATACTTGACATAATAATTACTTGTCAGCGTAAAATTATTTTACACTTGTAAAAGATCCACGATTCCACTAAAAAAAAAAAACATTCAACTAGGGATTTTTTTCTACTTTGGGGAGAAAACTTTTCAAAGCAAGTTTTTTCAACTTTAAGGTTAAAGTCTTATTTTTAGGGAAACTTTCCCGGGACTAGCCCCTCAGTTGTCTTATGGACACCACGCCCCTGATCTGAACTAATTCATGAAACTGACCTTTACTGTCTTCCAGTATATTTTAGAGATGGGTCTTGTTTTCACCTCGGGATACGGGAGAATAAGCACGGCACATAAACAGTATTAGAACGGGTATATTAATCGGTACAGTGCGGTAATTAAACGGTTTTGAGCAGCAACAGAGTAAAACGGATGATTTCGGTGATACAATTAGGGATGGCAACGATATATCGATATATGAAATATATCGATATATTACGTTTGATATATCGATATATTTATATCGATATAGAGAACCGATATTATCGGTCAACATCGATATATTTACCGATATATCGCGACCTGTTTTCATTTTGTTTTTTTTTTTTTTTTATTAAAAATTCAATTTTGAATTGAATGGATGAGAAGGGACGCCTATACCTTTAAAAACATCAAGTAATTTTATTCCAAATTTTGTAGGTACCTAGTGATGGGTTGATTTCAGACTGTTGACCTCAGCTCAGACATGATTGTGTACATGAATGTTTGTGTACACCTACAGTGGCTATCAAGGCTCAGTAAATTACTTGACTTGAATCAAAAGTAATAGAGGCTCGTCTAGATTAAAACTACTTACTATACGAAGTGAAGCAGGTTTTCACAACAATTATTTTCAATTTTGAAGGATCATGATTGTCTACTGTAGACAATGATTGTATACTGTAACAGTATACACCCCTGTCAATTTATAAATTAATTTAACATTGCAATGACGTTTTCGCACTTTTTTCCAGTTTTTAAACAATGAATTTCGATCATTCATACCCAGTAACTTTTGAAAGTAGGTTAATATTAATTTCACCAGGTTTTTTCAAATATAACTTCCGATATGTTGAGTATATCGATAACATTTCTTCCAAAATGATGTTAGGTAGTAACTTTTCAATTCACCTACCTACTTACTTCTTCAAGTTTTTCCAAGTAGATACTCCGATATGTCCATAAATGTCATCCTAAATGAATTTTATATTGTTTTAAAACGATTAAATTCACCTACCTACTTCACACGTTTTTAAAGTAGATCTTCCGATGTATCGAAATATCGATATATTTTCTCCGATATATCGAATGTATCGATATCTCATTGACGATATATCGTTTGATCGATTTATCGATATGTTTCATTCGATATGCCATCCCTAGATACAATGTTCTGGACTGAGGAAAGATGGCGGAGCAATTCGGAACCCGGGTGTTGTAGCAGTGTTGCTCTGAATTAGTACGTTCGGGGGTGAACTTAATCGGTGATAATCGGTAATATTCAATGTTCTTCTATTGTGCAAAAATATACTTGTACTGGTTCTTGTAATCTGGTTTACGGATAATCGGGATATGGTTTTTTTTATCGGGTTGAGAACGTGGCAGAATAGGGCGGTGGCGCCTCGGAACTGGGTCTAGGCGGTTGATTTGAATTCACCGTTCGTGAAGCGGTGGTGAATTCAAACAGGTCTGATATGCGGGTTTTTCTTACACAATAGCTGAAGTATCAAGGTAACCAAAAGAGTATCAGTTTTAGCTTAAAAGTGACGCAGAATGCTTAAAAAATCGGAATTCCAAATAGATACCTCAGGACATTAAGGTTTAATTTATGATTGATTGATATGATTAAAATAAGTGTCATGCTGTCATATTGACAATGCAATTTCTCCAGTTATCAATTTTATTATAAATTCTGCTACACCTAAAATCTCGAATGTGGTGAACCAAACGTTCAATGCGTCCTAATTCTTAGCAGGGACTTCATTGCTTTTCTAGGCAATAGTAGAAGGTACCTACCAAGTTATGGTAAGTAAGCGTCATTGAGAAAGCTTTACTGCCTTCCTGACTTGGTTGGCGGTCTTAGAAATATTCCACCATTACCGCAATACGATCACAGATAGAACTGCTCTCGGAGAAGGCGCTCCAGCGAGTAATTACGATCCTGATCCTCAAGGCGCGTGGTGCACGCACGATCCTCACCTTCGACCTTCAACCTGAACTGCAGACATAATAACCTGGGATTAGACGCATATTTACATCGATGGGCGTGATGGAGTTCGCCAACTAGTTTGCTCTGGCTAGGAAGGGCAAAGATGTACGATAACTGCTGGTTCGTTTGGTTGGGAATGATTGGTCCGGAAGAAGGCCTTGATATGAGAATAACACTTGTATTGGGCTCAAAGAAGCCCTGTCTTCTGAATATGTACTGAAACTGATCATGGAGTTTACGGTAACAGTATTGGTGCAGGCTTCAAATTATAGAACTGCTCCGCGAACGATGCCTGTGAAGGCTTCATTACGCTCTAAGATTGGGTCGCCTTGCAACCTTTCTCCTGGTAATAAATCTCTCCCATTATTAAATATACGATCAACCAGTCAATCGATTTTTTCACGGGCATTTTTCGTAGGCAATTGAACAATTAAGCAAATGGTTTCGGTCCAGTGTACTCAATGAATGAATGAATGAATGTTTTTTATTTGCCATTCCACACAAAGTGCATCGACAATAGTCAATAAAATATAAATATAAAACAAAACATAACATTGTAATAGGGCTAAACAAAACAATGGGATATTAGAAAGGGCACACGAGTAAAAAAAAAGAACGAGAGATCAGATCCTCCAGAAGACCAAGGCAGCGGAGCCCAGCCGGGCCCGGACCCACCCACCATGGCGGCTCCCGGACCGTGTACCCATACCGGGCAACGGTCTTGTCTGCGGTGCAAACCTTGCACGGGGAAAACCATCAAGAGGGTCGCACCCGGGCCGGCCAAGACCCCCCGACCCAGACGCCGCAGCCAACGCCCACATGCAGGAGGAATCAACAATTTAACAAGAGTGATAACTATAATCATGACTAAAAAACAAACTGACTAAAAAAGCAACTGAAAGATCAAATAAAATTTTCAAAAAATCTAAAATACTAACAATAAATAACAGAAAAACCACTCAAATGAAAACAATAATTTTGCCCTATTGTTATATTTAAAACATACCCTAATCTAATATCACATCATTCTTACTATTATCACAAAACATCACAATAATAAATAAATAAATTCCTACATAGATATAAGCTTGACTGAACTGAGTACTTTGATAAATTTTCCTCAGGCAGCAGCACGTCATAAAATAAAATAACTAAAGTATGGTAATCAATAAATTAAGAATAAAATTTAGCTTCTTTAATAGCTTCAAAAAATTCATCAAACGTACCTATAGGGAGCAAGTTCGCACAAGAAAAAACCAATTTTCTGCTTGAATTTTTTTTTTCAAATTCTTTTAGTTCATTCGGGATCACATTATAAAATTTAATCCCCCACCATCTGGTAGCGTTTCTTGAACAATTCAACCTGGTAAACGGAACTGTCAAAGCTAGAACATTCCTAGTACCATACTTGTGAGATGCAGTGTGAAACTTATCAATATTTGAGTGTATGTAGACAACGCATTCCAGAATGTAAATAGCAGGGATCGTCTAAACTTTCAAACTAATGAAGGCCTCTCTGCAGTCAGCTCTGTAACTGAGTCCCGAAACAACTCGGAGTGCTCTTCTCTGACATCCAAAAATAATTTTAGCTGACGGACAATGACCCCAGCAAACAATAGCTTTTAAGTGTTTGTGGTCGCTAGAGTAACCACCCATCTGATCCCTGAAAGCGCAAGCCATTTTTCATTGAGAATCAGGCTGAAATGCTTTATATTCCATTCATATTAGCCCCAAGACTTGAAAAAACATGACAGTCAGTTTGTGAAAGCTTCTGTTTTGTTATAATTCAGGTTTCCTGGTGGTCAATATGGCGACCACAGAACTTCCAGGACAATGCACTGATTGTAAACAAAGTACGGCTCTCAAGGCTTAGTGGTCTCTATAATGACCACACTTTCATCGGGGGCGATACGCGGTCATGGAATAAATGCGCAGAACCTCAGAATAAGATTTTTATTCATATATTTTCATTCATATTATTCATTCATATTATTTCATATATTTTATTCATATATTTTTTTATTCATTTATTCATATATATATTTATGTTTGACGGTATTCAGCTATAGACATCACAGCTCTGGGAATTAGTCTGATCACAATGGTCATGCGCTTATTTAGAAGCGTTGACGCTTATTTCAATCACAGAAAAGATATCAGGAACTAGAAAAAATTTGCTAGTAAGGCACAAAGAACCACTATATTTACAAAATCGTTTGCCCAATACAATGCAAGGGTTCAATTCACAGTCTTAGGTTATACAGTCTTTGCGAAATTAGATCAAATATGATATCAGTGGTGGAGCAAATGTGCTACCTATCTATATTATAATCTCGATTTACAAATAACTAAATTAGAAAAATATCAGAATGAAAGACTAGCAGAACGAACAAAAGAGTTAGGAAAGGATTAAAAAATTACTTGAGTTGACAAAAGTGTTGAAAATTTAAAAACTTTTAACACAAGGAAGACACTCTCAATTTCCATTCATGTGGAATGGAGCGTAGCACTTTTTGCACAATGCCACAAGACAGTCTTTGCAAGTCAAATTGCTCCGTTTCGGATTGCTTCGTGTGCTGCAATAGGCGCATCTGCGATATGTACCGATGAAAGGTTGATGGCTCAAAACGTCGGCGCTGGTTGAGGCTTCTTTGTCAATGTGATCGGCCTTTACCATTTTTTTTTTAATTTGGATTTCGTGACGACAAGGTTCGAAGTGGTTTTTTGGGGGGCCCTGTTGCAGAAGTTACCAATTAACTGGTCGGCGAGCTGGTCTCTGAATAAAAGTTGGGAGTAATTGGGTTTTTTGCGGGCAAGCTTGGAGCATTCCTTCATGAGGATGAAGCTATTTACAATCGATGCGTCAATGAGGTAATAGAAAATTTTGAACCACCACCTCCTCGACTTCCATGAAATGGAGTATTCAGAATGCAGCTGATCGAATCTGTCTACCCCTCCCATGTACATATTGTACGATTTGATAGACGATGGGCACTTCACTCGCTGCTTTTCACCAGTACGCGTCTTACGTTCGACATGCTCGTGTCTTGAGGGATCGTGGAAAGTAGAGATGACGTTTACACACTTCTTGCCTCGATCGCGCCATCTCGCCACTCCTATGTTTTTGTCTGCGGCAAAGTCGCTCTCTCCAAATTTCATTTCACTGTCTTTTTTCATGACTGAGGGGAAACCTTTACGATTGGGTAGGATCGTACCGCATGCGAAAATTTTTCCTGCTAGTAGTTTCAGGGCTAAAATCACAGAACTGAAGAAGCGGTCATAAAAAACGCAAAATCCCTTATTTCGAAAGAGTTCAGTCAAACTTAGAACGACCCGTTCACCCAGTGAAATTGCTTTGCTGTCGCTTTTCCCTTGATAAATTTCGAAACGCAGAAGGTAACCTGTTGTAGAACAGCACAACGCCCACACTTTGAACCCTCTTTTTATCGGTTTGAGGGGCATGTATTGCTTCAACGATGTCCTTCCCTTGAAAGGGACCATCGACTCATCCACCGATAGAAAACGACCTGGGTTGAAGCTGTTAAAAAAATTCTCATTGAGTCCATCAATAAGAGGTCGAACTTTGAACAGCTTATCAGTATTCGGAGTTCCTCGTGGAGGCATCTGTGTGTTGTCGTTCAGGTGAAGGTTCCGCAATATTTTTAGGAAGCGCTTGATCGGCATTACTTGGGCGATTCTCTTCACGTGAAAGTTTTGTTTGATGGACCAGTACAGCTTCAGGGAGGGTAGGCGATGGAATCCCATGATTATCAACATGCCCAAGAAGGCATGGAGTTCTTCTACAGTCAAGTCCAGAGTTCTCCCACACTGTGTCGCGTATAAGTTCGACTGATCAACAATGTTCTGTATCAAGGATGTTCCTAAGATTGATAGAAAAATGAACATTGGGCTGCAGATGTCGACAGGGATTTTGGGTCCAAACGGTTCTTCAAATTGACTCGCGAGTGTTCCTTCCCCACTGAGGGCAGGTAGGTTGATAATCCGCTGGCTCTGGCTGTTCGTCTAGCTCTTCCATCAACTCTTCTACATTCTCAGCAACGGCGTCATTGAGGAAGTTCGGAGGCACGGGATCAATGTCCATAAAATCTGGAGGTACTAGATCTTCCTCAGGGAAAACTTCTTCATATGCAAGTTGGATCGAAGATCTTGTTGATATTCCTGGAAAATCATACGATTTTTGTTCAAGTACATACTGGTAAGGAATTCAATTGCTGGGAGGGGGTGGTTGTAACCTCTTACCACTCAAAATATTCATGTGTTAATTATCTGGGCAAATAAGAACTTGTGTTTGAAAAAAATAGGTTCATTTTACCTAGGTAGGTATCTATCACAACATTTCAAGTAACAGAACTAGGTATGTACCTACCGATACTGGGATGTATTTCTGCGTCGTCTGCGTCAGACTCTCCTCCAGCATCACTGTCGTACGCTTGTTCCTCGGTAATACCCTCCTCTGCGAAGAAGCTGTCAATCTCATCGATGGTTTTGCCTTCTATTTCTTCGAGCGTCAACGTCAATCTTTTCCTCGACATTCTAAAGCAGAAAATTTATAATTTTTGATAAGAGGTCAGGCACAGAGGTTCTATAACTTTCCATCAACTGAAATGCCTAGGTACTGGTACCTATTACCTCCTACTCACCTACATGACAAGAATGTATGGCACAGAATTCTCAAATCCGCCACTGATTTTGGGAGACCCATAGTTGAAACGCTGAAGGCTTTGTGGTCGCTACAGCGACCACCTCTACTTTTCACATGGCATCGGGACTGGAGCTCGGATTATCCAAGCCGAACATAATTTCGATTGGAAAAACACTCCAAAGCGCGTATTAGGTTTCAGATTCATGAAACCGAATTGATTTGACCATGAGAAGAGTTTTCATTAGTGAAAAAATCGGGGAAACAGGAGTGATGTCGGGGTTATCAGCATGGGAATCAGATGAAATACCAATGTTTTCAATCTAAATGTAAGTTTTTTATGGCTGCAAATACTTGATTGAAGTAAAGTACATGAAAATCTCTTACTTACCTCAATTGGAAAACCGCCAGCAGAAAATTAGACACCGGAAACATCCACAAACCGGAACCACTTTCACAACCTTCCAGAATCAGGGGCAAGATACTACACATGTGTTATCTCTAGCGACCACATCGATGGTTGGAATCGATCCCACTCTTCGATCGATTATTTTTGTGTTCCTATCGATTCCTTGCAGTTCAAAATATTGATATAGTGGCTCCTTCGCGCACTCTGACTTGGACATTTCTAACTAATGCAGTAAAGCAGGTGGTTAATATAGCGACCACAAATCCTTCAGGGAAAAGTAGTGTTCTGTTCCTTGAACCCTAAAGGGTTAAGCTGCTTTGCAAAGAAAGACTGCATGGTATGCTGCAAGGACTGCTTTTCCTGACAATTTATCAGCAAGTCTACGGATCAGAATGTGGAGCTATTCAAAAGGTTTGCCAAGCTCAAGCAGTGCGCATTCCAATTAAGCTTTGGGTCCACTTGAACTCCCAGAATTTTAACTTGCTGAGCATTATTTTCAAAGAAAGACAGGCTCCTCGAACCAAAGAAAATATTCTTATTTTTAGCCTCATTTACGGCCAAGCCATTCATCCGAAACCAAGCGGTCACATCAGATTTTGCTTGGGAAGATCTTGTTGTCAATGTCTCACCATCGAGGTCCGTCAACAGAAGTGAAGTATCATCCGCGAACAGCACAGAGAAGTCATGTATGGAATCAGGCAAATCATTTATGAAAATAAGAAAAAGAATCGGTCCTAGGACCTACTCCCTGATCCTACTCACATTGAATGGTTCGAAAACCAAATTCAAAACGATTGGTTATTCCCACGATCCCGTGGTTGAACGCTATAATTTAGTCATCCACACTTGTGTAGACAATTATGTAGCTTGCGGCTGACCCAAGATTGAACGGTTTGAGTCCTATAAATATTTGGGCGTAGTGATTGGCAGTAGATTATTGTGGAAGGAGCATATAGATTATTTGTATCGTAGGTTGAGGAAATTTGTCTACATAATTTTACTCAGTACGATCAATTTTTCCAAGTGATAAGCTAAAACTCGTGTACACTGCCCTTTTTGAATCACTTCTGCAATTTGGAGTGATAGCTTGGTGAGGAACGGTTGATTATTTCGCAAAAGGCAGTTCTGAAAGTTTAGGTACAGTACTGAAACCTAGATGATATTTTACAGAATAGCTACTCCAAAGTGCTAAGGTGTTCTCACTTCGTCAAATCTATGAGAAGGTTGCATTATTGTTCTTTCACAAAAATCATAATGTTCTGCATCCAGTGAACTCTGTCAGTCAATATGAAACAAGATTCAAGTTTAAGGGCAATGTGGTGAATATGCGTCCTCGTATTGGGCTTTTCACCCGGAGTCCTCTCTCCGTAATCTTGAATCTTGTAAATAAAATAACTACGGAGATGAGATTACTAGGAAATTTCAGCAGATTTAGATATAAAAAAACTAGGCTCATTACTACTGGTCAGACAGACTTTATCGAGGGTTTTTTTATTAGTCAGTATGCGAATGAGATATTTCGAATTTTCTTTGTTCGTCTTTGGCAGATGTATTTGGGATAAGGTGTAAATTTAACTATTTTGAACTTAATATAGGAGTAGATATTGACTCTTGGTGACAGCATGGCACCAGTATATTGACTGCAATTTATCAATTTATATTCTTCTATCATATCTAAATAATATATATATGTCAAAAATTTCATTTCATCTATAAAAAGCATACTCTGATTTTGGTTTATTATTTTCAATACCTAATGAACCTTTGGAATCGACGAAGAAAAAAAAATTTTAACACCCCCTTAAAATTTGATGGTTTACGTTTCAAGGTACGTAGAATCCAAAAATCGAATAAAAATTTGGCCGTCCGTCCGCCGTACGCCGTCCGCCGTACGCGGCACTTTTGCCACTTAGCATTGACCGATTTTGATGAAATTTGGATGTAGGCTCCATTTGGGGTCTAGTTGTGCCCCGAAGCTTTTGGTTCATGTAGGTCACGTCTAAGGGTTCCAAAATCAATTTTGAAATTTTGAAAACGCCCTAACTCAAAAATTTCGATATAAAGGTATTGTTTTTCCTTCAATTTAAGATTCTATAGAATTTTTAGAATTTTTTGAGACCACGCGGAGCTCTGTAGGACAAACCGTTCGCTCCCTACGAAAATTTAAGGGTTTATATTTAAAAAAAATATATATATATAAATCAAAACACGAGTGTGAATCGCAAAAGAGGCCTAATTTCCGTTCAAATTAGAGATGACCGAAATGCAATCGATAGTTGGTGATTTTGATTTTAACACAGAATGTGTTTTTGCGATGACCTACCGAAAAAAAATCGTCACGAAAAAGCGACAGAAAAAACATCTGGTGATATGTTTATTGGTTGTCATGTTAATGTCAACTCCACATTTATTATTGTTGTTTTTTATTTAACGGATGACTAGTATCGCAAAAACACATTCTGTGTTCCTATGATTTCATACAGAGTATGGAAAAAGAAATAAACCGGGGGGTGCAGGGGGGCGGAGCCCCCCGCCGAGGCGCAAAGCGCCGAGTTTTTTTGAATTTTTTTTTATTTCATTTTTTTTTGATTTTTTTTTTTTTTTGATTTTTTATTTTTTATTTTTCCTTCATATTGGATGGTTGGTGATTTTGTAGACGAGTGATCTATATAGAAAAATAATAAACCATTGTGTAATAATTTGCAGCGTTTTTTATTGACCATAACCAATTTATAATTATATGTATATTTTAGTTAATTAATAATTTTAAATTAAGTCATTGAGTAGAAAAAGAGCTGGTTATTCCATCAGAATATTTCCAACTCTATTTCATTCAATATTTTGTTCTTTTGCTTGCTTTTGCTGTCCTTTCCAGTGTTCAAGTCGTCACTTTGCGAGCATTTTTTTGAGAACTTGAAACAGTGGTATTGTTTTAACATAATATTGCTAATTAAAGTTGTATCACGAGAATTGGCTATGTATCATCCACCTAAAACCGATACGTTATCTTAATTTCCTTGATGGAGGTCTACCCAAAGACTAAAGATGATAAATAGTAGATAAAAATATTATCTCATAATCTATGAGGCTTGTACCTGTATGTAAGAGAAAGGAGTATCAATAGAGATTACCTATTAGATGTTCGGATCCGAACCACGAGGGTACTGATGTATGAAAGTAAGTACCTACTGTAACAGAACTGAGGAGCTATCCCTGAGTCACGATTAGCTAGAACGGGAGTAGTAGTTCCAACGAATCGCGAATCAGGTGTCAGAGTAACTGTTGCTCTGTCACACTCCCACCCTATTTAAATATTTTGAAATTATTTTGGAATTTTGTAAATTGCAAGCTTTATTATGGTGAATCAGATCCTTACCCGTGTCAGGGAAGAACGCCTCTTACATTGCAAACCATACAGAAATAATGGCGCCTCTAAGTTAATTCATTCTTACTATAATACCTATTAAAGGTCTTTAATTAAGGTATTACGTGGGTGGCGATTGTCGAGTAGTCCGAGAACCGTCACTTATTATTATTATTTTTTTAAATGTTTAATTTGTATTTTTGGGAACTGGGCACAGTGCCGCTTACGAACGGGAATTTTTTATTCAATTTTTTGGAATCCATGTACCTATCTAGAAACGTACACCATCGAATTTTGAGGGGCAACTTCTTTGCTCGACTCCAAAGGATCATTATTGAAATAAATAAACCAAAATTGCGCACATCAATCAGACCGGTCCCAAAAGTTACATGAGA
Source organism: Apolygus lucorum (assembly GCA_009739505.2). NCBI lineage: Eukaryota > Metazoa > Arthropoda > Insecta > Hemiptera > Miridae > Apolygus > Apolygus lucorum. The sequence goes on from CM019180.2 coordinate 11,589,218, forward strand.
GGGTTAATCCACCCATATTTAGCTCTTCAGGGCAAATTCGAGCCTACTAACTTCAAATAAGATTACCGCCGAAGGGATAGAAGAGAATAAAAACGTGTATCCGGAGTAAATGGACTGTTCTAATTATGAGATTTTTCTTGTACCTACCACCTGGTGCATCGGGAAGCCCAGAACGTGCGACTGTTTTACCGTTTTGTCGTATCGGATTCCTTTTATCGTCTTCATTATAAAATCAAACCCTACAGGCGGCACATTAGCTATACAAACACGCGAAAAGGCACCGTGGAGCCCGCCGCCCATCTGTCTCAGGGATGTTTCTGTAGGCCGAAGTAGGGGTGTCAAAACTGCGCCCTGAGGCACGCCGATCGCTCCCACACGATCCACGGCCTGAACATATTCAACGTCGTCACACGAATACGACTTGAAGTCTTCGGGAGACCGCCTTATCGGCCTAAGGAGATCGAGTAACACTACACCTACCCAGTTTTTGACTTGCGTGCCCGCCGTTCGGCCCTTTTCATCTCCGTCCGATTGATTTGAGGTTCAATCGTCGGAGAATAATTTCAACCACATGTCTTCCCTCACAGCCAGGTGTTGTTTTATTTACTTTGTTAAAGAAGAATATATTTCAATGAGTTGCTCATTATTTTAACATATGACCGGACTACTAAATTTTTGGGAACACACAAGATCTAAAATGAATAAAACTATTATAATGAATAAAGACACTATCATGTATTATTTTCAATACAGTTATTTTCAATACGTGCTCACTCAAAATTTGGTGGTTTGAATTTCAAGTTTTGTGGAATCCGAAAATCGAATACAAAATTTCCGTCCATCCACTGTATGTGGCATTTTGCCCAGTTGCAGTGAACAATTTTAAAGAAATTTGATATATGGGCTCCATTTGGGGTCTAGTTGGGGCCCGAAGCTTAGGGTTATATTTCAATCGCTTTTAAGCATGAAAAATAGAGGTTGCAAGTTTAAAAACGCTCCAGCTTGAAAACAAGACCTCTACTATTGATTTTTGCTCTAATACTCTCTCTGCAAATGTAAAACCAACTAATTCAAGGTCAATGAAATTTGAAATTAAAACTTCCCTGTTTTGAGACGGAATTATGGCATTCACGACAGGTATCGCGATGAAGGAACAAACCTTGGAGGAAATAAGACGTTATTTGAGTTGAGATTATTACTAGTAATGGGAATAACAATAATTAAGCAATATAGTAGATGGTATCATTGCAGGTTGACAATGCTGTTCAGAAACAGAAGCAGTACAGCCCCCCCCCCCACCATATCGATTTTTTTCTTGTTTTTTAAACCGATCTCTTCTCAGAGACTGAAGGTTCTTAGTGTGACGGAGAGAGCACGCCATTAATACAAAAAATTTTAATCGAACACATTTTAAATGCGGAGAAAGGTGGGAGTGGGAGAGAGGGATGAAGGGAAGATCCTCTATAAAAAGACCAACAGTTGAGGCATGACCCTAGCAGGACACGGGTGGTGATACCACGGAGTACACCTACCGAGATGCCCAACTCGCGCAACTCCGTGGCACATTTCCTGCACCACGACAAGGTTGCAGCCATCACCCCGATGTTGTTTGGGTGCCATTCCTTTCAGCTCCGACACCACTTGCCGTAAGTCATTTATGTCATACTTTCTTATACTAACTCGCTAAGTCTGCTCCATGTCCAAGCTGCCATTGATGACATTGACCAGGATAATAGAAGACTGGTGGGCTTGATGGCAACGATGTCCAGAGACTAGGCATGAGCTACAATCTCTGTCTCTATATCAACTCCAGCCGCTAGATGATGAAGCGCTAGATGACAACCACATACTTCGTATAACGCGGCCCCCTAGAGTACGAGGACATTGCTGCACTACATCATACAGATGCTCATTTTCACATTTTCGCAAAGGGAATGTAATGTCCCACGACTACTCCTTGAACACCGCACGACTAGTTGTACTTATAGGTGCTCCTGTAATACTAACAATGTCATTTAACGACGATCAGAGATGAATATAATAAATAAATCAATTAATTCTTGTTCTAAACCACACCTAATGAACATCTCTCGTCTTCGATTATGTTGCTCTCAGTAACATCCCCTTGCATTACATTGCATTAGAGAAGGTATTGATTTGGGTTGGAGAGGACAGAAACTTGAAACAAATATATTTATAACCAAACAAAAATCCTTTGAAATACCATTCTAGACTACATCTGAATGCCGACGACAGATCGCGATTTCACGGGACACGACGTCCTTTCATCGCCTGATGGAAAGGGAATGTTTCCCTTTATTTATACGTTGACAAGGTGAAAAGGAAGAAAAAAACAGCTCGAAGATGGTGTAGACGCGATAGGGTTTTCCGTAGAAGGAAGATATCGTGTGGGGCATCTCAAACGACGAAGTGTGCAGCTAGGACTAACGATCCCAGCGGATTTGTTACATCTCGTGAAAACGAGCCCTTTTTCTCGGGAGGTTTCGATTGTAAACCACGATTATAGGGATGAGGACTTTTCGGACCCGGCGTTCCGGGTTTATCTGATTTCTTACGGAGGTTTTTGTGGGGAAACGACGAACAGCTTTTTCTCCTAGGCTTTTATTTAAGGGGTGCGGGTCACGCGATTCGAGAAAACTGAGATAAGGTAAGTGAAATATTACAAAATCGTGGAAGAGTGATCAAAACGGAGCATTACCTTCAGAGAGGAATCATGAAGTGAACTGTGATTTGTATCTTCTGAGTTGGTGGGGTAAATATGAAGTAAATTATTTCACCTACGCTTCAGATTATGCCTTGGCAATTCCATTATTTTACAACATTAAACTGGTTTAAAAAATAAAAGTTAGAATTTTAGATTTTTTAATTAGAATTTTTAAATTAGAATAGCTGGAAGCGACTGCGCATGCGCAAACGTGAATTCCTTGTAGGAGCCATAACTTCTACATTTTCCATCCGATCTCGATGAAATTTCCAGGGATTATACAGATCAGTATTTATAGATGGTCCCCTATGAAAATCACCACCTTCGGACTGATAGTCTCTATATTTTTCATCCGATTTCGTTGTAATTTTCAGGGTTATGCGGATTGAGGTGTAAATTGTCCTGTATGGGAACCATTGCTCCTGGACTGATAGCACCGATTTCGACGGTGTTCATAGATGGCCTGGGTTGAGTAGGCGGTTCCCTAATTCGGTAGTGCAATTGAAGTTTTGAGATGAACTACTATGCATCGGATCATCTATACAATCGGGTTATGCATACGAGAAAGCTATGTGCCACACCCACTTGGCAAACTTTTTTTTATAAAATAAGAATTGGCCTGATCACTATACATATATTTTTTAATTGGTAGGCATGTAGGTTTGGTCTTCCGATAACGGCACTTTCGACCAAAGACAGATCAGAAAAATACAGGTGAATTTTGGGAAAACTTATTTTGTAAATTAATCGGTACATCCTCATTCCTGGAAATGCCTGTCTTATGGAGGTAGCGTGTATGTATAACAATATTAGTGCATACACCCACCAATTGCGTGCACACCTAAAATATGCTGAAAATCTGGGATAATTTCTGAAACACTCTGAGAAGAAATTTTGAAATGGGCTGTACTTTTAGAAGTTGATGAAGTTTATCACTACCATGGGTTCTTTCATTTCAGTAATACATTTTTGGTGTACCTCTGTTGTTAAAATTACAAAATATGTTTCGAACTTTTAAAATGTACAAAATATAACACCTGGTGTTCTGACCAACAACTAACTCAACCAAAACTACCCCTTTCCCCTAGTAAAAAAGAAAAGTAGGGTCTTGAAAACGAACAGGGGGGTTGACAAGCCTTCCTCACGAAGTGATTTTTCGTTGAATTATCTAAGGCTCTTGCCTACTTGGATTCCCGTCTTGATCTTGCGTGGCCTGAGCTGTATCTTGAGGCAATAGATCTTCTCCCATTGATTCTGCAGGTCTTGTGTGTTCTTGCCTAGTTAATTCATTTGTTACAGGTAGTTGTTCTGTTACTTCTTCATTTTCGGTAAAATCAGGGTTGAGCCGTTCAACGCTGATGCTCACGTCTCTGCTTTTCATTTTGATAGTATACGTTTTTTCTTTCCGCTCCATCACTTGAAACGGTCCATCATACGGTGGCTGGAGTGGCTTTCGGATGATGTTATTTCTCACGAACACATTTTTGCACTTATCCAAATGAGGGTGAATGAATAGCATTTTAGGTATGCCAGCTGTTACTTGTACTCTCAAGCCATGGCTTTCCTCAGGTTTGTTACAAAACCTGGAGTTGGCATTGTGGGTTGAGTTAGTTAGTACTGATGTGGATCTGTATACCAACTCGGCACCACTGCATCCAAGATCTTCTTTCGCTGCAAACCAAATTCCCAACAGGACTGTGGGGAGTACATCGACCCAGATTTTTTAGCAGCAATAAAAAATAAATTAAATTAATTGTAGTGGAAGGACCACAAAATTATGCACTTCTTCATGCAGAATAGAAATATTGTATGTCCAGATCAACAAGTTCTTGAGATTAGGAATGTATTATTACGATGATTAAATACTTAACCTAATGAAGGCACCCAAAAATTTTTATAACTTTGAAATGAACTTGATTGTGAAGCGAAAATATGGTAAGTAGGTAGTGATAATGGAAAACCTATGCTTTTTCGTTACTCAGTACTTATCAGTACGATTGCGTACTGATATTAGAACGCTGCAAATTATTACACAATGGTTTATTATTTTTCTATATAGATCACTCGTCTACAAAATCACCAACCATCCAATATGGAGGAAAAATAAAAAAATTAAAAAAATAAATAAAAAAATCAAAAAAAAATCAAGATCACCAACCATTGATCGCATTTCGGTCAGCTCTAATTTGAACGGAGATTAGGCCTCTTTTGCGATTCACACTCGTGTTTTGATTTATATATATATATATATATATATATATTTCAATATAAACCCTTAAATTTTCGTAGGGAGCGAACGGTTTGTCCTACAGAGCTCCGCATGGTCTCAAAAAATTCTAAAAATTCTATAGAATCTTAAATTGAAGGAAAACAATACCTTTATATCAAAATTTTTTGAGTCAGGGCGTTTTCAAAATTTCAAAATTGATTTTGGAACCCTTAGAAGTGACCTACATCAACCAAAAGCTTCGGGGCACAACTAGACCCCAAATGGAGCCTACATACCAAATTTCATCAAAATCGGTCAATGCTAAGTGGCAAAAGTGCCGCGTACGGCGGACGGACGGCCAAATTTTTATTCGATTTTTGGATTCTACGTACCTTGAAACGTAAACCATCAAATTTTGAGGGGGTGTTAAAAATTTTTTTTCTTGGTCGATTCCGAAGGTTCATTATTGAAAATAATAAACCAAAATTTGGCGTCCGACCCGTTTCAAGAGCGTTGTGAGTGTACAAACATTTGTGCATCAGAACAGAATGATGTGTTGTTCGTGATTTTTCATTATTTTCGTACAATTTCGTGCTGGTTGAAAATTTCGAAGTCTCTTCTCGTTTCAATAGCTCTGTTGCGAGTCTAGAAACATGTAAGTCTTTCTAAGTCATGTTTTTATTGTAAGACTTACAATATTGTATTAAACTTAGTTTAATTTTCTCCAAGATCTCAGAGGCTACGAAGTAGGTATGAATGTATTCTGTTCCTATTTGATAAGTATACATACGAAAACTATATCCGTAAATGGCTTGAATCGTGGTTGTAGGCAACATACTCAAATCAAACAGAACAAAAACATTGGCATACTGTGATTTCTCAGCTAAAGGAGAGTGACTGTGCAGATATAACATGACAGGATTTTAATTTACAGTGTGGTAGAGCAATGTGTAACATCAACGCCTCTTTCAGCTCTATCTCTACTCTTCATCTCAGATCAAGATATCGTTCCAAACGCTTCTAACTGAATAGCCACTGAAAATGTGATTCTCCAGTAACCTCTTATCGTCTCGAAATCTTTCGTCCACCTTCGAAATCCACTTCTGCAAAAACCGTAAAGACGGTACGCAGAAAAAACGCTCTACTAGCATCTGCTGCCCGAAGACATTTACGGGGGTTTTTCTTGAAAAATTCTAGAATGGAAGAGCATCTGCCCGGTTCGACGTGATTTAGACCCGAGATAAGATATTGTGGGCAACGGCACCCACAATAGGGCCGCACCATTGTAGGGGACTTCAGCCAGTGCTAATCCAAATATTTTCTCACTCCTGTCACTCACAGTACAATTCACAACTCTTTTTCCGGAGAGAGGAAACGTCTTCTGCAAGTTTCAAATAAAATTGCCGATGATTTATGGAGGTTTGAAATATGACGATAGTAAAAGTGTAAATCCTTGTAAGGCGGAGAATAGACATTTTTCTAGGGAAGAAAAAAACTAGTTTCAGACGTTTTCTGTTTCTCTTATGGATGTATCTCTCATGTGCACAAATTTCGTAAGTATTTATTCCGATATTAATGACTATGTTTTGTATCAAACCTGCACTCGACTTGCAAAGTTTAACACTTCTGCTATCGATGATTTTTGGCAAATCTCCAAGGAACATGAAGCTTTGCAATGAATTCAACATTTTCAATTCGTTTTGGAACATTCTAAAACGATTCCTGAAGTTTTTTCCAACAATCATTTGTACATATTTATGTAAATAACGATGTCACTCCAGACGATAACTTGAGTAATTGTTGATAACACTAATCAAATTGTGATGTATCCTGCGCATTCCTGCAGACCAGATAAGACAAGAGTCGTTTTCATTTGTACCTCAGTGTAGCTCGAGCAGCCGTTATTAAAACATCCGTATTCGCATCTCTTCTTTTTATTCAAAACACCTCACAAATTATTCTTCATAACAAACAGGAAGAAGAATTCGTTAGCCAGAAATTTTGTTCAACACTGAAAGGTCCAAATTACAAAAATATACCAAAAACGTATTTTAATGGTTTTTATTTTCAAAACCATAATAATTATAGTAATATTAATGATACATTTTTAGATATAATTAGAATTTCCGAAATTAAAAATTGTAAAAAATAGATGAGTTTTTTTAAATTTTGGTTTATTATTTTCAATAATACACCTCTGGAATCGACCAGGAAAAAAAGTTTAACCCCCTCAAAATTTGTTGGTTTACGTTTCAAGGTACGTAGAATCCAAAACGCTGCAAATTATTACACAAAGACCAAATTATCACAAATATTATCACGCAATTATTACGCAAATTATAACACAAAGAGCAAATTATTTTTCTATATAGATCACTCGTCTGCAAAGAACACGGCTTTGCCATTATTACCACCAACCAACATGAAGGAAAACATCGATCGCATTTTGGTCAGCTAAAATTTGAACCCATTTTGCAACGCGATCGATGTTTTTCTTCATACTAGTAGGTGGTGGCAATGGCAAAGTCGTGTTCTTTGCAGACTCTTTGCAGACGAGTGATCTATATAGAAAAATAATAAACCTATGTGTAATAATTTGCAGCGTTTCTAACAAGGCGTTGACTGCATAATTATTTTTAAAGGTTCGTGCTGTGAGCCACACCCTCAAGACTGACTTCCCTCTCATGAATCTGAAATTTAGATTCTCTCAACCACAGCTTTAAAGATTTCTTTGAAAATTCGATCGTGCTGCATGAATAGACTTTCCTTGATGTAGATACACGAGAGACAATGTCAGTCGAAATCGGATCATCGCCGTATTTTTACTACTTTTCGGTGGAAACGGTGTCTCATAATCGGACTTGTCAGCTGGGACGGTCGTAAAATACTTCTTTCCTCGTTGGACATCTCTTTTTGGAGTTCCATCATGAGCGAGGTGTAAATCCTCTTTTCTTCTGGTTTGTAGGATTATAGTCATTTTACAACGACATGCCACACCTGAGGGTAGGGAGAGGAAGTTCAACGAACCAACTAAATTTTCAGAACTCAAATGCAACGGGATGTTTCAATGAGCATGCTAATTCTGTGATTCAAGTACGATAGTTGGATGGTCCTAAGCAACAATTACCTAATTAATGAATAGCCCACGAATTTCCTGGCTGCTCTCCTCCATTCATCATGTATTGATATCCAATAATAAACGTTTGTATCTAAAACGAATAGCTCGTAAGTCAATTTAAGATTAAGGTCGAATTTTTTTTAAGCAAATAAAACCACCCAGCCGATCAATTCTCGTTGAATGAGCAATTATTTTGCAATTTATGAGACCCACGTGTAAGTACCTATCCCATAGCTTACTCGAGAGGACACGCTTTCCCCAACCCCACCTACCCACGATCTTCAGGGGAGGCTCGAGCTGTGATAATAGCTGCGAAAGAAGAGCAAAGAGGGCCAATTCAGAGTGGAGTTGCGATAAAAGCGAATCAGTGCAATCAAATCTTGGAGACTCGAATCTTTTGATTAAATTCAGAAAAATGTTTTGGCTGATGGGCCGACGGTCAAAATTGTCTGTCCACAATAAGCTTATAATGCACAAGCAAGTCCTAAAGCCTGCCTAGACTTACGGTGCGCAACTGTGGGGGTGCACAGCCCAAAGTGATCAAGATATAATTCAGCGATTCTGAGATGCTGCGTTGATGCATGCAGATACTTTAGCAATGACAGACTTCACTACGAGCTGAAGATTGATTCTGTCAATGAGGTCATTCTCAGCCAAGCCATGAATCACTTTTGAGGCTCCAAGATCATGTAAAAGAGGATGTCGTCCAGCTTCTCAACACAGATGATCTGCTTAGAAGACTTAAGAGAACCAAGCCACACGATCTAATTTACTTAGTGTGACCATCTCTAAGTTTAAATTTCAGGACAATGGGAACTAAGTGAGGTATCTTAGCGCCGCAGTCGGTCGTCGTTCGTTCTTCGTTCCGGGTCAGTAATTCACGAAATTGAAGGCGCAAACACTTAAAACGTTGTAACTAAATTTGAAATTTTTAGGATTTCAGAAATTCATTAGTTCACGGCCGTAGAGAATTGGAAAACTTGAATATTGCTGCTGGAATCATCAAAATCGAATAATAATTGCCATATAAAAATGGGAAAAACCGTTAATTCAGTTATTTTTTTCCCTTGAAATGTAGCTAAACTTGAAATTTTCAAGGATTTTAGAAATTTATCAGTCCATGGGATTGGAAAACGCTGCAAATTATTACACAATGGTTTATTTTTTTTTATATAGATCACTCGTCTACAAAATCACGAACCATCCAATATGAAGAGAAGAAGAAAAAAAAAAAAAAAAATCAAAATCACCAACCATCGATCGCATTTTGGTCAGCTCTAATTTGAACGGAGATTAGGCCTCTTTTGCGATTCACACTCGTGTTTTGATTTATATATATATTTCAATATAAACCCTTAAATTTTCGTGGGGAGCGAACGATTAGTTCTACAGAGCTCCGCGTGGTCTCAAAAAATTCTAAAAATTCTATAGAATCTTAAATTGAAGGAAAAACAATACCTTTATATCAAAATTTTTTGAGTTAGGGCGTTTTCAAAATTTTAAAATTGATTTTGAAACCCTTAGAAGTGACCTACATCAACCAAAAGCTTCGGGGCACAACTAGACCCCAAATGGAGCCAACATACCAAATTTCATCAAAATCGGTCAACGCTAAGTGGCAAAAGTGCCGGCGGACGGCGGACGGACGGCCAAATTTTTATTCGATTTTTGGATTCTACGTACCTTGAAACGTAAACCATCAAATTTTGAGGGGGTGTTAAAATTTTTTTTTCTTGGTCGATTCCAAAGGTTCATTATTGAAAATAATAAACCAAAATGAAAGATTGCCGCTGGAATCATCAAAATCGAACAATAATTGCCGAAGAAAATGGGAAAAACATGGAAAACCCGTTTATTCAGTACCAATGGGTCAGTTTACCAGTCAATGGGTAGTTTTTCCCATTTTTCTTTAGCAATTATTGTTCGATTTTGATGATTCCAGCGGCAATATTTCAGTTTTTTAATTCCCTAGGGCCATGCACTAATGAATTTCCAAAATCCTTCAAAATTTCAAATTTAGGTACAACTTTTCAAGCTCGGCTAATGGTTATTGAAGAGTAGGGGTGAATTATTTGCCCCTTAGGAACCGACCTTACGACTCTAAGAACCAGGCATATATTACATGTATGTAGCATTAGGGAAATAGACAATCTATATCATTCAATATGTAGATCCAGTGCTCTTTGTTCTGTGATATTGTGTGAGTAGAAGGCTCAATAGCATTGACTGGCTCTATCCCACCCTCGTGCATGATATTGGGCTAATTATGATAGTTTTTCATTATGACAGAAATTTGCAACTGAAAAACTCACCTTTTCAAATGGGTGATCTTTACAAAAAACAATTGACAGTTGTGTATCAATTTGCAGCGTAATAATATTGGTCGAAAGAAACTAGAGTGTCCAAATGACGCAGAAAGTGAAATAGTTCTCCTAGTTTGGTTGAGTCATGAAATATTACAGTAAAATTCTAGCCATGATGGTATCAAATCCTGATTCACTGGTCGATGGATACTTAATTCTATCAGACCTCAACAAAAAATATCCATTTCTATCAAAAAGAAGAATTCCACTTCAAAATCACCTCCTAATAGGTTCAATTTACTAACAAATACGGATGAACTGAATTATATGAAATGCATGAGATCTTCGTTAGATGCGATTTATCAAAAGAAAACACGAAACGCGTTAATTCCAAACCCGGATCTCCTCTCCTTAATTAAACGTTCTTTTTCGGAACCAGAATACGAGTTCGTAAATCGGTTTGGACTCTCGCAAAACATCCCTTTCGGTCAATTGCGTTCAAAAACGTTTTCCACCTCGAAAACAGTCGGTTCCAATTTACCGAGTCTCCGCTGCCGTTAATTCATTGACCGAATTTCTTCGGTCCCGAAAATGCACAGCACCTTATCTGGTTCGTCTTAAGTTATGCTAACGATCTAGAAGGCCTCGCGCGACTTGCGGTTTTTTTCAATTTGTTTTTTTTTCGTTTTCTTTTCCGCTCAAAGTTCATTATCGTTACCCGTACAGTTCGGCACGTGAGGTACGACCAGTCGTTACCGAGTTTGGCCCGTTTTTTAGGGCTTTTTTTCCTCCTCAAGCGGTTCTTATAGCCCTATATATACGATTGAAACGACAAAGAACGGGTTGAAGGGTTTAACCAGAATTTTTACAGGCCTCGACCACCTTTTCAACGGTTGCAGTATAGCAATATTTTTTTTGGAGCGGCTTAATTCGAAATACGACTTGGTTTTCGAACTTCGGCCATTTTGTCCGTTTTTATTCGAGTCGTGATCTCGTTTAATCGAAAACGCAATTTTTTTACATTGTGGAGAAATTGTGGGAGGGCTCACACGATTTTGTCTCGTAAATCTGCAGTAAACGAGTTTCTCGTTCATAAAAGAAGTCTCGTGTTGGGCGAAGAGGTGAAAAACGAGCTGATGTCTTTGACTCTATAAAACATTTACTGACCAGCGCAGTAATGTCTATACAATCTTAGAAGATCAATTAGAACCTCATTAAACGAAGTCGACGAGAAGTTTCCTTGCTTTTTATTTTAATGAGAGAGAAAAAACACTTTATTGAACATTGTTGAAGGAATTTTGTCTCTCATAAAAAAAAAGTTTCCAACCTAATTCTTAATTATTTATTTTGTATTGTTTACAATTTTTTTAATGACTGATGTACAGGCTGCACTCCAAAGAATAGTACCTACCGTATTTAATGGAAAAGGCAAAATCGTAATAAATAGTTTTAAGTCGACTTGTAGGAAGAAACTTCCGAGACTCTTTGAAAACGTAACATAATTTGTTCAATCTTATAATTATTAGTGCATCAATATGTTTCTTAAAACTCGGATGATTGTCGACTAGATTCTCAGTTATTAACATTCATCACTAAGTGGAAGCAGAGTTTTTAAGGCAACACCCTGCATGCAATAGAAGAAGAATTAATTTGCTCAATGCTTCGTGCAGATGTCCTTAGCTTGGCAAGTACTACTGAGAACTTTTTCGGGTTTTTTGTGTTTTTCCCTTTGTTGGAAATCAAATATAGACAAATTACGAAAATAAAAAATTGGCACTAAGTATTTTAATTAGGTTAATTGAAAAGGTGTCCTAAACGACACCGTGCCAACCCAAGGGGGGTCAGTGGACAAAATAAAATGACAAAAACCCAGAATTTTTTTCATGGAATTTTATTATACTAAGGTTATTTTGAACATTAATTATCTGTATTAATAGTTCAGCCTGGTTTTCTATTATCATTATTGATTTTTTAAAGCCTTACATGAAAAAGTTGCCGTAAAGTTGCTGAAAAAATTTCTATTAGTACCTAACTAGAGTATCACAGGTAGTTGGAATATATGACAATTCAACTAATTATTATTGTTTTAAAACATTTCAAATATTCGTCACTCTTTTTGTTCATTTTCATCATCCTCTTCGCATGAATCGGTTGTGAGACGAGGGACAAGGGGTAGAATGAGTTCCGGTCTGGGTGAGTAGCGATTCTGGAGTCATAAAACATAAGTAGAACACAAAAATATTAGAAAACCATTGAAATATCAAAAACAAGTGTCAAAACCTCATAAATTAGGTCCAAAACGTACAATACGTGTACTAGTCAATACAATCACCATGACCTCCATCCATGGCAGAGTGCCGTTTACGACATCCCCAAAAACATTCATATTCCAGCCAATTAAAATATATTTTTTGATGATTTTGAGCATTCTCACAAACTTTAGAATGTAATTGAATGGGTTGCAAATCATGGAGTCGATAGAAACTCATAAAAATTATTAATAAACAAATGAACTTACGTGATTTTCACTGAGAGGCAAGATGATGTTTTCTCGTGTGGTGGGAGATGATTTCTGTTGATAACCACTATCATAACCTGTCTACTGATGATCCGGTGTTGCCAGGGAACTCACAGGGAGTTCCACAACGTAGAGTAACAGATAAAAACCGGGGGGAATCGTTCAGAGCGTGAGGAAAAATCCTTGAAGTGTCGGTACCGTAAACGACACCTTGCCAAGCTAAGGGTTAATAAATTCCAGGCTCGAAGTAAGGAATTTTTGAAAAATTAACCTGCTTCTTCTCTAGATATGTTTTAGAATCCTGAAGTAAGTACTGAAATAAAATTTGGAGTGTTGAATGAATGAATGAATGAATGAATGAATGAATGAATGAATGAATGAATGAATGAAAAATTTTATTCCGATAAAACAGCAAGACATCTATTAGATACATGTGTTGAACAAATGGAATATACCCCATAACCATAGGGCAAGCCCTGTGCGGCTAGGGGGAGTTGCCAAGAATAGCATAACATCAAAAGATTAAAACTGAGAAAAAAAAAAATAAAAATGTTAGGTACCTACTTTTTTCGATTGTGTCTTGGTATTATATAATACAATAGGAAGTCAAAGCGATACATGTATAAAGCGATTATTAAATGAAACAGAATTTTACGAGCATACATAGGGAACATTGTTGCATAATGAAAATCATCCTAATTTACATAAATGCTAGAGAGAACCGCCTGGCAGTTCTCTAGTCCTCTGGCGATCAGCCAGGAGAATATCTTCTTTTTGTAGTTCGATCGATTAAAATTTGAAGGTGATCTCATTTCGTACGGCAATGAGCGGATCAGGAAAGGCATGCTATAGTGTATGTGCCTAGCAGTGCTCCATAGGCGGGTTCTCGGTGCCGGCACCATGGCTTGGGAGGTGAGACGAAGTGGGTAAGGAGCACCTCGAGGAATGTCGAAGAATTCAGGATGTTTGTGAAAGAAGGACAAAGATGTTTTGATATACAGCTGTTGGACAGAAAATACGCGGACATAATTGTACAGGTCAATTGTGGGAAATCTTCGGGGGTTTTTCGCAATTATTTTTAATATAGATTTTTGTATTATGGTTATTGGGTTCAGGACCGTTGAGACAGCTCCCCCCCATGCGACAATCCCAAATCCAATGATGCTCTGTACTAGTGCCTTGTATACAATAATCAAACTCTCCTTGCTAAGGCACCCACGAAGTTTGTAGAATACGTGAGTAAATTTACGGAGTTTTTGAGTCAATGCCAACACGTGACCATCCCATCTCAGATCTTCATCAATTGTTACTCCCAAATACCTTGTGGACTGGGCACGCTCGAGCACTGGGCAGTCGCACGAAGTGTACATGCCATCAGAACCGCATACGTGCAGTTTAATTGGGATATTGATGGATTTTTTAGAAAGTGACTTGGAAAAGACTAAATATTTTGTTTTTTTCACGTTCAAACTTAGGGTGTTGTTACAGAGCCACTTAAACGTTCTATTTATGTCACTATTAGCAATTTCGAATACGTCTTCCCACGTATCACCCTCGCACAGAATCGCCGTGTCATCTGCAAATAAGTAAGTGGAACCCTGTAGGTCCAGACTTCCAGGCTGGTTAATAAAAATCAAGAAGAAAATAGAAGCCAGGGTTCCACCTTGAATTACACCGTATTCTATGGGTTTTGCACTGCTGTCAACGCCTTCTACTGTGACTATTTGCTTCCGTTCCTCGAAGTAACCCTTAACCCACTCCAGTTCCAATCCTTCGACACCATAAGTTGGTAACAGTTTTACAAGTAGATCTCTGTCAATGGAGTCAAATGCTTTAGCCATATCCAGTGTCAGTAGAATACCTTTTTTCCCACGGTCCAACAACGAGTTGATATCTCTGGTTAACATATACAGTGCCTCCTCCACCCCCACCCCCTTCCGAAAACCAAACTGTCTATCTGACAGAAGGTTCTCTTCTTCGAGATGTTTATAAAGGAGCTGTTTAATCCATCGCTCAATGAGCTTGGATATAGTACTTAACAGGGAAATTGGGCGGTAATTAGATAGGTCGGAGGCATCACCACCCTTAAATAGGGGTATGACGCGGGCTATTTTCAACGAATCCGGGAAAATACCATTTTTTAAGCTGAGGTTAATTATGTGTACAAGGACATCCTTGAGCAAATGAAGATATTTTTTAAGCAGCCTTAAAGAAATGTTATCAATTCCAGGAGCAGATTTGCCATTCATACCAGAAATGATTTTATCAAGTTCTGACGTTGAAATCATTTTAAATTCAAATTTTTTTGGTGGATTAATCATCAAGTTAGAAACGGGAGGGAGTCGTTGTAAATTAGAAATACGGGGGATTTTATCCACTAGGTTTTTACCTACATTACTGAAGAACGAATTGAAATTATCCGCCACCTCCATTTTGGCAGATAAGCGATCAATGTTCCCCGTCTCCATAGATTCGGATATAAGTTTGTTAACTGAGTTGATTTTCGCGGATTTGCCTAAAAAATCCTGATTGATAATATCCCAAGTGTCCTTCGGCCTGTTTGCCTCCTTGAACTTATTTTTGTAGTAATCATCATGAGCTAAGGTTTTCAAGTTATTAATAGTATTACGGTAATGTTTAATGCGTGCTAGAAGGGCTGTGTTGAACAGTTCTCTCTTTGATTTCTTGCACAGTTTGTCTCTAATACGGATAGCCCGGAGGATTCCGCTGGTCATCCAAGGCATTAATTTTCGTTTCGCATGAGGGGTAGTGGTCTTATTGTCAGAGGCAGCCTTAATGCATTCATCCAGGCCAGTGACGACCCGTGCGACAGCTTCATTTACGACTGTTAAATTGGTTATTTCACTCCAATCATATTGGTTTATTTTGTTGTCCAGTTGAGAATAATCAATCCTGGTTTGAATTTGTTTATAGGTGTTAGCAGTCCTCTTTTTTTGAGGCGCACATTCTACTGAACAGGAAATCGCGTAGTGGTCCGTTATATGACATTCCAGAATTCCAGATATCAGTACTTGCTTTTTACCTCGATAAAAAAGAATGTTAGATGGGATTCCATCAGTACCACAACAATAGGTCGTCGAAAATGTTATGAGAGGTTTTTGAGAGCTATGCCTACAGAAGGAGACTGAGATGGGCGGCGGCGGAGGTCCTGTGAAGATACGATCTCCCGCGGTCCTCGCCCTCCGACTGCCGGAGGAATCCACCCCCGTAGGCTATCAGATCGTGCATCTCACGCTCGCTCGGCAGAAGGTAACTCTATACGCGAGCCGTCCGTCGTGCACGGCCGTCCCGATGTCGCAACCGCAGACTTGCCGACGTACAAATAAGTAAACCCAACTCGCCTGCAAACTCTCGGAAACCTTCAAATAACAGAGGGATTTCGATGGAGGACATACATTTGCGAGCTTCAGGGGAGACAGTCGAATTTGTAGGTAACAATTTTTGATTTATTAGGTATTTTCAATAATGAACCATCAGAATCGAGCAAGAAATCAAATTGTAACCGCCTCTCAAATTTGATGGTTTACCTTTCAAGGTAGGGTAAGGTTCCAGTAAGGGTCCATTAACAGTCACTAAATTGGTCCGAAATAATAATGTTAGGAATTAGTAGGCTTCTCCAGTTTACATGTTATTCTATAACATGAACAATATGAACATGGTTATTATTATTAGGTTTCCTAGTATGGTCGAATAAGTGAGTCGTGTTTTGTATTTCAAACAAGAAACCTGTCTTTCATTTTTGGAGTAGACTACACTGCCGTGTGAAGGAAGAACGACTCAACTCTAAAATGGTCGAAAATGGGGTTTTTACGTATCCTCTCTAATTCCCCCTCCCCCACCTTCCCGATGAACGAGTCAAAATTTCGAAATCCGCCCCGGAAGGGGTTGAAATCGTTAGGAGTGTAATTTGAAAATTGCCTAATTCTAAACAAAAACGTCTCAACTCCATGCTTTTTAGGAAAAAAAAGAATATCTCAACTCCTCGATTAAAACGCCCTAACTAGCTAGATTTGCTATGTATTTGTGGAGAAAAAAAGACTCACATCGCTGAAAACGCCGTTGAATTGTTTTTCCTCCAAGATCGGGTTGAGGCGTCTCGTATGGTTGTCGATATTTGACTCAAATGACACGAATCGATTGAAGGAACGTGTGCAAAGAGGAATAATTGTAGCAGTCAATTGAGTTGAATAACATAATATGTTATTTAATATGTTGCCATAAATTATTTATGGCGAGTTTTCCAGAAAAACTTCGAAGCTGATTTCTGGGATTTCGAAATTTTTGAGTTGAGTCGTTCTTCATTCATACGGCAGTACATTCGTCTGTACCTCCTCAAAATCATAACAATACACAATTTGGAAGAATCAGTTTTTTTTAAACTGATTTTGGTCCATATGGCTCGGTGTAGCCATCTAGTATCGTTAGAGTGAACTGCATAAGCCAATTTTTGTACGGTTATAAACATCAATCACGAGTTAGGATTACAAGGCAAAGATTTTCAACCATCATTCTCCATTATAGGCATGAGGGTAAGCTGGAGTTATCTTTTCCATTGTTTGGACTCATTGCTTTTCGTTAGGTACTCAACTTTTTAGCCTGTTTAATACTGGGGATCATCAAATTTATCAGTGTCACTTGGGTTTGAACCTATTTTCACAATTGAGCGGTTATAAGATAGAATCAACTAATTTAGAATATACAGAAGCAGCCAAACGTTGGAAGAGATATTATTGTATTGTTTTGAAAACTAAGAATTAATTTCAAGGCTCAGAAAAGTGAGTTAGCCTGCAAGTGAGGTCTTGAACATGTCGGTGACGATACCATTTTTTTTTTGGAGAGTAGGTATTTAAAATAAAAACGCTGCAAATCATTGCTCAAAGGTTTATTATTTTCTGTATAGATCACCCTTCTGTATAGATCACTGGTTCTCCATCAATAGCACCTACCACCATCTGTATTCTCCCTTGACCTTCCCTCTCTAATTTCAGCTTCCTGCGTTCAACAGGAGAGGAAATGGCCTTGGAGCTCACTCAGCTGATCAGTGACCACTCAGGCACCTTCAACATTCTCCATTGACCCGCCCTCTAAAATTTCTGCTTCCTGCGTTCAACAGGAGAGAAAATGGCCTTGGAGCTCGCTCAGCTGATCAGTGACCACTCATGCGCCTTCAGCATTCTCCATTGACCCGCCCTCTCAAATTTCAGGTTCCTGCGTTCAACAGGAGAGGAAATGGCCTTGGAGCTCACTCAGTTGATCAGTGACCACTCAGGCACCTTCAACATTCTCCATTGACCCGCCCTCTAAAATTTCTGCTTCCTGCGTTCAACAGGAGAGAAGATGGCCTTGGAGCTCGCTCAGCTGATCAGTGACCACTCATGCGCCTTCAGCATTCTCCATTGACCCGCCCTCTAAAATTTCTGCTTCCTGCGTTCAACAGGAGAGGAAATGGCCTTGGAGCTCACTCAGCTGATCAGTGACCACTCAGTCACCTTCAACATTCTCCATTGACCCGCCCTCTAAAATTTCTGCTTCCTGCGTTCAACAGGAGAGAAGATGGCCTTGGAGCTCACTCAGCTGATCAGTGAACACTCAGGCGCCTTCAGTATTCTCCACTGACTTTTGATTATGGAAATTTGATTACTGGTTACGCAGAAGGCAAAACTGTATACAAATCGAAGAAATGAACAGCGATCGCATTTCAGTCAGAAAAAATTTCAACGGAGATTAGACCTCTTTTGCGATTCACACTCATGATTCTGTTTTATCGAAGGAAAACCTTCAAGTACTCGTAGGGACCGAACGGTTTGCCCTACAGAGCTCCGGGTGGTCTCAAAAATTTTTAAAAATTCAGTACTATTTAAAATCAGTGAAAAAACGATACCTTTATTTCGAGAGTTTTCGAGCTAGGGCACTCTTGAAAATTTCAACCCTTAATTTTCACCCCTTAGAAATGACCTACATCAACCAAAAGCTTCGCGGCACAACTAGACCCCAAATGGAGCCCGTATACCAAATTTCATCGAAATCGGTCCATGGTAACTAAGAAAAGTGCCGCGTACGGCGTACGGCGTACGGCGTACGGCGGACGGACGGAAATTTTTTTATTCGATTTTCGTATTCTACGTACCTACCTTGAAACGTAAAACATCAAATTTTGAGGGGGGGTTAAATTTTTTTTTTTCTTGCTCGATTCCAAAGGCTTATTATTGAAAATAATAAACCAAAAGAATGAAAATGCCAAATCACTTGGGTTTATTATTTTCAATAATGAACCTTTGAAATTGACCAAACAAATTGTTTTTAAACCCCCTCAAAATTTGTCTGTTTATGTTTCAAGGTACGGAATCCAAAAATCAAATGAAGATTTGGTCGTCCTTCCGCCGTACGCGGGGTCTAGTTGTGCCCCGAAGCTTTTGGTTGATGTAGGTCACTTCTAAGGGTTGAAAAATAAGGGTTGCATTTTTCAGTACCCCCTAGTTCAAAAAATTTTGATATTAATGTATTGTTTTTTCTTCAATTCAACGTATCAGTGATTTTTTAGAATCGAATGAGACCATCCCGAGTGTAGGATTAAACGTTTGCTCCCTATGATAACTTAAGGATTGGTCTTACGATAAATCGGAAACACAAGTGTGAATCGCAAGAGAGGTCTTATCTCCGATCAAATATTATCTGACCAAAATGCGATCGTTGTTTCTTCGAGTTGTACCCAGTTTAGCATCCTTAGCAACCAGCAATCAAGTTTCCTAATAAAGGAATTCAATTCACATTTTAAGTCAACGCTTCTTCACACTCAATGCGAATGTTTGTATGTGTGTTTGACTATTATGAAACCGAAAAGGCGAAACTATACGAAGCTATTGTCCGATTTTGATGCAGTTTTCAGGAATTGAGCAGGTTGACGTGTAGACGGTCCCCTATGAACATCATCGCCACCGTACACGTGAAATTTATATAGAAGCCATCAGGTATTTCTAAATTTTTCATCCGAATTCGATGAAAATTTCCGGAATTGTGCGGGTTGACGTTTAATTTTTGAGAATTTTTTGTCGATTCCAAAGGTTACCTAATTATTGAAAACAATTAACCAAAATGATGTCAATGATATCATTGGCTGAAATGGAACCTCCCCTTGCCTCAGCAGCTAATAGTAGCTAATAGTAGCTGCTGAGGTAAGTGGATAGAAAGTTGACTTTTTTCTTTTTCTGATCTTTTTCAACATGTTTCTTTTCCATTCACCCTGTCTTTCTCTCAGGTGTGAAGTCCACAACCTTGCAAAATTAATGAATTTTTCATTATCACTATTTTTCTTACGACCACCAAGTTAGCACCTTTTGCAAAGGGTAGCAGTTGAGATAATCTCTTATTCAAAGAACCAAAACTGAATATTGCTGGGAAAATTTTTAAAATCAAGTCGAATCAATTGGCGAGGATTATCCTTGGGGTCTTGTACCTCTCTCCCCTTCCTAAGAGATGCCAACTAATTATTTCCAAGTCGAGCGGAGCGAATGGGAAAATTCCCTCGGGGATGCCTACCTCGCCTCGCCTGCCGAATCACCCAGAAGCGCGGGGTTGAGGTTGAGGTCACAAAATAAATTACCGCGGCCTGAAAGAGGCCCGTCGGGGTATTGCTTGGATGGGTATAGCGCGGGCCGCAGGCGTTTTAATGAGCGGGCAGAGCTAACTACCGCCGTCGAGTGGTGCACAGTGCTCGACCGCATCAACTCAGGTATTCGCTGACCGCCGGGCGACTCGTTAAAAATTCTTATTTAAGACACCCGAACGACCGTAGACGTTCCCTACTGGAAGGCAAGAGTTCAGGGCAGTATTCCGGGGTATTCCGCTTCGACTTTTCGCAAGAATCTGGGCGCAAAACGGGGTTATTTCGTGATCGTCTTCTAACAAAAAAACCTATACTCAGATCAGAAAAAAATAAACGAAAAAATAGCATGTAACGGTGTTGTGGTAGAGCCTATCGTGCGGGAAGGTAGTGATCAAGCACCCGGGCTTATAGCTAATATAAAAATCCTAGGAGTCTGGAGTAGGGAAAGAGCGTCTTTCTTTGACAACCGCCGACGCCACTTCCTACCCGGGAATGGTCCGACATATCTGAGTCAGCCGCAAGATCAAAGCATAGGAAATACACTGCAGCAGAGGATCTTCGAGGCACTTTCACATCTCTGGTGTGCTCTTGTGAAGCAGTACTCCACAGAGAGTCCATAAACTTTCAAAAACGACTCGTGGACAATTGGTGCAAGCCTCAATCGTATACATGATGTCCCATAAGTTATCCACCAAACTTCGGAAGTAGTTTCTACAACCAATTCGCAACAACAAATTCCTCAGGAAGTTTTTTTACCCCCTTAAAATTCGACTTCTTTTACTTTTTAAGATTTTTTTCGTGTTTTCGCCCTTACACCATTAAAACGGTCATAACTCCCTTAAATTACACTCAAAAATTAAGAATAAGGATATATTTCAATAGGGGTTGACCAGTCGATAAAAACTGAACGCTAGAGTAGTAGTTTACCTCAAACTTAAAAACGTCAATTTCTGTTTTTTTTTTTGAAAATTTTGATGAATTTTTCTCATCAAAACAAGCTATTTGCTGAGGGGTTTAAAAGCTTAGAAACTGCCCCATTTCATCAGCTTTCCAACGGTGTAAACAAGAAATATTTTACAATCTAAGTTAAGGGAGAAATTTATGTTTGAACGCGGAAAAATGTGCATTTTTTTTTTAACGAAATCGTCGGTTTGACGGGTGGATTCCAGGGTCAGCTCCGCCGCGGCTCCTTCAAATCACCGAGTCTCTCTCGTCGATTTCGTTGAAAAAATGCACGTTTTTTCGCATTGAAACACCATTAAATGGAGAAAATTTTTCACCCTCAAATTCCATAGGAAAACTAAAAATTGGATAACCGTTGGAAAGCTGGTAAATCGGATCAGTTTTTAAGCTTTTGAGCTACTCTGGCAAATACCTTGTTTTAATGAGGAAAATTATTTAAAATTAAAAGAAAAATATTGACAATTTTTCAAGTTCGAGGTAATAATTCCACACTGGCGTTCAGTTTTTCTCGACTGGCCAACAACCCATCTATTGTGAGATTTTTCGCTCTTTCCAACGGTATCCTTATTTTTAGTTTTTGAAAAGTACCTGATTCAAGGGAGTTATGACCGTTTTAATGGTGTAAGGTCGAAAACACGAACAAATCTTGGAATTCAAAAAAGTCGGATTGTAAGGGGGTTAAAAAAACTCCATGAGACATTTTTTGTTGCAAATTAGTTGTAGAAACTAGTTCCGACGTTTGGTGGATAACTTATGGGACACCCTGTATAGCCGGATGGGTACGAGTTGAGATCCAACTCGCAGTCATCCGAGCTGTAACCCTTCGACTACGAGGAACACGGAAGGAGCTAAGGTGCCACGATCGCTCTAGAGGTCTTATTATTGAAGTTCCTGTTTCCATTATTTTGTACTATCTTCTTCTTACAATGATCGCTAGTGAAGAAGTTTTAACTACCACCCCATAAGGTTTATCAAAAGGCTTCACTTTCATCAGCTCGATAATCAAATTGAAATTTCCTGCCTGCTTGCAGCAAGTAATAGATGTAAGACTTGGAAGCTGTGAGTGGAAGTGGTGGAGGTCGATGAAGGGCGGTCGGTGGTCAAGGACTCGAGGTCTGGATGCGGCGGCGGCGGTAAAGATCGTGACCAGCTGGCGGCCACGCGACCACTTCGCTCTCCTCTCCGTTCCTCTTCATCCCCTCCTGGACGGCTTTGATGCCTCCTTCCCACGCTTACTTACAGCCTGGGATAAGCTTATCCATTAGGATTCTTCTTCGCCTCTCAAATAACCAGTACCCACTTGATACTACTCAGTTACTTCCGTAGAATGCTGATGACTAGTGACGATTCGATGTACCTTTCGATGCAATATTTAACATCGAAATAATATCGGAAGGCGCTATCGATATCGATAAAATATCGGAAGAAAAATAATGATATCACTAATATCCATAGAATATCGAAAGAAAAATATTGATGTGACATTTTCACTGATATCGGATACGTTTTTATCAATATAGTGACATCGATAGAATATCGAAAGAAAACTACTGATTTCACTGATATTAGCTGTATTTTTGCACCTTGTTGAAATCTATATCAGTAATCACGATAAATTATCGAAAAAAAAACACTGATTTCACTGATATCGAATTTGTTTTTGCATAGATTTTTAAAATCGTTATAGATAACGATTATTTATTATATTATGTATTAATACAACTTGTTACAAGTAAAATTTGATCTGGCATCATGTTAGTAGATCTACTAACATGATGCCAGATCAAATTTTACTCGTAACAAGTTGTATTAATACATAATATAATAAATTAATACAAAACAAAAATGGCGAACGCAAAATCGAAATGAAAAGAAGTGATAACGATGTCTTGTCCCTCTTCCCATATCGATTATCGAGCATGAGGACTGTATGTCGGACATAGTGGGATGTCATGTTATTTCAACATTAATGTCTATGTTTTGCGTTCATCTTCCGTTTCTATTTATTTTGGTTTTTGACATTTTCATGTCTTTGCTTTGGCACATGAACTGAAAAATCGTCACGAAAACTAAGCAAATCTTGCTCACGCGACCAATAAATAAAATAGACTCACTGTGTTGCGTAGAGAACCTTACATTTTGCTTTGGCACATGAACTGAAAAACCGTTACGAAAACTTTGATGCGTAGTGTTGTCAACAAACTTGTTGTGTAGTGGTTGACATGAAAATGTCCCAATGTGTTGCAGACTCGTATGCAAACATTTAAAATTCGAATGAGTTCTACTTCTTTCTAATCATTGAATACTTCTTAAATGAACGTTGTTTAAACTTTCCTTTTGTATTTGTCATTGAGAATATTCACAAAGTGTTTCATATTCGGGAATATAATGTTCTGTGAGAGATTGGGTTGTGTTTATTAGTGAATCTTCTGTGGTTTCTTCTCGGTATCTAAAATTGCCAATGAAACTAACGTTGCGGTCATGTTACGGTATTGAGTAAAGTGAATTGGGAGTTCGGTAAATTGAATTTACATTTTCCATTTGAGGGATCATTCGAATTCAATTACTTAACTCATCTCAAGTGGCTGTAGAATGTATTATTTTATTATTTTTTATATTCCAGGAGAAATTGATAAATTACAGTGGGAAGGAATATAACCATCAAAACCGATAATTTTTTTCTTTCGATATCAATATTTTCCTTACAATATTCGATAATATCGAAAGAAAAATATGGATGCAAATATCGGAAATATCGACACAAAATATCGATATCAATAAATATCGAATCGTCACTACTCATGACACTGCTATACCTAGTGTTCTGGGACACAAGTTACGATGATCTGATTGATATGGCAAGTTCTGAGTTATTTTGAGTTCGTAAGTAGTTTAGTCTAAATTTCTTCTAAATGTTGCAAAAACATCAGTTTTGCGTTCCTCAATATCTGGTAAGTGCTATCCTTCAGATAGTAAAGTAATGAAGTATCATGATTGTAAGTTGCCGTCGACGGGATTAATCCAGGTAAGCAGCGACGCGGCTCCAACGACGTGGATGGCAGGGTGTAGAGTTGGGCTGATGATGGCCTTTCAGCAACCAAAATTCGTTTTCTGCATCCGAAGGAGAGAGATGCGAGTCGGTAGTACAATTGCAAATGAATTCTTGCTTCGTATGGTAGAAGAAAACAAAGACCGCGGTCTGGCGATGTCGAAAATAACTTGATTTGCGAGCAACGTGGTCGGCATGTGAGATTAACCGATGGCAGGTTTGGTACTGAACTCGACGAAACCGGCGCGTGGAGCACCGAAGAGAAGAAGGGGAGCCCGAGGCAGTCCGATGCCGGCGATAAGAACAAAAACATAAACAGCCTACCCAACGCTAGGTGCTCAACAAAACAATTTAAAGTTCAACCGGGCTCAAACATACCGCCCACCAAAATTTGGAAAACAAATTTTCCTTCTCAGGATTGAGGGGAGTCAGGATTGCAGGTTGTGGATTGAGGGAGCGGGAGAAGCGGGATAAGTTCAACCACAGGTCGTTGGAAGACGGAGTCTCTGCTTTTGATGGTAACCACTCGCACAATCCCATCAGGTCCAGGATGTGTAGCAGTGACACGGGCAATGGGCCAGTGCATCACTTCGGTGAAGGCAGATCGGCTTGGACCTCTAACCAGGACCAGGTCTCCTACTGCAAGATTGGGTGAAGACACTGTCCACTTCGTTCTCTTCTGAAGAGTCGTGAGATATTGAAGACGCCAGCGTTTCCAGAACGTCTCGTACATCTTCTTCACAAGTTGCCATCTGCTGAGGAGATGATCCTTGGCTTCGAGGTGAGATGGTTCCGGGTAAGCGAGTAGCGGGCCGCCCACCAAGAAATGACCCGGGGAAAGATACTCTGCTTCCTCTGGGTCTGATGAGAGTGGACAGATTGGCCGCGAATTTAGGATCGCTTCGATCTTTGAGAAGAGCGTGGCAAACTCTTCGAAAGTGAGTGGGGTTTCTCCAGCAGCTGCACACATTTGTCGTTTTACCGATCTAACTCCAGCCTCCCACAGCCCTCCGAAGTGTGGGGCATGTGGGGGGTTGAAGTTCCACTTAATACCTCTTCGGGTACCATTTCGGATGATGTAGTCCTTGGTATCCTGACGATTGTACCACTGATATAGCTCCTTGAGTTTCCTCGATGCACCCACGAAGTTAAGTCCGTTATCAGAGTACATCTCTTCAGGTAATCCTCTCCTGGATGTGAATCGGTCGAATGAAGCAATGAAGGCCTCAGTTGTCAGTTGCGTTACTGGTTCCAAGTGCAAAGCTTTTGTCTCCATACAAACAAAAAGGGCGAGGTAGATTTTAGAAGTGAGGGCCTTGCGACGAAGGGATACACGCATGATGAATGGGCCAGCAAAATCTACGCCTGTATGGGCAAAGGCACGTTTGGTTTGAAGGCGATAGGAAGGAAGGTCTCCCATAGGCGGTGTGATTGGTTTGGCATCACGTTTTCGGCATACAACACATTTTATATTTCTCGAACGAACCAATCGGCGTAATGATGGCACAATCCAGAAGCGGGTTTGAAGCAAGGCTTGAAGAGTCGAAGGGCTTGGATGCAGATAGCATCGATGATAATAGTCTATGAGAATCACAGAAAAGTGAGTGCGAGCCGGCAGAAGAATAGGGTGTTTCATGTTAAACGGTATTGAAGCGTGTCTTAGACGGCCACCAACTCTCCAAATACCTTTTTTGTCTTGGAATGGGGCGAGGTTGCTGTAGACTTGCTGAACTCCTTTGTGACGATTTTGTCAGTGAGAAGTTCTGATTGCACAGCTTTGATACAGCAAATCAGGGCAGCGTCAATATCAGCAGGTAAAAGAGGGCCATTCCTAATGTCAGGCTTGTTCCGGTGATTGAAAATTCCACGCAGAAGAACAGCAACGACCCGTAACAGCCGATGGAACTCCGAAAACCTCTTCATCCATTGCAAGAAAGTGGTTTGTACATGTTGGGTTGAGACCAGAGCAGATGAGGTTTTCTTCAGTTCTGGTATGATAGATGGAACAGTAAAGCTCGGTATTGGCCATTCAGTCATGGGGGTTTGAAGCCACTGTGGTCCACTCCACCATAAATGATGGTTGAGTAGGTCGTTTGGCAGCAGTCCTCTTGAACCACAGTCACTTGGATTGAGTTCTGAATCGATGTGTCTCCAACAAGTGAGCGGAGTGTGTTGTAGAATGAGTGTCACTCTGTTGGCGACAAATGTCTTGAGGGAGTAAGGTGGCGTACTCAACCAGCTGAGAACGGTTGATGAATCAGTGAAGAATACGGGTTCAAGTAAGTTTTCTTCGAAGAACTTCTTGAAATTGTTCAGTGAACTGTACAGTTCGGCAAGAAGTAGGGCGGCGCATAATTCCTTTCTTGGAATTGAGATAAATTTCAAGGTTGCCAATTTTGTTTTAGCAACGAGGAGGCTGACTTTAGTGAAATCCGCATGAATGGCACGAATGTAGATGGCAGCACAATAGCCCTTGTCGGAGGCGTCACAAAAGGCTACGATCTGATACTTGCAAGGAGATGTGAGAGCTACGAATCGGGGAACGTGAACATCTGAAAGTTGTGGAAGTTGAGTTATCAGGATGTCCCATTTTCCCTGTAGCTCTGTTGACATAGGTTCATCCCACTTGAGGTCATTCTTCCAAAGCTCTTGGATGAAGGATTTGAGCAGAAATACTGTCGGGGCGACAAAACCCAATGGGTCAAAGATTCTAGCGACACAAGAAAGGACACGGCGCTTTGTTGAAGCCATTGGCGGTAAATTGACGCGATACGAGAATGAGTCAGCTTTAGGATCCCATTCGATACCTAAAATCTTCAGGCTGGTCACTTCATGGTTGTCGAGTGATATTGGAAGGTTTTGAGAGGTTTCAGCTACGGCGTTAAGAATTTCAGGCGAATTGCTAGCCCATTTACTCAAGGCAAATCCTCCCTTTTGCAGGATTCCAATCAGCTGCCTCTGTAACTCAAGGGCAGTAGCCAGAGAGTTACTACCTGTTGCAAAGTCGTCAACGTAGATGTCACGATTTAAGACCTCTGAAGCAAGCGGATAATTGTGTCCTTCATCGAGTTCAAGTTGTTTAATCACTCGTAAGGCAAGCCAGGGAGACGAAGATAGACCATATACAACTGTGTTGATTTGATACGTTTGAATTGCTTCAGAAGGTTCAAATCTCCACTTGATGCATTGGTATGGACGGTCGGCAGGATTAACCAAAATGCAACGAAACATTTTCACAATGTCCGTGACGAAGACGAAGGCGTGTGCTCGAAAGTTCATAAGGATGTCACGGATGTCCTTTTGGAGCTTTTCTCCAGGCATGAGATGGGAGTTAAGTGATCCGTTGGGAGTAGCAGCGCTACCGTCAAAGACTACACGTAGTTTTACCATATTTCGATCTTCTTTGACGACAGAATGATGTGGTATGACGTATTTTGGGCTCGCTGTAGTCAAACTCATGTGTCCAAGGTCGATGAACTCATTGATGAAGTCATGATATTGCCGTTGAAGTTCTAAGTTATGCTTCAGTTTGTTCTCCAGGTTATACAGGCGCTTGACGGAGTTATATGACGAAGCTGATAGGTCCGGTACTTCTTCAGTCATGAAAGGAAGCCGTACGACGTATTGTCCAGAAGAAAGGCGGTAATGTGTTCTACGAAAATGAGCTTCACATTTTTCTTCATCAGGGTTCTTCGGAATGACTGGCTTTGGCTCTTCCTGTTCCCAAAACTTCTGGAGTTCGGCATGAAGGTTGTCATCTTCGGAAAAGGCGAATAGTGAGGTGGCGGATCCAGAACAACTAGGATTTGGAGCGGAGTAACGACCCATTACTATGTGTCCAAAGATTGATGAGTAGACCTTAGGTAATTCTGGATCGACCGTTATGACTTGACCATTCCAGATGTCTCCAAACAGCTCAGCTCCCAATAGGAAGTCAATTGGGGCAGACTGGAAGAATTTGGGGTCAGCAAGCTCGAACTTTAAATAAGATGAATAAAGATTGTGAGGCAAGTTAGAATTTGGCAGGAAAGATGTTATATTTTTTATAACCACAGCATTAGTTGTTAGATTGATTCCAACTTTGTTTCTTGGTCTCAAAATACATCGTACCTGGCCAGTTGCCCCTTCAGCAACAGTCTGACCGATACCTGATATTTGGCGAGGAAATTTTTCAGAGTTGAGACCTAGGCGGCGCAGACATGATTGCGAAATGAAGCTATGTTGGCTTCCGCAATCAACGACGATTCGGATTTGTTGGAATTTATTCCTTGAATCCAATATTTCCACTATAGCAGTCCCAAGAACGACTTCTTTTTCTTGAGCGGCAACACAGCATTGGAGGCTAGAGGTTTGTTCTTTGACTTGATTTGACGTTGATGGATTTGGTTCATAGTGTAGATATGAATTATGACGTTTCTTGCAATATCTGCAGCTGAATTTAGATCTGCAGGAATTTAGGTTGTGATTGTATGCCAAACAATTTTTACAACCTTTGAAATTCCTGAGCCATTCCATTCGTTGCATCACGGTCCCATCCAGGAATTTTGAACAGTTCGCAATTCCATGTTTTTCCACATTGCAAATAATACATTTGATGGGTTTTGTATTATTTTCTTTTGACTGCCCATTTTATCCGTGGATTCACTCGACATTAAGGACGGATGTGATTTAACGGGTTTGTAATTTTGTTTATAGGTATTCTTAGAGCCAGCATAACTGAACGATGTGGAACTCGTCCCAGAACCATCCACAAGCTGTAAGGAGGTAACTCTAGAACGAACAAACTCAGTCAACTGATCAAACGTTGGAAAAACTGATTTGTCTTGAAGTGACATTTCAAATTGCTCACGGGTTCGGTGATCTAAGCAACGTATGGCTAGGAAGAACAATATAAATTCACTTTCCTTTTCAATTTTCATGAGGCGGAAGGCGGCTACACTGTCAGAAATTTTGATAAGAAAATCTTTCAGATTTTGAATCGAGGAATTTTTCTCTATAGGTTTAAAATCTAAGACTTGATTCAAATAAGCGGCAGCTAGAACTCGTTTATTGTTAAAGGCATCATTCAAGGCTTTCCACGCCAAAGTAAAATTCTGCTTTTCAGTTGGCAGAGATGATATAAGTACGGCGGCTTGATCCGTAAGGGCAGCTTTTAGATAAATGAACCTTTTCTGTGGCGTTAAAGTATCATTGTCGTTTATAATAGCTTCGAAAGTATCACGAAAATGAGGCCATTTCATAAGTTCACCGTCGAATTTTGGCAAAGGTATGACCGGTAACTCAGATCTATTTTCATGGATTACCTGAGTCGCACTCAAATCATGAGAAACTCTAGTCGGAGTTTGCGATGGTATAGATGCATGATTACTACATGCCTCGTAATAATACCTACGTACTTTGGCTGCTAATGCCTTATCCGATTCAGAAGGGAACTTATCTTCCTTTTTGGCGGCAGCTCCTGGTTCTTCTGCATCTTCTAAGTCCAGCAATTCTTCATAGGTACTTTCGAACTTTTCATAGTATCGGTCTAGTGCCCTAAACATACCTCTAAAAGTGGGTATCTGTGATGAGTCTCTCATCGCAATACGACCGGCATCATTAATACTTGCAACCTCAGTGGCACATGTTTGGAGGCGACGTTTTAATGTTTTAGGATTAGGAGATGACATGATTTTGGAAATCAAAGGTTGAATTAGGAGAGAGAATAAATGAGGAGTGCGGAATTGAGAAGGATCACACACACAAAAATATTAAATGTCAACCTATAATAGAAATTAGCTGAATAAGCAAGATAAATTATTACCTATTACTAAGAGAGAAAATCAATTATTATGATTGCGTAAGAATTTAGCTATTAGGTATAATTACATAGGAAATTGAATGCAAAATATATTTAAACTACAAAATATTATTTGGCAAAATAATCAAGATAATAGAATTGAAAAAAGGTCAAGAATTAGGTAATTCGGAAATATTAAATTGAAATTGAGCACATTTAAATTGAAAACTGCACCAACCACGCTCTGCTACCAACACTTTGTTTGCGCAAAGGTGGGGCGTTTGAACAAAACAAGTCTATCACCAATTACCCATGACAAACACTTTTATTTTATAAGATTGGTGAAGGTTTCAATTTAAATTGAAAATAAAGGTAATGAGAAAAAATAATAATTGTCTCTTGGGAGATTAAAAAAAAAGAAATGTAAAAAAAAAAATGTAAGTTGCCGTCGACGGGATTAATCCAGGTAAGCAGCGACGCGGCTCCAACGACGTGGATGGCAGGGTGTAGAGTTGGGCTGATGATGGCCTTTCAGCAACCAAAATTCGTTTTCTGCATCCGAAGGAGAGAGATGCGAGTCGGTAGTACAATTGCAAATGAATTCTTGCTTCGTATGGTAGAAGAAAACAAAGACCGCGGTCTGGCGATGTCGAAAATAACTTGATTTGCGAGCAACGTGGTCGGCATGTGAGATTAACCGATGGCAGGTTTGGTACTGAACTCGACGACACCGGCGCGTGGAGCACCGAAGAGAAGAAGGGGAGCCCGAGGCAGTCCGATGCCGGCGATAAGAACAAAAACATAAACAGCCTACCCAACGCTAGGTGCTCAACAAAACAATTTAAAGTTCAACCGGGCTCAAACAATGATTATAATTGTGCCTCTTTGGCTATTGATTGTAACGGTAAATCACTGCCTTTTGTTGAAAATTGTAAGTACCTGAGAATTATTTTTGATGGAAATTTGAAATTTAAGAATTATATTCCATTATTGGTTAATAAGTTGCGAAAGTTGTTTTTCGTCTTTGAAACTGTTAGAAACTCCTTAACAAAAAACAGTCACCAACTGTGTATTACGGTCTTGCATTGTCCTTAATTAAATATGGCATAACACACCTAATTGCTCTGCAAACTGTTCAAAATGAATTGTTGAAAATGCTACTTAACGAACCCTACAGGTACCCCATTACCAGACTTTATGCTGAATTAATGTACTTACTGTGAAAAATATGTTTTTGCTCCAATCTAGTATTCTTGTTTACAAAACGGGCATTAGGTCTGAACATGCTTCTAACATGGCTGCTGCCTCTAGCAGAACTGCTATGGCTTCCAATATATCACTACCACGTTGCCGTACTGAATTTTGTCGTATTTTACCGTACGGAATTCTTATATTGCTGCGGTGAAATTTTTTTACCACCACAAGATTGATAGTTTTTGTACCGTGTTTGGATTAAAGAAGTATTCGTCGGTAGTTTTTTTGAGTTTGGTGTGAGTGGTGCGTATGATTTAAATTTATTGTTTTAAAGAGAGTGGGTATACATATCGTATAGCATTTTTATTGGTTGTGTGGGTTTATTTGGACTTAATCCTTTGTATAACTTCAATTCAAAATTTTGTCTCAAAATAGAAAAAAGTTTTAATTCCTCACCAAGACTCCGCCAGGGGACACAACATGTCATGTTCGTAAGAACTTAAGCCTTGGGGGCAAGGTATTGAGCTAATTTGTTTTGTTTCTTCATAAGACTTTGTTTTCTATCCTATTCTTTGTAACTACGATGTATTTTTGATTGCCAAATGAAGAAATAAATAAATAATTATTGTTAAAGACGAATAGTACCTACCTAGGTGGGTATGGAAAAACTTGTAATATTTTTCCGGGAGAAGTAGTTTCTAATGATAGGAACTGTGAATTTCGACACCAACCGCACTCTTCTTCATGAAGAGTATATTTGGGTATAAATTGAATGCTATTATTGACAGCTTTGAAGATTTCGATCAGTAAGCGATTAATCTGGTTTCAATAGTGGTCACTCGAGTAGGACACATTCCAATTGATTTCAAATAGGGGAGAGAGGATGCATTGGACGATGACTACTTGTGCAGAAAATGACAGAAGATGACTACTTGTGCAGTGGATGAGGTCTACTTTCGATTAAAAATTTAAAAAAATCAGGCGCATCCCCCATTTAAGTGGCATTGCAATGAGATCTTTGTGTGACAGCTGGTTGTCTCCATCATTTTATTTCGTGCATTTTAATAACTGGAGGATAAATTATCGATTCAGGAGGATGGGCTTCCTACGAGCATCAACAACGGCGTGATAAGCCACTTCGTTGACCGCGTGACCGTAGTGGGCCATATGCTCGATAAACTCCCGAGACTAGGGAGTCATAGACAATAGAACATCTCTAGTATGATCCATCCCATCAAACTTCGAGCATATGGGTGTAGTCTCGAGAGTACTTCCATGACTCCAGCTGGCATGTAACGTATATCATGCACGTATGTCACTACCTTCGTTACAAATAATAGGATCTAGGTATGTATTATTATACTTCCCTTTGAGATTGTATAAGTGATTTGTAGAAGTAATCTCGATATACCTAGTGTACCTACAAGTAATCGGGAATGGGAAACTGGCCCATGTATGCCGCCACAAGCAAGGCTTCTAGGCATACATTCACCCTTCAAGATATAAGTAACTAGTTACTTCTGTAATATATCTATTATAATAATTACATTAATATTAACACTTTAATTATTATATATTATTTTGTACGTTTTAATTTTGGTTTATTATTTTCAATAATGAACCTTTGGAATCGACCAAGAAAAAAAAATTTTTAACACCCCCTCAAAATTTTATGGTTAACGTTTCAAGGTACGTAGAATCCAAAAAACGAATAAAAATTTGGCCGTCCGTCCGCCGTACGCGGCACTTTCGCCACTTAGCATCGACCGATTTTGATGAAATTTGGTATGTAGGCTCCTTCTGGGGTCTAGTTGTGCCCCGAAGATTTTGGTTGAGGTAGGTCACTTTTAAGGGTTCCAAAATCAATTTTGAAATTTTAAAAACGCCCTAACTCAAAAAAATTTGATATAAAGGTATTGTTTTTCCTTCAATTTAAAATTCTATAGAATTTTTTGAGACCACCCGGAGCTCTGTAGGACAAACCGTTCGCTCACTACGAAAATTTGAAGTTTGGACGTACGATAAATAAGAAACACGAGTGTGAATCGCAAAAGAGGCCTAATCTCCGTTCAAATTAAAGCTGACCGAAATGCGATCGATGTTTTTCTTCATGTTGGATGGTTAGTGGCTTTGCAGACGAGTGATCTATAAAAAAAAATAATAAACCATTTGCAGCGTTTTTGTATTCATTGTATAATGATGAAGGTAATAATAAATTTCAATTTCAATTTCGATTAAAAAAAATGGCAGATGTATGGAGGGTGCCTCATTGCTGGCTCTTTAGTTCGTCCAGGGTTTTCACGCGGGTAATGTTTCTGAAGACTTTCTGGTGGGGATCTTTGCAATCTGATCGAAACAGCAGCCCTAAAAGGAAAACCCCTGAGTAAGGATGAGTCCTGAGTACTTTGAATGGATTACTTCTCTCACATTGTAGAGTTCTGCTGACGCCCTCGCTATGAGAGGAACCGGGAAGCCACCGTTTGATGAATTTCCTACCACAACCAGGCGATGGATGTAGCATGAAACATACACGAAGACATCCACAGCCGTTGGAAAGCTGTGGACACCTACATTCTAAATGTAGCAATCTTAATGGGATCTGCCCCCCTACCCCTATCAGCTCTCTGAGTAGCATCTTTAGATGGATGATAAGGCACCTTATCCAGTTCTTAAGACATTCCTGAATACAACAATCTGAATACCACTCCCATACAAGAGAAAAAAAAACAGTAAAGAAATGGTTTATATCCTTCATAACCGCTCTAACATAAAATGAAATGATGAGAAATGATAAATACCTGGCAACCACACCTCTTGCCAAAGGAAAAGAAATCCATTCCAATGGTTCAGAATAAATTGACACCTTGAGGCTCCTAGAAATCTATAAACTTCTCAAGAAAATGATCCTGGAAACCGTAAAAATGCCGTAAAACGACCAAACCGAACCGTCCAGCCAAAAAGTGGTTTTGTAACCGATTTGTGAGATTGATAAAAGGCTAATTGGACTCTCACTATGAAAAAGAAGAGTGGAAGTCATATTTAAAATACTAAAACTGGTTCCTTTGCGGGAAGACAAATCAAAGTAACGAGATATAAAACGAAAGGTTCAAAGGCTTAATTGCCTTTCGAAATCGGTTCCCGCAGCGATCCCCATTTTAATTTACTGTTCCGTTTGAAAACCGTTTTCATTTCAGTGAATGGACTTTTAACTGCTGAACGTTGGTTGAACGACTACCGTTCGATCGACCTCCCAGGGCGTTTTTTCTTGCGTCAATCTGAAAATAGATTATTGTAAAAGCAACAAGTAGGTACCTATCACTGACGAGCTTCTAATATGGCGTAAAAGTGTCAACTATTTGAGCCAATAAAAAAACTAACGTGCTTCGTGTTTCCTTTTTCCCGGTTATTCGAAATGAAGTGATTGAAGTGTGTTTTTTCGATTTTTGGGTTTTTCCGGTGGTTTGGTTTTCCGAGTATCCATGCTGTGTCAATCAAACCCTCCTTAATTTATGTCCACTTTGGAGGATAAGCAAAGCCCTTGATAAAAGAATGATTTTCCTTCATGTGAAAAAAAAATTAATAAATAAGAGTATGCTACGAGTTCAGTGATGGGTATCGGTACGTTATTACGTGTTTTATTATAGATATTACGTGTTCTATTACGTGTTTTATTATAGATATTACGTGTTCTATTACGTGTTTTATTATAGACTAGCTGAAAAGCCTACTAAAAGTAGGCAAAAATGATTCCTCCAACTCTCTCCTCCACCCACTCCCTCCGTCACCTCCCGCCCCCAACTCCGACTCCTCCCGTTCCCAGCTCCGACTCCTCCCGTCCCCAGCTCCTCCCGCCCCCAACTCCGACTCCTCCCGTCCCCAGCTCCTCCAGCCTCCGACTCTCCCCACGACCCCTCCAACCCCTCCTTGCATACGTACGTACGTACGTACGGTTGGCGTTTTATATTATTAGACTAGCTGAAAAGCCTACTAAAAGTAGGCAAAAACGATTCCTCCGACTCTCTTCGCCACTCACTCCCTCCGACTCCTCCGCCCCCGACTCCTCCCGCCCCAGCCCCTCCCGCCCCCAACTCCTCCCGTCTCCGATTCAACGACTCTCCCCACTCCCACGACCCCCCAACCCCTCCGAGCATACGTACGTACGGTTGGCGTTTTATGTATATAGATATTACGTGTTCTATTACGTGTTTTATTATAGATATTACGTGTTCTATTACGTGTTTTATTATAGACTAGCTGAAAAGCCTACTAAAAGTAGGCAAAAATGATTCCTCCAACTCTCTCCTCCACCCACTCCCTCCGTCACCTCCCGCCCCCAACTCCGACTCCTCCCGTTCCCAGCTCCGACTCCTCCCGTCCCCAGCTCCTCCCGCCCCCAACTCCGACTCCTCCCGTCCCCAGCTCCTCCAGCCTCCGACTCTCCCCACGACCCCTCCAACCCCTCCTTGCATACGTACGTACGTACGTACGGTTGGCGTTTTATATTATTAGATATTAGGTGTTTTATTATAGATCACCCAGCTGATTAATTTTTTTTTGAACTCATATTACGTTCACTATGTACTGGTCGGCCAGTAACATGAGAACGAAGGAGAGTGGCATGAGGTAATACTTATCCATTTATTAGAGTTCGATGGATTTTTCGCCTATAATGTTCCTTTGGACATCATGTTGCTTTGTTGATGATTCGGAGACAGAAAATACAGAACCCTGATGTATAAGATATAAGAAGTATTTTATTATTCATAATTATTATAAGAGAATAATTTGATTTATCAGATGATCTTGGTGAAT
Organism: Apolygus lucorum; assembly: GCA_009739505.2. Classification (NCBI taxonomy): domain Eukaryota; kingdom Metazoa; phylum Arthropoda; class Insecta; order Hemiptera; family Miridae; genus Apolygus; species Apolygus lucorum. Next base: position 11,625,512 of record CM019180.2, read on the forward strand.
TGAGTAATAATACTCGTATCTATGGTTTTGACGGTGAGCTGTGGAGGTTGAGAGGAGTACCTTCAGATTACTGGGTACGATCTCGCCTATGTGGATGATGATAGAGAACCCATCTAGACAAGGATCATAACAACTCAAAAAACATGAGTTTAATGTGACAATTCCCGACAGTAAGTGCTTTGCATGCTGCCAGCAGAGCCTGGATAATTGTAATTTCTGTGGAAATCTTGACGGGTGAAGAAATACTGGCGGAGGGATACTTGCTGATTGAAAATTGTATTATGGAGTTGGTTGAATTATTTCCTTTTTTTTGGACAACGATCCCACGGAACACGTCATCACATTCTCTCCTCAGAAGCGCTCTCATCTACCAACTACCTACTCAATAGCCTCACTAGAATGAAATGAACTCTCAATTACCTTGCCAATCTATTCGATTAACCTCTATCATAAACTATTCAAGGCCCTCACATCAATCTGTATTTTCCCCTATAATAATTATTGCTTCCTTGAGTGGTATGGAGTATTGACTGATCATTTTCCGATTTTGTGATGCTAATATCGAATTTCGTCATGGGGTAATATTAAGCATTATTTATTTCATAAGTCGTTACGTTTGTGTATTTCTCAAAACTCAGTTTAGGCCACATCTTTCGTGTTACCCGGAACTTTGTAAATTGTATTCAAATTGTACTAGATACATCCATGTACATCGAAATGAATAAATAGTAGATACTATACTTACAGGGTTGAACACGAGTGATTCACGACCTTTCTCCCACGAGTTTTACAACGAATTTCCGACAAAAAGTGCCTCCTGACATTTTTTGGTAACCCCGCTCTAAATGCCTTTTTTTCACTTGGAACTTTTCTTATTGTAACTCCCTCAATTCAAAAGTTAGCTCAAATCTGAAAAAATCCGTTGGAAAAGTGTTGCATTTTTTATCTTTTTGATGCCCAATAACATTTTTTTAAGTGGAGTTGACATGTGCAAACGACGTACCCATGAAAAGCAAAACTCGTCAAAATCTTGAAATCGCTTGTTTTATCAGTCGCCTGGTAACCATATCAATTCTTGACGCAGAAATGTGAAACTTCCCTAAAAAGTGCGCCAAAATGTCAGCTTTCCAATGCTATAATCAAAAAATATTTTACAACCAAATTTAGGGGAGAAATTTGTGTTTGAACGCCGAAAATCGTACATTTTTTCAATGAAATCAGCGCTCCAGCTAGACGATCTGAGGGGTCGGTTGGTGGAAGTGGGTGGGTCGGCGCCGCAGTAGACCGCGTAGCCTCCAGAAACAGGAGGCCGGAGGCTGATTTTGTTGAACAAATGAACGTTTTTCGGCGTTCAAACACAAATTTCTCCCCCAAATTTGGTTGTAAAATATTTTTTGATTATACCATTGGAAAGCTGACAATTTGGCGTACTTTTTAGGGAAGTTTCACTATTCTGCGTCGAGAATTGATATGGTTACCAGGCGATTGAAAAAACAAGCGGTTTCAAGGTTTTGACGAGTTTGCTTTTCATACGTCGTTAGCGCAAAATGCTATTGGCCATCAAAAAGATTACCAATTTAACGCTCTTTCCAACGGATTTTTTCAGATTTGAGCTAACTTTTGAATTGAGGGAATTATGGTAGATTTATTGAGCAGTGTTCGAAAACACGAAAAAAATTTCTAAGTGAAAAAAAAAAGGCATTTTGAGTGGGGATACCAAAAAATGTCAGGAAGCACTTTTTGTCGGAAATTAGTTGTAGAACACGTGGGAGAAAGGTCGTGAACCACTCCTGTTACACCCTGTATAAATCCACGAGAGAGAACTAGAACAAGATTTCGTCGGAGGACGTTTAGGATGGGCGTTTTATTGGGAGTTTCCACCAGAGAAATGACACTCTCGATTCAGAAACTATAGAAACCGAATCATAGATTTTACAGAGACGTCAGAGAAGATGTCGGAGTATAGCTCGAGAAGCCTTACGCACTGAATGAAACAACCTTGGAAAGCTGGGAACAGCCGCCTTTTGAATTAGTGGCCTGGAAAGGATTTGCGGTGGCTGCGGCTAACCAGAAGGCTCATTACAACTTACTAATGTGATTATGCGTCGGAGTCGGTGCCCATGCGAGCTACAAATTACCTTCTGCCTTCTGCGCCTTCACTGAGGACCGTGAAAGGAATATTTTATGCCTCCCCTCAAGGGCTCTTGAAGGAACATGTCGGGAAGACTGCTTTTGTACTTCTTGCTTACGCTTACAAGACATTTTCTTCAAACCCTTATTATGCGGCTACTGGAAACGAATCCAGCTTGTGCCTCAAACACTAAACTTCTCATTCGTTATTTTTTACTCATAAATCTGGAATCCACAATTTCAATATTAACTTACAATTTCGACGTGACTTTTGAAACGAACTTCGTTTAGGTTTATTATATTGAGTATTGAACTTTTGAAATGTCAAATTGAGGTAGTTGCATGGGTCAGAATTACGTATTTTTGACGTCAGATTCCCAGATGAGTACCAAGTTTTAGTTCGTACTTCCATTTAGTTTAGCAATATTTCCATGAAGAAATACCGTCCTCATTTGTTTTGGCGGTAGAGCCGGACAACAACTCTGGCGTCCCCTGACAAAAGGAATCTTTTGACAGAGCGCGTTGAGATCACTGCAATGGAGGACAGATTCAAGTAAGAAACATCGACGTAAGGATGCAAACTATTGGACGATTGAAAAAATGTGTACGTATTTATCTACCTCTGCATATTTGAATTTCTGTTTCAATTTCACAGCAATATAGCTTATTTTTGTTGTTTCCCTGATGCTGTCCCTAGTGTTATTGCGTTGGCCATAATAAACCCTCCTCCCCCCACAAATAGTGTCCTATCCGTGTGTAGGTGTTTGTACTTGAATCCAAAAATACCGTTTTGGTTTATGATTTGCAATAATGAACCTTTGGAATCGACTGAGAAAACTTTTTTTTTTTTTTAATCCCGTCAAAATTTTCACGTTTTAGTTAACGTTTCAAGGTACGTAGAGTCCAGAAATCGAATGAGAATTTGGCCGTCCGTCGACCGTCCGCCATATGCGGCACATTCCTCAGTTAGCATTGACCGACTTTGATGAAATAATTTCATAAAATAATTCATAAAATTATTTTATATGTGGGCTCCATTTGGGGTCTAGTTGTGTCCCAAACCTTTTGGTTGATGTAGGTCACTTCTAAGAGTTGAAATTTCTAAAATGCCCTAACTCAAAAAATGTTGATATAAAGGTATTGTTTTTCCATCAATTTAAGATAGTATTGAAGTTTTAGAATTTTTACAGACAGACCGTTTGCTCCCTACGAGAACTCAAGAGCTGGACTTACGATAAATCAGAAACACGAGTGTGAATCGCGAAAGAGGCCCAATCTCCGTTCAAATTTTAGCTGACCGAAATGGGATCGATGTTTTTCTTCATGTTTGTTGGTGGTAACAATGGCGAAGCCGTATTCTTTCCAGACGAGTGATCTATATAGAAAAATAATTAGCCTTTGTGTAATAATTTGCAGCGTTTTTGGAAGATTCTAATATTTAGGGAGCGTTTCTGGCAGTTTTACTTACGGATAAGTACTTCAATTGAGATTTACCAGAAATATGGAATCTAAAAAATTTCATGCAAAATTACACATTGGTCAACCATGATGTGTATGAATTAATAAAGCGCAAAAAAGTACAATCCACCTTGCGATTCAAAAATTTAAAGATGAACAATTTTTATGTGGTATTATACCTACACAATTATTATGGTTTCCATGTCAGTACTTCTAAGGCTTGAGAAAATTTTGGGGCCATGATTGTCAAAGGGGACCATCTACACCCCAACTCGCATAATTCAGAAAGTGAAATCAGGAGGAAATGTAGAAGTTATGTAACAAAGAAATACTCGTTTGCGTATGCGTAGCGGCCCCTATCAGTCCTGGGGAGATGATTTTCATAGGGAACCATCTACACACTGTAATAGTAACAGATACTGCGTAGGTAGCTGCCAACCGCGGACACTCTAGTCTCCAACCTCATGATCAGCTGTTCAATATTATAATTCTCATCTGTTCTTATATTATCATATGTCTCATCGCCATGTTGGCCCATTCTAATACAACACATCAACCATCATGAACCGCTCGTGTCTTTCTTATTTATATATTATATTATATTCATATTACATGGTGTCAGGTTGTGCGCGTTTTTAGTGAAATACCCGCGAGAAATGCCGCCGAAGCGTCAGAAGTCGCCCGCGAGCCGCGGTTCGGGTAATCCCGCTCAATACGCTCCTCCAAGTTTGCGTCCGCCGAAGCCGTTCGAGATGCAATCGGACAACCCGCGGGCCTGGAAACTATGGAGACAACAATTCGAATTTTACGCCACGGCCAGCAATCTTTCTTCACAACCGGAGACGGTAAAAATTGCTACTTTAATGTCTATTGTAGGACCCGATTCCCTTCACATCTATAATACTTTTACATTTACCGATGATGAGCCCACCTTTGATGAAGTTCTCGATGAATTCGATAATCACTTTTTACCAAAATGTAATATTACTTTTGAGCGTTACACCTTCAATACTTTAAATCAGCTTGAGGGCGAATCATTTGATGAATTTCTCATTAGAATCAAAACACAGGCTCAAAAATGTGAATTTGGAGTTCTTGAGGATAGCCTTATTCGTGATCGAATAGTCGTCGGAATAAATGAAAACGAAGTTCGTAAAAAATTACTGATAGACACTCAGTTAACCCTCGATAAGGCCGCAAACATCTGTCGGACTGCAGCTCAAGCTGCATTCCAGCTCTCAAAAATTAAGATTAATTCAACAAGTAATGTAGATGCATTGCATGGCCCCTCATCTTCATCAAATAATAGTCATCTTTCAACCAAAGTATTTAGTAACTGTGGTTATTGTGGTCGAACTCATCCAGTACGGAAGTGCCCAGCATTCCGAGTTACTTGTGAAAAATGTAGTCGTCGTGGACATTTTACCCAACTTTGTCGTTCATCTATCGGCAATGAGAAGTCTTCCATGATGTCATCTGGAATGCAGGTGGTGAACACTGTTGTTAATCACGATGATGAGGAAGAATTATCAGTTCAATCAATTGAATCGTCTCAAGACGAATGGTTAGAAAAAGTACAGGTTAAACATTCAACCACAACATTCTTGGTGAAACTAGACACTGGAGCCCAATGCAACGTACTCCCTTACTCCATATTTCGCAAACTCAACATTCCTCTTGAATCATCTCGCACTAAACGCCTTTCGATGTACAACCGCGATTGTAAAATCAATGTGCTAGGTCAATGCACAGTACCACTTATTGTCCGCAATCGCCCGTTTCGAGTGATATTCCGCATCATCAACGAGAATTTCCAACCAATATTCGGACATAATGCGTGCACAGTCACTGGATTGGTGCAACGAATCGCGTCTATCGAAAATACTGAATTCAGTTGTATACCAAATTATGAATACGACATTGACCTGGAGCCGGATGCCAAACTTCGTATCCTTCCCCCCCCGTCGTATCCCTCATGCAATCAAAGACCAAATCAAATCAGAATTAGACCGATTAACCGAAATGAAAATAATACGTCCTGTGACTGAGCCTACACCTGCTGCATCACCCTTGCTCATAGTTGAACAGGGAGGCAAATTTCGCATCTGTATGGATCCATCCGATCTCAACAAAAACATAATTCGTCGGCCATTCCCTCTAAAGACTTTGGAAGAAATTGCTACCAAATTATCTAATTCCAGATACTTCACAAAACTCGATTGTGAGAAAGGATTTTGGCAAATCAAAGTGACGGAAAGAACCCAAAAATATTTAACAGTATCTACACCATGGGGGAGGTATTCGTTTTTGCGTTTACCGTTTAGAATTTCATCAGCTCCCGAAATCTTCCAACAAGTTATGTCCTCCTTGCTAGAAGACTTCGATAATGTCGAGGTGGCAATGGATGACATCCTCATTCACGCAAAAACGGAATCAGAATTGCAGGCTACAACAGAAAAAGTTTTACGTAAATTGCAACAAAATAATATCAGACTGAACAAATCAAAATGTGTTTTCAATGTCCAAAAAATCAAATTTTTGGGCCATATGCTATCTCCTGAAGGTTTACTTCCAGACCCAGACAAAGTCGCGGCTATTCAAGCATTGAAAATTCCATCTAACGTTAAAGAGGTACAACATATTCTCGGAGTTACAGCATACCTTGGGAAATTCATTCCGAATATGTCTGAACTAACAAGCCCATTGCGCCTTCTCACAGAGAAAAATTGCGAATGGATTTGGGGCCCTGAGCATTCGGATTGCTTAAAAAAACTCAAGGATATACTCAGTACTCCACCCGTGTTGGCATATTTTGATCCAAAGAAGGATATAACACTTTCAGTAGATGCATCCAGCTCTGCTATGGGAGCTGTAATACTTCACGATGAACAGCCTATTGCATATGCCACCAAAGCTTTCTCAAAAAGTCATCAACTTTATCCACAAATCGAGAAGGAAGCGCTAGCAGTACGATTTGGGTTGAAGAAATTCCATGAGTATGTGTACGGTCGTTCAGTCCGTGTCCAATCTGATCACAAACCTCTCGAAATTATACTTAAAAAGCCGATTCATCTTGCGCCACCTAGACTGCAACGTATTTTGTATGAAATTTTACCGTATGACATATCGTTGTTTTACACAAAGGGTTCAAATCTGCCAATCGCAGATACACTTAGTCGAGACTGCAATAATCCCAATGTTGATGACAGTGAAGAAGAACTTGAAGTATTTTATGTGGCTCCTATAGAAGTATCTGCCCAAGAACGATTCACCAAGTCAACTCTAACAGATCCTGCTCTTCAGGAACTACGTTCGGTCATTCAAAATGGTTGGCCAGACAGTGTTAGTCAAACACATGACCTGGTAAAACCATATTTCAATTTCAGACAAGAGCTTTCGATTCATGGCGATTACATCATTAAAGGAGACCAAATAGTTGTTCCTCTCAGTGAACGTCAAAAAGTACTACAGATACTACACGCTGGTCACCCGGGGGTTACCCGCATGCTATCAAGAGCACGGAGCTTTGTATTTTGGCCAAAGTATACTCAAGATATCACCGATCATTGTTCTAAATGTTCAGTGTGTGGATCTCATCAGAGACAAAATTTTGATGAGCCAATCATGGCAAAACCTATTCCTCATCGCCCTTGGGAACGAATTGCTTCAGATGTATTTTCTGTGGGAAGTCGAAACTACCTTCTCGTTTGTGACAGCTTTTCTGGATATTTTGACTTCGCGAAAATGACAAGTCTCAGCTCGCAGAACGTAGTTCTGCAATTCAAGAAATGGTTTTCTGTACACGGCGTCCCTGAAGTTCTTGAAACAGACGGTGGACCATATTATACTTCTCGTGAATTCACAGTATTCTCCAAAGAATGGAATTTTGCTCACCAAATCTCATCACCTAACTATCCCAAAAGCAACGGACTGGCAGAGAAATACGTGTCAAGTGCCAAAAATATGCTTAAAAAATGTGAAGCTGATGGATCTGATATCTACGAAGCCCTTCTTTTCGATAGAAATACCCCAAGACCTGATTTGGGTAGTCCAGCTCAACGGTTGTTCAGCAGAGTTTTGAAGACACCACTTCCGACAATATGCAACTCTCTCATCCCAGTGGTCAGGACGTCAGTACCTATGAATTTATCAGGTCAGCGACAGCTGCAAGCTTCTTACTCTGATCGAACAGCTCGTCCAAACCCTGAATTGTACAAACCTGGTGATAAGGTACGATATTGGGTTTCTCCTCGCGTTTGGAAGCCTGCAACCATAGTACGTCCGTCTAGCGAGCCTCGGTCGTACATCATTGCTCCTCAGAACTCAACCCATGAACTACGACGCAACACCAAACATCTCCGAAGTTGTTTTGTATAAAAAATTTATTCGTTAAAAAAAAAAAAAAGAGTTGTAATAGTAACAGATACTGCGTAGGTAGCTGCCAACCGCGGACACTCTAGTCTCCAACCTCATGATCAGCTGTTCAATATTATAATTCTCATCTGTTCTTATATTATCATATGTCTCATCGCCATGTTGGCCCATTCTAATACAACACATCAACCATCATGAACCGCTCGTGTCTTTCTTATTTATATATTATATTATATTCATATTACACACACCAACCCGCACAATCCCTGAAAATTTCATCGAAACCGGAATTCATGACAGACACACAGACACGGAACCGAAATTGTTCAGGAAGGTCTGAAACGTAAAATGCGAGTGCAAATTTTGATTTTGGAGAACATTTTTTTTCAACCTTGAAAAGCGAAAACAAAGCTTCCGCTACCTTGGCAGACTCGGAAGCAAAATCTCATCAGTGCTTTGGTACTACCATAGGACCGATAGCAATGAAATTAAAAGCTGACCATCCGGGTTCTAACCAATACATCCAAAACTTTGATCGAAATTGGCCAGAATTATATTGGTAGCGAGGAGATAATATATCACAAGTTGTGTAATATTGCTTCGGAGTCTACCAAGGAAGCGGAAGCTTTGTTTTCACTGTTCAAGGTTGAAAAAAAAGTCCTCCAAAATTAAAATATCCACTCGTGGTTCACGTTTCAGACCTTCCTGGAGAATTTTCGTTCCGTGTCTGTCTGTCTGTCATCCTTGCTACAGCGATAACTTCTACAATTCTCACCCAAATCCGATGGAATTTCCGGGAATTTTGCGGATTGACGTGTATTAAAGTAAGTTAGCATACGAATAAAATCACTCGCGATGAGAATGTGGAAAATCATTTTAATAAAAACGGAGTTGAGTAGAACGTTGTCTATTTCCACGAAAATAATGAGTTACAAGTTAAATCGATTTCGACGGTTAGGTCATCATCAGTAACAAACAATAACTGAAGGTACATCACAAAGAGCATATCTTATATAGTCACAAGTGATAGGGAGCTTGAATCCCATTGGTCGAGAAAGTGAAAGTCATACCCATGGGTATGAGTATAAGTCATAAAATGCGTCAAAATGCGTCCTTTTTTCTGTCCAATCATGTATGTTTAGTAATTATTATTAACATTATTACTGTAATGTATAGTAGATATCAATTTATTCACCGATATGGAACGTTTTTGCAAAGATCCTACACTACAACACGGGCCAAGCCTAACGTCGGGTAGGAAATCTGAGCAAATCGCATCCCTTCATGCATTTATATTATTGTAAAAGTGTACAAAATGTCACCAATAAACATATATCTATCTATCTATGGTCCTCTATGATGATCATCACCCCCGGACTGATAGTAACCGCGGCGCATGCGCAAACGTGAAATCATTGCCACAGCCACAACTTCTACATTTCTCACCCGAATTCGATGAAATTTTCGAGGATAGTGCGAATTGACGTGTACTCTAGTAGTTGTCAAAACGTAAGGGTTTTGCACAAAGAAAAATTAATTTGCCAAAAATTCAAATTGGTAAGCCAAATAAGTAGCTATTTTTTCATCTTTTATGATCCTTTTCGACTCGATTTACTGGTATTATTACAGTAAGTGCAATCCAACAAGACCGGTCTCACATTTCTAAGTGTTATCCTTATCATCATCAGACGTTTCTTTAGGGGTTTGAGACGTCTCTCATAAAAAAGGTCAGAGCTATAAAATGTTTTGTCGGTGAGTAGCCCCCTTTTGACCCTCGCCAAGATGGAAGTGAAAGTATGGAAAAAGAAACACCATATTATCGCTGTGATAAAAACCAGTAGGCTCCTCCGTGACCAGAGGATTGCCGGCATCTCTTTGGAAACTGGATGGAATTTTAAGCTGTGGGGAGAAGAGGTAGTGGATGGAAGGGAATGGGAAGCATGAGGCCAGTCTAAGTGCCTTGTCATTCCCAACGCCGGCTGTCCTTATGTTCGAGTAAGACGCAGTTAAAAATACTCATTTAGGAGATACTTACAGTTCCTTCGTCATAACGTTCATTGTACCATAACATGCATTAGGAACACAATATGAAGAGATCGTTGTTTTTTAATGTTAAGTAAAATCGGAAATGAGCCAGTAAAGTACAGAATGGAAAGGACATGATTAGTGAAGCATGCATTCCAGTAGACAACATTTAAGATTGGTATAATAACGTTTACTCCCAACCTAACAACTATGAAACACAGTTATTACTAATAAACTTCGTAAGTACTGCTACCTGTAATAATTGAAGACCGCGGCCAAAAAACAGTCTGAAACATTGTTTTCAAAACTGAGTTATTGGCATCAAAATATGCGTTAGGATCTACTCTATCAATTAGAAATACAAAAACCCTAAGTAACTATTATCACATGGTGAATGTCATGACGACGAAAATAGCAAGAAACGATGTCCGCGATTGACAATAATAAGAAAAACAATCTCTGAGTTACCAGCGCTAGGGATGGCATATCGAATGAAATATATCGATACATCGATCAAATGATATATCGTTAATGAGATATCGATACCTTAGATATATCGGAAAAAATATATCGATACCTTAGATATATCGGAAAAATATATCGATATTTCGATATTTCGGAAGATCTACTTTATAAAACGTGTGAAGTAGGTAGGTGAATTTATTCGTTTTAAACAATATAAAAATCATTTGGGATGACATTTATGTACATATCGGAGTATCTACTTGCAAGAACTTGAAGAAGTAAGTAGGTAGGTAAACTGATAAGTTACTAACATCATTTTGGAAGAAATATTATCGAAGATAATAGATAAGATCGGAAGATATATAATATGATATTATCATCCAATAATATCATAGGTTTTTTCAAATATAATATATTTGATATATAATATTATTATATATCAAATATATTATATTTGAAAAAACCTGGTGAAATAAATATTAACCTACTTTCAAGAGTTACTGGGTATGAATGGTCGAAATTCGTTGTTTAAAAACTGGAAAAAAGTGCGAAAATGACATTGCAATGTTAAATTGATTTATAAATTGACAGGGGATTCTGTAGACAATCATGATCCTTCAAAATTGAAAATAATTGTTGTGAAAACCTGCTTTGCTTCGTATAGTAAGTAGTTTTAATCTAGACGAGCCTCAATTACTTTTGATTCAAGTCAAGTAATTGAGCCTTGAGAGCCACTGTAGGTGTAAAACATTCATGTGCACAATCATGTTTGAGCTGAAGTCAACAGTCTGAAATCAACCCATCACGTAGGTACCTACAAAATTTGGAATAAAATTACTTGATGTTTTTACAGGTATAGGCGTCCCTTCTCGTCCATTAATTTCAAAATTTAATTTTTAATTAATTTTTTTTTCTACTTGAAAACAGGTCGCGATATATCGGTAAATATATCAATATTGACCGCAAATATCGGTTCTCTATATCGATATAAATATATCGATTTCTCAAACGTAATATATCGATATATTTCATATAACGTTGCCATCCCTACCTAGCACCGTGCGCCACGTCATTCTTAAAACTTAAATTCCCGGTTTCCAAAATTACCACCACAAGACGATAGCCAGAAGTATTTTTAACTTCATCATAGTGTAATAATTATGCATATTCCCACTTGGAAATAAAATCAGTACCCATTTTCGTGTAAAATTTGTCATTTTGTATATTTTTTAATATTTGCTCTCGATGTAAAACTGGTGAACGGTAGTACAAGGAGGTCTGGACTGAGGAAGATGGCGCAGCAGGCAGGTGCAAAGGTGCAAAGTGCACGGCTCTGACTAAGCACTTTTGGGGAAATGAACTAATAGGTAGGTACCTTACTATTTGATGTTCTTTAATTGTACTTATATTTATCGTACTGATTCTTATATTCTGGTTTATGACAGGACGGGATTGCGCTTCTAAATTGTGTGTGAACGGGAAGGTAGTGCTGGACTCTGTAGGCGGGCTTTGGAACTAACGATTGGGAAGGGCTACAGTGGCGCCTTTTGTTCCTAATGCGCAGGAGGTACAAACAATAGTTCTTTCCTAGTGAAATAATATTTCATAATCATATTATGATTATGTTTGAAAATGTTTCATTAATTTTAGTTAAGTCAATTAAAATTGGTTTTCATTAGTCTGAACGTTCAAAATGTGTTTGTACATTCGGAAACGGAAGTACTCCACAAAACATCATCAGCCAAGACAACTAATAACACCATTCTACAGTTCGAAGGAGATGACGCGCTCAGTAAGTACAGAGATGCTATCAAGCAATTCTTGTATCATGTAGAAACTGGTTTTTCCATCACAAAAGTCACTCTTTCCATCTCTACTAATCCCCATAGTCGACGGAACTACGACTGTTGACATTGACAAGAATCTATTGAAATCAACCGTACGTTTTACTGACGTCATTCTCCCCTTTACATCCAGTCACGACGAGTTTGAACTTGAAATAAGACGAATAGTAGATGTACTCAAGCTTTCGTGTGATATCCACATAGATGTGCAATCGAAGATAAGATAATTCTGATTTATAAACAACTTGTCCTCTCAACTAACTCCACGATTCACCCAGCATCTCTACAACTCCTTGAGAAAAGCAGTAAAAGGCTGCACTGGGATTACTTATCTCTTCTTCGGAACGTTTTCCTCTCGACGAATCATTCCCGTTTTAGAAAAGCGGCCTTCCAGTAAAACAGTAAAAGTAGACGTTTACCGCCCCGTTTGTTATACGACTGATGAAGGCGCTAATGGCTCATCGTTTTGAATTTTGATGCCAACTTGGATTGCGAAACGAGATTTTTTTTCGCTTCATCGGTACTGATAATGTCGGGCTGGTCGACACTTTTCGACGGATACTCGGAATTCTCTGTCGCCGCTCATTGAAAGCTGGAATTGGTGAGAGATCTTATCCGGATGCCAACTTCGTTCGTTAGTGGAAAATATGTTCTTTCCAGGACAGTTTTTCAAGATGGCGTCAAGATGAGAAATAGCTATGCGGAAACTCGGCGGTTTGCTAACATTACGACTGGTTTTTTACGGAATGGAGAGGTTTCTTTGCATTTTGGCAAACCGTTTAGCGAAAATACCCATAATAGCCTGAAACAAGAGGTGCTAATTTGTTGCTATTTATGGGTTTAAAAAAATTCTTTGTGGAACGAAATACGTAGAGCGTTTCAAAAGTAAGTTATAAAATTTTTAATTTCTATTATAAAGCTTTTACTGCACCGAGTAAACTCATTAACAATATAAATCTGACTTATATTACAAGTTCATGCGGTTTTAGACGCTTAAGACGTCGAGTTAGATCTTGCACATCTATGAGCTTTACAGCTTCCTCATTCACGTGATCTTTCAGTATGACAAGATGAGCTGTGTTCTCTTATTAATCACTTCATCCACACTGTCCACTTGAAGTAGGCGGTGGAGAGCATAATTTCGGAATTACCACAGCGCATTAGTGATACATCGTAGTACAGAATTCTGGAAACGTTGGATAATCTGTCTATCCAAGCTGAGCTGTGCAGCCCCACAACTCCACTCCATACATCCAAACTGGCTTGAGTTCTTGATTGTACAGAAGCAGCTTGGTGCCGATGGTCATGGTGGAACGTCGGCCGATCAATCAGTACATCTTTCTAAATTTCAATGCGAGCTCAGTCCTCTCCTTTATGATTTGTTCCTTCCACCTAAGCTTGGCATCTAATGTCATGCCCAGATATTTGGCTTCATTCACGTAGGGAATTGACACGTTGTTGAGGAAAATAGGGATATAGTTGGTTTTCCGGTTGGTAAAATCAAAGTGCACGGACTTGGCCTCATTAAATATGATCCTCCATTTTGAAGTCCATAAGTTCAAATATAAAGGAGGAAAGACCTTTCCACTTCAACTAAAACCTTTATCTAAGTTATTGAAAGAAAAAATAAGACTAGAAGACTCGGAAGCAATAAATTTATGGAAAAATGCAACCTTTAAGGTTCCATATAACCACTCTGGCTTACTACGCATGGCGGGTGTATTTCGGATTTTGGCTATTTCCGAATCATTGTGGTCATCGTATACTTCTGCACGTGATACACCTTATTCATGTGCCTCTAAGAACCTCCTACAAGATACGCAAAAATTTCGAAAAATTTAAATTTATTGAAACCCCTTCTTGAGATGTACTATTATTGTTTTTCTAAACATGAACGGTGATCCACCTTTTCAAGCTTGTTTTAATAAGTGAAGAGGGAGAATATCTCTCATTTAATATGTGTTGGGAGCGTATCTGTTTTGAATGAGTTACGAACATACATTTTGAGGAGAAAAACGCTGCAAATTATTACACAAAGGTTTATTATTTTTCTACACTCGTCTACAAAGCCACCAACCATCCAACATGAAGAAAAACATCGATCGAATTTTGGTCAGCTAAAATTTGAACGGAGATTAGGCCTCTTTTGCGATTCACAGTCGTGTTGCTGATTTATCGTACGTAAAACCCTAAAATTCTCGTAGCGAGCGAACGGTTTGTCCTACAGAGCTCCGCGTGGTCTCAAAAAATTCTAAAAATTCTATAGAATCCTAACCTGAAGGAAAAACAATACCTTTATATCAAAATTTTTTGAGTTAAGGCGTTTTCAAAATTTCAAAATTTATTTTGGAACCCTTAGGAGTGACCTACATCAACCAAAATCTTCGGGGCACAACTAGCACCAAATTTCATCAAAATCGGTCAATGCTAAGTGGTAAAAGTGCCGCGTACGGCGTACGGCGGACGGACGGCCAAATTTTTATTCGATTTTTGGATTCTACGTACCTTGAAACGTAAACCATCAAATTTTGAGGGGGTGTTAAAAATTGTTTTTTCTTGGTCGATTCCAAAGGTTCATTATTGAAAATAGTAAATCAAAACCCTTTGTAAGTTGGAAAATGAACATACCTGCCGTATTATTTTCGAAATATGGGGATAAGGTATATTGAACGATCTTTGAAAAATTAAAGTCAGTAGGTATAGACAATTATTTTATTCCGAAATACGCTATTATGCTTAGGGTGGCAGCATAGTTCCATAAAACTGTAGATGAATCGTGCCAAGAAATAGATTTTCCCTGAGTGCCTCCCCCATCCCCCAGGCTTCTCATAGTTGCTCAGTTTTCATCAACAGTTTTTCCCATTTTTTTCAGGAAATAATCATCCAATTTCCATGTTTATTTTGACATTCTTCTTATTTTTATGATATCGAGGGTTGCCTGGCAGAAGTGACCAAGTCCATTTTTTCCCAAAATTGAGGTTTTAACGCTCCATATAACTCGTAAGCCTGCTCTACACGCTAGAATTGTTAACTCCATGATAAAGGAACTATAAAGGGCTCAAATGTCCTTTCCAGTACCCCGATCCACCCCTTCTGTATCCGATTTGCATTTTCCTGGCAGAAATGACCAAGTGCTAGGGTGGAGTGGGGCAATTGCGACCCAAAATGTCAATAGTTCAACTTTGATCCTCTGTAACTTTCCTTTGAAAACGCTATTTTCACTTTTTTTTTAATGAGTATCTTATTTTACGTAGATTACGATGCACTCTTCAAATTGTACAAAAGATTTACTTCTCATGGTCCAAACTGTGTTTTTTAAAATTCCGACCGACTTCTGCATTTGCCCCACTAATCGGGGCAAATGCGGAAACGGCCTGCGAATCCCATAAAAACATTTGATTGCATTAATGGGGTAAATGCAAACAAACCCCATTTCAATATGAACAGAATGCTATAATTAATTTTTTTCTCCTCCACTTTTTTATGACCAATGAGCCCCCCTTTTCCTACAGGTAAGGGTTACCAACATAACTGGGTACACATTGAGAAGGTTTCTGAGGCAAGGCGCTCAAATGGCGCCATTTTCAAAACCATTTCCGCATTTGCCCCATTTCCACATTTACCCCACTCCACCCTACCTACGCAGCACTTGGTCATTTTTGCCAGTAAAGTGCGAGTAATGGAAAATGATCAAGTGCCAAATAGTCACTTCTGCCAGCCGGGATATTGTGAATCCGCTGGTTGAATTGAAGGCCCAAATGACAAATTTTATCATTTTTGATACTTCATAGGTAGGTACCTACCTACCCAAAAGATGAACAGGGTCAGTGGAACAACGCCAGTTAGTTATGGCCCTCACACAGTCGTACGACCCAGACGAGTATAACATGAATATGGACTCCTAAGATCTTCAAAGCATACCCAGTGCATACAGTATGTTGGTATGGTATACTGAAAATCGAAAAAAACCAACAATAGCCGTGTGGGTAACCTATGAGTTCGTGGAGACGAGTAGAACATGAATATGTACTCCTAACGTCTTCAAAGCATACCCAGTGCATACAGTATGTTGGTATGGTATAGGTAGGTACTGAAAATCGAAAAAAACCAACAATAGCCGTGTGGGTAACCTATGAGTTCGTGGAGACGAGTAGAACATGAATATGTACTCCTAACGTCTTCAAAGCATACCCAGTGCATACAGTATGTTGGTATGCTATTATAGCATTTTACAGATTCTTGGTTTTTTCGATTTTCAGTATTATACTGAAAATCGAAAAAACCAAGAATCTGTGAAAAACAACCTAAATTTGAAATTTTCAAGGTTTCTCAAATTTCATTAGTAGGTACCTAGGAAATTGAAAAACTCAAAGATACCCAGCTGGAAACATCAAAATCGAACAATAATTGAAAGAGAAAAAGTGGAAATGCCGTTTTTTCTCTTACTGAGACCCTCTCTAAAGCTGATTCTTGCTATACTGGTGCGAACTTTGAATGTTTCAACGAATTTTGAATATTTTATCACACTCTAAAACTTTTGTTGTCATGGTAACCACATATTATGGATTCATCAAATAGTGCACGACTATTAGTGAAGAATTTTTGTAATGATGTTGTTCCCTAGTTACTTTTTTGAATCCTACTTGGTTTCAAATTTCAGGCTGCATAACTTCGTGTTTCGGGAAGAATGGAACGTCGGATCCGATGCTTCAAGTTGAAGCCTCCGACTTAAAACGGCCCCTTCGGGACCAAAAAAAGAACCCTTCCCGCATCTTCCCACAACGCAATCTGTTGAGATTTTCCTTCGAAATCGCGAGTTGGCGTCGAGTTACGTCACCACGTTTGACTCTCCGTTTGAAGTAACGACGCGGCGTCTGTCTGGCGTCGACTCCGTCATCGCCTGCGTCGTCTGCACGTCGGATTCGCCCCGTTTCCAGGGTGACATGTGTCTCTGATGAGGCGCCCTCTCCTCTTTTTTCACCTCCGCCCGTCCCATTACCGTCTTTTTTCTCCGTCCCTCCGCGTCCTACAGTCCCTGACGTCTTTGTTATTGATTTGGTTCATAAATTTGGACGATTGTCGTTCGTACTCTGAAGAAGATTTACGATTGCTCCGCCGACAGTCCGTTAAAACGGGAATCTGAAAACAAAATCACAACGAATTGAAACAATTTCATCGTCCTTCTAAAGATAGTTTTGAAGACTTTGTTCACTTTTGAAGATATTGTTCTTAGTCTACTGACCACAACGTTTGATAAACTTGTCAAATTATGTTGACGAGGTTCCATTTTTTAGGACGTCCCATAAAACTTGGACGTCATGCGATTAATCTGTGTTGAAGAAGGACAAGGATGTCTTGATTTTCCCTTCAGAATGAAGGATGAAGGATTCCTGGAGACAAACTCTACAGACTCACCCCTCGCTGCAAGCAACGAGGGAAAAATTCCTCCTGAGAAGGATTGTTCACAATATCCAGCGTCCTTGCATAGTTTCAAGCACCTGTTTTAAACTACAAAATTTGTTGAAAATTACCCTAAGTCTACCTACTTTTGTTTCTACACCCTAATTCACAGATTTTTACAAGCCAAAAGTTGGCAACACTAAGGGAGAACCCACTGTAATCTCCTCAAAGAAACCACATGTGGGCAGGTATGGGGATTAGTCACCCCTCTTCCAAACTTTGAGGGCCAATATCTCAAAAACCACTGCTTAAAAATTTACCAAATTTTGTTAGATCGCTCTTTCCACCCCCAGGATGACAAATCCACCACCGGAATATCCCAAAACCTAACCAATTCGTAACTAAAGGGCATGGGCCAAAAATGCACGATAAAAATTTTGAAGGACTCAACAATCTGCAACTCCCTGCCAAAAACTGTTTCTCCAGCCCTTCTTTAACCCACTTAAAACTTGACGCAAACACAGAGCTTCACAGAGCCTCTGTGACAGAGGTGATGTTCACTCAGTGACAGCCAGCACACAACTCCCATTGAAGAAGGACAACGCTCAACAGAGAAATAATATAACCACATTTTTTGGTGGTGGGATTCGGACCGACTTCTGCGGGGGTCGTGGGTTCGAGTCTCGCCGCCGGATTCGTGAACCCAGGGTGAAGCCATGAGCGAAATCATCAGAACAAATTTTGATATTCCCTTCGGAAGACAGCAGATGACGTCCTCGTCGCTAAGATTGGCAGTCGGACGAAAACCCAACCTGAAATGATTGTTTACTTACCTTTTTACGAAAATAACCACATAAAAATCTACTAGACAATCCTGAATCTAAATCCATGAAAAAAAAACAAGAAAACATAAAGTTGTGTCTAGGTGTAATAGACGTGTGCGTGAGTGACAAAATCATTGTACCTACTCTGCCTAGGCCTTAGATTCCAACGGGTTTGCGTGGTTCTTCTATTATGCGACACGAAAAACTATCCAGTTGTGCACTGCGATGCCGGAATTTGGAAATTTGTCTTTAAAGCGTTGGAGAAGGGGGGGGGGGGGAGATAATACTTGAAAACATGCGTCCTGGCTCTGTGATATAAACCGTTCGCTTCCAATGAGGACTTGATGCTTGGAATCACAATAAATAAAAAACGCTGCATATAATTACACAATGGTTTATTATTTGTCTATATTGATCACTCGTCTGCAAAGCCACCCACCATCCAACATGAAGAAACACATCGATCGCATTTCGGTAAGCTAAAATTAGAACGGAGATTAGGCGTCTTCTGCGATTCACACTCGTGTTTCTGATTTATCGTACGTCAAACCCTTAAATTCTCGTAGGGAGCGAACGGTTTGTCCTACAGAGCTCAGCGTGGTCTCGGAAAATTCTAAAAATTCTATAGAATCTTAAATTGAAGGAAAAACAATACCTTTATATCAACATTTTTTGAGTTAGGGCGTCTTCAAAATTTCAAAATTCATTTTTGAAGCTGCCTAGAAGTGACCTACATCAACCAAAATCTTCGAGGCACAACTAGGCCCCAAATGGAGCCTACTCACCAAATTTCATCAAAATCGGTCAATGCTCAGAGGGGAAAGTGCCGCGTACGGCGGACGGACGGCCAAATTTTTATTCGATTTTTTCGATTTTCGGATTCTACGTACCTTGAAACGTAAACCAACAAATTTTGAGGGGGTGTTGAAAAATTGTTTTTCTTGGTCGATTCCAAAGGTTCATTATTGAAAATAATAAACCAAAACACGAGTGTGATTCGCAATAGATTGTTCGTTACGACTTCCTGGCTTAGCACGGCAGTCTGGGTGTCCTCATATTCATAACGAAATTGGGTTTTCGTTTAGTAAGAAAGCGCAACTAAAGGCCTGAAACTCTATCGCATTTGATCAGCTGAATTTAAAAGGGAGATTTGGCCTTCACGGAGGACTTGGATGGTAGATACTATTGACAGGAAAGCCAGTTTCTTTGCGATGAGTAATCTTTATAGAAAACCCGTTGTGTGATATTTTGTTGGTTAACCTCGAGTTTTTTTCATGAATTCAGCGTCATTGTTTTCAAATTCAGATGGAAGTTTGAGACGAAACACAGGAAGAATTCATTTCACCACCATCCAACCTGTCAGAGCAATTGTACATGTGAAACATATTTAGTAATAGGTACATGAATTCCGAGGAATTATTTCAATTGCAACAAAACACTGCAAATACACAGTGGTTTATCATTTTACTGGATAGATTATCCGTCTGCATAGAACTCGCAATAACATCGCCATCCGATAGCTGCGAATCCCTCCATTACGAAATTTCGTTCTTGGTTGCAAAGAAAGCTAAACTGAGTGAAGCAAAACTGTTCGAACACGCAAAACGGTTCGAAGGCATCGAAGAGTTAGGTCAGTAAATAAAATTGAACGATTATTAGGCCTGTTTCCGTCTGCGAATATCACACAACGGGTTTTCTATAAAGATCACCCATCGCAAAGAAACTGGCTTTCCTGTCAATAGTATCTACCATCCAAGTCCTCCGTGAAGGCCAAATCTCCCTTTTAAATTCAGCTGATCAAATGCGATAGAGTTTCAGGCCTTTAGTTGCGCTTTCTTACTAAACGAAAACCCAATTTCGTTATGAATATGAGGACACCCAGACTGCCGTGCTAAGCCAGGAAGTCGTAACGTGAAAATTTGACCAAATTGAGTTATTGGTACCTGGGGGTTTTGGGGGTCGATTTCTATCGATTTTCGGAGTTTTAGAGTCGTATCTCTACTAGAAATGCCTCAAACAAGCCTCCTGACTTTCGCGTTAAGGCGTGTTAACTTGATTTTGCTAAGAAACTAGTCGTATCAGAGCGATTCAGAAGAAGAAAACTCGTACCTTGACACTGATACGGGAATCTGCCTATTTCGACGATACGACTTCTTGCATTAAATCGGCATGATACGACTTTTTGCCTCTGAAAACTCAACATTCAGTGGTGAATTTACGTTTATACTCTAAGTGAATAAAAGTTTATTTTTATTGATTCAGCAGTTTTTTCTTACACACTGAACAGAAATATGAAATACGATTGACTTTGAGCCAAGTAGGATGAAAAAATAATCACTGTGAAATGGTTTCTAGAATTAAAATGTTAATTCAAATGAATTAATGTTTCAATAATCAAAATGAACAGAATAGTCGTAACTTCGGGTTTACGTCGTATAATTGTTTTTAGACAATTTACACTCAAAAATGTTTAATTTTGACTCCAGAAATCGATTCAGCTACTAATTTCTTTTAAGAAAAACCTATACTTGTGGTAAGAGAAGGAGAAATAATCCCGCAAAAGAATTATTTCGCCACGAAACCTATTAGTTCGTTTTCCTGAAAGTTGGGTGAAATCAAGATACGACTTTCTGGCTTAGCACGGCAGCAGAACTCCCAGATGTTTCACTGTAGGTTCTTCATCACAAAATAAACTTGATACTGAAACTTGAGCAAATACATGGTTAGTAGGTATAATGATAATGGAAAAGCCATGTTCTTTACAGGTGAGTGAGCTATACAGAAAAATAACAAACCAATGTGTAATAATTTGCTGCATTTTTTCGTTTTCATTGAAATGCACATTTGATTAATCAAGAGTCTTGATAACATCTGTTTGGATTTTTAGCAGAATTTAATGGTTTCTTCTTGGAACTAGGGGTGAGTGCAGAGCCCTCATGAAAATTCTTCCGTTTATGGGTGGTGGTCATGATGTTGCTTTTCTTCTGCGCAGGATTGTCAGACATAATGAGGAGCCGTTGTGGACGTGATTCAGCCATCAGGTTGGTATGTCCCGAGGGCAGACTCCGCGTTCCGCGAACACCCGCGCGCTGGAGGGTGCCGGTCGAGCCTTCCAATCCTGGAGATGGCATTCGAAGAACAAAGGAGTCCCGCCAGGACACGCTCTTCGGTTTTATCTTGTCCCCGCTTTACCCCTTTTCCTTTCCCTCCTTCGTTCTCTGGCTGTTGTTTATGGTGACAGGTTTCGGCCTTCCAGCCTCGGCGAGACCTGAACAAGTGTCGGCAGAGGGTTTGAGGTCTCCTGGCTGTCAGGGTTGCCTACTTGGCTGTAGAACTGAAGGACGCTGACACTTTCTAAAGTATTCGCCGGCGCAAAAGCAACAGGTACAAGAGACAGGAACATGATGTTAACTACCTCCTATTTATACGTAACGGAAGCATTGTTCTCAAATTTTTGGGAGACAAAAAAAGGCTTTCCAAATTATATTTCTACACCCATTTCACGTTTCTTAAGGTCCCTCTACACTCTAGCCACATATATTGCTAGAATTGGGAAAAGTTGCTCGACAAAAGTGGCCCGGTAATTCAAGGCATTATTTATTGCCGCAACTATTCCACATTGCGAGCAACATTTCTTGCCGGAGGTTGCTCAATAAAGGTTGCTCCATAAAAATTGCTCAATTTTTACGTTTACACTTGAGACGGGGATTTGTAAACAGTGACGCTCCCGAATTGCATCATCAGGAAGAGGTCGTCGTTACTGCTGCTGTCGTGATTATCGCTGCCAGTGAAGAAAAAAAAGAGAAAAAAAAAGATATGGCAAAGAAATTTCTTCAGCCAGAGAGACTTTTCACTAGCAATTATTGCTATTTCTATTCTAGTAATTATTGCTTATTCTCTCTGGCTGAAGAAATTTCTTTGCCATATCTTTTTTTTTCTCTTTTTTTTCTTCACTGGCAGCGATAATCACGACAGTAGCAGTAACGACGACCTCTTCCTGATGATGCAATTCGGGAGCGTCATAATTATTATGGCAGAGCTAATCTTGGGAGGAGAACTATTCCTAAATTTCGCTCGTATGTCCAAAGGTGATTTCGAACTTTTAATGCAACTCATCTCATCTAGAGTGACTCACACCTTCTATTGAAAATTATGATCGATTATGCAGTGATCTATTTCAGAATCGAACATACTGACATAGTCAGTTCCTTCCTACTAAAAAAGATCCCCCAATTCGAAAGGCTTATTCAGAGAATGAATGAACAAGATGAACCAAAACGAAATTTCTCCATTCTCTTCGTCATTTTTAATACTTTCTGCTTATAATATGTGAAAAATAATTTAAAATATTTACCTATTTAATGAATTTCATTTTGTAGTTACCTACGTGTTTACATGTTTTTTCATCTCGTAACTTGCTTGTTACATATAACATATATATAAAAGTTCTTCAGTTCGAAATGTTGCTCCACTTGCGTCAACTATTACCCGGCAACACCTGGTAACATTCGGTAATACTGTCGAAACGATAATAGTCGGCAATGTGGAGCTAGACATATCGGATGTTGCCGACAGAAATGTTGCTAGAGTAAAGGCACCTTTAGTATATCGTTGTCTATTAGTCTGAAGGTGTGGTGGCTCATCCTCGCACGATATTTCAGTACAGAGAGCCCTTCGAAGCTGGTTACAAGGTATTCGAATTGAATTGAGGGGTCCAGCAATTTTATAAAAAAAATATGCAGAACAATATTCCTGCCAATTTCATAACTTTTGAATAAAAATTATATTAGAAAGAAGAGAAACTTACTTTGTGGGTACCCCTTGTAATTTGAAAAACAATGTCAAGTTGTAAAATCAACATAATATTGTTAAATAAATTGTGAGCCCAGTACCATTTTCAGATCTTGAGATCAGTTGCCACTGGTATTATCGTGTAAAGTAAACAATCAGATTTATTACAACTGAGAAAGAGTTACCAGGGAAACGAGTGATTCTATACTGAAAGGAGAAAAAACTCAGCCTCCCGCAACCCAGCGTGCTCACTAGATCTAGAACTTTTTGTTGACGGACGTTAGATTGGTGGAAATCCACTTTGTCGTGTCCCCGATACATTTTTTATCCAACTAGTCCATTCGGGATTGAACGGTTGGTTTCAAAGTTCTATGAGTGATCTCATTAGTTTCTAGAAAAGTGCCCTGTTTAATATTGGTGAAAAAACGCTGCAAATCATTGCTCAAAGGTTTATTATTTTCTGTAAAGATCATCCTTCTGTATAGATCACTGGTTCTCCATCAATAGCACCTACCACCATCTGTATTCTCCCTTGAAATTCCCTCTCAAATTTCAGCTCCTGCGTTCAATAGGATTGAAAATGGCTTCGGAGCTCACTCAGCTGATCAGTGATCAGAAGAGTGAAGAAGATCTCCTCGAATGCTGGAGACGCCTGGAAGAGCACTTCCATTCAATAGGATTGAAAATGGCTTTCGAGCTCACTCAGCTGATCAGTGATGTGAGGAGTGAAGAAGATCTCCTCGAATGCTGGAGACGCCTGGAAGAGCACCTCCATTCAATAGGATTGAAAATGGCTTTGGAGCTCACTCAGCTGATCAGTGATGTGAGGTGTGAAGAAGATATCCTCGAATGCTGGAGACGCCTGGAAGAGCACTTCCATTCAATAGCATTGAAAATGGCTTCGGAGCTCACTCAGCTGATCAGTGATCTGATCAGTGAGCAATGATTTGCAGCGTTTTTTACCTACAAACATTGTTTTACCTACCAATTTTTTTTTACCTACCACACCTACCTATTGGTAGGTACTACCTACCACACTATAATGGCTTCACACCTTCACAATCAAGTTTATTAGAAAGAACTAAACGCTTCACACTCGATTCGAAAAATAGAAAGCTTGATATGGAAATTTGATTACTGGTTACGCAGAAGGCAAAACTGTATACAAATCGAAGAAATGAACAGCGATCGCATTTTAGTCAGATAAAATTTGAACGGAGATTAGACCTCTTTTGCGATTCACACTCATGATTCTGTTTTATCGAAGGAAAACCTTCAAATACTCGTAGGGACCGAACGGTTTGTCCTACAGAGCTCCGGGTGGTCTCAAAAATTTTTAAAAATTCTGTACTATTCAAAATTGGTGAAAAAACGATACCTTTATTTCGAGAGTTTTCGAGCTAGGGCACTCTTGAAAATTTCAACCCTTAATTTTCACCCCTTAGAAGTGACCTACATCAACCAAAAGCTTCGCGGCACAACTAGACCCCAAATGGAGCCCATATACCAAATTTGAACCAAATCGGTCCAGTGTTGCTAAGAAAAGTGCCGCGTACGGCGTACGGCGGACGGCGCACGGCGGACGGCGGACGGCGTACGGCGTACGGCGGACGGACGGAAATTTTTTTATTCGATTTTCATATTCTACGTACCTTGAAACGTAAAACATCAAATTTTGAGGGGGGGTTAAAATTTTTTTTTCTTGCTCGATCCCAAAGGCTTATTAATGAAAATAATAAACCAAAACTGAAAAAGTTCTGAAAAAACTTCTAAAGTTCCCGAGCATGAACATTGTA
This sequence comes from Apolygus lucorum, assembly GCA_009739505.2. NCBI lineage: Eukaryota > Metazoa > Arthropoda > Insecta > Hemiptera > Miridae > Apolygus > Apolygus lucorum. The sequence goes on from CM019180.2 coordinate 11,650,619, forward strand.
AATTGCATTCCCTATTTTCGCGCCGTAGAATTAACCAGAGGGTAACCAGAAGTTTTAAGGCACTACTAAAGCCCTATTAGAGCTCACAATTCGAAAAATTTTGGTCGAAGTTAAGCGTCAAACATGCTGCTTACGACGGATTTTTTCTTTCAATTCATAGATTCTACTAACAATTAGATAAGGGTGTGTGGAACGGCGAAAAAGATGTATTCCACCTTATTAATAATTAAGAGAAAACCCGGCGTTGGGCGTTTCCAACAACGGGGAACATAATATATGATCGACTTGCTGGTTACGACGAATTCTACAGTACGGTACGTAGATGATAATTGTATTCTTATAACTAGCGGAACTAACCCCATTCATTTAATACCATAATATAATATATTATGGTATTAAATTAATGGGGATAGTTCCATCATATTATGATGTAATCAGTCGCTTGACAAAAATGAAGGCAATCCAGTAGTTCAATCGAAGTACTTTCTGATGTTTCATGGATGTCGTGTGCGGCCACAAGAGACAAGTCAGCGCGGGGGCGGATGAAGGATGCCGGCGAGATAATGATGGGAGACCCCATCCCAATTAGAACAATCACCGACGACACTCTCAACTCCCACGTTGGGCAGTCAAAGGTCGTGGGTGTCGAGTTACCAATTTAGAAAGGATAAGGCCCTGCACGTCTCCTGATATTTTGGTGAGGTCTGTTTGCCCCATCGGACGCCGATATAAGGTTTCTTCCCAACAGTGGTGGATTTGAGTTGAGTGCTTTAAGCCTGTGCCCATTCGTGCCAAAGGTTTCAGAAAATTCAAGAGCACAGTGTTCCAAGTCAATGATTATTTGATGATGAGTGATGATGAATTCCATCCCAGTTCAACGTTTTACTCCAGGAAGGTAAGTTGATTTCAGAGCAGGAAATTCACCTACTACCTGTACCTAGTGGGTAAAATGTATCGCCCTAGAAGGAAGAACAACAATACCCAATAGATTCAGAGGGAGACCTACTAAATCTAGAGGAAAGACCCACTGAACCAAGACAAAAAGAATCGAATGGAAGTCAAGCTAGACTCAGAGGAAAGCCTAATAAACTCAGAAGGAAGACCCTCGAGATCCAGAGGGAAGTCAAAGTAGAATCGGAGGGAATACCAATTGGACCGAGAGTTAAATCCAACTAAATCCACCCTAAACTGTCGCAAAGGGTGTTGCGACAGAGTAGGGGTTTATTTTAAAAGAATAAAACCAATTAACTAATATCTTTCTTATATTTTTAAAGAAACAGAAATGCCTACCTAGAAGCTCCTTTAGTAATTAATTTAAAAAAAAATGAAATTTAGAACAATTGTTTGGTTATTTATATATCAATTGTCTGACCGTGATGAAGTCTTTGAAGGCAGAAGGTGGCGATTTTTTCATCAATCTTCCAACCAGCAAGGCAGCAACTTACCGGAGATTTGCTTGATGAGCGCGTGCGTATGCGTGGGTGTGTGTGGTACTGCTTTTCTGAGGAAGAAAACCTGAAACAAAAGTAGGTACAGACAGGTGAGTGCCATGTGGTCGGAAATAGGTCGAGTTTCCACACCGAACTTTGGCGATGGGGACTTACATTGACTGACGACAGTAAGAGGTGACGGAAATCCAAACTTCTGAGAGGGAATCCAAACTTCGGAGAGGGATGTGAATCAACATCCAGGAACTCAGGAAGGTGGCCAAGAGGAGAAAGAAACAGGCAAATATGGCAGTTCTTTTCCTGGCAAAAACTGAGCTGACTCCTGTACTCTGTGGGGCGAACTGATTGACGGAGGTAGGAAGGACTGGATGGGTCCTAGAGGTGATGGTAGGAGGTGGTGTGGAGGCGCTCAGAGTTCAATGCGAATCACAATAACTTCACGATAAAACTGTCACTTACCTATTTCGTTTTGTTGGGCGTCAACGATAAAAGGGAACTCCAACCAGACCAGGGAAAATACCAACTTTACCAACTAGACTGAGAGGGAAGTTCCACTAGACCGATAAGGAAGTCAGTAATCTCTGTAAAGTCAGTAATGGATATAAATGTCATGTAAGCCTTGGGCGTACTGCACACCCAGCACTTTTCCCAGCACAATTTTAGAACTATTTCGGAACGATCCTTATCATTAAATAAATTCTACTTTCCAAATTCAAGGGTTGTTTCCTTCAGCTTCCACCCGTATGTTCCAAAATGCCCGAGCAATAGACATTCGAAAAAATTAAACCTGTTTTTTCGAACCAGCTCAGTTGATGCCTCAGCCCGTGTCGCTCGCGTAATTCCGCCCCAAACCTTAATCAATATTCCATTCCTCGGTGTCGTTTTGAGTTAGTGATGCAGTCGGAATCCAAAAACCAAGAAGAGAAAGCACAAACTACGTTCTACATAAATCAATCATTCATGTGGTCGACTTGCTATGCGCGGAGTTTATTTTCCGAGTTTTTTCCTCTCGCGACGAGACCCCACGGTATTTCACGTCCCATTACGATAAAATTAAAAGAAGGTTTCAATGAGCTTCGTAATTTACGAGTCCATAAATTGCGAACTAATGATTATGATTGTAGAAGAATGTGGTAGGTATTTGCGACAAGCCATGGCGCGTTTTTACCTGGAATACTTCATTATTCAAACCACGTTCTCTTAATCAGATTTACTTTTTGGCCGACTTTTAAAACGGAAGTAGATTACAACGATTTGGTTGAACAGACGAGGTTTTTTTTTTTTTTTTTACATCAACTGCAGTGATTCAGGCTGTCTTAGACCTGAACAATTGAGAAATGTGTGCCAAGTTGAGTGGGATGTTTAGCTTCTTCTCAAAGGATTTAATTGATAATATAATAAGTTTTCAGTGTAAAATTTTTAGAGCTGATTAAGATTTATATTATGAACATTTTCAATTGTCAACTTTCTGCGATGAAATTCTTTGGGAACCATTTAGAGCCAGATTAAAAAAAAGTGTGCCAAGTGGGTTTGGCACATAGCTTTCTCGTATCCATAAACCGATTGTATAGTATAGAAGATCCGAAGCTGAGCAGTTAATCCCAAAACATCAATCTTTAAGTACCGTCCACTACACTCTTAGGGGACTCTACACGTCAACCGAAACAATCTCTGAATATTGTTGGAATGTGAAGAAGTTATGGCTGTGTCAAAGATTTCACCTTTGCGCATGAGGGGCCATGATTTTCATATCTACAGTCCAACCCTTACAATCCCTGGAAATTTCATCGATATTAGATGAGAAATGTTAAAGTAATGGCTGTAACAAGGAAATGCAGGTTCGCACATGCGCATTGGCTACTGTTAGACTTGGTGCAGTGATTTTCATAGCGGACCATTTACAACCCTATTCGCATAATCACTGAAAATGTCATTGAAATCGTATGGAGGATGTGGAAGTTATGGAAGTGGCAAGGATTTCACTTTTGCGCATGCGCAGCGGCTACTGAATGATGATATTCTTAGGGGATTATCTAAGTACACGTCAACGCACAAAATCCCTGAAAATTTCAACGACATCGGATGAAAATTGTAGAAGTTATGGCTGTTTCAAGGAATTCATGACAGACAGACACACAGCCAGAAAGTCACAGACACGGAACCAAAATTGTTAAGGAAGGTCTGAAACCTAAAACGCGAGTGAAAATTTTGATTTTGGAGAACATTTTTTTACCTTGAAAAGTGAAAACAAAGCTTCCGCTACTTTGGTAGACTCGGAAGCAATATAGAACGAATGCTGAACTTTTATAAAATCATAACAAAATTTCTAGGACTATTCAAATGTGAAATTTTCTTGATTAATTCATCCGAAAAGTGTAAAAACCATCAGCAATAATTATGATGCTACCAACGAAAACGATCTTCTTGGCAATCATCCATAAAATAAAGGTCCAGACGAAAGGAGGTTTTGCCTCATTCGAGTCTACATATAGGATACTCAAATTCCCAACCATTCGCCCAATTGAATTTTTTGACGAAGATTAAACCGAAATGTTCGAGAATGAACTAGGTAATTTGGTTCATGCAAGTATGTTACAATGACATACCCGTAATATTGTAAACGTATAGGGCATATAATATATACTATGTTATAGTATTTTCAAAAATGAATTCGTCCTTTTAGAAAATGAATTCGTCCTTTTCCAAAATGAATTCGTCCTTTTGAAAAATGAATTCGTCCTTTTACAAAATGGATTCGCCCTAAATTGAACGGAACCAAATATTGAAGGCGATCTATTACAAACCTTTCGAATCAAATTAAGGCTTCATTCGTCTCAATTGATGATAGCTTCAGTAATTGCAGAATAATAGAGACAAAATTATAAAATACACGTCATACAAAATCGGGACTAAAAACATGTGATTCGTAGAGTAGTTGAATCACACCCCACGATCAAACTTAATAATATGCAGTTACCATTTATTTAATTGTTTATTTTATTTTAAGCAGAGTAGTAGCAAATGATTTCTGAGTGCCTAATGTCTTCTCAATGGAATTTCCTTATTTTCCGTTACGAAAAGCCAAACCATTTTTGTAATGCAAATGCTTTTTCTCATGCCTAGAGCTGCGTCAGGGCAGCCTCTGCAGTAGTATATGCGGCACTTGGGGCCACAGTACTGCCAACACACTAACACAAAAATGTCAAGATTGTATTATGGGTGCGATGTTGGTAGCCCTGATTTGTCCCATAATTGGTTCACATGATGAAGTTATCTGACCACATAACTCTTTTCTGACGTCTTAATGGGATGGATCAAGGGTTAAATGTTGGTTGGCACTCTAAATGTAGGAATAGTAGGTAATAATTTTTTCGGCCATTGGGTAAGTGAGAAGTAGAAACCTCAATAAGTAGGTGTTAATGTGTTTGTGACGTCATATAGCGTATTAAATCAGTACTTGTTATTGGGATTAGTTAACTCCCCCCCCCCCCCACTCCAAAAGGTCTAAATCCTGTAGTAGTAATAATCTAGGTACACATTTTCTCTTAAATGTGGATGACATGCCCATTAGCGAATTTTCAAGGAAAATGAAGCTATTGCAATGGCCTCAACATTTTAGAATGGACTTTTTTGAAACATTTTTACACTGAAATCCGTTTTGGGTACTCTATGAGTTTGTGGAGACGAGTAGAACATGAATATGAACCCCTAACATCTTCAAAGCATACCCACTGCATGAAGTATGTTGGTATGGTAGGTATACTGAAAATCGAAAAAAAACAACAACAATAGCCATGTGGGTACTCCATGAGTTTGTGGAGACGAGTAGAACATGAATATGGACCCCTAACATCTTCAAAGCATACCCACTGCATAAAGTATGTTGGTATGGTAGGTATATTGAAAATCAAAAAAAAAAAAAAACAACGATAGCCATGTGGGTACTCCATGAGTTTGTGGAGACGAGTAGAACATGAATTTGGACTCCTAACAACTTCAAAGCATACCCGGTGCATACAGTATGTTGGTATGCTGTACTGAAAAAAAAAAAAAAAAAAAAAAAAAACAAGAATCGTGTTTTAAAAAAATATATATAAAAAATTTAAAAAAAAATAAAAGAAAAATAATATAAATAATAATAAAAATAAAAAAAAACTTTCTAAAAGAAATTGCAACACCTTTGTACCTTTTCTTAAACATACCTTCAACTGAAAGATTTCTTTGAAAATTCGCTCATTAATTCATGCTGCATGAATGGACTTTTTTTTTCTGTAGGTACATAATAATAATGTTCCTCTAGGAGTAATTTATTGGTTGAAAATAGTGACTGGCCCCCTCTTATAAACAAATTATGGGGATTATTTTATAATTTCCCCCTCCCCGTTACAAATCTATGGGCATATTACGCTGGGTGATGAAGGAGTAGGTATCGGGAGACTATGAGTAAATAGGAGCTTTTTACTTGAAACAATGAGGGGATAGAAGGCACTCAGGTGACTCCAAGGTCATTTTTCCCGTCTGGAACTCGTCATTTGATATGGCTGACCATTCATTCCGGCCTCGTTTGGTGATGAGTTTATCTTCTATCTAACAATTAGTTTTACCTAATAGATGAAGTTATAGCTACAATACTGGCCATTGGCCGTTCTGAATCAAGGTAATCCTGTTAAATAAGGTGATACAATAAAAATGAAACAGATTATTAACAAATTCTTTTATTCAAAATGAATTGAGTAGGTACATAGGTAATTTACAAGCGATGAATCTTCTTAAATCCATAAGGTACGCTCTCCAAGTTGGTGAATTTCCTCTTCAATGAGTTGATCCTGTACTGTTTTGATTCTTCTCTTAATACGACTTCGTGCGCTTCAGTCCTCTTGAAGTTTGTTGATGTTACAATAACTGGTTCGCAGGTCTTGTCCAAAACCATGTTTTTCATCGACTCAAAATTCACCAGTTCAGAGGTTTTATAGCTTAAGCTGACCCCCTTCACTTTGCACGTTGAATAAACATCTTCATTTGGTGTTATCACCTTGTAGGAGTAGTTTTTAGGTCCTCCTGACACAAATTCCGAAATATAGCTTCCCTCACCATATTCCAAGAGTTCATCGGTTAGATCTCCCAGGTAGTTTCCGGTTGATGGTTCCGGTAATCCTTCTCTAGAAATGAAAATAACCGAGTCCGTGTCGTAATAAAGTACTCGTTCACCTAGTAGCTGGAGGTACGAGTACAACTTCAACCTCGCTTGAGCAGTTACATATGCGGCAATACAAACGTTGACGGTTGGTTGTTCCTCAACTGTTTCTTCTCTGTTCTCCCAGTTTACTAAAAGAACATCCTGATTTATAGGAAGAATGTTGTTGACAATTATATTAGGGCTGTTGAACATAATCTTGAAAAACTCGTTTGGGGTGTTAATTATTGAGGTTTTAGTCAAATTATCTCTTTGGCCCAGCTTTCCCCAGAAGCTATTCAGCATCAATTTAGCCAGTGACCTCAAACCAGAGTTTTTCTGTATTCGATCATGATCCAGCTTCACACCCTCTTTTGCAAGAAACTCCGATATATATGCATCCTTTTCTCCATTTGTCATTTCTTGTTTGGGCCAGCCAGATGCCTCCTGTTTCGACTTGATGAATTTGTCCATCATTCCCGTAAATAATCCTTCTTCCTTTGCACTTTGCTGCATCACGTCATAGACCCATGATTCATAAATTTCCATAATAACATACCCTGTCTCATTAGCTTTTCTTACTTCGTCTACAACCCATGTTCCTACTAGCGCTCTCTCATCGTCACTATGAGTGCACTTACTATACGACATATTTTCCCCACAACTTCGACAAAGCACAAACATGAGTTTACCATTCATCTTAGTTGGCAGAACAGGATGAAATAGATCTTGAGGTGGTAGGATTTTACATTTAACAAGTCCATTGTCTGGTAATTCTTGATCTCCAATCAAAATCTTAGGGTGACCTATTGGAAATTTTCCATATTTGCACACCCATGGATACAGAGAACACACATCTAAATACTTAATTTTTTCTCCGAATTTACATTTATAGTATTCCACAACGTTACCGGTTCTTCCTCCATAAAAGGCATCCCGAGGATTCAGTGGGGTCTTTAATAATAGAGGATTATTAGCTGTGAGTTCAAGAGCCATCTTTCGGTTGAATCCACACTCCCACATTTCAACGACATTGTATCCAAAGCTCCTTAGACGATTAGATTTCAATAGAGTGGCTTGAAATTTCAATATCATGTCATCATTGTCCCTAAAACACTTAGGGCAGCCATGATAATAGCACCCATGGAATTCGAAAACTTCGTTTGTTTCAGCAGAAAAACCGTCGACTTTTACTCCATTTAGAATAACTTCTTTCCCTTTTGCAGCATGTTGTATATTAATTTTCCTCACTACTTCCTCATACACCAACCATTCAATTGCAACAGTAGATTGTCTGTCACATAAGCGATATCCATTTTTAGGAATAATCCCAATCGTATTTGGTTTTAAAAAGTTTCGCCTATAAACCTTGTTACAAGCGGATGCAATAGTACAGGCTTCTGTAAAAGGACAGACCTTGCACTCAGAGAGAAACATTGATCTGAATTTGATGCACGCCTGTGTAAGAATTCGCACATCCAATTTACAGTATTCCACGAGTTCGTCTTGTAAGTTGAAGAAACAGCCTTTGTTAGAGTCATACCATGTAATGAAGGCTAAACGGTCCTGAGGTTCATCGAGTCGGGATCATAGTACTTTATATCTGGAAGATTTCCTTGGTATCCTTGGTTGGCAGGTATATTGAATAAGTGTGGGAAGTATCCCTTTTTTGAAGCTGGTGGTAGGTCAAAAGCCTTGGGTAGTTTACTCAGGGCCATCGGAAAGTAGTTCAACGAGTCTAGAAAGGTCATGTTTTCTAGTGTCATGCTTAGGATCTTACTTCCTCTCATAATGATTTCGGGTGTTAACGAAGTTCTGGTTAAGATATGGTTTAATACAAACTGATGATCGAAGGCCTGGCCGTTGTGTGCAATAACAACTACCTTACGGAATTTTTTACGTAATTCCAGTATGTCACCCATAAAACTGCTGATAACATTGTGAGCAATAACTTTCACACGGAACCCACACACGGTGCAGATGTAAGATAAGTCGTCCACATCGACACAGTGATCACAACGTTTTTCAAACACACATAGGTTTGGTTCCAACTTTTTATCATCCCCGTATTCTCCATCTACCATTGTCTCCAAATCGTAAAATATAAACAATGTATTTTCCAATTTAGGGGTTCTTCTATCGACTTGCATATAACACTTGTGATCTTGAGGCACATAGTTATAACAAATCTTACATAGTTTGTGGCCGCAGATGTGATTGACTTCGTCAGTAAAGTTTTTCAAACAGGTATGACATTTTTGGAGTTGCCCGCAAATAGTAGTTTTGTGATTGTCAAAACACTGTTGTCCCCGGAAGCCTCTCTTGCAATCATCACACACGACAGTGTTTCCAGCTTTTGAGCATTCAGAGCTTTGAAAACAACACGGACATTTTTTATCACATGAGTGACTCTTCTTGTTATCGTGAGGTACATCGCATTTCTCACAGTAATATGAACAACAAAATGCAGCTGTTAGAGAAGTAATTACATTATAGTGGTTCTTGTGAAGTAGTAGATTGATCCTTTTTCCATCTAAATTCGTAGATTTGAAAACGACATCGCGTCCTTTATTTCCATGGCTGTAGACAGTAATACTGTATTTTTCCAAATAATCCTGAAATTTCTGCAGTTCTGGTATCCCACATCCAGCAGTTGGTACGGATACACCCGATTTTTTCACTAGCTGCAAGGCTCTCGTTGTTTGCTGTTTTCGAGGGCGTCTCAAGTTCTTATAATCAGGATCATTTTCTACTTTCGCAATAGCTACCACCAAAGCACGAGGTAAACACAGGTTGTCATGGTTATTGATCGTCAATATACCTCTCCTTTTTAAACATTCTTCTTCAAATGTGTTGTACTTTCTTCCACGTCCTGATCCTACTGGTGGAGCTATGGAGGTAGCCACAATGTAGAATTTATCGCTGATGACAGCATCTGCATTAGACTGCATTATCAACTGTAGTATATTCCATACATCTGAAGGGGAAATCTCTCTAGCATTACGAAATGGTAGCCATCCATCTCGCTTATTTTCAACCTTGAAAGAGAATCCTACTTTGTCATTCGGCTGGAAATGATTTGAGACCTTCAACACAATTTCATCACAAGCGTTCTGAACCCATTCCTTCGGATCAGTGTTTTCTGGTGGTGGAGGTAAGATCTGAAATCGAATAGAACGCCTGTTGATATGGTATTTCTTCAGCTTTTCCGTAGCATCAGCCAAAACTGTAATTCTTGAAGTCATAATGCAAGTCTGGAGGAGAGAGTGACGATCTACTGCCGAATCCTTTCAATGCAATACTGAAGGTGTCTGTGATGTCGAGTTGTCTTTAAATACGATCAAGATTATATATGTATTGTACGCGCATGCGTCAATTGAAAAAACCGAAAGAGATATTATATTCGAATTAAACACCAAAAATAATGTCAACACAACACTGATGATTCAACTTAGAAGCTGACTGATCAACTGAGCTACAAGCCTCGTATCACCCCATTTTATAGCCCTATTCCCCCACTCCATACCTGTCCATAACTATCAATATTTGTACCTTCACATAAAGAGGATAATTTTTGAAAAGTTTTTAGCTAAATGCAATCAAAAGGTCATTTCCCCTATAATTTGTTTTTTATAATTTGTTTTCCACAATTACTATCTCAAATTTGCGGATTTTTTTTTTTTTTTTTTTTTTTGTAGGACAGGATACCAATGTTTCCAACCATTACAATGAAGGTATTCGACTTCCAGGTATTATCAGCGTATTTTGAACTCGCGGTATACCTAACTACCAGTTTGATTTTCCATCTGCTAATGGCTTACATTATCAACACACATACATCGGTATTTCAGTTTATTGTGACATCAACAAATATTGAACCCCCCCCCTCCTCCCACCATATTTGTTGGCCTACAATTCACGAACAAAAGCTTCGCGACCAAGTCTGAAGTATTAGGATAGCAGAAGGGGCCAGCAGGTCACGGGGCCCATCATCACTGAAAAGTAGGAAAAACACTTCATGCTTACCCCAAACTAATATTTTGTCCTGAATTTTTCCTGTTGACAGTAAACGTTGTGCTCTTCTCAGTGCACAATAATCCTTTTTTCCCCCTCGATTTCGTACAAGAGCATTTTAAGTATTTATTTTATCCTATCATGGTGTGAATAAGCTGAAAAGTTTTCACATGATGGGTTCCCCCGAAATTTTCACATGGTTTTTGATAGTTTTCTATGTTAACAATGACATAAAGGGGGTATTTCTTGCCAAATACAGAATTTTTCTCCTCTCTTCAGCGAGAATGGTGAGGTCAGACAAGATATAACTAATTGTGGTGAGGGTGGTGGGGGTGGGGGAGGGGTGAGGGGTAGGGGACTTCTCAGGCTCATTAACCTAGGAGACTCAACCCTGCTACCTTTCGTCCCAAAAGCTGTTGAGCATGATCAAAAGTCCCTATGACAGTAGTTTCAATCGAATCCATCCAATATTCCGAAGTTAAAGTAGTTTTTCTTATAGCGGTGGGAGGGGGGGGGGTCAACATTAATTGATCCCCAACACTATACCTGTTCAAATTTCGGTCACCCCTCTTCCTAAAAGTTGTAGAATTTCACGCCCTCTATCCAACACCGTTTGTCCCGTTCAAATAGACCTACCCAATCTCTAGATATAGCACCCTGGTCCTAAAACTTTGGGAGGGGGGAGGCATTCTATAAGGTGCAAATTGCCGAATTCCCCAGTCTCTATTCAATCCCAAATGGATATTTTGATGGGACCGATACACAAAAAGTTCGATGTTCCGAGTTTGGGGACTTGAAAAAATGTTCACCCCAAATTCATCGTTCAAATGCAGCCTATTTGATACTATAGAGGCATGTGTGCCTGTGATGGTATAGTCTAGTGGTTATGATACTTGACTCTCATGGGGGAGACCGGGGTTCAAATCCTTGGGCCAGCACAATACTTTATAACTCAACATATCTGTAAAGATTCAACTTTTAGCTGAATCCTGTTCCCCAGATAGTGTTGCAGCCAGTACGTTAACTTAGCGCGCAGATGGCAAAGTTCCAGTGACCTTTCGGGGTTCCGCACCTCCCTCAGTCTAACTGAGAGATAGGGGTGTGTGCCGCACAAATAGTTAACAAAACCAGGCTGTATACCAAAATCTGATTATTCAGTGGCTGGGAAGGACGGTTGATAACATGTTGAGTTAAGTACGAATAATGTCTGACTTATTGTCATCATCCCCCCCCCCCCTCTTTTTTAGCGATTTTTTCACTTTTTATGCTCGATTTGTGAATAAGGGGAGGGGGGTGGTGGGAGGGGGTTATTGTAAAATTTTCACTCTCTCCTCTTATAATATGAAGTCAGTCAAAAAGAGGCAACAAATTATAGGGGAAATGACCTTTTGATTGCATTTAGCTAAAAACTTTTCAAAAATTATCCTCTTTATGTGAAGGTACAAATATTGATAGTTATGGACAGGTATGGAGTGGGGGAATAGGGCTATAAAATGGGGTGATACGAGGCTTGTAGCTCAGTTGATCAGTCAGCTTCTAAGTTGAATCATCAGTGTTGTGTTGACATTATTTTTGGTGTTTAATTCGAATATAATATCTCTTTCGGTTTTTTCAATTGGCGCATGCGCGTACAATACATATATAATCTTGATCGTATTTAAAGACAACTCGACATCACAGACACCTTCAGTATTGCATTGAAAGGATTCGGCAGTAGATCGTCACTCTCTCCTCCAGACTTGCATTATGACTTCAAGAATTACAGTTTTGGCTGATGCTACGGAAAAGCTGAAGAAATACCATATCAACAGGCGTTCTATTCGATTTCAGATCTTACCTCCACCACCAGAAAACACTGATCCGAAGGAATGGGTTCAGAACGCTTGTGATGAAATTGTGTTGAAGGTCTCAAATCATTTCCAGCCGAATGACAAAGTAGGATTCTCTTTCAAGGTTGAAAATAAGCGAGATGGATGGCTACCATTTCGTAATGCTAGAGAGATTTCCCCTTCAGATGTATGGAATATACTACAGTTGATAATGCAGTCTAATGCAGATGCTGTCATCAGCGATAAATTCTACATTGTGGCTACCTCCATAGCTCCACCAGTAGGATCAGGACGTGGAAGAAAGTACAACACATTTGAAGAAGAATGTTTAAAAAGGAGAGGTATATTGACGATCAATAACCATGACAACCTGTGTTTACCTCGTGCTTTGGTGGTAGCTATTGCGAAAGTAGAAAATGATCCTGATTATAAGAACTTGAGACGCCCTCGAAAACAGCAAACAACGAGAGCCTTGCAGCTAGTGAAAAAATCGGGTGTATCCGTACCAACTGCTGGATGTGGGATACCAGAACTGCAGAAATTTCAGGATTATTTGGAAAAATACAGTATTACTGTCTACAGCCATGGAAATAAAGGACGCGATGTCGTTTTCAAATCTACGAATTTAGATGGAAAAAGGATCAATCTACTACTTCACAAGAACCACTATAATGTAATTACTTCTCTAACAGCTGCATTTTGTTGTTCATATTACTGTGAGAAATGCGATGTACCTCACGATAACAAGAAGAGTCACTCATGTGATAAAAAATGTCCGTGTTGTTTTCAAAGCTCTGAATGCTCAAAAGCTGGAAACACTGTCGTGTGTGATGATTGCAAGAGAGGCTTCCGGGGACAACAGTGTTTTGACAATCACAAAACTACTATTTGCGGGCAACTCCAAAAATGTCATACCTGTTTGAAAAACTTTACTGACGAAGTCAATCACATCTGCGGCCACAAACTATGTAAGATTTGTTATAACTATGTGCCTCAAGATCACAAGTGTTATATGCAAGTCGATAGAAGAACCCCTAAATTGGAAAATACATTGTTTATATTTTACGATTTGGAGACAATGGTAGATGGAGAATACGGGGATGATAAAAAGTTGGAACCAAACCTATGTGTGTTTGAAAAACGTTGTGATCACTGTGTCGATGTGGACGACTTATCTTACATCTGCACCGTGTGTGGGTTCCGTGTGAAAGTTATTGCTCACAATGTTATCAGCAGTTTTATGGGTGACATACTGGAATTACGTAAAAAATTCCGTAAGGTAGTTGTTATTGCACACAACGGCCAGGCCTTCGATCATCAGTTTGTATTAAACCATATCTTAACCAGAACTTCGTTAACACCCGAAATCATTATGAGAGGAAGTAAGATCCTAAGCATGACACTAGAAAACATGACCTTTCTAGACTCGTTGAACTACTTTCCGATGGCCCTGAGTAAACTACCCAAGGCTTTTGACCTACCACCAGCTTCAAAAAAGGGATACTTCCCACACTTATTCAATATACCTGCCAACCAAGGATACCAAGGAAATCTTCCAGATATAAAGTACTATGATCCCGACTCGATGAAACCTCAGGACCGTTTAGCCTTCATTACATGGTATGACTCTAACAAAGGCTGTTTCTTCAACTTACAAGACGAACTCGTGGAATACTGTAAATTGGATGTGCGAATTCTTACACAGGCGTGCATCAAATTCAGATCAATGTTTCTCTCTGAGTGCAAGGTCTGTCCTTTTACAGAAGCCTGTACTATTGCATCCGCTTGTAACAAGGTTTATAGGCGAAACTTTTTAAAACCAAATACGATTGGGATTATTCCTAAAAATGGATATCGCTTATGTGACAGACAATCTACTGTTGCAATTGAATGGTTGGTGTATGAGGAAGTAGTGAGGAAAATTAATATACAACATGCTGCAAAAGGGAAAGAAGTTATTCTAAATGGAGTAAAAGTCGACGGTTTTTCTGCTGAAACAAACGAAGTTTTCGAATTCCATGGGTGCTATTATCATGGCTGCCCTAAGTGTTTTAGGGACAATGATGACATGATATTGAAATTTCAAGCCACTCTATTGAAATCTAATCGTCTAAGGAGCTTTGGATACAATGTCGTTGAAATGTGGGAGTGTGGATTCAACCGAAAGATGGCTCTTGAACTCACAGCTAATAATCCTCTATTATTAAAGACCCCACTGAATCCTCGGGATGCCTTTTATGGAGGAAGAACCGGTAACGTTGTGGAATACTATAAATGTAAATTCGGAGAAAAAATTAAGTATTTAGATGTGTGTTCTCTGTATCCATGGGTGTGCAAATATGGAAAATTTCCAATAGGTCACCCTAAGATTTTGATTGGAGATCAAGAATTACCAGACAATGGACTTGTTAAATGTAAAATCCTACCACCTCAAGATCTATTTCATCCTGTTCTGCCAACTAAGATGAATGGTAAACTCATGTTTGTGCTTTGTCGAAGTTGTGGGGAAAATATGTCGTATAGTAAGTGTACTCATAGTGACGATGAGAGAGCGCTAGTAGGAACATGGGTTGTAGACGAAGTAAGAAAAGCTAATGAGACAGGGTATGTTATTATGGAAATTTATGAATCATGGGTCTATGACGTGATGCAGCAAAGTGCAAAGGAAGAAGGATTATTTACGGGAAAGATGGACAAATTCATCAAGTCGAAACAGGAGGCATCTGGCTGGCCCAAACAAGAAATGACAAATGGAGAAAAGGATGCATATATATCGGAGTTTCTTGCAAAAGAGGGTGTGAAGCTGGATCATGATCGAATACAGAAAAACTCTGGTTTGAGGTCACTGGCTAAATTGATGCTGAATAGCTTCTGGGGAAAGCTGGGCCAAAGAGATAATTTGACTAAAACCTCAATAATTAACACCCCAAACGAGTTTTTCAAGATTATGTTCAACAGCCCTAATATAATTGTCAACAACATTCTTCCTATAAATCAGGATGTTCTTTTAGTAAACTGGGAGAACAGAGAAGAAACAGTTGAGGAACAACCAACCGTCAACGTTTGTATTGCCGCATATGTAACTGCTCAAGCGAGGTTGAAGTTGTACTCGTACCTCCAGCTACTAGGTGAACGAGTACTTTATTACGACACGGACTCGGTTATTTTCATTTCTAGAGAAGGATTACCGGAACCATCAACCGGAAACTACCTGGGAGATCTAACCGATGAACTCTTGGAATATGGTGAGGGAAGCTATATTTCGGAATTTGTGTCAGGAGGACCTAAAAACTACTCCTACAAGGTGATAACACCAAATGAAGATGTTTATTCAACGTGCAAAGTGAAGGGGGTCAGCTTAAGCTATAAAACCTCTGAACTGGTGAATTTTGAGTCGATGAAAAACATGGTTTTGGACAAGACCTGCGAACCAGTTATTGTAACATCAACAAACTTCAAGAGGACTGAAGCGCACGAAGTCGTATTAAGAGAAGAATCAAAACAGTACAGGATCAACTCATTGAAGAGGAAATTCACCAACTTGGAGAGCGTACCTTATGGATTTAAGAAGATTCATCGCTTGTAAATTACCTATGTACCTACTCAATTCATTTTGAATAAAAGAATTTGTTAATAATCTGTTTCATTTTTATTGTATCACCTTATTTAACAGGATTACCTTGATTCAGAACGGCCAATGGCCAGTATTGTAGCTATAACTTCATCTATTAGGTAAAACTAATTGTTAGATAGAAGATAAACTCATCACCAAACGAGGCCGGAATGAATGGTCAGCCATATCAAATGACGAGTTCCAGACGGGAAAAATGACCTTGGAGTCACCTGAGTGCCTTCTATCCCCTCATTGTTTCAAGTAAAAAGCTCCTATTTACTCATAGTCTCCCGATACCTACTCCTTCATCACCCAGCGTAATATGCCCATAGATTTGTAACGGGGAGGGGGAAATTATAAAATAATCCCCATAATTTGTTTATAAGAGGGGGCCAGTCACTATTTTCAACCAATAAATTACTCCTAGAGGAACATTATTATTATGTACCTACAGAAAAAAAAAGTCCATTCATGCAGCATGAATTAATGAGCGAATTTTCAAAGAAATCTTTCAGTTGAAGGTATGTTTAAGAAAAGGTACAAAGGTGTTGCAATTTCTTTTAGAAAGTTTTTTTTTATTTTTATTATTATTTATATTATTTTTCTTTTATTTTTTTTTAAATTTTTTATATATATTTTTTTAAAACACGATTCTTGTTTTTTTTTTTTTTTTTTTTTCAGTACAGCATACCAACATACTGTATGCACCGGGTATGCTTTGAAGTTGTTAGGAGTCCAAATTCATGTTCTACTCGTCTCCACAAACTCATGGAGTACCCACATGGCTATCGTTTTTTTTTTTTTTTTTTGATTTTCAATATACCTACCATACCAACATACTTTATGCAGTGGGTATGCTTTGAAGATGTTAGGGGTCCATATTCATGTTCTACTCGTCTCCACAAACTCATGGAGTACCCACATGGCTATTGTTGTTGTTTTTTTTCGATTTTCAGTATACCTACCATACCAACATACTTCATGCAGTGGGTATGCTTTGAAGATGTTAGGGGTTCATATTCATGTTCTACTCGTCTCCACAAACTCATAGAGTACCCAAAACGGATTTCAGTGTAAAAATGTTTCAAAAAAGTCCATTCTAAAATGTTGAGGCCATTGCAATAGCTTCATTTTCCTTGAAAATTCGCTAATGGGCATGTCATCCACATTTAAGAGAAAATGTGTACCTAGATTATTACTACTACAGGATTTAGACCTTTTGGAGTGGGGGGGGGGGGGGGAGTTAACTAATCCCAATAACAAGTACTGATTTAATACGCTATATGACGTCACAAACACATTAACACCTACTTATTGAGGTTTCTACTTCTCACTTACCCAATGGCCGAAAAAATTATTACCTACTATTCCTACATTTAGAGTGCCAACCAACATTTAACCCTTGATCCATCCCATTAAGACGTCAGAAAAGAGTTATGTGGTCAGATAACTTCATCATGTGAACCAATTATAGGACAAATCAGGGCTACCAACATCGCACCCATAATACAATCTTGACATTTTTGTGTTAGTGTGTTGGCAGTACTGTGGCCCCAAGTGCCGCATATACTACTCTCTGCATTGAGAAAACACTTTCAACACCTCAAACGTCTTGTTCTGGTGAACGAAATGTTCTTGCAAACTTATAAATTTCTTGTGCCTTTCTGTTAATTTAATTGCTCATTTCTAGTGCTTTGTTCCTGTATGTCAAATTTCTTCTACGTTTTTATTAGGTATGCAAACCAACGCAATAAATGATTATTTTTTAAGAAAAGAGTATCTGCATAATCATTTAGTTTGATCGCCTTCAAGGTTTAGTTCCGCTTTATGAAGGGCGAATTCATTTTACAAAAAGATTAATTCATCTTGTAAAAATACGAATTCAATTTCAAAAACAACGAGTTTAATAATTTAGTGAAAGGGCGAATTCATTTTGGAAAAGGACGAATTCAATTTGAAAATGCTATAGGTAAATATGTGTACAGATCAGGTGGACGTGAATGTAATCATATATCTTCAAGACCTTTCCAAAACGGTGATACTTTAAAACAATTTCAGGTTCCGCGATTGAGATTGACAGATAATGTTACCATCACTGATCGTTCCACAGGTTAGATACTACAGAAGATCCTAGAACGTTCGAACTGTACTTTTCCCTCTGAAAAAATTGAAATAGGCACAATAGCCATAAATATATGTCCTTAGAATTGTGTTATTATGAATGATATTTCGCTCTCATATTCCAGTTAAGAAAACTGCTTTCAAGTCTCATCTTGGGCATAAAACTCTCCTATGATGTGCGGTGGTCCTTATGATATTCGATCCTACATTGCTTCACCTGCGGGTTTATTTTATCAAAAAAATGTGTCAGATAAAAACTGCTCGGAATACCTTGAAATTCGAGAAAAGGTTTAGAATGTGGGAAGTAGTCAGTATAATAGAATTTGGTTCTTCCTCATATTCAGCGGCGTTGCCTTGAAATATGGACTCGCTATACTCGGATGTCAAAGGCGGTCGCCAACCTTGTACGGCCTCATCTCAGCTACTAAACTCAATCAAGTAACTTAGCTTGCCAATCACAAATTTTTTATTTCACTTTGACATGAAAACCTCAACCTGGCTCATCACTGATTAATAACAAAAATGATGGGTGTCATTCCCAGGAACGATGTTCTTTTTTCCAATCACAAAATTGAAATTCAACGCAAAATTACTTCGAATACTCCAAATTTATTGTAGATCGATTCAAAATGAGTTACTCTACGGATAAAATATGCTTATACCCACGAAAAATTCTCAATCCAACCCCATTAACCCGTTAAACACATTTCCACTTCCCATCACTCTTGTTTACGTCAAGAGTGAGATTTTGCATGAAGAAGTGATTTGGACAAAGGAAGTTATTGTTCAATCGATTCAGTCAATCCAGCGGTTTTCCAGGTCGGTACATGAATTTTAATTGTACCATATTCACTTTCATGTCACATAGTCGCCCCGCTTCTCGGTACTTAATTAAATTAAATTAAGGGCAAAACATGTTAAAACCCTCTCACTGTAATTGAAAGTAAAAACGTAGTTGTGAACCTTGAGACACTACGAGTATAAAAAAAAGTATTTCAAGAGAAAATCTTGTCAAGCGATCTTCAAGTTTGTGTTGCTAATTAGAAAGTTTGCAATTCTAGGCGTCCTGGTTATCGTCATTTTCCGGAAAATGAACCAAAAATGGAATGAATCGTTACTTGTAGGTCAAGTGAAAGCTCATAAGGGAACCAATCCCTTGGTGAAATCCGTTCTAACTGATGTGACAAAACTGCTTAACCCTGAGGTTCTAGGCCAAGGGAATAATGAGAACATGATACTCATCAAAAGTAGTACATTGGAATGTTGTAGCCTCCGGGTCATGGCCTTTAGTAAATACCGTACATCACTGTTAAGGGTGGAGGTTTGGCTTCCTAACTCCGGATTGGTCAAACTGAAATTAGTCATGAAAGAGTTACAAATTGTCCTTACTTAACATCGTTCATGACTGAATAAGTTCTCTTGAATCTCACGATAGTTTCGTGAAATAATTTCTATCATTTGTTCTATCATCTGTACATGATATTTTCTCTTGGTTAATTTATTTGTGCATGTGTGTTTTTTCCGTCTATTGCCTAAAGGAGGCTGGAAATCTTTTGCAGAGGCGTATAGTGAATAAGTTCAATAGCGACCAGATGCCCAAGTGATACCTGGAGCACACAACTGCATTGTCTGCCAGTGACTGGACCGTGTTTGACGTCACACGCCAGAGCCATTCTCATGGTAATGCTCACAACAGGGTCGTACCTTCAGGGCACCTGATGCGGCTTCCGGACGTCCGGAGGATGTCGCTCGTCGGTTATGACCTTCCCAACTCGGCACGTACCGTCGGCTGTACTTCCGGCGTGTTTTCCGCGCTGCTTATGGTCATCCCTAGGCAAAGTAATATTTGAATGGGAGGTATACCTGGAAAATTAATATCACCCTTTCTGATCGATGTCAGATCAAAAAACTTAATTCACATTATTCATTATTTTGGTTTATTATGTACTCTCAACAATGAATATTTGGAATCGAACAAAAATATATTAAAGGACCCCTCAGACGAATCAACTGTTCTACTAAAGATCAGTAACGACAATGAACAATTTAACAACTATTATTAACAATCAAAGACGGTGAGTCACTCTATAAGAAAGCTCATGCCAGAATGAAACATGGAACATGCTTTAGCCGTGTTTTATTTGTTGTCTGCTTTTTCCATTTGGCTCTTTATGGGCCAGGACACAACATCACCGGTGGACAGACGGCGCAAGACTCATATTGTTAAATGACGTAAATATGATGATACGTAAATTAGGACCCAGAAGCACCTTAAATTGAAGAATCAACCCCAATTTTTGTCGCCTTAGGACTGACGAAAACCAAAAAGGCATCAGGTCAAAGATATCACGTCAAAGACCTGATGTAAAGAAGATAACAGGTCAAAAATACATCAAATGGCGCCCACATACCGAATTTCAACAGAATAGGGTGTGCGCCTGGGTAGGAAAAACTATTTATTGTTATTTTTAATCTAATGTAGATCTCATTCTGAGAATTTTAGTACCAACCGCGACCTTCTAGCGTGTGTAAATCTTTTCCTATGAATTTTTAAAGTTTCGACCGTTTATGACGTCACAGTGGGCTGGGGGGTCCCGCCCAGGCGAGAGGGGCGCGTGACGTCATAAACGGTGGAAACTTTGAAAAATCATAGAAACAGATCTACTCACGCTAGAAGGTTGCGGTTGGTGCCAAAATTTTCAGGATGTAGTCTACTTTCGATTAAAAATCTAAAAAAAAATCAAGGCGCACCCCCCATTGGTCCTTGATAAACGAGTATAGTACATGGTACGGCGTACGATGGATAAGTTTTATTCGCTTTTGGATTCCACACACCTACCTACTTTGAAACGTAAAAAATCTGTTTTCTTGCTCGATTTGGAAGGTTTATAGGTAAAAATATAAATCAACGTCAACAGAATTGGAAAGAATTTTCACAGCAGGGAGCTACCAACATTCATGAAAACTATTTTACAGTGAGGTACTTTGTACCTAACATCACAATTCTCTTCACTCACTCCCGACAAATTCTACGCAGTTAAAAATCAGTTCTTTGTCGTGGTAAACGTTGATTTACTAGGTGCATCAG
This sequence comes from Apolygus lucorum, assembly GCA_009739505.2. NCBI lineage: Eukaryota > Metazoa > Arthropoda > Insecta > Hemiptera > Miridae > Apolygus > Apolygus lucorum. The sequence continues at coordinate 11,671,905 of CM019180.2, forward strand.
TAGGGGAAAATACAAGTTTTATTCTTTGTAACAATAATAAATCTTAGAAACTATAGAAATGACAACTAAGGGCATAAAAATTATAACTGTCTTCAAGGTTAGACGTTAATACCAAAACCTCAAGGGATGCGCTTATCTGACGTGCTATAAATAGTTTTCAAATAGGTAGTTATTCTTACCGAAAATGTATATAAAGAGCTACTGAGAAATAGTTGCAAAAGCGCTTCGACATGAGAGTTCTTGCGATCCTGTTGGTATCCGTCTACCTGTTCTCCTCAGAGGTACGATTGTCATCATATTCCGTGATCTTTTATTATTTGTACTATTTGTTCATAAAAAGGTATCCCTAGCGGGTGTTAGGAAGATGAGTGGCCCTGTTGGCGATACATCAAGTGGACCTTCTCGAACGTTAGACCATAAATTCAGATAAAAATAAAATGTACGTAAGTGTACGAATTTTGTACCTTTTATAAATGTTTGGGTTTATTACGAGGAAACTTGACGATAAATGAGTTCTTTTGAAGTCTCTAATGCTTGAACTGTGCTTAGTGAATATGTACCTACTCTTCCAAAATATTATCGTCAGTAAAATGAAGTTCGTTTAAATTCAGCTTCAAGCTAGTACCTAATTCGCTGGAATATCATTAAACTATTGTTGTTTCAATTAATCATTTCAATCATGAGCCTTCGGAATCGAGGAATAAAATATGTAAACCCACCTCAAAGTTTGATGGTTTACGTTTCAAAGTAAGTAGAATCAAAAACGCTGAAAATTATTACACAAAGGCTTATTATCCAACCAACTTGAAGAAAAACATCGATTGTATTGCGGTCAGCTAACATTTGAACGGGGATTAGGCCTCTTTTGCGATTCACACTCGTGTTTTTGATTTATCGTACGTCCATCACTTAAATTCTCGTAGGGAGCGAACGGTTTGTCCTACAAGGCTCCGCGTGGTCTCAAAAAAGTCTACAAATTCTGTACTATCCTAAATTGATGGAAAAAAACCTTTATAACAACATTTTTTGAGTGAGGGCGTTTTCAAAATTTCAAAATTCATTTTTCAACCTTAGAAGTGGCCTACATTAACTAAACTCTTCGGGCACAACTAGACCACAAATGGAGCCTACGAGTACATACCAAATTTCATCAAAATCGGTCAATGCTACGTGGGGAAAGTGCTGAATAGCGTAAATTGAAATTTTGAAAACGTCCTGACTCAAAAAATGTATATATAAAGGTATTGTTTTTCCATCAATTAAAGATAGTACAGAATTTTTAGAATTTTTTGAGACAAAGCGGAGCCCTGTAGAACAAACCGTTCGTTCCCTACAAGAATTTAAGGGTTGGGATTACGATAAATCAGAAACACGAGTGTGAATCGCAAAAGAGGCCGAATCTCCGTTCAAATGTTAGCTGACCGAAATAGCGATAGATGAGCTCTGTAGGCGTTTGCACCCGGTCAAGTCTTGGAGGTTGAAGTTGAATTGCATTACAAACACGAGAGTCAATCACAAAATTTTGTCACTGACGGAATTAGGTGTGATCTCGATCAAATTTCAGATTTTAAATACTTTAATTCGTCAAATTGAGTTTCTTGTCACTTAGTTGTGATTTCCCAGCAAACAACAGCCAAAACTTTGCTTCACTCCTAAGTTTTTTCTCTTTAAAAATAAACTTGCTAGTGATGGTAGGTAAGTACTGACAATGGCAAAGCAGTGTTCTTTGCTGTGGAGTGATCTGTTCAGATGAATAAGCACCATACCATTGTTCAATAATTAAAGCTAATTAGGAGCGGATTAATAATCACTGGTACACCATGTGTGATACAACCGACTTCGCTGTAGTATTTCCTCAGATAACGAAAATTTGAGATGTAATTAATATGCATCAAAACGCTGCAAATCATTGCTCAAAGGTTTATTATTTTCTGTATAGATCACCCTTCTGTATAGATCACTGGTTCTCCATCAATAGCACCTACCACCATCTGTATTCTCCATTGACCCGCCCTCTCAAATTTCAGCTTCCTGCGTTCAACAGATGAGAAAATGGCCTTGGAGCTCACTCAGCTGATCAGTGACCACTCATGCGCCTTCAGCATTCTCCATTGACCCGCCCTCTCAAATTTCAGGTTCCTGCGTTCAACAGGAGAGGAAATGGCCTTGGAGCTCACTCAGCTGATCAGTTACCACTCAGGCGCCTTCAGCATTCTCCTTTGACCCTGCCTCTAACATTTCAGCTTCCTGCGTTCAACAGGAGAGGAAATGGCCTTGGAGCTCACTCAACTGATCAGTGACCACTCAGGCGCCTTCAGCATTCTCCATTGACCCGCCCTCTCAAATTTCAGGTTCCTGCGTTCAACAGGGGAGGAAATGGCCTTGGAGCTCACTCAGCTGATCAGTTACCACTCAGGCGCCTTCAGCAATCTCCATTGACCCTGCCTCTCAAATTTCAGGTTCCTGCGTTCAACAGGAGAGAAAATGGCCTTGGAGCTCACTCAGCTGATCAGTGACCACTCAGGCACCTTCAGCAATCTCCATTGACCCGCCCTCTAAAATTTCAGCTTCCTGCGTTCAACAGGAGAGAAAATGGCCTTGGAGCTCACTCAGCTGATCAGTGACCACTCTGGCGCCTTCAGTATTCTCAATTGACCCGCCCTCTCAAATTTCAGGTTCCTGCGTTCAACAGGAGAGGAAATGGCCTTGGAGCTCACTCAGCTGATCAGTGACCACTCAGGCGCCTTCAGTATTCTCCATTGACTTTTGATTATGGAAATTTGATTACTGGTTACGCAGAAGGCAAAACTGTATACAAATCGAAGAAATGAACAGCGATCGCATTTTAGTCAGAAAAAATTTCAACGGAGATTAGACCTCTTTTGCGATTCACACTCATGATTCTGTTTTATCGAAGGAAAACCTTCAAGTACTCGTAGGGACTGAACGGTTTGCCCTACAGAGCTCCGGGTGGTCTCAAAATTTTTTTAAAATTCAGTACTATTTAAAATTAGTGAAAAAACGATACCTTTATTTCGAGAGTTTTCGAGCTAGGGCATTCTTGAAAATTTCAACCCTTAATTTTCACCCCTTAGAAGTGACCTACATCAATCAAAAGCTTCGCGGCACAACTAGACCCCAAATGGAGCCCATATACCAAATTTCATCGAAATCGGTCCATGCTAACTAAGAAAAGTGCCGCGTACGGCGTACGGCGTACGGCGTACGGCGTACGGCGGACGGACGGAAATTTTTTTATTCGATTTTCGGATTCTACGTACCTTGAAACGTAAAACATCAAATTTTGAGGGGGGGTTAAAATTTTTTTTTTCTTGCTCGATTCCAAAGGCTTATTATTGAAAATAATAAACCAAAAAGTTACGACTTGAAAAGTTCTTTTCATCCAAGAGCAATTTGTAGATATATAATATTATTAAGAGTTGGTTGAGAAGGTGAGAGTAATGACCAGTGTTGTTGATATATGGTTGTAAATAAGTGGTTCAGTATACCTAGTACCCACCTACCTCCACATGTACATGTAGGTGGATATGGAAGATTGAGCAAGACCCTCCAAACTGTTATTACTCAAAGATACCATTCTTTGAAAGTTGTTTCCTCGATTTCGCAGGTGGAGTCCAGTGGTGGAAAAGTTCACGTGAAGGTTTTCTACGAGAGTCAGTGCCCATTTTGTCAGCATTTCTTCAAGAAATACCTCACGCCCATAACTGAACAATTGGGTGATTACATGGAAACATACCTGAATTCGTACGGAAATTCCTTGGTAAGTTCTAAGTCTTTTCCTATGGGTGATGAAAATAAATAAAATTGAATAGACCCAAGACCCTGTTTGTTTCCTTCGAAATTAACATTTCTTGAACATTGTTGATGTAGACTAGGTAGGAGGGTTGTGCACATGCGCACTAGAGGGGTTCCCTTCCCCGCTACCTGTACTCAGTCTATCTGGAATGTTCTTAGTGTATGATAATCTGTTCTCTAGTACTTGAGTGTTGAGTACTCTTCTCTAGTCGTGAGTGTTTATTCTCCCAGCTACTTTAATTGTTTTTGAAAAAACAAAAAAAAAACACAAAAAAATGGAAAAAAATGGAAAAAAAATTTTGAAATGCACTTTGAAGCACAACAAGAGCGTATCACACGGGACTGAACGATCTGTAGATTTCAGAGGATTTCTAGAATTCCAATTTTCATTCTTGTAATTTTTGACTTCACGTAGTAAATTGTTCAGTTGTGTCCATGTTGCTGGCCTTAGGTGCCTATACAATTTTAATGTCATTTTTAGTGGTCATTTTGATGGCTTTATGACAGTGAAAAGTTGACGGCTTGCCTGTAATAGGAAGGTCAAGGTGATAACGAAAAACGCTGTTAATTATTTCAACGGAGATTAGGCCTCTTTTGCGATTCACACTTGTGATTCTGATGTATCGTGAGTCCAACCTTCAATTCTCGTAGGGAGTGAACAGTTTGTCCTACAGAGCTCTGGGTGGTCTCATTCGATTCTAAAAATGAATTTTATTTCAATTGGAGAAAAAACAGCACATTCATTTCATTTGTTTGCGAGCTAGGGGACTTTTGAAAATTATAACCCCTATTTTTCACCCCTTAGAAGTGATTGACATCAACCGAAAGCTTCGCGGCTCAAGTAGATCAGAAATGGAACCCATATACCAAATTTCATCAAAATCGGTCCATGATAACAAAGAAAAGTGCCGCATAATTCGATGTCCGGATTCTTCAAACCTTAAAACGTAAACCTACAAATTTTTAGGGTTAACATTTTTTAGGGTTAACATTTTAGGGTTAACATGTAGTGTTATAAATATCCACTACATCCACTACATCATCCACCACATTTTGTAATAGTACAGTAATTTCTGAAATGAAATTGGAATGACGATCGGTTGTGATTGTGGGGGGAGTTTGGGAGACAGAATTCTCGACATAAGAAGGAGAAACGTTAGATCCTCTGTCACGACGTTTAGTCTCCTATGTAGTGAAATTAATCTCTTGAATGTGTTGTTTGTTAATAGAAGAACTTTTGGTTTTCAGATATCTGATGGAAAACTCGAATGTCAACATGGTCCCCGAGAATGTGAATATGACTTAATTCAAGCATGCGCCGTCGATCGGATGAAGGGAAAATCAAGCACCGATCGCGTGATGATGGCTAGTTGTTTTATGAAGGGCGCCTTCAAACCTACACGAACAACCGGTCCTTTGGTAAGACTGAAACATCAACAACAACATTTAGGAGGTTCTGACTGCCAAGTTATACCAATTATTCTTTTGTGATTGGTCATCCTGCATGATAACTAGAACCGTGAAACATTAAAATAGGATAAGAAAACGAAATAAAGTTCGTATATTTATTTTTTAAAATTCACCAAAAAACTGCCACATGGGTGGGTTTGCATAATACTCTCGAAAGCGCTTCCCCGTGTTTTGGAAACAGCCTACATTTTGCGTAGGAGGACACATCCTATCTATGGTGGCTAGCTCCACGGAATTAAAATTAAGTCAAACTTTCATGTCTGAGTATTTTTCCGTACTAAAACTTTTCCCCCTCAGACTGCCGGAACTTCCCACTAAAATCGTTTTTCGGGAAAAGAAATGAAATTACCTCAGTTTTCCAGTAGAGTAAAATTCCCTGAGTATTCCCGGTTTTCCAGGGCGCTGGACACACTGAATTAGTAATTCAGGAGAGTGAATATTTTGCCCGTTACGCATGGAATTGAGTCGTATTACATTTATGACGTTTTGGGACTTGAGTACCGAAAGAATTTCCCCATGAGAACTTAAGAGTAGGGCTAATGAAAAATCAGAAACACGAAGGTGAATCGAAAATAGGCGTACTCTTCGTTCAAATTTTAAATGATCAAAATGCTGTAGTTGTAGAGTTTTTTGAGTTATACTCAATTTTTCATTCTTAGCAAACAGTAATCAAATTTCATAATGAAGGTACCCACGACTCTATTACTTGAAATTAAACTTGATTTTTTGAGTGTGAAGAGTTTATTGTATATTTTCAGAAATAACTTTTCTGAAAACAAGGTGTGTAGGTGGTAGTTATGTAGTACCTATGGTTGGTAGGAAGTAGCAAACCTGTGTTCTTTGCAAGCGAGAGATCTATACAGAATAATAATAAAACTTGGTGTGATTATTTGCAGCTTACCTTGAAACGTAAACCACAAAATTTCTAGGTTTGCATTTTTGTTTTCTTTTCTTTCTCGATCCCTAAAGTTTGTTAGGTATTGAAGAATATAAACAAAAAATTATAACCCCTTCAAGGTGTTTTTTCTGAATTATCGATCGAATGAAAAATTCGCCTATTTCTCTGGGCCAATTATCATGAAATTTTGTTTATGGGGTCCTAGTTGTGCCTCGAAGGTTTAGGTTGATGTCAGTCACTTCTAAGGGGAGAAAGTAGGAAAACCCTTTTCAAAACCCTCGAAAACACTTTGCTATCCTTTTTCACTACTAAAACATTCCAGAAATTAACCAATGTATAACAATATCATACAATTTTTGGTAGTGGAAATTTATCGATTTATAATATTGTTCATTTCATTACTGCTTTATTACAGTGTAGTAAACAGTTTGGATTGGATTGGGACGATGTGTTGAAGTGTAGTGAAGGACCCGAAGGAATGAAACTGATGAAGAAAAATAAGGAAGAAATGCCCCATCCATTTCGCGGTACTCCAACTGTCTACGTCGAAGGAGTACGTTTCACCTTTAATTACCAAAACAGTATCGAAATTTAAAGTCTTACCTGAAATTTGAAGCTTATCGCATTTTTTTCCATCTCGCTGTTGGATTGCAATACAAGCATTCTAAACACGGCAGAGCGGAAGTAGGGACTTCTGCATCTCTAGGAGTAGCAAGTAAATTGTACTAACCGAGAGAATTCTTGTTTAGAAAAATACTAATCCGTGGTCACTTAAGAATGCTGTTTGTACCAAGCTCGCCGAGGTGAGTTTTTCCGTATTTAATAATTTGTAATTATATCCTGCATTCATAAAGTATGATGAGCAATGTTGATTTTAATATTTTCATATTTTTAGGACAACATCAAGCCAGCAGCTTGCAAATAAGTACTCGTGTAATACGGGATTTAATGTAACCAAGAAGAAACAAGCTTTTTTGAAAGGTAACTTGGTGAGGATTTTATGAAATAAACGAATTCGGATATAAAATGTGATTGTTTTATTTCCAAAAGTTTCGATTATTAGAGTTCAAGAAAATCCAAGTGTAATGATAAAGACAGGCAACCACTTTTAACGCATCTGATCCTAGCCGAGATGACGAGCTCCACGGGCCTACGTTTGCCCCGTGGGTCCCCACTGCCCGCACCCCGTCAACCAGGGTAGACGGCAGCATGAGACTATCGGCTATCGACTACTAACCCTCAATGCACCTTACTTCATGCAATGAATCTTAGTAGATGCAAAATAACTCCACAGATAAATATTTCATTAGACCTGAAGACCTTCACGATTGAAATAAAAAGGCGCAAAGAATTATTCTTTAAAACTAAAGATCGCCCATTTGCAAGAATATAGTAGGATAATTATTTAGTTGTCCAAAAATCATATACCTATACATTAATTTCGATGACGCCGTAGGCGAAATATTCTCGGTTACTTGTGAGACTATATTAATGTTTCTCTATTTTCGCACATCCTGTTATTTCTTAATAATGTAACACACGCGACTGTTTTCGATTTTCATCCCAATATAATATAAATAATGTACACATACATGTTTTTTCTGCTGCGGCGTCCACTCACCCACTTCTATCGTCTGGCCCCTCAGATCTTCGAGGCGGAGCGCTAATTTCGTTGACAAAATTCACGTTTTTCCGCGTTCAAATACAAATTTCTCCCGTAAATTTGGTTATAAAATATTTTTTAGTTAACCATTGGAAAGTTGAGATTTTGCTCAGTTTTTGTTATTCTTGCATCTTGAAAAAATATGGGTTCTCATAGTTCAATTTGCGATTAAAAAAATGCAAGGCTTCAAAAATTACGTAAGATTTTCTTTTTAGAGGACGTTTCCATGTCTCAAACCTCGACTCAAAAAAAGTTAAGGCATATATCCGATAGGAAATTTATGCTCTTTCCAATGGCATCCTCAAATTATAATTTACACAGCAAATTTAAAGTGTTATGACCGATCTAATGACATAAGGTCACAATCACGAAAAAAAGTTTAAAGTTGAAATAACTCGAAAACAAAGGGTTTTAAAAAAAATTTCTACGAGACATTTTTGGTTGCAAATTAGTTTTAAAATCGACTGGTATAGTATGGTAGACCATTTAGGCTTACAGCCTGTACATGTGTCACTCCGCCCAATAACTTGAATAGGTTCTAATTGATTAGTAAAACATTTCAAGTTTTCGCCAAAATGTTCGTAACAACAAACAAAAAGACGAGTTCGTTAGCCAGAAATTTTTGACAAACCTAAGGGGTTCAAAAATAGTTCTAAAAATCGAGTTTTCCTTGGTTTTTTGCGGTTATTACTTTCAAAATTGTAGTAATGTATGATATATTAGGATTCAGCCCAAAATTCCTGAAGATGTAAGTAGCTTAAGATTTATTAACATAATTACCTATCAAGTACCGTTTCCTGCCACCAATTCTGCCACCTACTTCCTTATTGAATGTCTTCCTGGATTCTTTATAGATTTGCATGATTAGGAACCTGATTCAGGGTCGAAAAGTCGCGATGGAATAAAGAAATTCAAAACAATCAAGTCTATGAAGGTCAATCAACCACCTAATCATATACTTCAACTAGACAGTTCTACACTCTATATATAATATATAGAGTGTAGAACTCTATATATAATATATAATATATGTTCTGAAGATGTTAGAAGTCCATATTCGTGTTCTACTTGTTACCAGGAGCTCATAGAGTTCCCACACAGCTATTGTTGGTTTTTTCGATTTTCAGTATACCATACCGACATACTATATGCACAGGGAATGTTTCAAAGATGTCAGGATTCCATATTCACGTTATTCTCGTCTCCACGAACTCACAAAGTACCCACACGGGTACTGAATTTTTGGGTAAAACACATACAGGCACTTTTTCATTATAATAATGAAATAATGATATATGATAAATGAAATAATGATATATGATATAATATAATAATGAAAAAGTGCCTGTATGTGTTTTACCCAAAAATTCAGTACCCGTGTGGGTACTATGTGAGTTAATTAATTAATTAATATAATATATTACATATAATAATGAAAAAGTGCCTGTATGTGTTTTACCCAAAAATTCAGTACCCGTGTGGGTACTATGTGAGTTCGTGGAGACGAGAATAACGTGAATATGGACTCCTGACATCTTTGAAACATACCCTGTACATATAGTATGTCGGTATGGTATACTGAAAATCGAAAAAACCAACAATAGCTGTGTGGGAACTCTATGAGCTCCTGGTAACAAGTAGAACACGAATATGGACTTATAACATCATCAGAACATAGCCTGTGCATACAGTATGTTAGCATATAATAAATTAAATCTTGTCCTACGTACGGAAACGAGAGAGCCGTGCAAGAGGGCTTTGGGGTGATTTTATTTCATCCCAGAGGTGAGTGGAGAAGCATGAGGTAATATTACCTCATCCGCATCGAAGAAGCACAACTGACTGAATTGAAATTCTATTCGTAGAAACGAACAAAGATCGCATTTACCAAGGCGGTTAAAAAAAGTAGGAAACAAGGACACTTTGAAGGAGAAGCGTTGGGCGACCACAAGAAGGGTTGTAGGCAGTCACGGGTAACCCCGATCAACTCCCTTTTGAGATGGTACATCGTTCGGATGCTCATTTTTCGCACTATTCTGGTTAAATTTTGGGTAGTAATACGGTCGTAAGGCGTACGCGGCACTTTCCATAGTTACCACGGACCGATTATGATGATACTTGGTATAAGGGCTACTACAATTGGGGTCTTGTTATGCTCCGAAGATTTTGGTTGATGTCAGTCACTCCTCCTTCTTCTTCTTCTTCTAGTGCCGTCTCCGTTATCGAAGGTTGGCGATCGCTTCAGCAAACTTCTCTCTGTCTTGAGCAAGGTGGAATAAATCAGCTGCTCGGTCAATACCCGTCCAGTTTCTAATATTAGATAACCGCGATGCTCGTCTTCTACCAACACCCCTCCTTCCGCTGATCTTGCCCATCATAATGGTATGCAAGTGGCCATACTTGGTTCCCCTCATGACATGCCCCAAGTAACCCACTTTTCTTCTCTTTATAGCGGTCAAAAGCTCCCGAGATATTGAATTGTGCTCCAGAATGTAGTCATTGCGCATTCGAGCGGTCCATGGGATCCTTAGCAATCGACGAAATAACCACATTTCAAATGCTTCCAGCCGGTTAGCGTCCGCTGCCTTCAATGTCCATGACTCCATTCCATACAGCAATATCGACCAAATGTAACATTTGACGATGCGCCAGCGCAAAGGAAAACTGATCTCCCGACTACATACAATGGTTCTCATGTTATTGAACGCACCTCGTGCTATCTCAATGCGGCTTCTGATCTCTCCCTCCAAAGACCATGTCTCTGAAACCCATTGACCTAGGTACTTGAACCGGGCCACCTGCCCAATCTGCTGATTGTCAACCGACAATTGTACAGCCACCCGTCCGGTCTTGCTAATCACCATGGACTTTGTCTTTGCAACATTCATGGAAAGACCATATTCTTTACCCGCCGTGGAGACTCTATCCAATAGAGCTTGCAGTTCTAACTCAGATCGGGCTAGGAGAACAGTGTCATCTGCATACCTTAAGTTGGAAATATGCACTCCGTTCACTGGGATACCCATATCAGAATCATCCAGAGCTTCTTTGAAAACCTGTTCTGAATAAATATTAAAAAGAAGCGGTGACAGCGTACATCCCTGTCTCACACCCTTGGCCACACCGACTCGCTCAGAGAGAGATCCACCAATACGTACCTGGGCAGTTTGCCCCCAATAGAGGTTCCATATCAGCCGTATGTCCTTATAATCCAAACCAACGCTCTCCAAGATCTGGATAAACTTCCCATGCTTCACATTATCAAAAGCTTTTTCGAAGTCAATAAAACATGCATAGACTGTACATTGCTGGTCCAAACATTTCTGTACTAGGACTTGCATTGCGAAAAGGGCTTCTCGTGTTCCAAACGCGCTTCGAAAACCAAACTGGGAATCACTGACTTCGGCTTCTACTTTCCTCCACAAACGGTAGTGCAAAACACGCAGAAGAATTTTCAATGCATGGCTCATTAAACTTATTGTCCTATGATCACTGCATTTCTTTGCATTGGGCTTCTTGGGTAAAGTTACAAACACAGAATTCAGCCACTCTGCAGGCAGATCACCACTATTGTAGATACGATTATAAAACTCAGTGAGCCTTGCAATGCTATCGTCATTCATGAGCTTCAACATCTCTACACTAACTTCATCCTGGCCAACAGCTTTTCCTGTCTTGGCAGTTTTAATCGCGTGTTGCACTTCTTCCTCCAAAATTGGGGGACCCTCCATTTCCTCACGGGAAATCAAGTCATACACCTGCCGATCATCGCCAAACAAATCCTCCACATAATTCTCCCAGACACGACATTTATCCTCTTGAGAAACCGCAACTTTCCCGCTTTCATCCATTATGACTGATGGGTAATTCTTCCTGCCCGTGAATGTTAACTCTCGGATCTTCTTATGCATATTAAAGTCATCATGGATACTGCTCAAAGACTCGATTTCATCACATTGTGCCATTAACCACTTGATCCTCGCCTGCCGAGCTAGTGCTCGGATTCTCCTGTGCAACGCCCCATACTCACCGCTGCCTTTATTTTTCAATAAACGTCGTTGCTCCATCATTTCGAGAATGTCATCAGTCATCCATTTCTGCTTCTTCTGGGGAACCTCACTGAGATTGTCCTTAGCAGCAGTATTAATGGCATCCTTTAACTCAACCCAGGCATTCTCGATGTCGGTATACTGTACATTCTTGACTGCATCGTTCATTTGGTCAGATGCTTTTTGTACTACACTTGCAGACTTAAGTAGTGATGGGTTAACTCTTCTTAAAATCCTAGGCTGGGCCCTACGAAGACTCAAATGAACTACTGCAACCACAGGGTTGTGATCCGAGTTCACATCTGCACCAGGATACGTTTTCACACATCTTATTGCATTTCTAAAACGTTTGTTAATTAGTATGTAATCAATCTGATTACGCACCACCCTGCCAATCCGGTCCTGGGGAGACCTCCAGGTGTACAGTCGACGTTTCGGAAGCTTAAACCATGTATTAGTCACTACGAGGCCAGCATCTTGGCAAAACTCAACTAGCCGGTCACCTCTTTCATTCCTGCAACCAAGTCCAAAGTTTCCAACTATTCCTGGGACACTACCTTCACCAACCTTGGCATTATAGTCCCCAAGGTACCTATATGTTCATTTCATGTTTCTTGATTATCCGGCCAATTCCGTCCATCTGATTGTACAAGGTCTCCAACTTATCAACGGGCTTATCCGCTGTCGGAGCGTAGACCTGTATGATGTTAACATTGATTGGGTTCCCTTTCAGTTGCAGCATCATGACCCTATCTGAAACCGGTAGGAAGTTAACCACCGAACCAGAGAGCTCCTTTTTTTATCATAACCCCCACCCCATTCGGGTGGCTACTATCATTGCTGCCGGAATAAAATAGGACTGTATCGTCTCTCACACATTTCCCTGAACCAGGCCACCTCACCTCAGACAAGCCAAGAATGTCCAAATTCGAACGCTTCATTTCTTGTTCCAAATTATCAATCTTCCCTGCCTCGCACAAACTTCTGACATTCCAAGTCCCCACTCGAAATTCTCTCTCTGAAATCGCGAGTCACTCCTAAGGGTTGCAAAATAAAGGCTGAAATTTTCAATACGCCCTAGCTCAACAAATTTCGATAGGTATGAAGGTATTGGTTTTTAATTTTTTTAATTTTATAAAGAATTAAATTTTTAGAATCGAATGAGAACAACCAGGCTTCTGTAAGACCAACCGTTCGATCCATATGAGAACTTAAGTGTCGGACTTAGGAAATACCTACGATAAATCGCTAAAAAGGCCTAATATCCGTTAAAATGTTAGCTATCCAAGATGCAATCGTTGTTCGTTCCTTCGAGTTGTACTCATTTTTGCGTCCTTAGCAACCGGTAATCAAATTTCCTAATAAAAGGAATCGAAAAATCCATATAAACTCGATAAATCCATATAAACTTGTAACTCCATATAAACTTGTAAATCCATATAAACTTGTGAAGCAAACATATGGTTGATGGGTAGTTACAATGGTAAAGCTGTGTTCTTTGCAGACGAGTAATCTATACAGAAAAATAATAAACCTTTGCGTCATAAATTGCTGCGTTCTTTCTATACTTATCGACAAACGTACTACAGTTACAAATAAATTAACAATTACCGAAGATAAGTTCTTTTTTTAGTAACACCTGTTCCCGGTAGAATTTCAGTTCCGTCGCAATTGATTATGAAGCGAAAATATGGTTAGTAGGAAGTGACAAGCTGTTTTCTTTGCAGGCAAGTGATCTTTTTTTTAACTTTATTATTTAAAGAATCTAGTACAGTTAGGAATGCAGACGAACACAGTAAGGCTAAGCCCTAATTAACGTGACACTTGATGTTATGTGCGATTCATCAATCGACCTACTAACCTGAGTTTCGTGCTTTGATTATTACTCGTATTTAGTTCTTAGAGTTATAATAAAATAATAGAATGAAAAAATAGTTCTTTTGTAAAATTAGCGAAGAACTTATAGGTAAGTGCGTTTTAAGTTATAATTTAGAATATTTATATGTTGTTAGTTATTTTATGTAATTATTATTTATTTATTTTATTTCCTACTTTAGTCAAGGTCTTGTGGTCGTTTTTTTCCTGATTCTCCGTTCAGGTGGTCGTGGCGGAGGGCGTTCGACGATGCTGTGTATCAAGCCGTTTGTATGATTGGTCATCGAGGTTGTTATTCGTAGATAAGATTCCTTGATGACTTCAGGAATCATAGCGATATCAAGTTTCAATGCTGCATTCTGGCGAGTGATCTACAAAGAAAAATAATAAACCCTTGTGAAAGAATTTCCAGCGTTTCTAATAAGTACGTGCATTAAGCTATTATATGTTGATTAAATTTATTTTATGTTATTACGACCAAAATTTAATTTAATCGAAGAGATATTTTTTGTCACTCATTCCTAATTTTCCAATTATGAGACAATTTTCCAATTATGAGACAATTTCTTAGACTGACAATTCTGCTGTTGCGGTGTAACATGTTACAGAGGGAGGCGGATTAAATACCTAACCATTTGCCCAGAATATTTCATCCAAGATTCAACCAAAATGATCAAGAATGGACTAATTTGTTTACTTTCATTACCGTAAGGTGTACAGTATAATACAAGTATGTGAACAGATCAGTTAGGTGTGAATGGAATATTTCTTCGAGACATAGCTAAAACGGCTATGCTTTTAATGGAGTTCAGGATCCGTGATTGACATTGACAGAAATTGTTAACGTCATTCACAGGTTAGGCACTTTAATAGACACAAGTAAACTGCACAATAGCCATTAAAAATATATGTCCTTACAATTGTTTAATGAATGGTATTTCGGTCTCATATTATTTCAGTAAAAAAATCTGCTCTCAATTCTCATCTCGGGCATAAAGCTCTCCATAGAAGTGCGGTGGTCCTTATGATATTCGATCCTACATTTCTTTTCCTGCAGGTTTATTTGTCAAATGTGTCGGATAAGAACTGCTCCGAATACCTTGAAATTCGAGAAAAGGTTTAGAATGAGAGAAGTAGTCAGTATAATACAATTTGGTTCTTCCTCATATTCAGCGGCGTTACCTCGAAATATGGACTCGCTAGACTCGGATGTCAAAGGCGGTCGCCAACCGCCTCATCTCAGCTGCTTATTTCAAGTCGGTCAAGTGTCGTAGAGGCAATCAAACAACTTTGTTTGGAATATAGGTTTATGAATAAGATATTTTGCCATACTTGTTGGGACAACACTTAGTCTATGGGTTATTGAGGTATAAAGTACCACAGTACTAGTAGTAATTATTATGTTGACCTTTGAATAGATGTTGATCCTCTCCTTAGAATTATGTATCGTTTGAATACCTAATCAAAAACGGATGGAAAATGTAGAAATTATGGCAGCTACAAAGGAATTCACGTTTGCGCAGGCATAGGTAGTGGCGAGTATGAGTCCAGGGATGACTATTTTTGTAGGGGACCATCTACACAACAATTCGCATGATCTCTGAAAATTGTTTCATAATCGGATGGGAAATCTAGAAGTTATGGCAGCTACAAGGGAATTCACGTTCGAGCATGCGCAGTGTCTACCAACGATTTTCATAGGGGTCCATCTACATTCTAATCCGCATGATCTCTGGAAATGTCATTGTTGTGTTTGCGTGTATTCGAGTGAGGGCGATGGTCCTCTCGATGCGCTGATTTGTGAACTAGCCTGAACTCTACTCAACAGAGAGATTGATCCCTAGGCCTACAGCTTTGGCACTAGATCTACAGCGCCTTTCGGCCTACCGTTTGGAGTAGTGCTTAAATTCTCTATCTGCAAAACTCGGCGTCTGGACCCAGACCGACCGGTGGGAAGCGGAGAATTTACCTAATGCATCCTAGTTGTAAGCGAAGAAAGAAGTGACGTTAGAAGAAGTGTGGAGTCAGTTGAAGTGACGCCAGATGACGTGTTCTTTCCCTTCCTCACCTCGTCCTTGTTGGTGATGACTCATGCCACTCTGGGTTTTCCTACACGTCACTTTATTGGAGAACTAACGAACATAGATGTATGTACTAACGTAGATATGACGAGAACTAACGTAAATATGACAATACAGTCATCAAAATCGGATGGAAAATCTAGAAGTTATGGCAGCTACAAAGGAACTCACGTTTGCGCTGGCATAGTGGCGAGTATGAGTCCAGGGATGACTATTTTTGTAGGGCACCATCCACACAACAATTTGCATGATCCCTGAAAATTGTATCATAATCGGATGGAAAATCTAGAAGTTATGGCAGCTATAAGGGAATTCATTCCACGCGAAGCTGCCCCCTCATCCCCTCTCTTCTATGTTCCGTTTTCCCCCTACAATTACCTGCGAAATCGCCCTCTCTACCGTCTACCACGCAGTGCTAATCTGTTTTTGTCCCTTCACCCAAATTTTGACTTTTTTAACTCCTCCCTCGCAGTATTAAAGTCACAAGTATTAAGTCAGTATTAAGTCCCTTGCAGTATTAAAGTCCTCCCTCGCAGTATTAAAGTGACCTCTCATGTCACATCTCATGTCTTATTTCCTATATTTAACTATCTGCAGATAGTTCAGCATTTTGTATACTATTGTATTGAATTGGGCTTGCCCGTACTTAATTAAATAAATAAATAAAAATAAATAAATTCACGTTTGCGCATGCCCAGTGTCTACCAACGGTCTGGGTCGATGATTTTCATAGGGGTCCATCTACATTCTAATCCGCGTGATCTCTGGAAATGTCATCAAAATCGGATGGAAAATTTAGAAATTATGGCAGCTACAAAGGAAATCACGTTTGCGCAGGCGTAGTGGCGAGTATTAGTTCGGGGGCGATGATTTTCAAAGGGGACCATCTACACGCCAACCCGCACAATCCCTGATAATTTCTTCGAAATCAGACAATAACTTCGTACACTTTTGCCCGTTGCAACATATTTTGGATGAAGAAGAGGCCATGTGCTACACCCACTTATCGGAACCCCCCTCACATAGAACTGATTTTAAAGCTTAGAATCGGACCTTTAATTTGAATACACACAAATGGATCGCCAATAATTCAGAAAACTCCAAACAATCTTCCTGAATTCAACAAAAACCACGTTTTTCAACTATTTTTATAAAATGTTGACACTTTCAACAAAGCAAAATGAAATCCGATCAGTATTGGATTGATACCAGAATAATTACCTCCTCTGTCGAGCGCCTTTGGCGTTTTGAAGTCGGTCAGTGAGGTGTGCGCATGGGTCGGGAAAACTGGTTATTTTTTTTTTTTAATCTAAACTAGACCTCATTCTAGAATTTTGACATCAACCGGGACCTTCTAGCGTGAGAAGACCTTTTTCGAAGATTTTTAAAAGTTTCGAATGTTTATGACGTCACAGTGGGCTCCACCAGGCGGGAGGGGCGCGTGACGTAATAAACATTCGAAACGTTGAAAAATCACATAAAAAGATCTACTCATCCAAAAAGTGAACGGCTGGTGTCAACATTTTCAGGATGAGGTCTACTTTCGATTGAAGATTAAAAAAAACGCTGCAAATTATTACACAATGGTTTATTATTTTTCTATATTGATCACTCGTCTGCAGAGCCTCCAACCATCCAACAAGAAGAAAAACACCGATCGCATTTCGGTCAGCTATAATTTGAACGGAGATTAGGCCTCTTTTGCGATTCCTACTCGTGTTTCTGATTTATCGTACGTCCAACCCTCAATTTCTCGTAGGGACCGAACGGTTTGTCCTACAGGGCTCCGAGTGGTCTCAAAAAATTCTATAATATCTCAAATTGATGGAAAGACAATACCTTCGTATCAAAATTGTTTGAGTTAGAGCGTTTTCAAAAAGTTCAAAATTCATTTTTCAACCCTTAGAAGTTACCTACATCAACCTAGGGATGGGTATCGTTACAAAAGTATCGATATTTTGTATCGATACTGTATCGTATACGAGTATCGATATCCCAAGTATCGTTGGTCATGAGTATCGATATTTTAAAATATCGAGTATCGATACTTTGGTGTCATAAACTATCAATATTATCCAATATTCCCAAGAAAAATAATTTTTCAACAATTTTTATTCATTTTTCACTATCAAGAGTCCAAGCAGAGTGATTTTCTCCATGATTTGAACGTTATTGGTGCAACCAAAGAGTAATGACCCAGAAGCCTCTCTACCTTCTTCATTTTTTGGCCAATTTTCCTCCATTTTAGAATTTTCCTCGAGTACTGTATCGATATTCGATATTTAGAAATATCGGATCCAAAGTATCGATATCCAAAAATATCGGATAGTGCAGTATCGATACTAAAATATCGAGTATCGGTACAGAAATATCGATATTTTAAAATATCGAGTATCGATACCCATCCCTACATCAACCAAGATCTTCAGGGCACAACTAGACCTCAAATGGAGCCTACATACCAAATTTCATCAAAATTGGTGAATGCTAAGTGGGGAAAGTGCCGCGGACGGACGGCCAAATGTTTATTCGATTTTTGGATTCTACATACCTTGAAACGTAAATCAGCAAATTTTGAGGGGGGGTTGAATCATTTTTTTCTTGGTCGATTACAAAGGTTCATTATTGAAAATAACATACCAAAATCAAGCGCTCCCTCATTGTAAACCTTCCGGTACCCGCGCCATTTCGCTTTTCAATTCACACCGCGTGGCGGCACCCATGCCGCCCATGAAAATGAAGTTTTAACTGCCCAAAGTCATTATTGTAAAGGTTGTTAACAGCTGTGTCAATATGCTAGGTAAACCACCTGAATCAAACTTACTATAATTTTATAGTTTGTATGCTCATAAACCAAATAAATAGGTACCTACCTAAAATCATAAACAGCCAACTTTTTCCAATGAAATCGACATGATTGTTTCCTCAACCAAATTATCGTTATCACAGTACAGATGGGTTCTATAATATAGAACCCATCTGTACTGTGAACCCATCTGTACTGTGAATATTATTCATTAGCGCTCCCAGGGAGGGAGGAGGCAGCAAGTAAAAAAGCCAATCAATTTATATATTTATATATTCTACTGCGCACTAGCCAGATTGCAACTGATAACGCTGGCGCGACGTTTGACTTGGCGAGGTGAAACCAGCGTGATCTCTGGATAAATATGGTAACTAACAAATAGCAGTAGATCCCGCCGTCCGGGAATCAAGAATGCGCGTGTAAATACGAAAACTAAGGTCGAGGCGGCACGGGTGCCGCCTATGCGTGTACCGGAAGGTAAACAATCAAAGACGGAGGGGACACTTCATGAGAAAAAACCCTCAGCTATCAGTGGTCTCATTCGATATTAAAAATTCAATATTATTCAAAACTATGAAAGTAACCTTTACGTGGAAATTTATTGAGCCAAGGCGTTTTGAAAATTTCAACCCCATTTGTCACCCTTTAGAAGTGACAATAACCAAAAGATTCGGTTTGAAAACAGATCTCAAATGGCGCTCACATACAACATTTAATCAAAATCCCTCCATGGTAACTAAGGATAATGAATGGTACAAAATACGGGAAACAACGGAAAATTTTTTTTTTTGCTTTTGATTTCACATAATTACGTTTAGACGTGAAAAAGTAAATTTTCTCGCTCATTTCCAAACGTTTAAAGCTGAAAATATAAACCAAAATAAAAAGCGCTGCAAATTATTACACAAAGGTTTATTATTTCTATATAGATCACTCGTCTGCAAAGAAACGGCTTTGGCACTGTCACTACCTACCAACCATAGGTACCTAAGTACTATATATTTATTACATAAAATATTTCAACGGAGATTAGGCCTCTCTTGCGATTCCCGCCCATGTTTCTGATTCATCGTAAGCAAAACTTAAACCCTTAAGGTTCGTCCCCTTCCGTGTTCGTAGGGAGTGAAAGGTTGGTCCTACAGAGCTCCGCATGGTCTCATTCGATTTTAAAAACTCAATACTATTTGAAATTGATGAAAAAACAACACCTTTATGTTGAAAGTTTTTGAGCTAGGGCGTTTTCAAAATTGCAACCCTTATTTTCCCACCCTTAGAAGTGACTGACATTAACCAAAAGCTTCAGGGCACATTTAGACCCCCAACTGGAGCTCGTATAACATATTTCATCAAAATCGATCCATGGGAACTAAAGGAAAGTGCCTCGTACAGTGGACGGTGGATGGACAGGAAAATTTTGATTCGATTTTCGGATTCTACGTACCTTGGAACGTAAGCCAAGAAATTTTGAGAGGGGTTAAAATTTGTTTTTTCTTGGTCGGTTCCAAAGGTTCATCATTGAAAATAGTAGGTAAACCAAAACATCTCCAGAATTAGAAACAGTTATCACATCAGGAAGCTACCAACATTGCTTTTATTAACAGTGAAGAAGTTTCACTCCCGACAAATTCGACGCAGTTAAATATAAGTTTTTCGTAAAGGTAAACGTTGATTTACTAGGTATGACAATAGAGGAAATTCAAAGTTTTATTCTTTCAAAAACTATAAATCTTAGCAACTACAATAAAAATAAGAAAATACAAATTCTAACTGTTTTCAAGGCTAGGCGCTAATAACAAAATTTCAAGGGATGCGCTTATCTGACGTGCAATAAATGGTTTTCAGATAGGTAGTTATTCATTTCGAAAATGTATATAAAGTTCCTCCAGCTATTGAGAATTACTTTTAGAAGCGGTTCGACATGAAAGTTCTTGCGATCGTGTTGGTATCCGTCTACCTGTTCACCTCTGAGGTACGATTTCATTGTGTATTTCTCTCATATTCTGTAATCTTCCATTTTGCTTCCGAGTCTACCAAGGTAGAGGCAGCTTTGTTTTCATCTTTCAAGGTTGAAAAAACAAAAGTTCTCCAAAATCAAAATTTCCATTCGCGTTTTACGTTTCAAACCTTCCTGAACAATTTTGGTTCCGTGTCTGTCTGTCTGTGTGTCTGTCATGAAATCCTTGCCACGGCCATAACTTCTACATTTCTCGTCCGATTCCGATGAAATTTTCAGGGATTGCGCTTGTTGGGTGTGGATGGTCCCCTACGAAAATCAACGCCAGCGAACCGATAGTAGCCGGTGCGCATGCGCAAACGTGAAATCTTTGCCACATCCATAACTTCAACATATCTCATCCGATTTCGATGAAATATTTAGGGATTGTGCGGGTTGGCGTGTAGAGTCTCTTATGAGGGTAGTCCAAGGTATTTACTTGAATATTAAGGTTTTCAGCTTAGCTGCATATCATCGATTCATCTATACAATCGGGTTATGGATACGAGGGAGCTATGTGCCACACCCACTTGGCTGACGTTGTTCGTTGATGTTTTTTGAATATGAGTGCACTGAGTGAATTATGGTTTGTTATCGGCGGTAGTTGTAATAATAATCGTTTGTTATCCTGTTGCTCAGTTAATTACCCTAGACCAACCCACCTCCACATGTACATGTACTTAGGTGGATGTTTCTCAAAGACCTACTGAATAAGTTGTTTCCTCGTTTTTGTAGGTGGAGTCCAGATACGGAAAGGTCCACGTGACGGTTTTCTACGAGAGTGCTGACCCAAGATGTGAGATATTCTTCAGGTCACTCAAGCCATTAGCTGAAGCTTTGGGTGATTACATGGAAACAAACCTGAATGTAATGACAAGTTATGGGGTAAGTAATAAGTAATGCCATAGGAGTTAATTTGCTATGGATAATGCCAATAAACAACATTAAAAAAGTCCAAAATAAAGGTTTGTTTCCCTCACATCAAAATATAAGGATTAGTCCCCACAAAATTCGACAAGTTTTTGAAACAAGATTGTGGAAGAAAATTGGGAAATACGCTTTGAAGCACAACAAGAATGTGCCTATCACATGGGACTGAATTAATAGTAGATTTCAGTGTCATTCTAGAATTTCAATGAGGAATTTGTCTCACATTTTCATATTTTTTTTTTTTTTTTTTTTTGGAAGAGGGTTTACTGATATGGAAGAAAACCACAATTGTGGTGCTTGAGAACGTATCCAAAAAATTCAGAGAATTCAAGGAAGATGGAAATTTCAAATGTAGCAGCAATCTCTTCATGGGGGCAACGTAACTGGTTTTCTAACCAATCTGACCTCATTGGAGGATCTGTGCTCCTCAAGACAGTAGCGCTACCTCTGGAAGCTTTCATGCAACTATAGCTTATGTGGTTGAACACATGAGTACGCCGCTAACTGGCAGACAGTACTCAGCTGCGAGAGTGACCAATAAAAAATTTTACTCACTCTTTTTTTACAATACGATTCTACTTATTAGTTTATCAAGCTTAGTTATTATCAAACTTATTAGTTAGTTTCGTTATTTGAATCACATTATTTGAGTACATTAAATCGTGTGGTGATGAGGGCGGCCTACAACTCTACCTGTTGTCATTCTTTTTTGCTATTATTTGCTTAAACTTCTTTTACGCTTCGCTAGAGCGCACATCAGTGTAAATCCAGTCAGTTTTCTCATTGTTTTGCGGGAGGAACACTGGTGCGTGACGTGATCAGTTTCCCTCGATTTTCATAGTCTTTTTTGATGGAGGCTTCACTTGTTTAGGCATTTTCTTCTACAGTAATTTTTCCCCTTTGGTTTCCCGGGTTATAAACGTTATTCTAAGGCCCTCGTAAAGAATTTGACTTGAAATTCCAGAATCTAAAATTGAGGCGCTTTCACCATTCTCTTTCTGCTATTTTTTGATTTCAAGTAGTAAGTTCCAATTCAGTTGTGTCCATTTTGATGGCCTAAGGTCGAGCATTCTGACAGTTAAAAGTTGTGGGCTTGGAGGGATTGGAATTTACGGGGCTTATCCCCGATGGAGCCACTCAGCTCCTCTAGGAGTGTTAACCACGGCTCTGTCGCAACACAACAGAGTCTTTCTGGAATGGGTGGCAGGACACAGCGGAGTAATGGGAAATGAGAAAGCAGATGCGCTAGACAGAAGGGGCTCACTAACTCCGTACATTGGTCCAGAGCCAGCCATCTGCATTCCCAAGTCTTCCTTTAGGGCGACATTCAACTGGTGGGTCACTAATGAAACCACTAGTTGGTGGTCAAACCTTGGAGGGCATGCCCTAAGTAAACGCTTGGTGGACAAACCTAACCCCAGAACCACTGGAGAGCCGCTTCGACTAAGCCACAAGGAAGTCAGGTTAGTGGTTGGCCTGGTAACAGGCTTCACTCCACTCCGATTCCATCTCCGCAACCCTCTGCAGACTCTGTTGAGAGGCTGAAGAAAAAGCCTCCCACTTAATATTTGATTGCGAAATGCTATCAAATCGCAGATTTAACCTATTCGGGCCACCCACATCCATGGAGGCTTTTCCCAGCACAAATCTAGCCAAACCGCTACTGGCCCTTACCAAAGGGCTGAACTCTTTGACTAGGAACAGAATCCGCGGAGTAGCCCAATAAGCCACTGTAGGTCTACCACAGAAACTTTGCATCCGTGTGGCGTCCCCTAGGTGGCGGATCCGCGAACTATAACGATCGAGTCAACCTTCCATGGTGAAACCTTGACACAGAAATTGGAGCCATGAGAAATTTTATGTTCGTGTAGTGCCACGAAATTTCAATTTTGGAAATGCACGAATTTCAGGCTGCACTAGGAGGGAAATCAAGTCCCTTTTTAGAGGAGAAATTCCCGAAACATTATCGTAGGAACGGGAATCTGGTTGATGATGAGAGATAATTAGTTCTATGTTCTCCAGAAGAATGCGCCAAAGTGATGCCAAGTTTCTGTGGCAGACATGTAGGCTTCAGCGCTTTGGGCTCCCACCATCCGGGGATTCAGCTACAATCTATAAGAAATTCAAGCCGATAACGGACAATTCTTTTAAATATCCACCAAATCTTCCCGAAGGGAATGTAATAGTACTTTCTGAAATTTAATAAATTGGAATTAAGATCGCTGTGATGCGGAGGGAAGGAGCCTTTTTTTTTAGATTCTCTGTCAAGGCGTAGTGTTCTCTGTACTCAAATCATTCAGTTGAATGATCGTTTGTTAGTAAAAGTACTTTTGGTTTTCAGTTACCTGATGGAAAACCCGAATGTCGACCAAATGGGTACAAATGTAGGTATAACTTCATTCAATCATGCGCACTCGATCGCATGAAGGGGAGATCAAATGCTGATCGAGTATTGATGGCTAACTGTTTTGTGCAAGGCGGCCGCGACGCACCAGAAATAACCGGACCTTTGGTAAAACTGAAATATCAACATTCCATTAAAGAGTCAAGAATTAATTCTGGTATTTGTTTATAGTTAATGATCACAATAATTCACTCAATCAATAATTCAGTCAATAATCACTCCAGAGGAACATAATTCACAATAATTCACATTATCATCCAGCAACAACTATAAAAAGATACAGCCAGTATCAACATACTGGAAACTCCTTCTAGGGTTACGCCATTACACATTCAGCATCATGGTACCGTCCAAATTGAACACCATTCAATGCGGTGTTGGTCCATCTGTTCCTCGTCCCTCTTTGGTGCAGCGATTTCGTTCTCAGCTGTTCTACAATGTCCCGAAACCCAACAGAGAATTTCAAAAATTTGTTGTTGTTACGTTTATTTATAAAGGAAGTAGTTTAATCTAGATAAAGAGGAAGCTTTTTTTCATCAAAAAGTAGAAATGTTCGAGAAAGAGGCGATCGTTTGCTGGACGTCTCGGCTTGCTAATGCGAAATTCATATCGTTTGTACTTGAAAGAGTAAAGTTGAAGATTGTCAGGGCAGTAAGAAGGTACCAGTGATGGAGTTCCGATTTCTCCTTTTGCTGTGACATTTTGGTAAAGGCAAAAAAGGAGGATTGGATGTAAAAAAAAAAAAAAAAAAAAAAAATGGATTGAGGATTGGATGTAAAAAAAAATTGACTGAGACCAGGGGTGGCACCCATAGAGGTAGAAGGTAGAGAGGAAACGCCCTTGTCCAACTCTGGTCGGCTGGTAAGTCCAAGGTGCCAAATCTGTTTTCAGCAGATGAATAGAACCGAACGGTTGGTCCTACAGAGCTCTGCGTGGTCCCATTCGGTTCCATACATTTATTACTATACCAAATTAATGAAATAACAGTCACCTTCTATATTCTTTAAAAATAATTAAACACCTTCTAATGTATCAACATTTTGCTAGGGCGTTTCCAAAATGTAAACCCTTAGTACCTAACTGACTTTAACCAAAAGCTTCAGGGCTAAACTAGACCTCACATGGAGCCCATTATACCAAATTTTATCAAAATCGGTCATTCCTAACTGCTTCAGAGAATGGCTCAAACAAAAATATTTTGAAATTTTGTAAAAAAAAAAAAAAAAAAAAAAAAATTGTAAGTAGAGACGTTTTTCTCTATTTAACTTCATGAGTATCACTGAAGGGCCTTAATCCCATTGCTTACTTATACCCATTCCATGTATTTACAACAAAAAATGTTATGAAAGAAGGTACCAGGAGATGAAATGAATGAGTCGTTGCGGGATTGCAAAACCTCGGCTATTCCCACATGCGTCTGGCCAAACACTTGGGCCTTTCCACAAATTGCACGAAAAATAATTCTCTTTTGTTGATTATTGTTTTTTCTTCCTTAAAATGTATAAAAAACGACACAAGGATGTAATCGAAGTCAAAAAGTGTTTGACGCATGGGGCGAAAGTCCGAGTTTTTGGCGACGCAGTCAACCCTAGGATGGCACACCTATTTTTCGCATACATAAACAGCACACTGGGGTCAATTCTGACCCCAAAATTTAAATTTCTCTAATTTAAATTTAATACAGAAATTTAAATTTATTTTTCGGTAGTAAAAATCTATTGATAGCCTGTTTTTTGAAATATACTTATACAAAAAAAACTAGGAACAAATTTCGGTTTTGAATATAGTTTCGTAAAAAGTCAATAAAAATATGGAAATAAATGAAATTTCTAAAATTTGAAATTATATTTTGTTGAAGGGTTTTTTAAAAATAGATTCCACTATCAGCATTCCAAGTTGACAATATTGGGAATCAAATATTTAAAAAAATCATTTATTTCTATGGAATAGTTTCGATAATAGATCAGCTCAAAGATGGGCCCTTTTTTGAGTTTGACTGACGACTTTCACCAGCACTTTTATTTCTCTGCTCTTCGAAAAATTGTATTATCACTCCTGTATTATTGTGAATTTTTTTAGTATACTTGCTTTGGCTCAAAGTAAATCACGGTAAATGGAAAAACAAGAAATTTAGAAATCAATATACGTATGTCTAAATCTTGGCACACCTATTTTTCGCATACATAAACGGCACACTGGGGTCAATTCTGACCCCAAAATTTAAAAGGCAAAAGAATGAATAGAATTAGTTACTTGGGAAGAAATTCCAGAAAGTCACACTGGGGTCAAATAGTCCCCCACACAAAAAAAGTCAACCGTTTATAGCACACTGGGGTCAGATGTGGCCCATAGCACGTTTGCAAGTTAACTGCACGAACTCTAGCGAATGACTGACCTTAACCACTGACAAAGGGGCTCAGAAGGGGTTCCAACTTTATTTACAAAATATCCCTGTTCGAAGAAAATTTTTTTTTATAGATACACGGCCAAATGTAAATCGTGGGGTTACGAATGACCCCGGTTTGTCATCCTAGGGTTAATTTTGGCGACGTGTCCAGAAACCGAAATGTCATTTTGGAACATCATTTCCCATAACGAACCATTGGAATCGAGCCAGAGAAACAAATTTTCACAACTCAAAATTTGTTGGTTTACGTTTCAAGGTAGGTAGAATCCGAAAATCGAATTTGAAAAAAGCTGCCCGTCCGCCGTACGCGGCCCTTTTATCAGTGATGTTGATGAAATTTGGTATGTGGGCTCTATTTGAGGTCTAGTTCTAGTGTTGGTTGATGTCAGTCACTACTGAGGAGTAAAAATTAGGGAGAAAAATCCCTAGCTCGGAAACGTTTGATACGCAGGGAATTTTCGAGAATTTAATTACAAAATCAGACAGCTTTCGTATGTAGAAATGTATTAATTTTCCAAATTGATCACTTCATTACTCCGTTTATTGCAGTGTAGTAAACAGTTTGGATTGGATTGGGACGATGTGTTGAAGTGTAGTGAAGGAGTCGAAGGAGTTAAGCTGATGAAGAAATTTGAAAAAGAAGAGCCCCATCGAGTTTTAGACAATCCAACTGTCTACGTCGAAGGAGTGAGTTTCATCTTTAGTTTCAAAACAGTGTTGACATTTGAAGACTTATCAGGAATTTTGAAGCTTCTTGCACTTTTTTTCCAACATTCTGTCGGATTGCAATACAGAGTAATCTAAACACGGCAGAGCGGAACTAGAGCCTTTTGCATCTCTAGGAATAGCAAGTAAATTGAACTGACCGATATATTTATTGTTTAGAAACCCGTGGGACATTGGAATCAAATGAAGACTGCTGTTTGTAGCGAAATCTTCAAGGTGAGTTCTTCCACACCTAATATTTTGTAACTTTATCCCGCATTTATAGTCGTATGATGATCAATGTTGATTTTCATATTTTCATCTTTTCAGTATAACCTCAAGCCGAAGACTTGTGATTACTTGTACAATCCCTGGGAACCTGGACAAAATAAACGGTGTTTTGAAGAAACAGAAATCCTGGAGAGGATTTGGTAAACAGAAACCCTGGAGAGGAATTTATAAACATAAAAAATGGATAATATTTGATAAACCGAAATCCTGGTGAGGTGAAATAAATGAATTCGGATATGAAATGTGTTTGTGTTATTTCCAAAAGTTTCAACCGAGAAAAGTAGTGTAAGCTGGAGTTTGGATAGGGCTCACGGGGGGTGTAATGTCATCTATGTTCAGTAGTTCTCCAATAAAGTGACGTGTAGTGGCATGAGTCATCACCAACACAGGCGAGGCGAGGAAGGGAAAGAACACGTCACTTGACGTCACCTCTTTTCCACTCTCCCCTCACCATACTAACTTGAGTATACAGGGTGTAAGCCTAACTGGTCTGCCATACGGTACTAGTCGATTTTACAACTAATTTGCGACGAAAAATGTCCCTTAGCAATTTTTTTTAAACCCTTTGTTTTCGAGTTATTTTAACTTTAAACTTTTGTTTCGTGATTTTGACCTTATGTCATTAATTCGATCATAACTCCTTTAACTTGCTGTGTAAATTACATTAGATTATTTATTAGATTTCCTACCGGATAGATGCCTTAACTTTTTTGGTTTATTATTTTCAATAATACCTAAGCCTTTGGAATCGAGCAAGAAAAAAAAAAATTAACCCCCCCTCAAAATTTGATGTTTTACGTTTCAAGGTACGTAGAATACGAAAATCGAATAAAAAAATTTCCGTCCGTCCGCCGTACGCCGTACGCCGTACGCCGTCCGCCGTACGCGGCACTTTTCTTAGCAACACTGGACCGATTTGGTTCAAATTTGGTATATGGGCTCCATTTGGGGTCTGGTTGTGCCGCGAAGCTTTTGGTTGATGTAGGTCACTTCTAAGGGGTGAAAATTAAGGGTCGAAATTTTCAAGAGTGCCCTAGCTCGAAAACTCTCGAAATAAAGGTATCGTTTTTTCACCAATTTTAAATAGTATTGAATTTTAAAAAATTTTTGAGACCACCCGGAGCTCTGTAGGACAAACCGTTCGGTCCCTACGGGTACTTGAAGGTTTTCCTTCGATAAAACAGAATCATGAGTGTGAATCGCAAAAGAGGTCTAATCTCCATTCAAATTTTATCGGATTAAAATGGGATCGCTGTTCATTTCTTCGATTTGTATACAGTTTTGCCTTTTGCGTAACCAGTAATCAAATTTCCATATGAAGCTTTCTATTTTTCCAATCGAGTGTGAAGCGTTTAGTTCTTTCTAATAAACTTGATTGTGAAGGTGTGAAGCCAGTATGGTGTGGTAGGTAGCACCTCGCTGGTAGGTAAAACGCTGCAAATTATTACACAACGGTTTATTATTTTTATATAGATCACTCGTCTACAAAATCACCAACCATCCAATATGAAGAGAAAAATAAAAAATTAAAATAAAATCAAAAAATAAAAAAATCCAAAAAAAATCGAAAAAATCAAAAAAAAGAAATCAAAATCACCAACCATCGATTGCATTTCGGTCAGCTCTAATTTGAACGGAGATTAGGCCTCTTTTGCGAATCACACTCGTGTTTTGATTTATATATATATATATTTCAATATAAACCCTTAAATTTTCGTAGGGAGCGAACGGTTTGTCCTACAGAGCTCCGCGTGGTCTCAAAAAATTCTAAAAATTCTATAGAATCTTAATTTGAAGGAAAAACAATACCTTTATATCGAAATTTTTTGAGTTAGGGCGTTTTCAAAATTTCAAAATTGATTTTGGAACCCTTAGGAGTGACCTACATCAACCAAAAGCTTCGGGGCACAACTAGACCCCAAATGGAGCCTACATACCAAATTTCATCAAAATCGGTCAATGCTAAGTGGCAAAAGTGCCGCGTACGGCGTACGGCGTACGGCGTACGGCGGACGGACGGCAAAATTTTTATTCGATTTTTGGATTCTACGTACCTTGAAACGTAAACCATCAAATTTTGAGGGGGTGTTAAAATTTTTTTTTTTCTTGGTCGATTCCAAAGGTTCATTATTGAAAATGATAAACCAAAAAAAGATGGTAGGTAAAAAAAATGTTGGTGGGTAAAAAACGCTGCAAATCATTGCTCAAAGGCTTCTTCACTCTTCAGATCACTGATCAGCTGAGTGAGCTCCGAAGCCATTTTCAATCCTATTGAATGGAAGTGCTCTTCCAGGCGTCTCCAGCATTCGAGGAGATCTTCTTCACTCTTCAGATCACTGATCAGCTGAGTGAGCTCCAAAGCCATTTTTACTCCTATTGAATGGAAGTGCTCTTCCAGGCGTCTCCAGCATTCGAGGAGATCTTCTTCACTCCTCAGATCACTGATCAGCTGAGTGAGCTCCGAAGCCATTTTCAATCCTATTGAACGCAGGAAGCTGAAATTTGAAGGGAAGGTCAAGGGAGAATACAGATTGTGGTAGGTGCCATTGATGGAGAAACAGTGATCTATACAGAAGGGTGATCTATACAGAAAATAATAAACCTTTGAGCAAAGATTTGCAGCGTTTTTGAGTCAAGGTTTGAGACATGAAAACGTCCTCTAACAAGATAATTTTACGTAATTTTGGAAACCTCACATTTTTTCAATCTCAAATTGAACTACGAGAACCCATACTTTGTCAAGATGCAAGAACAATGAAAACTGCGCCAGAATCTCAGCTTTCCAATGGTATAATCAAAACATATTCTACAACCAAATTTAGGGGAGAAATTCGTGTTTGAACGCGGAAAAACGTGCATTTTTTCAACGAAATCAGCGCTATTTCTTGTGGCTTCGCGGTCTACAGCGGCGCCGACCCACCCACTGCTATCGTCCGACCCCTCAGATCAACTAGGCGGAGCGCTGATTTCGTTGAAAAAACGCTGCAAATCATTGCTCAAAGGTTTATTATTTTCTGTATAGATCACCCTTCTGTATAGATCACTGGATCTCCATCAATAGCACCTACCACCATCTGTATTCTCCCTTGACCTTCCCTCTCAAATTTCAGCTTCCTGCGTTCAACAGAAGAGAAAATGGCCTTGGAGCTCACTCAGCTGATCAGTGACCACTCATGCGCCTTCAGCATTCTCCATTGACCCGCCCTCTCAAATTTCAGGTTCCTGCGTTCAACAGGAGAGGAAATGGCCTTGGAGCTCACTCAGCTGATCAGTTACCACTCAGGCGCCTTCAGCATTCTCCTTTGACCCTGCCTCTAAAATTTCAGCTTCCTGCGTTCAACAGGAGAGGAAATGGCCTTGGAGCTCACTCAGCTGATCAGTGACCACTCATGCGCCTTCAGCATTCTCCATTGACCCGCCCTCTCAAATTTCAGGTTCCTGCGTCCAACAGGAGAGGAAATGGCCTTGGAGCTCACTCAGCTGATCAGTTACCACTCAGGCGCCTTCAGCAATCTCCATTGACCCTGCCTCTCAAATTTCAGGTTCCTGCGTTCAACAGGAGAGAAAATGGCCTTGGAGCTCACTCAGCTGATCAGTGACCACTCAGGCACCTTCAGCAATCTTCATTGACCCGCCCTCTAAAATTTCAGCTCCCTGCGTTCAACAGGAGAGGAAATGGCCTTGGAGCTCACTCAGCTGATCAGTGACCACTCAGGCGAATTCAGCATTCTCAATTGACCCGCCCTCTCAAATTTCAGGTTCCTGCGTTCAACAGGAGAGGAAATGGCCTTGGAGCTCACTCAGCTGATCAGTGACCACTCAGGCGCCTTCAGTATTCTCCATTGACTTTTGATTATGGAAATTTGATTACTGGTTACGCAGAAGGCAAAACTGTATACAAATCGAAGAAATGAACAGCGATCGCATTTTAGTCAGAAAAAATTTCAACGGAGATTAGACCTCTTTTGCGATTCACACTCATGATTCTGTTTTATCGAAGGAAAACCTTCAAGTACTCGTAGGGACTGAACGGTTTGCCCTACAGAGCTCCGGGTGGTCTCAAAAATTTTTTAAAATTCAGTACTATTTAAAATTAGTGAAAAAACGATACCTTTATTTCGAGAGTTTTCGAGGTAGGGCACTCTTGAAAATTTCAACCCTTAATTTTCACCCCTTAGAAGTGACCTACATCAACCAAAAGCTTCGCGGCTCAACTAGACCCCAAATGGAGCCCATATACCAAATTTCATCGAAATCGGTCCATGGTAACTAAGAAAAGTGCCGCGTACGGCGTACGGCGTACGGCGTACGGCGTACGGCGGACGGACGGAAATTTTTTTATTCGATTTTCGGATTCTACGTACCTTGAAACGTAAAACATCAAATTTTGAGGGGGTGTTAAAATTTTTTTTTTCTTGCTCGATTCCAAAGGCTTATTATTGAAAATAATAAACCAAAATGCACGTTTTCCCGCGTTCAAACACGAAATTCTCCCCTAAATTTGGTTGTAGAATATGTTTTGATTATACCATTGGAAAGCTGAGATTCTGGCGCAGTTTTCACTGTTCTTGTATCTTGAAAAAGTATGGGTTCTCGTAGTTCAATTTGATTTTGAAAAAACGCGAGGTTTCCAAAATTACGTAAATTTATCTTTTTAGAGGATGTTTTCATGTCTCAAACCCTGACTAAAAAAAAAGTTAAGGCATCTATCCGGTAGGAAATTTAATGCTCTTTCAAACCGCATCCTTAAATTGCAATTTACACAGCAAATTAAAGGATTTATGACCGATTATTGACATAAGGTCAAAATCACGAAAAAAAAGTTTAAAGTTAAAATAACCCGAAAACGAAGGGTTTAAAAAAAATCGCTAGGAGTCATTTTTTGTTGGAAATTAGTTGTAGAATCGTCTGGTACCGTATGGCAGACCAGTTAGGCTTACACCCTGTATAAGCCGCACTCAGGGGTCTTCCTAAATGTATTCGTACCTCGTCTATCCGACTTATCATTTCTTGTCTCACCTACAGCCCAGTTCTTCCGAGGGAATGGTTTGCCCCTGAAAGGCGCCAAACCTCTAGCTCCCCTTAGGGACCTCTTCAGAACATTAGGCCTCACTAGGTAAATGTTCCGCCTCCCGCCGGTGAGTATGTCATCAGACGCCGAGGTTGTCGGATAGATTCTGTACGCACTCGTCCTTACAGTAGGCCGCGAGGCGCCGCAGATGGAGTGCTGAAGCCCTAGGCTTTAGGGATCAATCTCTCTGTTGAGTGGGATTCAGGCTAGGAACAAATCAGCGCATCGAAAGGACCATCGCCCTCACTCGACAACTCGCAGAACACAACGTCCCTTGATGTCAATATTGAATCACTCTCAGGATCCCATAGCCTATATCCGTTTGCCCCATAACCAACCATTCGTGTAGGTAATGCCCTTCTATCAAATTTGTCATACGATTTCGGAAGTAAATAAGCCCATGCTTTACTCCCTATAACTCTCAGTCTATCCAAATCAAGCTTCCCGAGAAATAATTTTGAAGGTATCTCACCTTTTATAGCGCTTGACGGCGATCTGTTGAGTTGAAAGGCTGCAGATCGTATTATCTCGCCCCATAGATGTCTTGGGAGATCCGTTTCAGCAAAAATACTGCGGGTTTCATTTTGCAAAGTCCTCTGGATACGTTCGCTTACTCCATTCATTTGCGGCGAATAGGGAATTGTATATTGTAGTCGTATTCCTCTTGACTTACAAAAATTTTTGAAGTGATCAGATCGAGTTTCGCCACCGTTGTCCAGCCTGAATCTGTTTGGATATCTTCCGGTCACGTTATAAATACGGTTGATATAATCAATGAGGTTGTTCTCGGCTTCAGACTTCGTTTTTAATAAGTACACGGTGCAAAAATGTGAAAAATCGTCCACTACGACCTGAAAATATTTCTCGCCAGAATTGGTCGGTGTTTTCACAGGTCCGCCGATATCACTATGTATGAATTGTCCGACGTGTGATGAACGTGGTTTCCGAACTCGTACGAAAGGAAGTCTTGTTGCTTTACCTTCTCGACATGGACCGCAAACATTATCACAAACTGGTAGTTTCATTTGCATCAAGCTATTTTTGTTGAGATGGCCGAGCCTTCGATGCCAAGTGTTCCCATCACAGTGAGCACTACCAATAAAATTGGAAGCCAATAAAAATTTGCGAAATAAAGATTTCCTTCCATGCTGCACTCAATTTTCACATTCGGTTTTCCACTTATTACCGCGCCTTTATCCCGGAAAATTACTTCGTATCCGGCATTGTTTATTTTACGAACGGAAAGTAGATTGTAAGTTAGTTGGGGAACGATCAGTGCCTCCAACTTCACCTCTGAATTCTTCCACTGTAATCTAAGGTGTCCTTTGCTCGATGCATATAATCTTTGGCCGTTCGCAACTCTTATTGTTATCGGAGTCTCTAAAGAAATAACGTTTTCCATGTATGGCTGCACTGACTGCTGTACGAGGTGATCTGTCGCACCTGAATCGATTACGAATCCAATCATCATCGGCTCATCTTCGATTGATTTATGACTCGATAGTGCTTCTTCCCCTTCTCCTGTTTGAGCCACAAACGATATTCCTTCGGTCTGATCCAACTGAGATGAATTTTCCGCCATATTGAGCCTTCCTTGCGATTGCGAATAATTTCCACGACCACGAAAACCACCTCTACCTCGCTGTTTCCGTCCGCGATTTTGATTTTCCCGAGGTTTTAATAAAGGACAATTACTTTTGTAATGATTCCCTCGACATTCGTAGCACTCGATGTTTTTATTCGTGAACGCGCACTCGTCTTGGGTACCTGTTGCATCTGGCTGCCCCGAGTTGAGTTGTTTTGATTTTATTTCCGCGTCAAGGAGTTTACTTTTTACAAAATCCAACGTCAAATCTTTACTATCCATAGTTTCCAGGACTGTGATTACGCTGTCAAATGTAGACGGGAGGGTGAGTAATAAATGACAAATCTTGTCATCGGTCTCCATTTTTGTCCCCATGGTTTCGAGTTCACGAACTAACGAATCGAATTTTGAGAAGTGAGTTAGCAGATCCGACGAACATTTCAACGCCAATAATCTCCTTCGAATCATGAGTTTGGACATGGTACTTTTTCTTTCGAATACCTGTTCTAATTTTTGGATCATCTCGGAGGCCGTACTCGCTTCCATCACGTATTCCAGGTGTTGGTCAGTGAGGCACCTGATTATAATCGATCTCGCAGTAGCATCCTTTTCGTCTTGTAACTTTCTGTCAGCTTCATTTGCGGCGCTTGGGAGTGGTGTCAGAGCGGATAACACCCTCTTTTCCTCTAGAAGAGTTTTCACGCGAAATTTCCAGTTGCTGAAGTTAGATTGGCCGAGCTGAGGAAAACTTTCCTTGTAGGGATCCGGCGCCATGCTGTCTGTACTCAGATCGGCGGGTCCGACACGATGTAACTCGCGAATTCACTCGTCAAAAAAACAACTTTCGCGGAAAAACTTTAATCGGCACTTCTACTGAGGAAAAATGCATAATCTGGGCCCATAACCTGTTAACCCTCCAGTGGTAGACCTAATCTCATCTCGCAAAAGGTAGACCCAGGAGCGCGGCGCTCTTTCGGTTTTTCCTCCCGAAAAAATCAATATTTATCATATTTTTTTAATGTTTTTGGTCAGAGTGTGATACTCAACTCATCTACTGGTGTATCTAAAAGTGTTCAATGAAAAACATATTGGTAAAAAAAAGTTTTTTTAAAAATTGAACTCAGGAATACGTATTGGTAAAAATAGGTTCCTTTTGCTCAACTTTGAAATACAAATAACTGAGCAATTAAAATGTGACTAATCAAAGCCGTTTCAGTCAGATGCACGTTCTGCCTTTTCGACAGAATCTTCCTGCAGCCACTTCTTGGGGTCAGAAGAGCGCTCAGACTTAAGAGCGATCTGACACATTCACGTTTTAGTGCAAGAAACCAATCCATAATAACCCTGAGGGGGTTTGGGGACTGAGAGGAGGGTACAGTCCTGCTTAGAGGTGGTTTCTAGGAGGGAACTGTGAATCATAGCCCTCAGGATAGCCACTGTGAACCACAGTATTCGAAAAATGGGCTGAA
Source organism: Apolygus lucorum (assembly GCA_009739505.2). NCBI lineage: Eukaryota > Metazoa > Arthropoda > Insecta > Hemiptera > Miridae > Apolygus > Apolygus lucorum. The sequence goes on from CM019180.2 coordinate 11,707,418, forward strand.
GGAGCGCCGCGCTCCGGGGTCTACCACTGAAGGGTTAAATAATTAGCTGGAATAATTAAAGGGAATCGAGAGACGGAGAACGCATTTGGACATTTCAAACTGAACTGATTTATTAGGAAGAGTGGGGGTAGGGAATCGATTGAACCTACTAATCGAATCTAACCAAATAAACGATTGATCGATCAACAAAAAATGGTTTTCAGATAGGTAGTTATTCATTCCGAAAATGTATATAAACGTCCTCCTGCTATTGAGAATTACTTTTAGAAGCGGTTCGACATGAAAGTTCTCGCGATCGTGTTGGTATCCGTCTACCTGTTCACCTCTGAGGTACGATTTCATTGTGTATTTCTCTCATATTCTGTAATCTTCCATTTTGCTTCCCAGTCTACCAAGGTAGCGGAAGTTTTGTTTTCACTTTTCAAGGTTGAAAGAAAAGTTCTCAAAATCAAAATTTCCACTCGCGTTTTACGTTTCAGACCTTCCTGAACAATTTTCGTTCCGTGTCTGTCTGTCTGTGTGTCTGTCATGAAATCCTTGCCTCGGCCATAACTTTTACATTTCTCGTCCGATTCGGATGAAATTGTCAGGGATTGTGCTTGTTGGGTGTGAATGGTCCCCTACGAAAATCAACGCCGCCGGACCGATAGTTGCAGCTGTGCTTGCGCAAACGTGAAATCTTTGCCACAGCCATAACTTCTACATATCTCATCCGATTTCGATGACATTTTCAGGGATTGTGCGGGTTGGCGTGTAGAGTCTCTTATGAGGGTAGTCCAAGGTATTTGATGAAAGATTGAAGTTTTTAGGTATGCTACATAATATGTAGCTGATGATATTATCATCGATTCAACTATACAATGGGGTTATGGATACAAGGAAGCTATGTGCCACACCCACTTGGCTGACGTTTGTTGATGTTTTTTTGTACATGAGTGCACTGAGTGAACTATGGTTCGTTATCGGCGGTAGTTGTAATAATAATCGTTAATTACCCTAGACCAACCCACCTCCACATGTACATGTACTTAGGTGGATATTTCTCAAAGACCTACTGAATAAGTTGCTTCCTCGTTTTTGTAGGTGGAGTCCAGATACGGAAAGGTCCACGTGACGGTTTTCTACGAGAGTGCTGACCCAAGATGTGAGATATTCTTCAGGTCACTCAAGCCATTAGCTGAAGCTTTGGGTGATTACATGGAAACAAACCTGAATGTAATGACAAGTTATGGGGTAAGTAATAAGTAATGCCATAGGAGTTAATTTGCTATGGGTAATGCCAATAAACAACAATGAAAAGTCCAAAATAAAGGTTTGTTTCCCTCACATCACAATATAAGGATTAGTCCTCACAAAATTCGACAAGTTTTTGAAACAAGATTGTAGAAGAAAATTGTGAAATACGCTTTGAAGCACAACAAAAATGTACCTATCACATGGGACTGAATTAACAGTAGATTTCAGTGTCATTCTAGAATTTCAATGGGGAATTTGTCTCACATTTTCATATTTTATTTTTTTTCGAAAGAGGGTCTACTGATATGGAAGAAAACCATAATTGTGGTGCTTGAGAACGTATCCAAAAAATTCAGAGAATTCAAGGAAGATGGAAATTTCAAATGTAGCAGCAATCTCTTCATGGGGGCAACGTAACTAGTTTTCTAGCCAATCTGACCTCATTGGAGGATCTGTGCTCCTCAAGACAGTAGCGCTACCTCTGGAAGCTTTCATGCAACTATAGCTTATGTGGTTGAACACATGAGTACGCCGCTAACTGGCAGACAGTACTAAGCTGCGAGAGTGACCAAAAAAAAAAACAAAAAAAAATTTACTCACTCTTTTTTACAATACGATTCTACTTATTAGTTTATCAAGCTTATTAATCCTCATATTTCCTTATTTAGTTCTGTATTAGTTAGTTTCGTTATTTGAATCACATTATTTGAGTAGATTATATCGTGTGGTTATAAGGGCGGCCTACAACTCTACCTGTCTACTTCTTTTATGCTTCGCTAGAGCGCACATCAGTGCAAATCTAGTCAGTTTTCTCATTGTTTTGCGGAAGGAACACTGGTGCGTGACGTGATCAGTTTCCTTCGATTTTCATGGTGTTTTTTGACAGAGGCTTCACTTGTTCAAGCATTTCCTTCTACAGTAAATTTTTTCCCTTGGGTTTCGCTGGTTATAAACGTTATTCTAAGGCCCTCGTAAAGAATTTGACTTGAAATTTCAGAATCTAAAATTGAGGCGCATTCCCCATTCTCTTTCTGCTATTTTTTGATTTCAAGTAGTAAGTTCCAATTCAGTTGTGTCCATTTTGATGGCCTAAGGTCGAGCATTCTGACAGTTAAAAGTTGAGGGCTTGGAGGGATTGGAATTTACGGGGCTTATCCCCGATGGAGCCACTCAGCTCCTCTAGGAGTGTTAACCATGGCTCTGTCGCAACACAACAGAGTCTCTCTGGAATGGGTGGCAGGACACAGCGGAGTAATGGTAAATGAGAAAGCAGATGCGCTAGACAGAAGGGGCGCACTAACTCCGTACATTGGTCCAGAGCCAGCCATCGGCATTTCCAAGTCTTCCTTTAGGGGACATTAAACCGGTGGGTCATTATTGAAACCACTAGTTGATGGTCAAACCTTGGAGGGCATGCCCTAAGTAAACGCATGGTGGCCAAACCTAACCCTAGAACCACTGGAGAGCTGCTGCGGCTAAGCCACAAGGAAGTCAGGTTAGCGGTTGGCCTGGTAACAGGCTTCACTCCACTCCGATTCCATCTCTGCAACCCTCTGCAGACTCTGTTGAGGCTGAAGAAAGAGCCTCCCACGTAATATTTTATTGCGAAATGCTATCAAATCGCAGATTTAACCTATTCGGGCCACCCACATCCATGGAGGCTTTTCCCAGCACGAATCTAGCCAAACCGCTACTGGCCCTTACCAAAGGGCTGAACTCTTTGACTAGGAACAGAATCCGCGGAGTAGCACAATAAGCCACTGTAGGTCTACCACAGAAACTTTGCATCCGTGTGGCGTCCCCTAGGTGGCGGATCCGCGAACTATAACGATCGAGTCAACCTTCCATGGTGAAACCTTGACACAGAAATTGGAGCCATGAGAAATTTTATGTTCGTGTAGTGCCACGAAATTTCAATTTTGGAAATGCACGAATTTCAGGCTGCACTAGGAGGGAAATCAAGTCCCTTTTTAGAGGAGAAATTCCCGAAACATTATCGTAGGAACGGGAATCTGGTTGATGATGAGAGATAATTAGTTCTATGTTCTCCAGAAGAATGCGCCAAAGTGATGCCAAGTTTCCGTGGCAGACATGTAGGCTTCAGCGCTTTGGGCTCCCACCATCCGTGGATTCAGCTTCAATCTATAAGAAATTCAAGCCGATAACGGACAATTCTTTTAAATATCCACCAAATCTTCCCGAAGGGAATGTAATAGTACTTTCTGAATTTTTAATAAATTGGAATTAAGATCGCTGTGATGCGGAGGGAAGAAGCCTTTTTTTTTAGATTCTCTGTCAAGGCGTAGTGTTCTCTGTACTCAAATCATTCAGTTGAATGATCGTTTGTTAGTAAAAGTACTTTTGGTTTTCAGTTACCTGATGGAAAACCCGAATGTCGACCAAATGGGTACAAATGTAGGTATAACTTCATTCAATCATGCGCACTCGATCGCATGAAGGGGAGATCAAATGCTGATCGAGTATTGATGGCTAACTGTTTTGTGCAAGGCGGCCGCGACGCACCAGAAATAACCGGACCTTTGGTAAGACTGAAATATCAACATTCCATTAAAGAGTCAAGAATTAATTCTGGTATTTGTTTATAGTTAATGATCACAATAATTCACTCAATCAATAATTCAGTCAATAATCACTCCAGAGGAACATAATTCACAATAATTCACATTATCATCCAGCAAAAACTATAAAAAGATACAGCCAGTATCAACATACTGGAAACTCCTTCTAGGGTTACGCCATTACACATTCAGCATCATGGTACCGTCCAAATTGAACACCATTCAATGCGGTGTTGGTCCATCTGTTCCTCGTCCCTCTTTGGTGCAGCGATTTCGTTCTCAGCTGTTCTACAATGTCCCGAAACCCAACAGAGAATTTCAAAAATTTGTTGTTGTTACGTTTATTTATAAAGGAAGTAGTTTAATCTAGATAAAGAGGAAGCTTTTTTTCATCAAAAAGTAGAAATGTTCGAGAAAGAGGCGAGCGTTTGCTGGACGTCTCGGCTTGCTAATGCGAAATTCATATCGTTTGTACTTGAAAGAGTAAAGTTGAAGATTGTCAGGGCAGTAAGAAGGTACCAGTGATGGAGTTCCGATTTCTCCTTTTGCTGTGACATTTTGGTAAAGGCAAAAAAGGAGGATTGGATGTAAAAAAAAAAAAAAAAAAAAAAAAAAATGGATTGAGGATTGGATGTAAAAAAAAATTGACTGAGACCAGGGGTGGCACCCATAGAGGTAGAAGGTAGAGAGGAAACGCCCTTGTCCAACTCTGGTCGGCTGGTAAGTCCAAGGTGCCAAATCTGTTCTCAGCAGATGAATAGAACCGAACGGTTGGTCCTACAGAGCTCTGCGTGGTCCCATTCGGTTCCATACATTTATTACTATACCAAATTAATGAAATAACAGTCACCTTCTATATTCTTTAAAAATAATTAAACACCTTCTAATGTATCAACATTTTGCTAGGGCGTTTCCAAAATGTAAACCCTTAGTACCTAACTGACTTTAACCAAAAGCTTCAGGGCTAAACTAGACCTCACATGGAGCCCATTATACCAAATTTTATCAAAATCGGTCATTCCTAACTGCTTCAGAGAATGGCTCAAACAAAAATATTTTGAAATTTTGTAAAAAAAAAAAAAAAAAAAAAAAATTGTAAGTAGAGACGTTTTTCTCTATTTAACTTCATGAGTATCACTGAAGGGCCTTAATCCCATTGCTTACTTATACCCATTCCATGTATTTACAACAAAAAATGTTATGAAAGAAGGTACCAGGAGATGAAATGAATGAGTCGTTGCGGGATTGCAAAACCTCGGCTATTCCCACATGCGTCTGGCCAAACACTTGGGCCTTTCCACAAATTGCACGAAAAATAATTCTCTTTCGTTGATTATTGTTTTTTCTTCCTTAAAATGTATAAAAAACGACACAAGGATGTAATCGAAGTCAAAAAGTGTTTGACGCATGGGGCGAAAGTCCGAGTTTTTGGCGACGCAGTCAACCCTAGGATGGCACACCTATTTTTCGCATACATAAACAGCACACTGGGGTCAATTCTGACCCCAAAATTTAAATTTCTCTAATTTAAATTTAATACAGAAATTTAAATTTATTTTTCGGTTGTAAAAATCTATTGATAGCCTGTTTTTTGAAATATATACAAAAAAAACTAGGAACAAATTTCGGTTTTGAATATAGTTTCGTAAAAAGTCAATAAAAATATGGAAATAAATGAAATTTCTAAAATTTGAAATTATATTTTGTTGAAGGGTTTTTTTTAAATAGATTCCACTATCAGCATTCCAAGTTGACAATATTGGGAATCAAATATTTAAAAAAATCATTTATTTCTATGGAATAGTTTCGATAATAGATCAGCTCAAAGATGGGCCCTTTTTTGAGTTTGACTGACGACTTTCACCAGCACTTTTATTTCTCTGCTCTTCGAAAAATTGTATTATCACTCCTGTATTATTGTGAATTTTTTTAGTATACTTGCTTTGGCTCAAAGTAAATCACGGTAAATGGAAAAACAAGAAATTTAGAAATCAATATACGTATGTCTAAATCTTGGCACACCTATTTTTCGCATACATAAATGGCACACTGGGGTCAATTCTGACCCCAAAATTTAAAAGGCAAAAGAATGAATAGAATTAGTTACTTGGGAAGAAATTCCAGAAAGTCACACTGGGGTCAAATAGTCCCCCACACAAAAAAAAGTCAACCGTTTATAGCACACTGGGGTCAGATGTGGCCCATAGCACGTTTGCAAGTTAACTGCACGAACTCTAGCGAATGACTGACCTCAACCACTGACAAAGGGGCTCAGAAGGGGTTCCAACTTTATTTACAAAATATCCCTGTTCGAAGAAAAATTTTTTTTTTATATATACACGGCCAAATGTAAATCGTGGGGTCACGAATGACCCCGGTTTGTCATCCTAGGGTTAATTTTGGCGACGTGTCCAGAAACCGAAATGTCATTTTGGAACATCATTTCCCATAATGAACCATTGGAATCGAGCCAGAGAAACAAATTTTCACAACTCAAAATTTGTTGGTTTACGTTTCAAGGTAGGTAGAATCCGAAAATCGAATTTGAAAAAAGCTGCCCGTCCGCCGTACGCGGCCCTTTTATCAGTGATGTTGATGAAATTTGGTATGTGGGCTCTATTTGAGGTCTAGTTCTAGTGTTGGTTGATGTCAGTCACTACTGAGGAGTAAAAATTAGGGAGAAAAATCCCTAGCTCGGAAACGTTTGATACGCAGGGAATTTTCGAGAATTTAATTACAAAATCAGACAGCTTTCGGATGTAGAAATGTATTAATTTTCCAAATTGATCACTTCATTACTCCGTTTATTGCAGTGTAGTAAACAGTTTGGATTGGATTGGGACGATGTGTTGAAGTGTAGTGAAGGAGTCGAAGGAGTCGAAGGAGTGAAGCTGATGAAGAAATTTAAAAAAGAAAAGCCCCATCGAGCTTTAGACAATCCAACTGTCTACGTCGAAGGAGTGAGTTTCACCTTTAGTTTCAAAACAGTGTTGACATTTAAAGACTTATCTGGAATTTTGAAGCTTCTTGAACTTTTTTTCCAACATGCTGTCGGATTGCAATACAGAGTAATCTAAACACGGCAGAGCGGAACTAGAGCCTTTTGCATCTCTAGGAATAGCAAGTAAATTGAACTGACCGATATATTTATTGTTTAGAAACCCGTGGGACATTGGAATCAAATGAAGACTGCTGTTTGTAGCGAAATCTTCAAGGTGAGTTCTTCCACACCTAATATTTTGTAACTTTATCCCGCATTTATAGTCGTATGATGATCAATGTTGATTTTCATATTTTCATCTTTTCAGTATAACCTCAAGCCGAAGACTTGTGATTACTTGTACTATACAATCCCTGGGAACCTGGACAAAATAAACGGTGTTTTGAAGAAACAGAAATCCTGGAGAGGATTTGATAAACAGAAACCCTGGAGAGGAATTTATAAACATAAAAAATGGATAATATTTGATAAACCGAAATCCTGGTGAGTCGAAATAAATGAATTCGGATATGAAATGTGTTTGTGTTATTTCCAAAAGTTTCAACCGAGAAAAGTAGTGTAAGCTGGAGTTTGGATAGGGCTCACGGGGGGTGTAATGTCATCTATGTTCAGTAGTTCTCCAATAAAGTGACGTGTAGTAGGGATGGGTATCGTTATAAAAGTATCGATATTTTGTATCGATACTGTATCGTATTCGAGTATCGATATCCCAAGTATCGTTGGGCATGAGTATCGATATTTTAAAATATCGAGTATCGATACTTTAGTGTCACAAACTATCAATATCATCCAATTTTCTCAAGAAAAATAATTTTCTCAACAACTTTCATTCATTTTTCACTATCAAGAGTCCAAGTAGAGTGATTTTTTCCATGATATAAACGTTATTTGTGCAACCAACGAGTAATGACCCGAAAGCCTCTCTATCTTCTCCATTTTTTAGCCATTATGTTGAATTTTCCGCGAGAACAGTATCGATATTCGATATTGAGAAATATCGGATCCAAAGTATCGATATCCAAAAATATCGGATAGTGCAGTATCGATACTAAAATATCGAGTATCGGTACGAAAGTATCGATATTTTGAAATATCGAGTATCGATACCCATCCCTAACGTGTAGTGGCATGAGTCATCACCAACACAGGCGAGGCGAGGAAGGGAAAGAACACGTCACTTGACGTCACCTCTTTTCCACTCTCCCCTCACCATACTAACTTGAGTATACAGGGTGTAAGCCTAACTGGTCTGCCATACGGTACTAGTCGATTTTACAACTAATTTGCAACGAAAAATGTCCCTTAGCAATTTTTTTAAAACCCTTTGTTTTCGAGTTATTTTAACTTTAAACTTTTGTTTCGTGATTTTGACCTTATGTCATTAATTCGATCATAACTCCTTTAACTTGCTGTGTAAATTACATTAGATTATTTATTAGATTTCCTACCGGATAGATGCCTTAACTTTTTTGGTTTATTATTTTCAATAATACCTAAGCCTTTGGAATCGAGCAAGAAAAAAAAATTTTAACCCCCCTCAAAATTTGATGTTTCACGTTTCAAGGGACGTAGAATACGAAAATCGAATAAAAAAATTTCCGTCCGTCCGCCGTACGCCGTACGCCGTCCGCCGTACGCGGCACTTTTCTTAGCAACACTGGACCGATTTGGTTCAAATTTGGTATATGGGCTCCATTTGGGGTCTGGTTGTGCCGGGAAGCTTTTGGTTGATGTAGGTCACTTCTAAGGGGTGAAAAATAAGGGTTGAAATTTTCAAGAGTGCCCTAGCTCGAAAACTCTCAAAATAAAGGTATCGTTTTTTCACCAATTTTAAATAGTATTGAATTTTGAAAAATTTTTGAGACCACCCGGAGCTCTGTAGGACAAACCGTTCGGTCCCTACGGGTACTTGAAGGTTTTCCTTCGATAAAACAGAATCATGAGTGTGAATCGCAAAAGAGGTCTAATCTCCATTCAAATTTTATCGGACTAAAATGCGATCGCTGTTCATTTCTTCGATTTGTATACAGTTTTGCCTTCTGCGTAACCAGTAATCAAATTTCCATATGAAGCTTTCTATTTTTCCAATCGAGTGTGAAGCGTTTAGTTCTTTCTAATAAACTTGATTGTGAAGGTGTGAAGCCAGTATGGTGTGGTAGGTAGTACCTAGCTGGTAGGTAAAAAAAAGATGGTAGGTAAAAAAAACGCTGCAAATCATTGCTCAAAGGTTTATTATTTTCTGTATATATCACCCTTCTGTATAGATCACTGGTTCTCCATCAATAGCACCTACCACCATCTGTATTCTCCCTTGACCTTCCCTCTCAAATTTCAGCTTCCTGCGCTCAATAGCATTGAAAATGACTTCGGAGCTCACTCAGCTGATCCGTGATCTGAAGAGTGAAGAAGACCTCCTCGAATGCTGGAGACGCCTGGAAGAGCACTTCCATTCATTAGGATTGAAAATGTCTTCGGAGCTCACTCAGCTGATCAGTGATCTGAGGAGTGAAGAAGATCTCCTCGAATGCTGGAGACGCCAGGAAGAGCACTTCCATTCAATAGGAGTAAAAATGGCTTTGGAGCTCACTCAGCTGATCAGTGATCTGAGGAGTGAAGAAGATCTCCTCGAATGCTGGAGACGCCTGGAAGAGCACTTCCATTCAATAGGAGTAAAAATGGCTTTGGAGCTCACTCAGCTGATCAGTGATCTGAGGAGTGAAGAAGACCTCCTCGAATGCTGGAGACGCCTGGAAGAGCACTTCCATTCAATAGGATTGAAAATGGCTTCGGAGCTCACTCAGCTGATCAGTGATCTGAGGAGTGAAGAAGATCTCCTCGAATGCTGGAGACGCCTGGAAGAGCACTTCCATTCAATAGGAGTAAAAATGGCTTTGGAGCTCACTCAGCTGATCAGTGATCTGAGGAGTGAAGAAGACCTCCTCGAATGCTGGAGACGCCTGGAAGAGCACTTCCATTCAATAGGATTGAAAATGGCTTCGGAGCTCACTCAGCTGATCAGTGATCTGAAGAGTGAAGAAGATTTCCTCGAATGCTGGAGACGCCTGGAAGAGCACTTCCATTCAATAGGAGTAAAAATGGCTTCGGAGCTCACTCAGCTGATCAGTGATCTGAGGAGTGAAGAAGATCTCCTCGAATGCTGGAGACGCCTGGAAGAGCACTTCCATTCAATAGGAGTAAAAATGGCTTTGGAGCTCACTCAGCTGATCAGTGATCTGAGGAGTGAAGAAGACCTCCTCGAATGCTGGAGACGCCTGGAAGAGCACTTCCATTCAATAGGAGTAAAAATGGCTTCGGAGCTCACTCAGCTGATCAGTGATCTGAGGAGTGAAGAAGATCTCCTCGAATGCTGGAGACGCCTGGAAGAGCACTTCCATTATGTAGGAGTAAAAATGGCTTCGGAGCTCACTCAGCTGATCAGTGATCTGAGGAGTGAAGAAGATCTCCTCGAATGCTGGAGACGCCTGGAAGAGCACTTCCATTATGTAGGAGTAAAAATGGCTTCGGAGCTCACTCAGCTGATCAGTGATCTGAGGAGTGAAGAAGATTTCCTCGAATGCTGGAGACGCCTGGAAGAGCACTTCCATTCATTAGGATTGAAAATGGCTTCGGAACTCACTCAGCTGATCAGTGATCTGAGGAGTGTAGAAGCCTTTGAGCAATGATCTGCAGCGTTTTTTACCCACCAACATTTTTTTTACCTACCAACTTTTTTTTTACCTACCAGCTAGGTACAACTACCTACCTACCACACCATACTGGCTTCATACCTTCACAATCAAGTTTATTACAAAGAACTAAACGCTTCACACTCGATTCAAAAAACAGAAAGCTTCATATGGAAATTTGAATACTGGTTACGCGGAAGGCAAAACTGTATACAAATCGAAGAAATGAACAGCGATCGCATTTTAGTCCGATAAAATTTGAATGGAGATTAGACCTCTTTTGCGATTCACACTCATGATTCTGTTTTATCGAAGGAAAACCTTCAAGTACTCGTAGGGACCGAACGGTTTGTCCTACAGAGCTCCGGGTGGTCTCAAAATTTTTTAAAAATTCAGTACGAATAAAATCACTCGCGATGAGATTGTGGAAAACCATTTTAATAAAAACGGAGTTGAGTAGAATGTTGTCTATTTCCACGAAAATAATGATTTACAAGTTAAATCGATTTCGACGGTTAGGTCATCATCAGTAACAAACAATAACTGAAGGTACATCACAAAGAGCATAGCTTATATAGGTACAAGTGAAAGGGAGCTTGAATCCCATTGGTCGTGAAAGTGAAAGTCATACCCAATCAGATAAGTGAAAGGAGAATCCTATTGGCTCAGAGAAGTGAAGGGACCTGGGAGGATCATCAAATGCCAATCAAGGCAGACAAAGTGAAAGGGGGCTCAAACATTGGTGAGGGTTACATTGTGAAGGGGAGACCAAGCTATTGCAAGAAGGAACCTATCAATGGTGAAACATGTTGAGGGACCACCTCATTCAGACATTTACCAGACCTATCACTCTTAAGAATCTCGAACTTTTCAAGCACATCCAACATACCTCCCTTCGGGCAAAAATGAGGAAACTCTATGTACCGTCCGTTTGTTAGATCAAAACTGAAGTTATGATTGGATTCTCTCAGGTGATTCGCAAAAGCAGAATCACCTTTGCTATCCCTGAAATCCTTCTCATGCTCTTTTATTCTTTCCTTAAATTTCCTACCAGTTTGACCACAATACTCAAGCCCACAAGAACATTTCAGCTTATAAACCCCACTTTTATCTTGAACGCTAATTTTATCTTTAACAGAACCCAACGAAGCTTTAAGATTATTTTTATTTTTAAACCCTACTTTGAAACCTCTAGATGATAACATTTTGCCAATTTTGTCAGAAATCTTTCCATAATAAGGTATACTTATCCACTTTTTCTCTTCTAATACAACTTCTCTAGCCAAATTAGAAACCCCGTCTCTACACTTTTTCCTAAGAACCTTGTTCCATATGGAATCAATGAGACATCCTCCATATCCATTGCTTGCGGCTATACTCTTGATAATTGTTTTTTCTTTAGATACATTTTGATCACTCATTGGTATTGACAAAGCTCTATTGATCATACTATGGAAAGCAGCATGTTTATGAACTAAGGGATGATTTGATGTACTATGAATAGTGATATCACTGTAGGTATCTTTTCTATAAATGGAGAAATCATGTTTTCTGTTAATCAATGAGATGGACAGATCAAGAAAATTAAGCTTATTTCCACCTAGTTCAAGAGTGAATTTAACAAAAGGATCTAGTGTATTGATTTTTCATGAAAAGAATTTAGTTGCCTTTCAGTTCCTGTCCATAGAATTATTATATCATCAACGTACCTATACCAATATAAAAGGTTGTTTGATTTACACTTTTCAAAGATTCGTTTTTCAAGATGATCCATATAAATATCCGCAAGCAAAGGAGACAGCGGTGAACCCATGGCTACCCCTGGCTGAGTATAATATTTACCTTCAAATAGAAAATAGTTTTGATCCATACAAACAGACATTAGACTACACAGCTCATCCTTCTCAAAAACATCGAGACCCGACCCATGGATAAGCCCATTAACCACATCTTTGCAGCTAGCTACATCGATATTGGTAAACAGACTAACCACATCAAAGGAAGCAAGTTTGGCATTCGGAGGCGCTTGAATGTCACTAATTTTAGAAACCAAATCGTATGAATTTTGAACAGTATTACGGGGCCGAAAATTGATTTTATTTCTAAACAATGAATTTAACTTTTTGGCTAATTTGTAAGCGGGGGCACCAATATAAGACACAACTGGTCTCATCGGTGCCCCTACTTTATGAATTTTTGGAAGACATGATAACCTAGGAGCATGAGGATTCATTTCTACAAGGCTTGGTTTGTACATACGTTTAAGAATATTTTCTGAGCTGTTTACTACTCTACGGATTAATTTCTGATAGTTAGCCGTTGGATCTGATTGGAGAGCTATGCAGTTATTGTCATTTAAGAACTTAAGCGTTTTGTCAATGTAATCTTGCTTAGTAAGAATAACTGTTGTATTGCCTTTATCTGCTTTAAGTCTTATATTGGTGCCCCCGCTTACAAATTAGCCAAAAAGTTAAATTCATTGTTTAGAAATAAAATCAATTTTCGGCCCCGTAATACTGTTCAAAATTCATACGATTTGGTTTCTAAAATTAGTGACATTCAAGCGCCTCCGAATGCCAAACTTGCTTCCTTTGATGTGGTTAGTCTGTTTACCAATATCGATGTAGCTAGCTGCAAAGATGTGGTTAATGGGCTTATCCATGGGTCGGGTCTCGATGTTTTTGAGAAGGATGAGCTGTGTAGTCTAATGTCTGTTTGTATGGATCAAAACTATTTTCTATTTGAAGGTAAATATTATACTCAGCCAGGGGTAGCCATGGGTTCACCGCTGTCTCCTTTGCTTGCGGATATTTATATGGATCATCTTGAAAAACGAATCTTTGAAAAGTGTAAATCAAACAACCTTTTATATTGGTATAGGTACGTTGATGATATAATAATTCTATGGACAGGAACTGAAAGGCAACTAAATTCTTTTCATGAAAAAATCAATACACTAGATCCTTTTGTTAAATTCACTCTTGAACTAGGTGGAAATAAGCTTAATTTTCTTGATCTGTCCATCTCATTGATTAACAGAAAACATGATTTCTCCATTTATAGAAAAGATACCTACAGTGATATCACTATTCATAGTACATCAAATCATCCCTTAGTTCATAAACATGCTGCTTTCCATAGTATGATCAATAGAGCTTTGTCAATACCAATGAGTGATCAAAATGTATCTAAAGAAAAAACAATTATCAAGAGTATAGCCGCAAGCAATGGATATGGAGGATGTCTCATTGATTCCATATGGAACAAGGTTCTTAGGAAAAAGTGTAGAGACGGGGTTTCTAATTTGGCTAGAGAAGTTGTATTAGAAGAGAAAAAGTGGATAAGTATACCTTATTATGGAAAGATTTCTGACAAAATTGGCAAAATGTTATCATCTAGAGGTTTCAAAGTAGGGTTTAAAAATAAAAATAATCTTAAAGCTTCGTTGGGTTCTGTTAAAGATAAAATTAGCGTTCAAGATAAAAGTGGGGTTTATAAGCTGAAATGTTCTTGTGGGCTTGAGTATTGTGGTCAAACTGGTAGGAAATTTAAGGAAAGAATAAAAGAGCATGAGAAGGATTTCAGGGATAGCAAAGGTGATTCTGCTTTTGCGAATCACCTGAGAGAATCCAATCATAACTTCAGTTTTGATCTAACAAACGGACGGTACATAGAGTTTCCTCATTTTTGCCCGAAGGGAGGTATGTTGGATGTGCTTGAAAAGTTCGAGATTCTTAAGAGTGATAGGTCTGGTAAATGTCTGAATGAGGTGGTCCCTCAACATGTTTCACCATTGATAGGTTCCTTCTTGCAATAGCTTGGTCTCCCCTTCACAATGTAACCCTCACCAATGTTTGAGCCCCCTTTCACTTTGTCTGCCTTGATTGGCATTTGATGATCCTCCCAGGTCCCTTCACTTCTCTGAGCCAATAGGATTCTCCTTTCACTTATCTGATTGGGTATGACTTTCACTTTCACGACCAATGGGATTCAAGCTCCCTTTCACTTGTACCTATATAAGCTATGCTCTTTGTGATGTACCTTCAGTTATTGTTTGTTACTGATGATGACCTAACCGTCGAAATCGATTTAACTTGTAACTCATTATTTTCGTGGAAATAGACAACATTCTACTCAACTCCGTTTTTATTAAAATGGTTTTCCACAATCTCATCGCGAGTGATTTTATTCGTATCAGTACTGCAAGTCGAGCAGAAATCGCGAGTTGGTTCATCAAACTGAAGATACGTATATCTATTGCAGAGAGGAACATTTGGTTCAATCAACAATGCATATCCAATCGACTCATTCCAAATTACGTTCATATACAGTGCAAGCATTCTTCAAGTGCTGCGACCCGTATTATCAAGGAGGCTCAACTCAAGCTCGTTAAGAGTGAGCTCCACCATTGGTACGGTGTTCGAGATTCTGCCAGGGAGAAGATGTATTATATGTTTCAGGAACTCTCCGTCTCATACGATGCCAAGGAATGGGACCTTATCGATCGGCATGCCATCGACGTTGCCTGGCAGAAAGGACTGAAGAAGAAAGCCTGTCTACTTCGCAAGCTTGGCGAACTCCGGAAGAACCAGACGCCAACTCCCCTGGCCTCACCTCCGTCAGGGACCTTCTTCAAGAAAGTGGAGAACCTGTCGAATGTCACCTTTTCATCGGCAGAAGTATCCCTTCTTGAGAAGGGACTGAAGCACAACCCCATCGTCTCGCTCGGGGCTCCATCATCAAGGGACCTAGCTTTCTCCATTGAAGCTTCCGATGGACCCTACGTGACGAAGGCGTTGTGCGCTGAGGAAATGAAGAAGGCGCCCAAGATCCCACCGGGACCAGAGGAAAGACTGGCGGCCGACTTGAAGAAGAAGTTCAACAACAAGAAGATTGTAGCTCTTAAAGCAGATAAAGGCAATACAACAGTTATTCTTACTAAGCAAGATTACATTGACAAAACGCTTAAGTTCTTAAATGACAATAACTGCATAGCTCTCCAATCAGATCCAACGGCTAACTATCAGAAATTAATCCGTAGAGTAGTAAACAGCTCAGAAAATATTCTTAAACGTATGTACAAACCAAGCCTTGTAGAAATGAATCCTCATGCTCCTAGGTTATCATGTCTTCCAAAAATTCATAAAGTAGGGGCACCGATGAGACCAGTTGTGTCTTATATTGGTGCCCCCGCTTACAAATTAGCCAAAAGTTAAATTCATTGTTTAGAAATAAAATCAATTTTCGGCCCCGTAATACTGTTCAAAATTCATACGATTTGGTTTCTAAAATTAGTGACATTCAAGCGCCTCCGAATGCCAAACTTGCTTCCTTTGATGTGGTTAGTCTGTTTACCAATATCGATGTAGCTAGCTGCAAAGATGTGGTTAATGGGCTTATCCATGGGTCGGGTCTCGATGTTTTTGAGAAGGATGAGCTGTGTAGTCTAATGTCTGTTTGTATGGATCAAAACTATTTTCTATTTGAAGGTAAATATTATACTCAGCCAGGGGTAGCCATGGGTTCACCGCTGTCTCCTTTGCTTGCGGATATTTATATGGATCATCTTGAAAAACGAATCTTTGAAAAGTGTAAATCAAACAACCTTTTATATTGGTATAGGTACGTTGATGATATAATAATTCTATGGACAGGAACTGAAAGGCAACTAAATTCTTTTCATGAAAAAATCAATACACTAGATCCTTTTGTTAAATTCACTCTTGAACTAGGTGGAAATAAGCTTAATTTTCTTGATCTGTCCATCTCATTGATTAACAGAAAACATGATTTCTCCATTTATAGAAAAGATACCTACAGTGATATCACTATTCATAGTACATCAAATCATCCCTTAGTTCATAAACATGCTGCTTTCCATAGTATGATCAATAGAGCTTTGTCAATACCAATGAGTGATCAAAATGTATCTAAAGAAAAAACAATTATCAAGAGTATAGCCGCAAGCAATGGATATGGAGGATGTCTCATTGATTCCATATGGAACAAGGTTCTTAGGAAAAAGTGTAGAGACGGGGTTTCTAATTTGGCTAGAGAAGTTGTATTAGAAGAGAAAAAGTGGATAAGTATACCTTATTATGGAAAGATTTCTGACAAAATTGGCAAAATGTTATCATCTAGAGGTTTCAAAGTAGGGTTTAAAAATAAAAATAATCTTAAAGCTTCGTTGGGTTCTGTTAAAGATAAAATTAGCGTTCAAGATAAAAGTGGGGTTTATAAGCTGAAATGTTCTTGTGGGCTTGAGTATTGTGGTCAAACTGGTAGGAAATTTAAGGAAAGAATAAAAGAGCATGAGAAGGATTTCAGGGATAGCAAAGGTGATTCTGCTTTTGCGAATCACCTGAGAGAATCCAATCATAACTTCAGTTTTGATCTAACAAACGGACGGTACATAGAGTTTCCTCATTTTTGCCCGAAGGGAGGTATGTTGGATGTGCTTGAAAAGTTCGAGATTCTTAAGAGTGATAGGTCTGGTAAATGTCTGAATGAGGTGGTCCCTCAACATGTTTCACCATTGATAGGTTCCTTCTTGCAATAGCTTGGTCTCCCCTTCACAATGTAACCCTCACCAATGTTTGAGCCCCCTTTCACTTTGTCTGCCTTGATTGGCATTTGATGATCCTCCCAGGTCCCTTCACTTCTCTGAGCCAATAGGATTCTCCTTTCACTGATCTGATTGAGTATGACTTTCACTTTCACGACCAATGGGATTCAAGCTCCCTTTCACTTGTACCTATATAAGCTATGCTCTTTGTGATGTACCTTCAGTTATTGTTTGTTACTGATGATGACCTAACCGTCGAAATCGATTTAACTTGTAACTCATTATTTTCGAGGAAATAGACAACATTCTACTCAACTCCGTTTTTATTAAAAATTCAGTACTATTCAAAATTAGTGAAAAAACGATACCTTTATTTCGAGAGTTTTCGAGCTACGGCACTCTTGAAAATTTCAACCCTCAATTTTCACCCCTTAGAAGTGACCTACATCAACCAAAAGCTTCGCGGCACAACTAGACCCCAAATGGAGCCCATATACCAAATTTCAACCAAATCGGTCCAGTGTTGCTAAGAAAAGTGCCGCGTACGGCGGACGGTCGGAAATTTTTTTATTCGATTTTCGTATTCTACGTACTACCTTGAAACGTAAAACATCAAATTTTGAGGGGGGGTTAAAATTTTTTTTTCTTGCTCGATTCCAAAGGCTTATTATTGAAAATAATAAACCAAAATGTTGGTGGGTAAAAAACGCTGCAAATCATTGCTCAAAGGCTTGTTCACTCTTCAGATCACTGATCAGCTGAGTGAGCTCCGAAGCCATTTTCAATCCTATTGAATGGAAGTGCTCTTCCAGGCGTCTCCAGCATTCGAGGAGATCTTCTTCACTCCTCAGATCACTGATCAGCTGAGTGAGCTCCAAAGCCATTTTTACTCCTATTGAATGGAAGTGCTCTTCCAGGCGTCTCCAGCATTCGAGGAGATCTTCTTCACTCCTCAGATCACTGATCAGCTGAGTGAGCTCCGAAGCCATTTTCAATCCTATTGAACGCAGGAAGCTGAAATTTGAAGGGAAGGTCAAGGGAGAATACAGATTGTGGTAGGTGCTATTGATGGAGAAACAGTGATCTATACAGAAGGGTGATCTATACAGAAAATAATAAACCTTTGAGCAAAGATTTGCAGCGTTTTTGAGTCAAGGTTTGAGACATGAAAACGTCCTCTAAAAAGATAATTTTACTTAATTTTGGAAACCTCACATTTTTTCAATCTCAAATTGAACTACGAGAACCCATACTTTGTCAAGATGCAAGAACAATGAAAACTGCGCCAGAATCTCAGCTTTCCAATGGTATAATCAAAACATATTCTACAACCAAATTTAGGGGAGAAATTCGTGTTTGAACGCGGAAAAACGTGCATTTTTTCAACGAAATCAGCGCTGTTTCTGGTGGCTTCGCGGTCTACAGCGGCGCCGACCCACCCACTGCTATCGTCCGACCCCTCAGATCAACTAGGCGGAGCGCCGATTTCGTTGAAAAAATGCACGTTTTCCCGCGTTCAAACACGAATTTCTCCCCTAAATTTGGTTGTAAAATATGTTTTGATTATACCTTCGGAAAGCTGAAATTCTGGCGCAGTTTTCACTGTTCTTGTATCTTGAAAAAGTATGGGTTCTCGTAGTTCAATTTGAGATTGAAAAAACGCGAGGTTTCCAAAATTACGTAAATTTATCTTTTTAGAGGATGTTTTCATGTCTCAAACCCTGACTAAAAAAAAAGTTAAGGCATCTGTCCGGTAGGAAATTTAATGCTCTTTCAAACCGTATCCTTAAATTGCAATTTACACAGCAAATTAAAGGATTTATGACCGATTATTGACATAAGGTCAAAATCACGAAAAAAAAGTTTAAAGTTAAAATAACCCGAAAACGAAGGGTTTAAAAAAATCGCTGGGAGTCATTTTTTGTTGGAAATTAGTTGTAGAATCGTCTGATACCGTATGGCAGACCAGTTAGGCTTACACCCTGTATAAGCCGCACTCAGGGGTCTTCCTAAATGTATTCGTACCTCGTCCATCCGACTTATCATTTCTTGTCTCACCTACAGCCCAGTTCTTCCGAGGGAATGGTTTGCCCCTGAAAGGCGCCAAACCTCTAGCTCCCCTTAGGGACCTCTTCAGAACATTAGGCCTTACTAGGTAAATGTTCCGCCTCCCGCCGGTGAGTATGTCATCAGACGCCGAGGTTGTCGGATAGATTCTGTACGCACTCGTCCTTACAGTAGGCCGCGAGGCGCCGCAGATGGAGTGCTGAAGCCCTAGGCTTTAGGGATCAATCTCTCTGTTGAGTGGGATTCAGGCTAGGAACAAATCAGTGCATCGAAAGGACCATCGCCCTCACTCGACAACTCGCAGAACACAACAAGGGGGTTGTTAGATTCCACAGCTTCCACTAATTCGTAAGCTTTCTCCCTGTGTTCCTATGCGGTTCCTGCTTCTTAATTCTAAGATGTTAAACTATAATGTAGGTAGGTGAAAAAACGCTGCAAATCATCGCCCAAAGGTTTAGGGCGGTATTCATAGTCATGACTCGAGTTGGAGGACTTCTCCAAAGTATGCTTTGAGGAGCCCTCTCCTCCTTGAGTTATTCATAGTTAATCCTTAAGCCAAAGTCAAGGCCAGACTCATCCTCCAAGTCGAGGAAGCCTTAAGGAGGCCTGACGGCTCCTTAAGCTATTCATAGTCGCCACATTTCAAGGCGTCCTCGAACCGCCAAAGGCTTCCTCCAATGGCGGTATTCATAGAGTGTTCATAGTCGAGAAAGGGGCTTCGAGCTTCCTCAGCCCAAGGTAGGTGAAAAGGTACCTTGAGGAAAGATTTTGATGATATTGTGGCAACACACCTGTTGAGTTACTATTTTGACTTCGAGTTGTTTTGATTGAAATTCCCGTTGCCAGTCTTGATTGCGAAATTATAGCCGCAATTGTTGTGTTTGTCAAGTTTTTGTTATTCTTCGGAAAAAGTGTTACAATTTGGGGGCCCGTCCGGGATCGACAAAGATAACATTATGCCACCTAAGCGACCTCGGTTAGAGGTGAATAGAACGATGTCCACGCGTAATCGTCCAGTAACAGAAACGCAACCTGTATCTAACGAGCCAATTCCAGGTACCTCACATTCAGATTCTTTATTGGAAGAACGAGTTACATCTCTTGAGGTTTTGTTAGCGGGAATATCCAGTCAATTGAATAAGTTAATCGATGATACCCGATCAGATCACTCCAACCAGCAACCAGAACCGAGAAACATTGGAGAAAGTGATACCCAAGTACTCCATGTTGACAAGCATTTCCCTGCCACCCAAGAATTGCTGGCTTATGAAGGCTCTCTCATGTCATATGATGGGAAAATGCCATGGGAGGAATACCTAGTGCATGTGGAGGTAACCTCTGAGGCTAATGGATGGTCTGAGGAGAGGTCAGGTAAGCGTTTGGCAAGTGCCTTGAAAGGAGAAGCTCTTACAGTTTTGTCTGAACTTCCAAGAGCTGAGCGGACCAACTATCAAGCAATTTTGAAGGCACTTTCAAGTCGTTTTGGTCTTCGCCATCAAGCAACAAGGATGAGGATGTTGTTAGAAAAACGGAAGCAAGTGGCTGGAGAAGGGTTGGCTGAATTGGCTTCAGATATCGAGAGAATGGTTAGAGCAGCTTACCCAGATGATCCCAAGGCTTATCGGGATACTAAAGGTGTCCAGAGCTTTTTGGATGCATTAAGAGACACAGATCTCAAAAGAATGTTAGCTCTCACAACACCAGCTACTGTTCAAGAAGCACTCAGGAGAGCAGAGTTAGCTGACGCATTGGGGCACAACCAACATGTAAGAAATGAATTGAAGTGTTGGGGATGCAATTTGAATGGTCACACAAAAGCGACATGTCCAAAAACTAGTCAGAATAGGGTGAATACATTGGACCATCAGGAAAACTAAGCAGGGCTAGGGCTGAGGACCGCGCCCAAGCCTTCAAAGTTAATCAAGGTCCCAAGGATTTTGTTAGAAACATTCGATCAGGATCAGAAGCTCTTTTTCTTGACATTTTGTTGGATGGAAAACGTTGTGCTATGTTAGTGGATACAGGAGCAACTGTTTCAGTCATCCGCCCAGACATCGCCAGGAAGTTAGGAACACAGCAGCTTCCAACAAATCACTTATGCCTGTACACTGCGGGAGAAGGTACCCTCCCAGTCATGGGTAGTATAAAGGCAACAGTGGGAGTAGGTACCCGTTATTTTGACCACACTTTCCTCATATTACACATTAGAGACAAAGGCTTACTCGGACTTGATTTCTTGGACAAATTAGGAGCCACACTAGACATTCCCAAAACTGTCTTACATGCTAATGACGAAAAAATTTGTCTTAAGAAACGATGGCAATGTTGTCAAAGTGTTTTACAACTGGCTATGGAGACACAGTGGGTAGAAGAATGCCTCGGGTCATCGGCATTGAAAGTTGGAACAGAAGAGTACGCAGCTGCTAGATCGTTGCTTTTAAACTACAAATCAATTTTTGCAAACACTGGTAATATCTTAGGAAGAACAAATGTTGTGCAACATGAAATTGATACAGGTGGGGCTTATCCCATAAAACAACCACCTCGGAGGATCCCATATGCCCAGATGGCTGATGTCGACAAAATGTTGAGGGATATGGTTGATCAAGGTGTAATTGAACCTTCTAACAGTCCATGGGCTTCGCCAATCGTCCTCGTACCAAAAAAAGATGGAACAACAAGGTTTTGCATCGATTATAGGAAACTGAACGCTGTAACAAAAAAAGATGCGTATACATTGCCATGTATTCAAACATTGATCGACACATTAAGTGGCTCAAGCTGGTTCTGCACGTTAGACCTCAGGAGTGGATACTGGCAAGTTGCGTTGAAAGAGTCAGACAAAGAAAAAAACAGCATTTGTGCTCTTTCAAAAAGGTCTGTGGCAGTTCAAAGTCCTTCCATTTGGGTTGTGCAATGCACCTGCTACGTTTCAACGACTCATGGAAGCAGTTATTCCAAGTGAGCTGGCATTGGTGTATCTAGACGACATCATTGTCTATGGCACGGATTTCACAACGCTGATCAACAAATTGGGAAAAGTTCTCCAGTGTTTGAAGGAGGCTGGGTTACAGGTTCGTCCCAATAAATGTGCCTTTTTCACCAGGGAAACCAAATATTTGGGTCACATAATTTCAGGAAAGGGAGTACGTACTGACCCAGAAAAAACACAAACTGTCAAAGAATGGCCAGTTCCAAAAACAAAGAAACACGTTCGCTCCTTCCTGGGAATGTGTTCTTACTATAGGAGGTTTGTGCCGAAGTTTTCTGAAATTGCTTGCCCACTCAATAAACTGACTGAGGCCAACACAGCTTTCCTATGGAATACAGATTGCCAGCAAAGTTTTGATCGCCTGAAACATGCAATGATTAATGCTCCAATCCTTGGCTATCCGGATTTCTCTAAACAATTCATCCTTGATTGTGATGCAAGTGCGCATGCAATAGGAGCTGTCTTATCACAAATTGTGGATGGGAAGGAACAGGTTGTGGCATACTTCAGTAAAACAATGAATCGAGCGGAAATGAATTATTGTGCCACACGTAGGGAACTCCTGGCTGTAGTGCGAAGTATTGAACACTTTCATCAATACCTGTATGGAGTATCCTTTATACTACGCACCGACCACGCTGCTCTGAAATGGCTTGCCACATTTAAACAGCCCCAAGCTCAATTAGCTCGTTGGCTAGAGACCCTGCAAACTTATGACTTCCATATCGAGCACCGAAGAGGGAAACTGCATAGCAATGCAGATGCACTGTCAAGACGTCCATGTGCCAACTCCTGCTCTTATTGCACAAGAAGGGAGGAACAAGAGAAACAATTCGTCAATACCCTCGACTTCCAAAGTGATGAGATAGATCAAAAGGAAGATGCAGGCTTAAGGTGGTTAATAGGAAAAGTTCAAGTGAAGTTAATGCCGTCACCAGCTGAAATAGTGGCACAAAATAATAAAACTCAGCAACTCGTCAAAAGGTGGGAATCGTTGGAGGTTTTGGATGGAAAATTATTTCATAGATGGAACACAAAAGGAAGAGAGCACTTCCAATGGGTGGTTCCAGTGAAAGGCATTCCAAAAGTTTTAGCTCAATGCCACAGCAGCCAAGAGGGGGGACACTTTGGTTTTTGGAAGACGCTAGGAAAAGTGAGGCAGTACTACTTTTGGCCTGGGATGTCTTCTGACGTAAAAGTATGGTGCAAAACATGCCCCACGTGTCACAGGGTAAAAGGTCCTGGAAGATCCTATCCTGCTCCTCTTCAGCAGTATTATGTAGGTGCCCCATTTCAACGCATAGGGATGGATATTTTGGGGCCATTTCCCCAAACAAAACGAGGGAACAAAGTTGTACTGGTGATAGCTGACTATTTTACCAAATGGCCAGAAGCAATTGCACTGCCCAACCAAGATGCTCATACCATAGCGTCAGCATTGGTAGAAAAGTTCATAAGTCAACATGGGGTCCCATATGAAGTGCACACAGACCAAGGCCGGAACTTCGAAGCAAAGCTAATGCAAGAGGTAAATGAGTTGTTGGGAACAAAAAGGACCAGGACCACCCCACTGCACCCTCAGTCTGGAGGATTAGTGGAGAGACTAAATCGAACCCTCACCAAATATCTAGCAATGTTCGTGACAGAAAATCAGGATGACTGGGATATCAAGCTTCCTCTGTTTCTCCTCGCCTACAGGTCTGCTCCTCAGGAAACAACGGGCCTGTCACCAGCCCAACTTGTATTTGGAAGAGATTTGAACTTGCCCAATACTTTGATGCGTCAACCAGCGCAAAGAACGAATCTGACAACTCCATATGCGTTCCAGCTCCAAGAAGATCTTGAACGGGTTCGGGAATTTGCATATGGACGGACAAAGATCAAGATGAGAACGCAAAAGAAACATTTTGACAAGCGGGCAAAACTTCCTGGATTCAAATTGGGTGACTGGGTTTGGGTTCACGATCCAAAACGAAAACCAGGACTCTGCCCCAAGCTGCAACCTCAATGGACAGGACCCTGGGTGATTTCGAAGAAAAAGAATGATGTCCTGTTTGAAGTACAGATTGGACGCCGAAGAAGGCTTCTGCACGCGAACCGGCTAGTATTAGCTCAAATCGTCCGACCCCAGTGGCTCGAAGACCCTCCAGATGACAAGCCACCAGAGAGAAACTGACATGAAAAAACGAAAAAAAAGAGGGAAGGAGCAGTGTGGCAACACACCTGTTGAGTTACTATTTTGACTTCGAGTTGTTTTGATTGAAATTCCCGTTGCCAGTCTTGATTGCGAAATTATAGCCGCAATTGTTGTGTTTGTCAAGTTTTTGTTATTCTTCGGAAAAAGTGTTACAATATCTACCTACCTGTTGTCACAAGCGTTGTCTTTATAAAATAGGTATTCTACGGATCTATTCTTCGGTTATTTCGTCCGAAAACATGGATTTCGAAGATATTGAAAGATTGGAGGAATTTGATGAGCGGGGTCAAGAAAACCCTTTGGAGGTAGGTCCTCAAAAGTTATGATAATAATGATAAACACGGTGAATGCCAGTAATTTTGTTATGTTCTTATTTGTATAGGTATTGGATGATCGAACATTTCGGAAGAAATTTCGTTTTACAAAAGAGACCGTGATAAACGTGCTACTCCCGATTTTCTTCCTGCCCGAAAGTATTAAATACTCTAGAATTTGGTGCAAGTAACTCAGTCGTAAGTACCCAGCCATAGATGATGAAGAGATAGATTCTGTTCTCTCCTGTTCACAGAAATTTTCTGTGAACAGGAGAGAACAGAATCTATCTCTTCATCATCTATGGCTGGGTACTTACGACTGAGTTACTTGCACCAAATTCTGGAATATGTTTCTTACATAACTAGTCGACAATATACTGAAATCTGGTTGATTCCGGTTCAGTGGAAGAAAAGTTATGACCGCCCGATATTTGGTGATAGCTGATTTCAGTAGAAATGTCAAACATTTTCGCACTTTACAAAAATGGTCATCTTCAAATAGCTCTAAACTCTAGTGAATGTTCGAGCAACATGTCCTCAACAATTTTCAAAATATGTTGGGTGGGAATTTCGAATAAAAAACGCTGCAAATCATTGATCAAAGGATTATTATTTTCTGTATATATCACCCTTCTGTATAGATCACTGGTTCTCCATCAATAGCACCTACCACCATCTGTATTCTCCCTTGACCTTCCCTCTCAAATTTCAGCTTCCTGCGTTCAATAGGATATTGAAAATGGCTTCGGAGCCCACTCAGCTGATCAGTGATCTGAGGAGTGAAGAAGATCTCCTCGAATGCTGGAGACGCCTGGAAGAGCATTCCATTCAATAGGAGTAAAAATGGCTTTGGAGCTCACTCAGCTGATCAGTGATCTGAGGAGTGAAGAAGATCTCCTCGAATGCTGGAGACGCCTGGAAGAGCACTTCCATTCAATAGGATTGAAAATGGCTTTGGAGCTCACTCAGCTGATCAGTGATCTGAGGAGTGAAGAAGATCTCCTCGAATGCTGGAGACGCCTGGAGGAGCAATTCCATTCAATAGGATTGAAAATGGCTTTGGAGCTCACTCAGCTGATCAGTGATCTGAGGAGTGAAGAAGATCTCCTCGAATGCTGGAGACGCCTGGAAGAACACTTCCATTCAATAGGATTGAAAATGGCTTCGGAGCTCACTCAGCTGATCAGTGATCTGAAGAGTGAAGAAGCCTTTGAGCAATGATTTGCAGCGTTTTTTACCCAACATTTTTTTTACCTACCAACTTTTTTTTACCTACCAGCTAGGTACTACCTACCACACCATACTGGCTTCACACCTTCACAATCAAGTTTATTAGAAAGAACTAAACGCTTCACACTCGATTGGAAAAATAGAAAGCTTCATATGGAAATTTGATTACTGGTTGCGCAGAAGGCAAAACTGTATACAAATCGAAAAAATGAACAGCGATCGCATTTTAGTCCGATAAAATTTGAATGGAGATTAGATCTCTTTTGCGATTCACACTCATGATTCTGTTTTATCGAAGGAAAACCTTCAAGTACTCGTAGGGACCGAACGGTTTGTCCTACAGAGCTCCGGGTGGTCCCAAAAATTTTAAAAAATTCAATACTATTTAAAATTGGTGAAAAAACGATACCTTTATTTCGAGAGTTTTCGAGCTAGGGCACTCTTGAAAATTTCAACCCTTATTTTTCACCCCTTAGAAGTGACCTACATCAACCAAAAGCTTCACGGCACAACTAGACCCCAAATGGAGCCCATATACCAAATTTGAACCAAATTGGTCCAGTGTTGCTAAGAAAAGTGCCGCGTACGGCGTACGGCGGACGGACGGAAATTTTTTTATTCGATTTTCGTATTCTACGTACCTTGAAACGTAAAACATCAAATTTTGAGGGGGGGTTAAAATTTTTTTTTCTTGCTCGATTCCAAAGGCTTATTATTGAAAATAATAAACCAAAAAAGTAATGGACTATGTTCAACTCTTCATAGTAGGTACTGTACCTACCTATTAGGTACCTTCCTTGTTGAAAGCACGTATTAATACCAATGGAAATTTGTTTCATATAGTTCTAAAGCCTTCATTTGTGTCACCCCATAGGGGGAAAAGTAGAAATTGGTTTTTCTACTGAGACTACTTTTTTGAGAAGTATGAGGATGAGAAGTTCTTTGTAACGGAATGACGCGGCCGCGGGACTCGGGAAGTGTTGCGGGACAGTCTAGATGCGCCCTAAAATCTATGGCTGGGCGTCTTTGGCCCATTTCACTCAGGTGAAAAGCGCGTTGGTACTTTGTAAATTACAAAACAGCGAAGGAGCGCAAAGAAAAGGAGCAACAACATTAATATAATATACTTATTGAATATAATACGCTACTTTTTGTTGGGTACTTTCCACTGAAATTGAAATCACTCGCGATTTTCTCCCAACACTTTTTTTTTCGACAATTGAGACCGCATCTGTTTTTTTCCACAATGTCCTTATTTTCAATTATGAGTTTCCTCAACGTAGTTTATTCAGCTTCGCTTAAAAACGGCTCTCTTCTTTCCTCTTTCCATTTGGAAACTAATATAAAAAATTAAAAGGTAGCAAACACTAATTTATTGAAGAAGTAACGCGAACAACAGGAACACTGATGCTCCAAAGTCAAAGCTGAAAAACAACACCAACCATTCTGAAATAAACAATCGAACCTTCTCCATGAAACCTCCACTGAGCTGTTACCTGAACAGGGCTGCCAAATCTTCCTCGACCGTCGTTTGGTAAAGGCTGGACCCCACATGCCCGAGCCGAGCCCGCACCGAGCCCGACCCGCGACACGGCCGTGTGTACGTTACGGAGTAGGGAGGCCTCACATTTCCGAGTCAGGATCGAGCGCGGTCAGTCACGATTTGAAGCTCAAGTCGTAATGTTGGCGAATTTTAAAAACAGTTGCGGAAACTTTGTTTTGTGATGTACCTACAACGAAATCGAGGATGTAATAACTTATGTTTGCCAGGGAGGGGGAGGGTGGAGGAGGGCCACTTTGGCCATAATCCCTTCCTGGTTTTGTATATCCCTAAAATTTGGCACAAAGATGATTG
Source organism: Apolygus lucorum (assembly GCA_009739505.2). Taxonomy (NCBI): domain Eukaryota; kingdom Metazoa; phylum Arthropoda; class Insecta; order Hemiptera; family Miridae; genus Apolygus; species Apolygus lucorum. The sequence continues at coordinate 11,735,140 of CM019180.2, forward strand.
ATTGATTGCACAAATTTGTTTATAAACAAATTTGACATAATAAAATAAAACACAATAAAACAAATTTGTTTATAAACAAATTCGTGCAATCAATCAATCATCTTTGTGCCAAATTTTAGGGAGCTCAGGAACAGCCTCTCTGGCTCTCATACCCTCTAACTCATTATTAGCAAAAATTCAGTTGTTGAGATGTCCAGCATTCCATGACATTTTCATTAGGGCGCTGTTGTCACGAATACGATTTTAGAACTTTCAGTGGCCAATATCAGAGCGCAGGTCGATAGTTGAAATCCAATGTATGTATAGGATTTCCAAGTATAATTCGGAATTTTTCAGACCAATTTTTCTAAATTTCCAAACCATATTCAGAATTGTCCAATCCAGTTTCAGAACTTTCCAATTCAATTTCAGAACTTTCCAAGTCAAATACAAAATTTTCCGAGTGCAATTCAGATTTTTCCAAATCAATTTCAGAATTTTCCATTTCAATTTCAGAATGAGATCAATGTTTGTGTGCGGTAATATATAGCATTTCCAAGTCAAATGAATCCTTTTCCAAACCAAATTATTCCTTTTACAAACGAAATTAATCTTTTTCCAATCGAAACTAATCCTTTTCCAAACCAAATTAATCCTTTTCCAATCGAAATTAATCCTTTTCCGCGATTGCGAACCTCCTCAATTAACTTTTCCAAGTCCATTGCTATCCGAGGCACGTCCGTGCAAAACTAAACAAAACTAGTTTGAGACGGTGCGGGCTCGTATCGGAGAGACGGTGCGGAAGAGTGGGGCCTTCCCCGTAAGATTTCCCATGATTACTTCCGATCCGTGTGTCGTCCGTCACTCGGACGTCGCACGGTGCGGGCTCGGCTCGGGCATGTGGGGTCCAGCCTTAACTCGAGGTCTCCTCGAGTTGAGGATGAGCTGAGGTCGACCTCCAAATGCGTTCTGTTCGTCTATGAATAGGGTGAGGAATCCTCGAGAAAAGATAAGTTGGAGGAAACCTTAACTCGAGTCGAGGAAATCTGCGCCTTGAGGAATGACTATGAATACCGCTCTCATTATTTTCTGTATAGATCACCCTTCTGTATAGATCCCTCCCTACCAACCGTAGGTGTGACTATAAGTCACAAATCTGAGCTGTAAGATGGAGGAATCACGTGAGCTCGCCGCGACTCCCTCCTGAGTGGCGAGTAGGTGCTCGCGGGGACCTTGGCGAGTTTTTATCCCTTTGTGGCGAGCAGTCCGTGTTCGAAAGGTCCGAACATTTTATTGCGCAACCGACTTCAAGTAGGATATCCTACGTGACGCTCCCCGAAGGATTTCATAGAGCACGCGATGGAGAGGCGTCACAAAAGAGTAGACGTTGACAGCCATATCGTTCTGAGGGTATCGTTTTCGGGGCAGCTCCTGTCCGGACCTCGCGCACGTGTCCGGAGAGGGGGCCGTCGCTAATGATCCCGTGGGAGACTCCTACGTGCCGTCTCCTACGTGATCGGACGTCCGTTTTTCGGCGGGAGGATTCCGGGGGCTTAATAAGGGGCCCCATTACAAAGGGCCATTACCGGAGGGGTCGCCTCGCTTACGAGCTCCAGCGGCTTCGACGTCTTCTTGACAAGGACGCCGGAGAAGAAGCTGAAGTACGTGTGCAGATCTCAGATGAGTGCAAAGAAGAACAACGACAGCTGAGGGCAACGCAATAGATCATGGATATATCTTGTTGTAGAAGTAGGTACCGTCAAACTTTACCCCACCAGGGTTAACTTTACCCCAAAAAGTGAGAATCTTCAATTGTGACGTAAGCGTGGTAGAACTTAGATAAAAGTTAGCTATTGTGTTTTCGTTATTCTCCACATCCCAGAGAATCGATGCGGCTTGCGATGGCGCCTTTACCCATGTTATCAGCTGTTATCAGTCATAGTTTCCTGTTCACCTGTTTTTGTCCTGTTTCTTGTGCTCCAAAATTTCTTCCATATCAGGTGTTTGGAGTGGATTTACCAGGCAAGCCCACATCATATCACTTTCAATATCTTATTTTGAACAAAATACACTAATAAAATTCTCAAAAAAGTGTTTTCTTAGTTATGCCTTTGTTTACCAAAAATTTGATGGTAACTTTACTCCAAAAACCGGGTATCTTTACTCCACTATAAAGGTTGGGATAAAGGTAGCCTCACTCATATTTTTCTTATTTAATCTCGAAAAATATTTGAGTTTTATAATTTTCGCAGTGTTGAATGTAAGGTTTCTAGTGTATCTCATGTTGCAGAAGTAAGATATGGGGAGAAGAAATGAGAAAAAGCTTGGTACGCGCCCCTGCCGAAACTTTACAACAATGATATGCATATAAACGTGCTTTGGTCTCATAAGTTGTGATTTACGATATTATTTACTCGTGGGTTAACTTTGAAATTTACCATTGCAATTCATTTGAAAGTTATCGAATGTGAAACAGACTTTTTCTGTGATTTTGTTAAGTCATTCGTTTATCGTTTATTGTCCTTTAATATTTCTTTACTTGTAGGATGTTTTGCTCGATTACCTACATAAGTCTGTCTATACCTACTGGAAGACTGAAATTGTGATCTCTTAACCAGAAATATTGCATTTCAAGCAAATTCGTTGAAATAAATGATCATTGGAATTTATATTTTTCTTAGGTATAACTTGTATTTTTCAAGCTAAAAAGTTCAATTTTTCAGAATATATTTTATAATAATATTATAAATTTTTGATATTATCAAGTATTTCTGGGGTAATGAATTCAATCCCGACTAGTATCATTACACCACTGCCCGTTTCTGTAGCGATAACCGTGAGTTTTTCAGAGTGGAGTAAAGATAGACGCACTCGTAGGTAACTTTACTCTAACATTTAAACAATTAAATCTGGGGGTTACAATTATCTGATCAATGAGCTCGACCACTCAAAATGTTCACGAAGCCCTGATTCACTTAATAAAAATAAAAAAACAATTTAACCCATTTCGAGTGGAAGAAACTGTATTTGGAAATGTTTTGGAGTAAATCTTGGGGTAAAGTTTGACGGTTTTACGGTAATTGGAAAATTGAAATGATGAAATGAAATATCAAAATAAAAACCTTTTTACAAAAAAATGGACCTCAAAAATTATGTCTGTAAACACCAAAAAGGGAAAAATAATAATCTCAGCGAATACATACTTGATGTAGAAGGTTGTTGGAAATAGAAATCTAGTCAACAGATGGTATGTTGGAATACCAACATTGGAATTCCAACATATGTTGGAATACCAACAATTTGTAGTGTGATTCACACTTACTGTCACACTCATATCCTCCATCATACGATAGCAGTGACATACTGCCCAATAGTTTTGTAACACTTATATCTACTCGTATTCATGTTTTGTATTGCACGATAGACGCATGTTGTCATACTCTCCAGATCATGTTATTAGTAGGAATAACCACTTAATAACCACAGCGTATCCAGATAGGTAGGTAGGTACGCATTGAAGTCACCGCCGTGCCCATATGTAGTATTACAAGAGTAAGTACCATTGAGTTACGTACTACGTCTCTGCTGCTGTATTAGTATGACAGTCAGTGTGAACCTCCCTAGGAATGGTTGTGACGAGTATTTTGGGACTTTATTATTATATGAGACTTTACTATTATATTGGAGGACATATTCTAATGTAGCTACATACCTTCGGAATCGTTGTTACCTAATTAACGTTCAAAACCTCCCACAATTTTAAAAGAACAGATATTTACATTCATACAAGGTGTGGAAGCATGTTCGTTGTATGAGAGGTAAGTATATTTGCGAAAAAGAACAATATGTTGGTAAGTAGAAGATGTTTGTGTCTACAGATGGGCACGGCGGCGACTTCAATGCGTACCTACCTACCTATCTGGATACGCTGTGGTTATTAAGTACTACTCACATGATCTGGAGAGTATTACAACATGCGTCTATCGTGCAATACAAAATATGAATACGAGTAGATATAAGTGTTCCAAAACTATTGAGTAGTACGTCACTGCTATCGTATGATGGAGGATATGAGTGTGACAATAAGTGTGAATCACACTAAAAATAATTGTTGGTATTCCAACATGCCATCTGTTGACTAGATATTTATGTGCAACAACCTACTACATCAAGTATGTTTTCGCTGAGATTATTATTTTTCTCTTTTTGGTGTTTACAGACGTAATTTCTGAGGTCGGTCCATTTTTTGTGATTCACACTCGTGATTCTGTTTTAGTGAAGGAAACCCCTTAAGTACTCGTAGGGACCGAACGGTTGGTCCTACACAGTTCCGGGTGGTATCAAAAAATTTTAAAAATTTACCTACTATTCAAAAATCACCTACTAATCACAAAATCACCTACTATTCAAAAAATACCTACTATTCAAAATTTGTGAAAAAACGATACCTTCATTTCGAGAGTTTTTGAGCTAGGGCACTCTTGAAATTTTCAACCCTCAGTTTTCACCCCTTAGAAGTGACTGACATCAACCAAAAGCTTCGCGGCACAACTAGACCCCAAATGGAGCCCATATACCAAATTTGAACCAAATCGGTCCAGTGTTGCTAAGAAAAGTGCCACGTACGGCGTACGGAGGCACGGACGGACATTTTTGATTTATAATTTTCAATAATGAACCTTTGGAATCGACGAAGAAAAAAAAGTTTTAACACCCCCTCAAAATTTGATGGTTTACGTTTCAAGGTACGTAGAACCCAAAAATCGAATAAAAATTTGGCCGTCCGTCCGCCGTACGCGGCACCTTCCCCACTTAGCATTGACCGATTTTGATGAAATTTGGTATGTAGGCTCCATTTGGGGTCTAGTTGTGCCCCAAAGATTTTGGTTGATGTAGGTCACTTCTAAGGGTTACAAAATCAATTTTGAAATTTTGAAAACGCCCTAACTCAAAAAATTTTGATATAAAGGTATTATTTTTCCTTCAATTCAAGATTCTATAGAATTTTTTGAGACCACGCGGAGCTCTGTAGGACAAACCGTACGCTCCCTACGGGAATTTAAGGTTTGGACGTACGATAAATCCGAAACACGAGTGTGAATCGCGAAAGAGGCCTAATCTCCGTTCAAATTATAGCTGACCGAAATACGAACGATGTTTTTCCTCATGTTGGATGATTGGTGGCTTCGCAGAAGAGTGATCTATATAGAAAAATAATAAACCATTGTGTAATAATTTGCAGCGTTTTTATTCGATTTCCGGATTCTACGTACCTTGAAACGTAAGCCAACAAATTTTGAGGGGGGGGGGGGGGGTTAAAAAGATGTTTCTTGGTCGATTCCAAAGGTTCGTTATTGAAAATAATAAACCAAAAACCCACGAAATATGCGGTTGATGGTCTCCTGGCTCAATGCGTGCTGATGATATCGTCCATGCGTTTATAAAGTAAGAACAAAAGAGTTATCAACACACAACAAACTTGTTTTCATGTTTAATAAAAATTCATTCATTCGTTGTTTCATCTCAACCTACCCATTAATATTAATGTGGCAAACTCAAGATGTTTCTGACTTATCGCTAATTTCCACCGATATACAAAGCCGGCGGCGTCTCCTCGCGGGACCCCATCCTGATTTCTCAACTTCGAAACCGAACCGCCATCGATTCTAAATCACCTCCTTTTCACTCCTAAACCCTTTTAGAAGCTCAAACGACCCTGCGTGCCTCCGATAGTTACGAAACAATTTGTCAGCCCGGAATTCTCAGGCGTTGAAATAATTAATGTTTACAACAAGAAGAAAAGAACGCTTCGAAATAACTTTGGTTGAAAGATGCCACAAATCATAATGAGGAAAAAAACCTCACCTGCTACAGCGGCAACTCAACAGTTTACCCAAAAAGTTATAGCAATGACTTTGGCAGTCTCTTATGTACATATTTTTTAACGATTTGAATTGGATTTATCATTATTCGTGTTTTCGGGCTAATTCAATTTTCATGACAAGTGGCGGTGGGATCGAGATGTTGCTTTGGCACGCGATCGAGAGTTGGAATTTTTGGAGTATTTAATCGTTAATGATTTTTTATAACGATACTCCTTCTACACGTGTTATTTTTTGGTTATGTTGAAAGGGATATCGATATGGCGGCATCGATGAGTCGATAAAAAGTTAACCCAGCTCCCTCGTTATGAAAGGTTGGAAAAAACTCAAAACGTTGTACCTAATTACCGTAAAACGAGTCAACTATTCAAGGTTTTTGTTTAATAACTTTTAACGTTTTTGTTCAATAACTTTTTAAGGTTTTTGTTTAATAACTCCGGGGAAAAAATGCTAACCCCTCGCGGATTTTAGCCATCATACCTACACATCTCAGCTTTCAAATTCTGCTTTGAAAAAAAAAATCTATGTTGAATTGGTGAAGTGGGGGATTTTTTTCTTCGTGGCACATTCTTGTACCCATGGGAGGTACAACTATGGTCCACCCAATCTCCTGGCTCTAAAACACATTAAACATTCAATCTGGAACATTGTTGTACCTAGGCATCTCATCTTTGGGCCAAAACCTCCTTCAAACTGTAAAAAAAAAAAATTGTTCTATCAATTTTCTTTTATTTAGAAGTTGGTTTCTATTGAAAACATTAATCCACACTAATTCTAACGAAAGCTTTTATTTGGACCAAATGAAATTAACAAGGATAAAGACACTTTGGCATTTTGATACTTACAATCCCTAATGACTTAAAACGAGGAACTCAAGTTTGGCCCATAGAACATTAAATGTTCAATTCAATTTGAACATCAAATGTGTCCAAATTTTGGACATAGAATGACGAACGTACCGTATAAAAATATAAAAAACAGGTTTAAAACCGTATCTCAAAAAATATGCATTAAAATTAAGTTACTTACTTAGGAATCAGAATAGTTTTACCATGAAACTTGAAATAAATTTTCGGAAAATTTCTTCGGAGGATTTATTATGTTTTTTTATCTGATGCTGGCGATACCAGACGATGTCTGGAGCAGCTGGCCACGTCCAGAACACAGATGATGCATCAATGATTGACCTATGTGTTTTTTCATTGTTAATTATTAACAATGAAAAAACACATAGGTAGCTATTTCTGGCAAAAACTGACAAAAATCATGTGGCACATAGATGTACCCCAAAGTTCCGAATTTTTGATAACATCGAACATCTCCCCAACAAAACATATTATTTAGAAATGGTAATGGGCTTAATTTGTTGCTAGGGATATGTACTACATAATTTATCCTTACCGAGATCAGGAGTCAATGTGTTCAGGTCTCACCAGATGAGACAAATATGGTCATACTTCAGATCACTGGAAACCAACTTTCCGATGAGGATTTCTGATAACGGGGGATGAAGAGACACGAGGTTCTTCCACTTCGATTTTGTATTCTACAACCCCCCACGACCCTTGTGAATTTTTACTGAACGAAACTTCCCCTTTCAGCCGCTAGAGGCCATTTGTGGTCACAAAACACAAGTGGCACATACTTACACCACCTGGCACATAGTTGACCCGTTTTACGGTAATCTTGAATTAAGATTTTTGGTTATTTTCAAAAGTAAACATTTGGAATCGACAAAAAAAGGTCTGCGAAGTGGGTGTGGCACATAGCTTCCTCGTATCCATAACGCATCATCCAATGCATAGTAGTTTATCTCCAAACATCAATCTCTAATTACCTTGCACTAACCTCATAGGGGACCATCTACACGTCAACCGGCACAATCTTTGAACATTACAGCGGAATTGGATGAGAATTGTAGAAGTTATGGCTGTGGCAAGGATTTCATGACAGACACGGAACCAAAATTGTTCAGGAAGATCTGAAACGTAAAACTCGAGCGGAAATTTTGATTTTCGAGCATTTTTTCCTCTCACCCTTGAAAATTGAAGACAAAGCTTCCATAACTTGGTAGACTCGGAATCAAAGAAAAAAAAAACCCTTCAAATTATTACACAAATGCACTTTTTGGTTTGTTATTTTCAATAATCAACCTTTGGAATCGACCAAGAAGAAAATTGTTTAACTCCCCCTCAAAATTTGTTGGTTTGCGTTTCAAGGTACGTAAAAACCGAAAATCGAATAAAATATTTTCCGTCCGTCCGCCGTACGCGGCATTTTTGCCACTTAGCATTGACCGATTTTGATGAAATTTGGTAGGCTCCATTTGGGGTCTCCTGAAGCTTTTCGTTGATGAAGGTCACTACTAAGGGGTGAAAAATGTGGGTTGAAATTTTGAAAATGACCTAACTCAAAAAATTTTGATATTAAAGGTATTGTTTTTTCCATCATTTTAACCCTAGAGTAGACTACGTAAAAATGACGTGTGCAACTAAAAACATATTTTCAACACAAAATGGTCATATATTTTTCATTATTCAACAAAGAACGAACATAAACTCATTCTTCTTAGTATTTACCTTTATATGTTGAGTATATATAGCTTTTTCAGATTGAATTAAACAGTTTTCAAAATGAAGTCAACGCTTTTCAAAATGAAATAAACAATTCACAATATGAATTAAACATTTTACAAAATGAAATAAACAATTCACAAAATGAAATAAACAATTTACAAAATTAACTAAACACTTTCTTATATGAGTCTCAAAAGCTTGTAAACAATAATTTGAACGAGTTGACCAGTTGGGGAGAATATGGGAAAGACCGTGCATACATTATACTCTGATGATAATCTCTACTGAGTGTGCCTTTCACGTAATAACGAGATGAATGAAAAATAATGAAGTGTTGACTTCATTTTGAAAACTGTTTAATTCAATCTGAAAAAGCTATAAAATAATGTTTTCTAAAAAGAAGCTATGAATACCTGAATTATATCACATAAATGTTATTATATCACATCCAAAATTCGATTTTTACTCTGGATAATATATTATAGGTACTCGATAAAATAGATGTTTTGAATTGAATATATTATGCTTGAAATATTTTGAAAGAGAAAATGGATGAAAATTTGAGAAAAAAGAGAAATCTCTTGCTGTTTTGAGATGTGGAGAAAATGTGTGCTTCATTCTCGAATTTTTCATAATATAAATGTTATAGAAAAACGCTGCAAATTATTTCACAAAGGTTTATTATTTTCCTGTATAGATCACCCTTCTGTAAAAATCCCTCCCTGCCAACCATAGGTACCTACTACCTACTAGGGCATTTTTTAAAATTTCAACCCCAACTAGGTACCAATCAAAGGGAAACGAAGGGTTGACGTTTTCAAAAATCCCTTAGTTGGTAGCAGGTACCTATGGTTGGCAGGGAGCGACTCCAAATAACTTTCAACAAATAGTAGACTATCTTTGACGTGTAGGTGTAATGGAAGACCAAGATCCTGACGGGAAGAAGTGGAGATGAGGTCTTGACGCCACAAAGGTCATTTCACTGCTAGGTACCGATAGCACTGGAGGAGGCCGGGGGGGAGGATCATTTCCCCACTCATTACGTAATTTTTACGTAGTCTATCACTCTAGGGTAGTAAGTACCTATAGAATTTTAAAAAATTTTAGTCCATAGTGTTAGTCCATAGTTTTACGTTAATCATTTATGTGAGTTATTAAACGTCAAAAAATGATGTTGTGACGTAAATTTCGAGAATTTTTTCATCGATTTCATTGGAAATTTTCGTCATAACTCTATTTTGAGACTTCCAATGGTCCACAAACAATTCAGCTGTCCATTAAATTTAAAGCTGCTATTTAATTTTGGTTACACAAGTGACACTTTGGACCAGCTGTAGAGTTCCTGAGATGTTGTCGGTGACACTAGAGACACCATGGTCCAATTAGGGTTAATGGATCTGAAAATTCGCTCTTTTAGTTATGCTGCACGGATGGGAATTTCAAACCTTCTGGTGGGCCGATGAAGGGACGCGAAAATCGTCTCTCCCCGAGGAAAAAGGGGAACCAGGAGCACCGAGAGGGGTCGGGATAAAATGTATTTGTATGATGGTGGTGGAGGAGGAGGAGGGTGGAGGTGGAAAGGTGGAGGGTCAGGTGGTGGAGAGGGGCGGGTTGGAGCTCCCGGCCGCCCCTGCTCTCCTGATACACGCCAGGTAAGGAGCAATGAGGGTCCGCCAGGTGTATCGACCCCCACTCCACCCCCAGCCATCCTCCTCCGCCCCTTCTCCACCCACTTTTATTTACCTCTACGTGCCCTCACCCCCTCGCCACCTCCATTTTCATACTCACTTAGGGGTTTTTTTTTTCCTCTCCCTTTCCGTCCTTTTTTGTCACATTTAACCCCGCGTGCACCTCGCGAATCCCTGCCCACCTGTTTGCCTCTTTTGCACTGTCCACGTGTCCACCACGTGTGCTGGCAGCAGGAACATTAAACTATCCATTTGTGGAAGGGATCCAGCAATATGATAATATAACTAATATGTGATAAAATGCGGCGTAAAGAAAACTACATGAATACACATCATTTCACAAGGAAGAAATTACTAGTTTAATACAAATGGGTATTTTTCCAATAAATATAAGTGGGAGAATTGGGTACCTGTAGGGTACTTAGTATTTGGCAATTGTTAGTAGTATAAATAAATCACTCACAATGGGATAACTTGGTTTGTTGAGAACACTTGTCTATGCAAATTTTACACCTCTAACTGTACCTGAATCGATTTTGGTTTATTATTTTCAATGATAAACCTTTGGAATCGGTCAAGAAAAAAACACCTTTTACCCCCCCCCACTTAAAAATTGTTATATGAATGAGGAAAACTCGCCCATATTCGTTGTCTATATCGTTATAAATATATCGATATATCAAACGTAATGTATCGATATATTCCATACATCGATGTATCGTTGCCATCCCTAAGAACAACAAGAAATCTCCAGGAATGAAGTAGAAGTTATTATCATTCCCTATTTGTTAAACGAAATTTTACATTTGAAAACCTCTCTACTTAATTTTTACTTTTTTGGGGTGGTCAAGAGTGGACCTAAAATATGGTAACAATTTAAAATAAGTCGCTGCACTGAGTGCATCTTAGTTTCATCAACAGAGTGGTATCTCAGCATAAATTTCAACGAAACAGTCACAACTCAGAATATTCCAGGATCTGATGCTCGGGTGAATCATAAAATCCGTTACAACATGGAATGCGAGCTAATTTTTACGATTCAAAAATATTTAATTGGTAGGTATACCAAAAAAGGTATAAAATCTTACTTTAAAGGACTATTTCGTACTGCGCCATGAATTCCGAAATCAGAATAATTATATTTGGTGCGAAAACAGTTTTTTTTGCAATTCCTCAAAGAAGAGGATTTTTGAGTTGTAACACTAATGAAGCAAGGGTGCGATATAATAGAGATATAAACGCTCAATTCGGGCTGCAGTCTCAAATCACCATCGACTGGATGTTTTTAATATTTGTGAGCCTCTTCCTAATAAGGGTCCCCCTTCGAAGGTAAAAGGGTGCAATAATGCCGATTCACGGTTCACAATGATAATGCTTCATTATTGATGACACGAAAAGTGAACCTACCCCATTGAAATCTCAGGTGAGACCCAAATGTGCACAAGAGATTCTGGATGACGAAGCAAATACCGCGTGGTCCCAACAGAATCATCCCTTATTGGCAGATGCGATCTGAATAATGTGAATTGTTAAACCCCCTTTCCTCCTCCCATTATGCCCCGTGTACGGAGAGCACGAGACATCATCTCGATAATATTCAATGGCATAGGGATGGGTATCGATACTCAATATTTCAAAATATCTATACTTTCGTACCGATATTTTAGTATCGATACAATCACACAATCCGATGTTTTTGGATATCGATACTTTGGATCCAATATTTCTAAATATCGAATATCGATACAGTTCTCTCGAAAAATTCAACATAATGGTTGAAAAATGAAAAGAGGCTTAAGGGCCATTACTCTTTGGTTGAACAAATAACGTTTGTTTATATCATGGAGAAAATCACTCTGCTTGGACTCTTAATAGTAAAAAACGTCTGCCAAGTGGGTGTGGCACATAGCTTCCTCGTATCCATAACCCGATTATATAGATGATCCGATGCATAGTAGATAATCTCAAAACACCAATCTCTAAGTACCTACCTTTCATTACCCTCATAGGGGACCATCTACACACTAATCTGGACAATCCAAGAAAATTTCATCAAATTCGGATGAAAAATGTAAGTGTTATGGCTGTTATAAGGATTTTACGTTTGCGCATGCGCAGAGGCTACTGTAAATTTTAAGGCCTTGATTTTCATTGGGGACCATCTACAACCTAATATAACATCGTCGCTCCTCTGCCAAAACCACGAAACTTTAAAACTATCCTCTGCCAAAACCGCTAAACTGCAAAAATTCGAAAATTGGTCTAAGCATCACTTTGAGTAGTGACATTGGTCAAGTATCTCCTCCAGAAATTTCAACTCTCTAACTCCACTAGAACATGGTTATTCGAGTGGTATCTATTCCACGAATCTGCTGAAATTTTTTTTTCTCCTCTGCATTTTCGCGAATCTGACAGATACGTGAGTTTGGCGTAGTCGTCCCCATCACAGGCACAAGATTCGCGATGGATCTTCTGTTATCACAGCAAGCTACAAGAGGACTTTCAAGAGCGACTTCACAACAGTAAATTTGGAGGCAACTTCCGGGGCAACAACAAGTAGAAGGAAAATACCCGCGAATCGGTATCAGACATCTCCAAGACCTGCTTACAAAAGACCGCTGCCAATCGCCACAAAAAAGTATCAGGACTTGATGAAGATGTGCGAAGAATCCGTCATACCGCCAGAGTATCATAGTTTCTACAGGAATCTTGAACACTGTAGCTCCACCAGAGATGCGCTTCCACATCCAGATCAGGATGAGTCGGACCTAGAGTCCGAATAAATTCTTACAACTTTTTTCTACATTTTCTTAATTTTATCTCACAGGATTGAGGACAGACAATTAATTGTATTAGTATTAAAATTTTATTAACAATGTAAATAAAATTCACTTTTTAAAACCAATGTGTTGACTCAATTCTTCTTCAGCCACTCTCTATAGTATGAATAAAATGTATACTTACTATAGAGAGTGAATTCATGAACTATTGCTAAGCTACTGTTTATTATATTCGTTCATAGTAGTTACTATCAATCCAGGGGCCATGAATTTCATAGGGGACCATCTACACCCCAACCCGAACAATCCCTGAAAATGTCATCTAATTTGGGTGAAAATTGTTGAAGTTGTGGCTGTTTCAAGGATTTCTCTTTTGCGCATTCGCAGAGTATACTATCAATCCGGGGATGATGAAACTCATAGGGGACCATCTACACCCCAATCGAAACAATCCCTGCAAATTTCATCGAATTCGGATGGAAATTGTAGAATTTATGGCTATTGCAAGGATTTCCCGTTTGCGGACCCACTCCACCAAAACCACGAATCTGCGTTTTTTAGGACATTGTGAGGTCATCTAGGTTGTTCATGATGACTTGATGGAGCGAAACCTATTTATACTTATTCTGTCATGTTGTAAGGTAAGGAAAACAGTGCAACAATCGAAGTATTGCTAGTCCGTAACGATAATAAGTTGCGGAGTAACTTTGGAAGCCTCTACTGAAAAACAATAAATTTTCAGTTTAGCGGTTTTGGCAGAGGATAGTTTTAAAGTTTCGTGGTTTTGGCAGAGGAGCGACGACATAATCAACATAATACAACATAATCCCTGAAAATGTCATCGAAATAGGGTAGAAAATGTGGAAGTTATGGCTGTTACAAGGAATTCACGTTTGCGCATGCGCAGCGGCTACTATCAGTCCGAAGGTAGTGATTTTCATAGGGGACCATCTAAATACTAATCTGTAATGTCCCTGAAAATATCATTGAAATCGGATGGAAAATGTCGAAGTTAAGGACGTTACAAGGAATTCACGTTTGCGGATGCGCAGTCGCTTCTATCAGTCCGGGGATGATGATTTTCATAGGGGACCCTCTACACGCCAACCCGCACAATCCCTAAAAATTTCATAGACATCGGACAATAACTTCGTATAGTTATGCGCGTTACAAGGAATTCATGACAGACACACAGACAGACAGACAGACAGACACACAGACACGGAACCAAAATTGTTCAGAAAGGTCTAAAACGCAAAACGCGAGTGAAAATTTTGATTTTGGAGAACTTTTTTTTTCCTCCTTGAAAAGTGAAAACAAAGCTTCCGCTACCTTGGTAGACTCGGAAGCAAAATGATTAAAAATTGTTGAAATAATTATGTTTCTTGATAATATTGGATAATATTGATAGTTTGTGAAACTAAAGTATCGATACTCGATATTTCAAAATATCGATATTCATGCCCTAGGATACGTGGGATATCGATACTCGGATACGATTATAACGATACCCATCACTACACTGGTACCTAAGTTGGGAAAGGAATAGATGGTGAGGTCTCCCAAATAAAACCTCAATAGGTCAGGTGGATGTCAAAAAGAGGCGCCTTACTATACCTTACTGTGTGCGGTGGAATTTTGGTTTATTATTGTCAATAACGAACCATTGGCATCGACCAAGAAAAAAAAATTTTTAACATCCCTCAAAATTTGTTGGTTTTCGTTTCAAGGTACGTAGAGTCCGAAAATCGAATGAAAATTTGGCCGTCCGTCCTGCCATACGCCGTACGTGACACTTTTCCCCACTTAGCATTGACCGATTTTGATGAATTTCCGTATGTAGGCTCCATTTGGTATCTGGTTGTGCCCCGAAGATTTTGGTTGATGTAGGTCACTTCTAAGGGTTGAAAAATGAATTTTGAAAAATTTTAAAACGCCTTAACTCAAAAAATGTTGATATAAAGGTATCGTTTTCCATCAATTTAAGATAATATTGCATTTGTAGAATTTATAGAGACCATGCTGAGCCCTGTAGGACAAACCGTTCGTTCCCTACGATAATTTAAGGGTTGGACTTACGATAAATCAGAAACACGAGTGTGAATCGCAAAAGAGGCCTAATCTCCGTTCAAATGTTAGCTTACCGAAATGCGACCGATGTTTTTCATCAAGTTGTTTGGAGGTAACAATGGCAAAGCCTTTTTTTTGCAGACGAGTGATCTATATAGAAACATAATAAACCTATGTGTAATAATTTGCAGAGTTCTTTGGATAGAACATAAAATAATATAATGAATTGTCTCTAGTGGTGGTTTTAGATGGTTGGTTTAGTTTACGTTCATTTTTGAGGTGGTGAATAGGAAAAAATTCTTGTTAGATATGATTTTGTCATATTTCATCTTTGAGCGAATTTTCAAAGCGAATGAATCTATTGCAATACACTCAACATTTTGAACTTGGACTTTTTTGAATTTTTTCTAACTGAAATTCGTTTTGGAACATTCTAAAACGATTCCTGAAGTTTTTCCAAAAATCATACGTACCTACTCGAAATCTCAAGGGGAGTGATCTTGGTAGTAATTTAGGGTATATTCGGTACATTTTTCTCAGCATCTACTAGGCCGATCTTCATAATTTTTTGAAAATTAAGAACCAGAAGAATATTTGCTGGGACCAAAAATACCAATCAAAACAAACCGGATACCCGTGCGTTGCACAGTTCCCCTCGCCCCTTTTTCGGAACTTACATCAGGGCTGTCCTGAATTCGGGAATGTATAATTTACTCATGTTATTGGTTCCACGGATAAACGTTGATGTCTCAAACAACGAAAAAACGCAACAAATTATTACACAAAGGTTTATTACTTTTCTTTATAGACCACTCGTCTGCAAAGAACTCGGCATTGCCATTTTCACCACCTACCTACTATAGATACTACCTACCTACCACGTACCTACAGCGATCGCATTTTGGTCTGATAAAATTTGAACGGAGATTAGGCCTCTTTTGCGATTCACACCCGTGTTTCTGATTTATCGTAAGTCCAACGCTTAAGTTCTCGTAGGGAGCGTACGGTTTGTCCTAGCGAGCTCCCCGTGGTCCCTAAAAATTCAATACTATCTTAAATTGATGGAAAAACAGTCTCTTCATATCAAAATTGTTTGAGCAAGGTCGTTTTCAAAATTGCAATCCTTATTTTTCAACCCTTACAATTAACCAAAAGCATCGGGACACAACTAGACCCCGACTGGAGCCTATACACCAAATTTCATCAAAATCGGTTCATGGAAACAAAGGAAAGTGCCGCGTACGGCGGACGGACGGAAAAAATGTAATTCTATTTTCGGATTCTACGTACCTTGAAACGCAAACCAACAAATTTTGAGGGGGGGAGGGGGTAAACTAATTTTTTTCTTGGTCGATTCCAAAGGTTCCAGAGAATTTTCTTTCTACCCTAAATAACCTACCTACTTGAACTTATTTTATTCTGATTGATTTGGATATCGATCTTCACATGCAGTTGGTGCTTTCTATAAGGTAAATATCATTGAACAGCCTTCCCAATTCTCAACCAGACCAGCAAAACATGTCAGTATTGCGGGTTAGTCTGATAGAAGTTTCAGGTGCTACGAGCAATACTTCGTTCTGGAACTAGCATCCCACATCTACCTACTCAATTGTTTCTGATGGGAAGTAATTGCGTTGATTCTCGATTACTGTAAAGGTTATTTTAAGGTACTTAAATCAAATGTTACTTAAATCGATACGTAAGTATACCAAGCATATCAAAAGCTATCCAAGGTACATTACTTATTAATTTTATTCCCGAACTGATATCCTTTCTTTGATCCTTCACCTTACCAATCTGTATAAAAAGTTCGACAATACGTCTCTGTCTTTGATATTTTTTTTCCTTTGTCAAGTAATATAACTTATTATAGTCTTTTTTATTTGATTCAACTCATCCTTTCAACGCTCTATGATCTTTTGGGACCCGTCTTCCCGTAATCTCTGTTATGTAAGTTGTTCTCACCGAAATAACCTTCGAACACGTACAGCAGGTCAAAAAGTTGGAATTTTTAAAAATCAATATTTGCATTCGCATTTGGCATTTCACAGCCCTCCGAAAATTGTAAATAACCTGTCCGCCTAAATGAGGGAATTCCTCGACTTGGTAATGATTACACGAAATTACATTCCGGTTTTAACGACATTTTCCTTGTGAAAATCAGTCTCCATGAATGGCCGATTTTTTAAAATTGCATGACGGTTTGATCCGTGAGAGCATGTTAATGTAGTTAATAGGGAACAGGTTCCTCCGGTACACAGCCTTCAAGCTCCACTTACCACGGGATTCTATGGACTATGCGGAGTGGAGAATGGGATATGCCGGGATATGCTAGTAGACCGCAGGCGCTTGGCCGACTTTTTCCACAAGCTGCTGACGGGTTCGGCCGACTCACCATTCCTCCTGTCTAGGATACATTTCTTGAAGCCCCGACTGAACTCAAGATTACACTCGCTTGTTTTGGATTCCCTTCTCTCGCACTAATTATCTGTACAATAGCCCTCTGTTTTGTCTGCCAAGAGAAGCGAACTCTTACATATCTATTTGCCCGGACATCGACTTCTTTAATCAATCATTGACCCTCATACGTCGAGAAGTGTTGAACAATATTCTAATTCAAAATTATATTAATTAATTAATTATATTAATTAATCACCACGAACGAGAAGTGTCATTTCATTGCCATAGTAAGGAACAAATCTGATTTTAATTTTATTGATTTTTTCATTATTCAGTTTTGTTTTAAATTCTCTTACTTGGACAGTGTTATAGTAAATCAGTTTTTTTCGCATTAAATATTTGTAGCAATAAGTATGTTTATATTGTATCGGGCTTGCCCGTTTTGATGAATAAATAAATTAATGTTATTTGCTAGCGAATTACGTACATACCTACTCAAAACCTAAACATCTGAAAACAAATTAGTTTTTCAGTTTCCAAGAGACTCTTATGAAGTCGTAAAGCTGGGAAACCCATTAAATGGGTTTCACAAATTTTGTGAAACAAAACAATTTATTTTTGAAATAATCGCATGAAGATCATTGTGGTTTCATCAATATGATGATTTGATAGGCATGAAGACTTTGACAGTTCTTGTTTCAACCCATTCATTCATTCACAGTGTTGAAACAACAAGTTTCAATATTCTATTTTAATTTTGAAAGGAATAAAAAGGCAAAGTAAAAAAAGCTAGGTATTATTGAAATGCAGAAGCATTATAATTTTTTGAAAATCGAAAACAATTTACTTTTTTCAAATGTTATATAAGTATTATTATTTTAAATTACATAAATGTCGGCTGTTTTTTTAATAGTCACCTTCAACGTCCAAGCATTTCTGGTACCTTGAATATAATTTTTCTATTCCCTCTTCATACCAGTTTCTTCTCCATTCGAGCTAACCACGCGTTTACAACACTTTTCTGCGCACCATCTTTCAAAAAACACCACCCCCAAGATCCATTTTCATTTTGGGAATCAACATTTTTTTGTAACTATTCAGTGAACTCCAGACAGACTCACTTTGTCATTTGGAAGAAGATTTCCGAAGATTTCGGTAAGAATAACCCGACGATCAGCCTGGATGAACCGCGTTTTCGATCAAGTGAAGAATGCTGGTTATTCTAACCGGAACCGTCAAAAAGTGCCTTCCAAATGACGAAGAATAATATGCAACTGAATAGTTAAAACGAATGTTTTATTCCACAAATGAGAATGAATCTACTTTTTACAAAAAAAAAAAAAAAAAAAATGAAGCGCTAAAAAGTGCTGAAAACACGCGGTTAAATGTTATGGCGGTAAGCTGGTATGAAGAACGTAAATACTTATATTAAATAAAAAAATATTTATATGTATATATACATTTATAAACACACACATGATTTTTGGAAAAACTTCAGGGATCGTTTCAGAATGTTCCAAAACGGATTTCAGTGTAAAATGTTTTCGAAAAAGTCCATTCTAAAAATTTTGAGGCCATTGAAATAGCTTCATCTCCCTTGAAAATTCGCTAAAAAAAGAAAAATTAAATATATTTTTTTCACATACTAAGAAATTTAGGTAGGTACTTCTGGGAATACTCTCGTAGGAAGAGGTGGTAGAAGTAAGAATCTATTTACAGTAACATAATAGGTAGGAAAACGACATCATAATATTGCATAATCATGTTAGCACCACAACACTACAAATCGAAAAAATATTATAGAGAAACCGAAAGATTACCATAAAATTGGAAACTTCAGTTGTCTGGGTGTTCAAACTACGAGGACAATATAATTTTGAACATTTAGGTGCAGTTTCATATACAAATGTTACTATTAATTAGGATTATGACCTGTTGTACGATCAGGTGGTGAGTTCTTCCAACATATTTCTAGCTTTTATTCTAAAGACATTCTTCAGTTCTGGAGTGAGTTTGGTGAGGTATGGAATCAAACTCTTGAAATATTCTAGATCGTCGTCTTCTAACTCCAACGGTACAGATTTTCCCTGAAAATCAGAAAATAACTTATAAATAGTATAGTTTATTAGGAAGCCCTGTTTGAGAATTAATATGACTTTTATTGAATAATAATAGTAATCATCACTGTTGCTTGAAATATGGACCTACTGATAATGAGTTTTTTCCACATTCCAGAAGAACTTCGACGGGGCTGTGAACTGTCCACTGTTCCAGATTTGCTTCCGCTTTGATGTTCGGTTCTTGCTTGATTTCAATGGATTCGGCTCCAGCACCTGAAATTCAACACAACCAGCCCCGAAATTGTTCAGAGACGTCTTAGCCAACTTCATGAATGTATTATCTCTCTCGCAACATCAATAGTTTTAGCGCAGTGAATTTAACACCGTAATATAACGGTGCAAATCATCACTCAGCGGTTTAATATCTGTATGTATTCATCACTAGCTTGCAAAGGACGCGGCTCATCGATTATCAGTACCGACCAACCATATTTTCCCACGAGGTTTACTATCAAGTTTATGATGACAGCAATTACCTACAATCAGAACATTGTTATCCGAGAGTTAGAAGTTAGTATTTTAATATTCATAACTAAATTTGGCCTACCTAAGTCAGTTATTAGATCGAATGTGTTTTTATAATGTTTCCAATTGATTGGACCATTAGGAAGTGACTTGTGTTGATTTTCAAGTGTTGCTCTTGAATTGAAAGTGATGATGACCGGTAGATGGTCCGAGGTCAGCTCGGGAGTGACTTTGATGGGCTTAGTATAGGAGCATTCATATTGGACTTCGAGGACATGAAGGCTACGGTCGGGTTGTATTCAACCCAGCATACGTTTTTTAGAGGAAAACATTTTTTTTTAAATGTTTAACAGCTTTATTTGGTCAAACATTGCATAAACTATTCAGGAATGTATTATGAGCAATTCTCTTGATTTCATCATAGCAAAATCTTAGCAAAATGACTTCTTTTCGATATGGAAAATATATGTCAATTACTCATGAGATAGGCGGTAGTCCCAAAAATAACCCAACAATTTTGATATTTCAATCTTCTCATTCTCATTCCTTAGTGAATTTGGCAGTTGATAATTCTTGAACTGCGTTTTTATAACTAGTAGGAGCAAAGTAGTATAAACAGACATTGCCAGTGACTGATGTGTAGAGGGGGGGTGGGGGATTGTAAAAACTGTAGGTATCAACAATGTTTGGAATCAAATTTCGATGTCAATAATATGATAAACAGTTTCATAGTTCCCTATATTTCCATTGAAGAAGGCACACCCAGCTTATGACTTGCTGCGCAATAACTTCCCTCAGAAATACAGGTGACTTACCAGAAAGATGGGGCCGCTTCCGCGCACTCCACAAAACTTACTGGTAGCGCACCACTTACTGGCCTTCAAGACCGCCAGAAATAGAGTGATGGGGATTAGGATGCTTCTAACCAGCCCTTGGGTTGAATCTGACCCGCACCGGAGTGCTAGAGGGTTAACCAAGAAAAAGTCCAATACATCAGGCCAATGTATATTTTGATCCGGGTAATCGGTTGGCTCAAAAGGATGTTATGGTTACTAAGGAATCACAACAGAGTGAAATGAAACTCTATTCGAAGAAAAAATAAATGTCGCATTTTTTGGTCAGCTATCAAAAGTTATGCGTACCACTCAAATCAATCAAATTCAGGATGTATCTTAATCAAAATCATCTATCTGTCAAAAATTTCTTGTGGTCTAATCCAAATGTTCGTTGTTGCAAACAAAAAACCAAAAGAGGTAACTAATTCATCAAAGAGACAACTCTGGAATGCTCTCAAATTTAGAGAAAATTTAACAACGTCGATATCTGTAGACAAAACTTGAATGAACTAATGTAAAATCACCAACTAAGGTGTGATTTGAAAATTGATGTAGCTCAGAAGCACAGGCTACAAGAACCAAATTCTTAAACCACCACAGTAACAACATTTTTCCAATATAGCAACTTGAATACGGCCTCTGCCGGATGAGTTGAGGTGTATATTGGGGAATTTGCCTCACAATTTTTTTTCTAAAGAGGTTTCACTGATATGGAAGAGAACCATAGTGCTGCTCGAAAACGCATCCAAAATTTAGAAAATTTAAGGAAGATAGAAATATACCGGGAGTCTGTGGCGTTTCCCTTACAACAGTAGGGGAAACGCCCCATTACTTGTAAACATATATTATACTCTTTTCTTATTTTCACAAACCTATATACTTAATATAGGTTATAAAACCTATATACCTATATCATACTTACATACCTATACCTACTCACATACCTACACACCTACACACACCTATACGCACGAGTGCGCTGCGAACTGGCAGAAAGAACCCAGACACGAAAGTGACGAAAAGAAGCAATTTTACACACTCTTTTCGACAATACGATTTTACCATTAGTTTCAAATATATTGATATATATATATTGCTTTATTAGTCTTCACCTTTTCTTATTTAGTTTCTATATTAGTTAGTTTTGATATTTGAATCACATTATTTGAGTGGATCGTTTCATGTGGTCACGAGGGCGCCTACGACCCTACCTGTTGACATTCTCTGACACTATTTGCCGAAACTCCTTTCACGCTTCACCAGAGCACAGTTTTGCGTGAGGAACCCCGGGGAGTGACACATAATCAGTTTTCCTCGATCTTCGTGGTGTTTTTTTGACACCGCTTCACTTGTTTAGGCATTTTCGTCTACGGTAATTATTTCCCTTGGGTATTCCTGATGTTAAACGTTACTCTAGGGCCCTATTATAGGATTTGACTTGAAATTCCAGAATCTAAAATTGAGGCAAATTCCCCATTGCGGGCCAACCACAACCAAGCTACTTCGAGCACTCAATATTGAACTAACCTTATCAACCCTGACATGGAGTCAGGATCATATTATTGGATCATATTATTAAAAACTAGGTATAAAGACCAAAGCCTTTCAGCTAAGTGTGATGATGAATCAAAGATAAATTAGTCATCAAAGGTATCACTTGCTTCTCACGCTAATCCCTATATATCATCCCACGCGTAACAAAGAAATTACCACGCAGATTCAAGTTAGGAACACATTTATCTACATCAGAGATGAACGTTAGCAATGTACTGTATTACTTATCCACTGATGAATATACTCGTATTATACTCAAACACCAAGCAGCCCTATCAGCAAGAGTATAAAACCAAACATTCCTATGCTTCTATACTCACCCGAAGGTGATACATCGGTAAGTTGTTCATCTTCCATTGGAGCATCCAAACGTACTTCTTGTTTTACGTTCTCGGAAGCTTTTGACGATGAAGCGGCATCCTGGAACAGAAACACTTAAGTCACTGTGATGTAGTAAAATAAGTAATATCTACACTCAAATAACAAACTAGGACAATATAAATATCCACACCACACACACAAAATCATCCTATCCTTCAACATTCTGGGCTGAAATTCCGTTCACTGAATCAGATCAAATAAATATTTTTCGAAGTGTATTTTAATACACGTTACACTTCGCGTTTTATGTAATTGAACACTACTCCGTATGAATGGATGAGCTGTATTGATGATGTCATTTTGGTGAGTGTATGTTTTTGAACTCCTTAAGATTTATGGAGAAATGCTGTATAGAAAGTTGTAGCTTTGATAGTAAACATATACATTTCATTATCGTGTTTTTGATTCTAAAAATATGAAAACACATAATTTGTATTCACAGATTTATTTGTATAGTGAGGCAGTGGCATAATTTATAAATTATGCATTTACTTGGGTCAACCATAGGGTTAAGTCATGTTCCTTGGATCGGATGTACCTTGGTTCATTTCCAAGATCTGTAGGAAGGACTGCTGAAAAAGAGTTTGTGTCCACCAAAATCTAAACTCTCCATCGAGACAATGAAATAGAAGGAGTTTCATCTTCACAGATTTGGCGCAGGATTGATAAGAGTTACCTGAAGTTTCTCTAACCTTTTTCGGAGTTTAGCTGCTCCACATTTCGATGGTCCCCAAAGAATGGTAAGTGTTTTTTTCTTATTGTTTTAGTTGCAAAGTGAAGTAAATCAGTCAGTTAGTCAGATGGTGTATAGTTTTGTGGTTAATTATGAGTGTTAACTCGTCATTTGATCTTTTGTTTTAATTGGTGCATTCGTGTACCTTGAGTCATTTTTTAGGACGTCCCACAGTAAGACTTGGGCGTCCTTATGCGATCGATCTGGGGTAAAGTTGGACAACACTCAACAGAAAAAAAAATAACCACACAGTAATCCGTTTTAGACCATTCTGAATCCAAATCCGCGAAAAAACCATAGGTGTATGTCTGTGTGTGTGTGTGTGTGTGTATGTGTGTGTGTGTGTGTGTGTTACAAAATCTTGTGTACTCTGTCCAGGCCTTAGTTCTCAACCGATTTTCCTGGTTCTTTTTTTGTTCGTCGCGGAAAACTATCTAGTTGTGCACTACATCGCCGGAATTTCGAATTTTGCCTTTTAAGGGGAGGAAAGAGGGGGTTAATGCTCGAAAAACGTGCGTTTTTGGGCATAATCTTCTGTACTCTACCCAGGCCTTAGTTCTCAAACGATTTTCGTGGTTCTTTTTTCGTTTGACGCGGAATACTATCTAGTTGTGCACTACGGCGCCGGAATTTTGGATTTTGTTTTTTAAGAGGGGGAAAGGGGGGGTTAATGCTTGATAAACGTGCGTTTGCGAGCTTAATCTTGTAAACTCTGCCCAGGCCTCAATTTCCAACCGATTTGCGTGTTTCTTTTTTTGTTTGACTCAAATAACTTCCGAGTTGTACATGATTTTACCAGAGTACCAAAATTCGCAAGAGGAGGGGGTGAGTGGGGGGATAATATTCACAAAATATCCGATTTTTCAATATTTCGGTTCCTTTACTGCTCACTAATTGTACCCAAGCTTTGAAATGGAGGAAAAATTCTCATTATACCTCCGGATTTTCATGAATTATTCTCTGTACCACCATGGAACTAATAGTGGTACCACCATGGTGCCAGGATATGGTGCCATGATGCCTTAAACCGCTTATTTCGTGTTTTTTTTTTTTTGTGTTTCACCTTGAATACGGATGTGAACTTCGACGGACTGCCTACCAAAACTAACAGATGAAAGTTCAATGTTACGACGTATTTCCGCTTTGGTGCCAGACTGGCACCATTTTTGGCGTTGGGAGGTGGTGTGTGTTTGGGGGGGGGGGGGGTGAACTCGAATCCGCATGTTGGGTATCGTAGATCATGGATTTTAAAATGCTCTTCAGATTCGAGGCTCCCATGCCGCTAGAAATGTTAAGGTGGATAATGGTGAGGGGGGGTCACTATTTCTTGCCCAAAGTAATAAATAAATTACATCGAGTGAAACAGTTTTATCACTTAACAACTGGTTAAACTGATCTAATGCTTATCCAATGGGACGTCCCCTGGAATGCATGCATTACTAAACAATATGTTTGCTTGTACCTTGGGTCACCCAGCTTACGTTGTTTTTTCGTTTAATTCAACCGGAATCAAACCATTCCACTTCCACCAAAAACGCTTGCAGAAGCAGTGGATGAGATAAGAGAAGGGTTTTTCATCCGTCAACCGTTGACCATGGACAGGCGACCGTCAGATTCAGCCGAAAAACAAAAAATTTTTCGTTTGGCCTAACTAAGAAGATTTGGAGACATCAACAGAATCCCGCCAGAGCCATTAAGGTGTTTTAATGTCTTTTAATTCTCAAATCTTGTTTATTATTTTCAATAATGAACCTATGGAATTGACCTTGTTTATATTTTCTACTCCATGACCTGTTTATATAGGTATGTTGTCATTTATATAGTGGTTTTCTTCGTAAGGAATAAGTAAGTAGTCAGCAATATAAACTTTTAATGTGATATCAATAAGATTTCTATCAAAATGTCATACTAATCTAATAATAGTAATTTGTAATGTGTTTCTTGGCTGTGAGTACCTAAATAAGACTTTTCAAACACCTAACACGTAATTTCTCACTAATACACGTGTTTTTTAATATTTTTAACAATTTTTTTTTTTAATTTCTGTATGCGACTCTAGGCACACTTCCCGACTCAAGGTACAATCATCACTGACCCAAGGTACATTCAGGAATGTTCGTTAGGTCAAATTTCAAGTGTTTTTTTTTTAAATTACTATATTAAATATAGAGTTTCAGCTAGATTTCAGTTAAAACTCTTTCTCTCATTTGTTCCCAAGTTGTCACCCTACAATTTACAAACAAAACGGGATTTTTCAGAAGGTTTTTTGAACATTAAAGTTGAGTTTGAAAAAAAAAATAACCCAAGGTACCTACAGGACCTTACCTTACTGCCATCACACTATCACTACAGTACATTGAAAGTATGGTGAAGGGGATCACTATGAGATACTATAGGCGGAGATTCTCAGGTTTCTTCATATTGCGAGGGGTGATTTCAACAGACATTTCATTGAAGGGGGAATGATTAGGTAAACGGCAATAACCTTCTCCGAGCTCGCAGTTTCTCTTCAGCCCACTAGAACGCTCTGCTAGCACCAAATGACCCATGGAAAAGGCCTCAAAACCGTTTAGAGCTCTTATTTTGTGGATTTGAAGTTCAAAGCGTCTGATGCTGGACCAGTGTCTGAAACTGGTGCCTCCACCAAAGAAAGAACTTATGATTTATCAATCAGATACTGCTTACATGGTGATGATCTGAAACAGGCCATGAAAAGGTCGTGCGCTGCGCCACATCCCCTACGTTGGGAATATCGTTTGATTCAATGCGAGTACCAACGCGAGATTTTGGGAAAAATACCGCAACTTTTTTACGTGCCGCGTGAATCGTCCTCCTGATGAGTTTCATTTCATTTGGCGGTAGTTGTGGATGGGAACTACTTATCATAGGTATGAGTCGGCTGGGCTCTGTATGTACTTCCTCCGTAGCTATCTGTTTCAGAGTAGAACACAAAATTTCACGTTGAATCAGTTCATCTTCTTTCGGTTGATGATTGTGCTCATGCTTCAGAGATAATACACGAGTCATATCGTGGTCTGTTGTTATCATCACTTTACACTTTCTGTTTGAACATCTGAAACATATCGCGCCGTCACTCATAACTCTGAATTGAGTGAATTTGTACCGGTCGACGACTACCGCGTTTTTACCGCGTTGGCTCAAGTACCTCGAATCAATTTTGAAATCCATGACAGGAGCACCGAAACGCTTTCTGCATGGGGGACGGACTGTAGACACTAACTGGTGATTCCACTCGATCGATAAGGGGTTCCCAACTGGGCAAACGCGGTATCGCTGACGTGAGGTGGACCAACTGGGTAAACAAAAAGCAAGGTTGTACGGAGTAGAGGGAATAACTTGTTCGATCAGAATAAGATCGGAAGCTGCCATGGAACGGTTCGGAGTCCATCACAATCTCTTAGGGAAGAAGAAGAAGAAGAAGAAAAATTACTTTATTTGGAAATTAAAATATACAAACAATAAACAGAAAAAACACTTCGAAAGTAAGATAGGCTTAGCCTTCTTAGTTTTAGGCCCAATAGGGGAACAACGAGGTGAAATAATACCTATTCTATTCACACTTTTTGCTTCCGAGTCTACCAAGGTAGCGGAAGCTTTGTTTTCACTTTTCAAGGACGAAAAAAAAAGTTCTCCAAAATCAAAATTTTCACTCGCGTTTTGCGTTTTAGACCTTTCTGAACAATTTTGGTTCCGTGTCTGTCTGTCTGTGTGTCTGTCTGTCTGTGTGTCTGTGTGTCTGTGTGTCTGTCCGTCTGTCATCAATTCCTTGTAACGCGCATAACTATACGAAGTTATTGTCCGATTTCGATGAAATTTTCAGGGATCGTGCGGGTTGGTGTGTAGACGGTCCCCTATGAAAATCATCATACTTGGACTGATAGAAGCGACTGCGCATGCGCAAACGTGAATTCCTTGTAACGGCCATAACTTCTACATTTTCCATCCGATTTCAATGAAATTTTCAGGGATGTTACAGATTAGTTTTTAGATGGTTTCCCATGAAAATCATCACCCCCGGATTGATAGTAGCCGATGCGCATGCGCGAACGTGAATTGCTTGTAACAGCCATAACTTCCACAATTTCTACCCGATTTCGATCACATTTTCAGGGATTACGCGGATTAGGTTGTAGATGGTCCCCAATGAAAATCAAGGCCTTAAAATCTAACAGTAGCCTCTGCGCATGCGCAAACGTAAAATCCTAGTAACAGCCGTAACAGTCGCGTCTGACGTGAGGATCTCAAACCCCAATCAACCAATCCCTTTATAGGTCAGTCAGCAATGCTCTGGACTCCCACCCAGGAGTCCTAGGTTCAACTCCCAGTCAAGCTAAGAAATAGTTTGATCCAATCACTACCGCACTTACATTTTTCGTCCGAATTTGATGAAATTTTCTAGGATTGTCCAGATTAGCGTGTAGGTGGTCCTCTATGAGGGTAGTGAAAGGTACTTAGAGTTTTCAGATTAACTACTATGCATCGGATCATCTATATAATCGGGTTATGGATACGAGGAAGCTATGTGCCACACCCACTTGGCAGACGTTTTTTTCATTTAACTACAATCTAATTACGAACATCTAATTTACTAATATATTATATCTAGTTACAAATTAAATTCTTCTATCATTACCTTGCGATACGACCACGCATCGTGAGCATAATTAGCCAGCTTATCCCAGTTGGACCTATTTTCTATGATTTGCAGGAATTCATCTTCCGAGATAGCACAAGGTCCTAAATAGCACAAGTTCCTAAATAGTTGATCCTGTATTCTACTAAAATAAGGCAAACTGAAACAAAATGAAAAATATCTTCCTTGACATCATACTTAATTACAGAGAGAACAATCTATACCCTCACGGTCCCAACCAGGGCGATAGTTCAACGCGAGCATCTCGCATCTAATCTTTAAGATCCATCTCAGATTGGGCAGAGTCAGATCAGAGACTCCTGGTCCATTGAACAGATCGACCACATTATTGTGGAATTTATCATTACAATTTATCAAATGACTTTTTGGTTCATGATTTTCAGTAATAAGCCTTTGGAATCGAGCAAAAAAAATTTAACCCCCCACCTCCCACAAAATTTGATGTTTTACGTTCCAAGGTGCTACGTAGAATCCGAAAGTCGAATAAAAAATTTTCCGTCCGTCCGCCGTACGCCGTACGCGGCACTTTTCTTAGCAACACTGGACCGATTTGGTTAAA
The DNA here is from genome assembly GCA_009739505.2 of Apolygus lucorum. Classification (NCBI taxonomy): domain Eukaryota; kingdom Metazoa; phylum Arthropoda; class Insecta; order Hemiptera; family Miridae; genus Apolygus; species Apolygus lucorum. The sequence continues at coordinate 11,763,838 of CM019180.2, forward strand.
ATTTGGTGTCTAGTTGTGCCCCGAAGCATTTGGTTGATGTCAGTCACTTCTAAGGGGCGAAAATTGAGGGTTGAAATTTTCAGAAGTACCCTAGCTCGGAAACTCTCGAAATAAAGGTATCGAAATCAAATCGATTTAAAATTAACCAAACAAATGAACCAAAACCTTCTTTGCAGTGGATAGTCCCATCCGACGTCCGGCAGATTGTGATAATAAATAAGTGCCTTCAAGTGGTGGTATAGGTTAGACAATGTTCTCAACTGTACGGCGGGTCTCGTTAGCCGGTATCCCGCTTATTCTCAGGCGTCGCCAAGCAGTTTTGTACAACATTTTGCAATAAGCCTCGGCAGCATTTCCTTTGGTATGCCAACTTGTTTCCATTACACAATAAATTATTCATCCTCGCTCATGGGATGTTCATTCCACTCCCAACAAACTACAACAAAAGTATCACCTGTATTTAATAATTTCTCGAATTAATTGTCTTCTCACGTTATGGGAACAATGTTAAAATCCCCTTCATATAAATGCAGTATTAGTTTCGTAATTTTCTTCGTCATTATTATTATTTTCTTTCATCATCATTATTTCATCCTTCTTCATTATTATTGATGCTATATAGGATAAGGTTTTATCGGAATTCCCTTTAAAATAGGCATCGGACGTTCGAATTCATATAAGGTATTTTTGTTTATTAACCGTAGCAGGTCCCTAAGGTAACTATTTCCGACATATATGACTGAAAGTTGTAAATCGGTAAAATACAAAGAATCATGGAGACAGCTGGGTTCCCTTCTTTTGTTATTATTTTAAATCTTTTGTGACCACCCGGAGGTCCTTCAAGACATCATCAAGCCAGCGACTCTGAGGACGACTTCTTCGTCTTCTAGTTTACATCCTAGCTCGCAGCATCATTCTCGGGCAGGCCTCCACCGGCATGCGGTCGACATGTCCCAGCCATTGGATGCGCCCAGCTTTGATGAATCGGACTATGTCTTCATGTTTTAATAATTCATCAATTTCAGCATTCTGTCTTGCTCTCCACCCTTGGCCCTCTCTGACCGCTCCATAGATCCTTCTTATAATCCTTCTCTCAAATATCCACAGTCTAGCATCATCCTCAGTCCGCACGGTCCAAGCCTCCGATCCATAACAAACCACAGGCCGCACCATATAGCCTCATCTTCGTTGATCTGGTGATCACACGGCTCTTGAAGAGTTTTATATTTGCATAAAATGCTCGGCTGCCTGCTATTATTCGTGAGCATATCTCATCCTGTATTTGGTTTCTATTCGTGACCAAGCTCCCTAGATAGGTGAAGGACCTGACTTCATCAACTTATAAGAACCAAACGTCACCCCTCTGGGCACCCGCTGGATATCTTGAGGTATTTAGTTTTTCTTTCGCACACCCATTGGCTTTCCCCCTTCATGCAAAACCCCAAAAGCCTCCTGCAGTGCATCAAGACATCGCCTCAGTAAAGCAATGTCATCGGCATGAGCCAGAATCTGCCATGTTCTGTCAACAAGTGTTCCCTTTATATCTGCATTCTTGACAGCCTCATGCAGAGCTAGGTTGAACAGTGTGGCTGACAGCGAATCTCCATGTTTGACGCCCGAGCTTACCTCAAAGGGTTCCCTGCAGCGGTCACCAACCATGACCCTCGAAGTGCTTCCCTGAAGGGTAATTTCGATTAGCCTGATCAGCTTTTTAGAAATCCCGTTTCTCTTCAACGTGTGCATTATCCCTACTCTGTTAAAACCATCGAATGCTTGTTGATAATCTATAAACAATACGTGCAAATCGGTATTATGTTCTAAAAATTTTTCAGCATCTTGCCTCAAAATGAAAATTTGATCGAGAGTTCCTTTATTCGTGCGAAAACCACGTTGGTAGCCTCCAAGAGCTTCTTCTGTGTAGCCCTGGATTCGTCGAAAGAGGATAATGGATAGTACTTTATATGCTACATCCAACATTAAGCCATTCGAGCCAATGTTTTTGAATAAAAACATATTGTTGATTTTTCAACCCAAGTAAACGAAACTAAAAACAGTTTGTTGATATTTTGGTTTATTATTTTCAATAATGAACCTTTGGAATCGACCAAGAAAAAAAAAATTTTAACACCCCCTCAAAATTTGATGGTTTACGTTTCAAGGTACGTAGATTCCAAAAATCGAATAAAAATTTGGCCGTCCGTCCGCCGTACGCCGTACGCGGCACTTTTGCCACTTAGCATTGACCGATTTTGATGAAATTTGGTATGTAGGCTCCATTTGGGGTTTAGTTGTGCCCCGAAGCTTTTGGTTGATGTAAGTCAATCCTAAGGGTTCCAAATTCAATTTTGAAATTTTGAAAACGCCCTAACTCAAAAAATTTTGATATAAAGGTATTGTTTTTCCTTCAAATTAAGATTCTATAGAATTTTTAGAATTTTTTGAGACCACGCGGAGCTCTGTAGGACAAACCGTTCGCTCCCTACGAAAATTTAAGGGTTTATATTGAAATATATATATATATAAATCAAAACACGTGTGTGAACTTCAAAAGAGGCCTAATCTCCGTTCAAATTAGAGCTGACCGAAATACAATCGATGGTTGGTGATTTTGATTTTTTTTGATTTATTTTTATTTTTTTTTTAAATTTTATTTTTTTGATTTTTTTTTTTTTTTTCTCTTCATATTGGATGGTTGGTGATTTTGTAGACGAGTGATCTATATAAAAATAATAAACCGTTGTGTAATAATTTGCAGCGTTTTGAAAACCCAAGTGAACGAAACTAAAACGCTGCAAATTATTACACAATGGTTTATTATTTTTCTATAGATCACTCGTCTGCAAAGCCACCAACTATCCAACATGAAGAAAAACATCGATCGCATTTCGGTCAGCTTTAATTCGAATGGAGATTAGGCCTCTTTTGCGATTCACACTCGTGTTTCTGATTTATCGTTAGTCCAAAACTCAAATTCTCGTAGTGAGCGAACGGTTTGTCCTACAGAGCTCCGGGTGGTCTCAAAAAATTCTAAACATTCTATAGAATGTTAAATTGAAGGAAAAACAATACCTTTATATCAACATTTTTTGAGTTAGGGCGTTTTCAAAATTTCAAAATTCATTTTGGAACCCTTAGACGTAACCTACATCAACCTAAATCTTCGGGGCACAACTAGACCCCAAATGGAGCCCACATACCAAATTTCATCTAAATTGGTCAATGCTAAATGGCAAAAGTGCCGCGTACGGCGGACGGCGGACGGACGGCCAAATTTTTATTCGATTTTTGGATTCTACGTACCTTGAAACGTAAACCATCAAATTTTGAGGGGGTGTTAAAATTTTTTTCTAGGTCGATTCCAAAGGTTCATTATTGAAAATAATAAACCAAAAGGTGGTCTTCCAATCTAAGCATCTTTTTTGGGACACACAGATCTGTATCCACGAGATAAGAGGAAGGGGAATTCACGAGAATATGGAAGGGGAACGCGTGAAAATGTGGATCGGCCTAATGGTTAGTCAGAAAATAGAACATGATAATGACCCATTTTTCTACATTGAAAAATTAATCTTTGTCTAGTTAAAAGTCTAGACAAAATTTAAAGCAGACTTGCATGCAGGTGTGAAGAACATTGCCTTAAAATTTCAAATAATTTAGTACCTACTTCATCGTGGGAATTGTGAAAGAAAAACGAAAGGAAGTCACCCGCGGGGCGCTAAAAGCGGACTACTATAACTTGGACTAACGATAAATCAGAAACACGGGTGTGAATCGCAAAAGAGGCCTCTCCATTCAAATTTTAGCTGACCAAAATGCGATCGCTGTGGGTACGTGGTAGGTAGGAAGTATCTATGGTTGGTAGGTGGTGACAATGGCAGAGCCAAGTTCTTTGCAGACGAGTGATCTACATAGAAAAATAATAAACCTTTATGTGATAATTTGCAGCGTTTTTATATTCATGACCTTCATTGGTCAAAACGAGTTGTCACGTGGAATCTTTTGGTCACTGATGAATAGTGCCCCGACCTCATTTTGGTCGGTTCCTCATAATTGATCAGCTATCAACTAAGAGTTCTTTGATAACTAATTCAGAAAGTACCGAGGAACACAGACAGTAAGTCACAGCGACGTTAACAGTCCAGCATCTACTACTACAGCGTCCGGGATAAGTAGTTTCCGGGATCTGCAGACGACGTTAATCCCGCGGTATATCCGACTCGGCACCTGATTAGAGTTTGTGACACGGCGAATGGAAGATAAGAGGAAACTCCGGCGTAGTAATGGAAAGCTAACAGACGCTGCACGTAATACACCTCACAGATTAGCATTTCGCGTTCCTCGAGCCCTTCCTCCCGACCGATTCAATTAGAGTATCGCAAGTGGCGGAATTCTGACTGTCGGAAGCATTAGGAGGGTGTACATTTCAAACCACGAGTTTTTCAAAGGCGAGTCGTCACTTTTTTCAGGCAGTGAGAAGGAAGGAGAGAGGTTGTAACTCCACCAAAGAGATGGGGAAGAGGGAGTGGAAAATAGTGTCCCACAATGCTTAGCACAAAATTCTTATTATGCTCAGCTTTAACCTATAGGCGCAATTATTCTATATTACAAGTACTAACCCGCCTTTGGTTGAAAAAAAAGTGCTTTCAAATTTTGTTTATACAAAGTGACAAATGGGGAATTTACCTCAATTTTAGATTCTGGAATTTCAAGTAAATTCCTATTATAGGGCTATTATTTGGTTTAAAGAGAGCCGATCCAAACAGGACTGAAATAAAAACCCTCTCCATCTGCAAGCAGATAGATGAAGCTCACAATAAGCTCATAATTTCACATAATAATATCTCATAATAATCACATAATAATATCACATAATATCTCATAATGAAGCTCAGAATAAGCTCATAATATCACCCCTAGGGGTAGTTGAGGTAGTGGGAGAAACTCACCTCCCGGGAGCCTCAGGAGAGCTGGTCATGACTATAGAGGTAGAAGATAGAGAGGGAACGGCTTATACCTGCCTGCGTTTGGTTTTGGTCGGGAAATGAAAGTTAAAGTCCACCCCCCTCTCGCCATGACCGAAAAATAGGACTTACTTTCTAATTCTGCGTTGAAAGATAGGAGGATTGTTTATGAATTACAATAGGTCGAAACGTGGGCCTCCAATCGAAAAACACACCGAAAGAGCATAATAAGAATCTATAAAGTCATGTGCATATCATGGAGCTACATTGGAATTTGATGGCATTACAGGGGCTGGCAGTAAAAAATGGATTTTGTGCTGCACATCGTTTCGCCTCGTTAAACTTATAGTACCTAGTTAGCTTCAAGTAGGTGGCGACGAATGACTGGGAGACTTACACTAGACAACCAAGAAGGGGGTTAAGGAACAAAGTCCAGACCATTATTAGGCAAGCAAAGTGATTCATTCATTCAGATTGTGTAGCAATTACAATTATATATAGGTAGGTATTATTCAAAATCTTTTTTTTATTTTTATTATGCACTAAAGCACAAAATTGATATTGAAACAATTTCAGCATTTTTAACTAATTTTTTGATAAAACATGGGGTATATTGGGAAACACTACTTCCACTATCTTCAATCACAACAATTTTACTTACAGTTGCTGTTCAAATTAGGTACTAAATTTAGGAAAAACCTTGGGAGGAAATTCCTGAACAAGTGAAGCCTCTGTCAAAAACGCTGCAAATTATTACACAATGGTTTATTTTTTTTTAATTTTTCTATATAGATCACTCGTCTGCAAACCCACCAACCATCCAACATGAAGAAAAACATCGATCGCAATTCGGTCAGCTAACATTTGAACGGAGATTAGGCCTCTTTTGCGATTCACACTCGTGTTGATGATTTATCGTACGTCCAAACTTTAAATTCTCGTAGTGAGCGAACGGTTTGTCCTACAGAGCTCCGGATGGTCTCAAAAAATTCTATAGAATCCTAATGTGAAAGAAAAACAATACCTTCATATCGAAATTTTTTGAGTTACGGCGTTTTCAAAATTTCAAAATTGATTTTGGAACCCTTAGAAGTGACCTACATCAACCAAAATCTTCGGAGCACAACTAGACCCCAAATGGAGCCTACATACCAAATTTCATCAAAATCGGTCGATGCTAAGTGGCAAAAGTGCCGCGTACGGCGTACGGCGGACGGACGGCCAAATTTTTATTCGATTTTGGGATTCTACGAACCTTGAAACGTAAACCATCAAATTTTGAGGGGGTGTTAAAATTTGTTTTCTTTGTCGATTCCAAAGGTTCATTATTGAAAATAATAAACCAAAAACTAGGTGGCCAATGACTGGGGGTGGCCAATGATTGGTGCCCTACTCAGGGGCGTTGGGTGACCTCTGAAAGTGGTGGGGCACCAAACCAGAAAAAACGTCTGCCAAGTGGGTGTGGCACATAGCTTCCTCGTATCCATAACCCGATTATATAGATGATCCGATGCATAGTAGCTAATCTCAAAAAACCAATCTCTAAGTACCTTTCACTACCCTCATAGGGGACCATCTACACGCTAATCTGGGCAATCCTAGAAAATTTCATCAAATTCGGACGAAAAATGTAAGTGCGGTAGTGATTGGAATCAAAAAATTTCATTGCAAGACTGGGATTCGAACCTGGAACTCCTGGGTGCGAGTCCAGAACTTTGCTTACTGATCTACAGAGGGATTAGCTTTGAGATCCTCACCTCAGACACAACTGTTACGGCTGTTACAAGTATTTTACGATTGCGCATGCGCAGAGGCTACTGTAAATTTTAAGGCCTTGATTTTCATTGGGGACCATCTACAACCTAATCCGCGTAATCCCTGAAAATGTCATCGAAATCGGGTAGACCGATTTTGTCGTGGCGTTTCCCGGGTTTTATGAACTGATAATTTTCATTACCACCTGTAATTTTTTGGGGGCTCTATTTTCGTGTAGGAACCACATTTTGTTTCTTTTCAAGACATTTCTTTGAGAAAAAAAAAATAAAAAAAATAGGGGCGCACACCCCATTGTGGAAGTTATGGCTGTTACAAGCAATTCACGTTCGCGCATGCGCATCGGCTACTATCAGTCCGGGGGTAATAATTTTCATAGGGGACCATCTAAACACTAATCTGTAACATCCCTGAAAAGTTCATTGAAATCGGATGGAAAATGTGGAAGTTACGGCCGTTACAAGAAAATTAACGTTTGCGCATGCGCAGTCGCTTCTATCAGTCCGAAGGTGATGATTTTCATAGGGGACCATCTAATCACTAATCTGTAACATCCCTGAAAATTTCATTGAAATCGGATGGAAAATGTGGAAGTTATGGCTGTTACAAGGAATTCACGTTTGCGCATGCGCAGTCGCTTCTATCAGTCTGAGGATGATGATTTTCATAGGGGACCGTCTACACACCAACCCGCACAATCCCTGAAAATTTCATCGAAATCGGACAATAACTTCGTATAGTTATGCGCGTTACAAGGAAATCATGACAGACACACAGACACACAGACACACAGACAGACAGACACACAGACAGACAGACACGGAACCAAAATTGTTCAGAAAGGTCTAAAACGCAAAACGCGAGTGAAAATTTTGATTTTGGAGAACTTTTTTTTTTCGTCCTTGAAAAGTGAAAACAAAGCTTCCGCTACCTTGGTAGACTCGGAAGCAATAGATGAACTTGACCCTAGGATCACACATACTTACATACTTTTGCATCAAACAGAGGACCCAGTGGGGAAACATCATATCTCAACTTCATTCCAGTTAATGATGAAAAAAAAAAAAAATCATTTCTGGGACTCGAAAAGATAAAAATGTTAATTTGTTACTAAAACATTAAATATTCAATTTTTTTCAAAACGAAAAGCACTTAATTTCTTAATCATAAAGACGAGATCATAAAAAAAGTGTCTTAACAAATTCTACATATTAGTCGAAATGTCTATAAGGCTTTTCGAGGGTCATATTCCCTTTGATGACTTTTAATTGTCTTTTGCAACGCCTACGTAGCATTTATATATGAAAAGTTGTGGAACTGAAGAGCACCAGGCTGCCTATTATATTTCCCCATACCGAAATGTTGAACAGAAACGAGAAAATACGATAAGTAGGTAGGTAAGTCTAATCAGTGGTCAACTCCATCAGATCGTATTACAACAAACACCAAGACGACTTGAAATGCAGGGAAAATGGAATGGAAAACCGAAAATGATAAGAGGACCAGGAACGTAAACTGTCATGTTTCAAGACACTTTAGGGAACACAGTTGGTAAAGAGCTTCAGAGAGACTAGTCATTTCGGAGAAAAACCCCTGAAGATAACAACTTCAACAATATTTTAAAACTTCGTTTCAACTTACAATAGTTTTAACTTACTTTCATACCTATGTGATAAAATCTCTGTGTAGCAAACGCCATCCACAACAATGATAACACTCCAAAAATCATAATTTTGCTGTCAATCAGCAAAATTGTATCATGTCAAGATGTAACCACCCTCCTGTTTATCAGATAAACTTTATCTCTTGTCAGTTGTTTCCAGTAGGTACTGTTTTATGTACTGTGTAAACACACTAAACACCTAATCATGCAGTCTGGGCAACATACCTACTGTGAACATCTGTAAAAGTGGGGAGTATCCAATTTTTAACCCATCTATAACTGATATCAGAAGTACTCCATGCGTTTACATCCTATGATGAGTCCATTGTTATACAATGAACTTTCATGGCAACCTGAACGGAGTATCCATCTGTGAGCTCTCGCTCTCTGGGCCAAATTCCCAGTGAAGCGGGGGCTGGGCACCACTAGCTCCCTTCGGTCAGCCTCGTAGGTGACGTCACAGCTCAGGTGGAGGAACAACAGCCGACGCCGAACGCCACCCCGCGCGTCCCTCCCCCCACAGCTGGGAGGGACCCAACGGTCTCTCCCCCACTCGACCAGCCGTCCCCACTACCATCTTCAGGCGGGGCAGAGGGGGGAGGACCCACCTGAGCTCCCCGCCAACGACGGCAACCTCATACCCAGTCCAGAAGCGTTCAAAGTCAGTCGAAAGAGAGTTCGCCCCATCCTGACGAATCTTCCTCCCGTACCCCCCCCCCCCCCTGTACTGCCACGATCGCCACGTCTTCGAGCTACCGGTCGCCACGGAACTATTCATCGCCACACCCATCTCAAGGATACCTTCGGGCCCGACAGTGAGTGTTGAAACCTTTACATAAATATTGGCCAATAATTTATGCAACTGTGCTAGAGTAAGAGTAAAGAGACATTAGTAGAAAACAGTATAACATTTGAACATTTGAGTAAATTCGCCACACAAACTTGAACATTGAAACTAAGTCAAACTATTGCTATAACTTACCTGATTTCTGGATGATGACCTATGCATTGAACATTGATAAACGATTTGGATATTGAATGTATATTGTTGTATCGGAAATATTCTTCTTTGTGATATTCATACTGAAATTGTTTGAAAGCCTTCAGCTCACTCGCCACACTTGTGGGAAGTCCTTGCCGTTCCTAATTCTTAATAAATTCCACCTGCTAGTTTTACTTTCGTAGTTTTCCTCTGAGTATACCTGGTTCAGTAAAAGGTTAGAGGAGAGTGCAACGACACCCCTCAATTGGTTACTAGGTCCCTTCAGGACGAAACGTCAGCCCCTCAGGCAAAGGACACACTCGTGTACCTGTTTTACTCCATTTCGCCCTTCAGGCTGTCAAATCTTGCAGTACGACGATCGCCATGCAGTCGCCGACGTCGCCACGCTAGTCGCCACAGGCAAATACCATTTGCTACCATTCTAAATTCTAAGTGTTTCGATATCTTTGTTTTCAGCTAAATTAACTTTCAAATCAAACCCCCCGAACTCGTGTGCAAACGTTTGGTGCTCGTGTTCGTTGATTTTAATCAACCAACACGACCCCCAAACGCCCATCACCGCTTGTTGGCTTCCAATTAAATTCAGCTGCCATCAAGCGTGGGGCCGTAAGGCTTACACATCCATCTAGTTGAATCAAAACAAGTCATCATCAGAAAGAATAAAAAATCGATTTTGTCTTCCAGGGCAGGGGCCGAGAAAGGGAGGGGATAAACTAAAATAACACTACTGCGCATGTGCGGACGGGGAAAAACTAAAAATAAACAACACGTTGGCATGACGACGCCGGGGTCTAGTAGGGTCTAGCCCCAGATCTTGGAAATTCGGGAGTGGAGAATCGATTGTTTGATAAAAATCGATTGTTGGATACCTATCGATTCCATCTTACATCTTCTCTCTCGTAGCAGGCCATGGAGACAGCCTTGGGCATGGACCTAGTAGTAGGCATGGAAGCTAGCTCCATGGCCTCGGGTTTTACCATGGAAATTTGACATAATAACTGCATGTCAGTGTAGAATTATTTTTTACTTGTAAAAGCTCCATGCTTCCATGGATCATGAGTGAGTTTTGAGGAAAAAACTTTCTGCTAGGGTTTTTTTCTACTTTGTGGAGAACACTTTTTGAAGGGAGTTTTTCTAACTTTGGGGTAAAAAATCTAGGTTACAGCGAGAGAAATTTTGCCGGGGCTAGACCCAAAGTGGCCTTATGGACGCCACGCCCCTGGCCCTACTTACGAGAAATTTCTGGAAAAAAAAAATCAAGATGGGGATGAAATCCCGACACAAACATGGGTATCTCTCCAATGGTACCTATGTCCGCACAAAAGCTAGGCGACATGGGCTTTTACAATCAAAGTTAACTGAACGCGACAACAGGCAGCAGAAGAAAACAATGGAATAGTTTTTTTCAAGTTAACTTAGTAGTTCGCTAAGTTAGCCTTAATTTTCTCTTGAGATTATGAGTAATTATAGGAACAGGATGCATAGCTACTATCAGGTTATCACCATCAGCTAAAGTGGATGTGTACTGTGTTTCTGACGTTTATTATGGGAAGAAAACACTTCGGTTTTCAGAAAATGGGTTTTGAATGCGGCTTAGTTTTGAAAAAGCGACCGCGAGAGAGAAAGTTTCAGTTTTTCTGCGAGGGCCAAAGGCTACGTCACAAGTCAGGTTTGCCGCAGCAAAAACTAGGTTCACCGACTTCATCTCTTCCCTCGAAAACGTGCCAACTGAACATTTTGGCTGATACGTACCTAAGTCCAGCAATAAGCAATAAGAAAGAAAACAGTACGTCAAAAACTTATAATGAAATGGTATGTATTCACAACAATAAAACTGGGTTGTTGAACGTGGACGTCCTGCAGATTGGTTAGGTAGGCAAATACGTCACAACATGGCTGCCCCCAAACAGATTGCCGCTAAATTTCAAATGCCCATCTTTATCGAGTTTCCACATTTTTTAATGCTTTTTCGACCAACACTATGGTTTTCTTCCATATCAGTGAACCCTCTTTCGAAAAAAAACTTAAAAATATGTGAGGCAAATTCCCCATTGTTTGAAATCTAAATTTTCGAAAATCGACGAAGAGAATGGTTCAAAGATTTTTTAAAGTTGCGTATTTTGGTTCATTATTTTGGATAATGTAGTAGAAATGGTGACTTGGGAAATACAGTTGATGACCTTGAGCAATAGGGTTAGTGACCTCGTGGAATAAGATTGGTGGTCCCAGGGAATGCCGAAGGCCTCGGCTACGATAGAAGCGTCGAGAGTCGAGCGTCAAGTGAAAAGGGGTGGCTACAGTACAAGCGGAAGGGGAGCGAAAGGTGACCTTTCCAGTCACCTGTCAGTTCACCACCATGCCAGCATATAGGCAACTTTTGCTGCTTGCACTTAGTGAAAATTCAGTTGTGAAAAGTTCTTTACTGAGAAACCGTGTGTAGGAGTTTTGGGGTTCACCCTACTATAAGCTTAGGAATTGTGATGGGGAGTACTACAAACTTTTTCACAAACTCAAAGAAGCTACTTCTTCCTCTATCGAACTCGGTCATGAATCATTCACACAGGTCACATTCTCTTTTCAGATCTTTCTGGACAACAATGGTTCTCTGAGTATTTGTCTCCATTAAGTTCCTAATTACGTGAGAACTAAACCAAGTCAAGAAGAGGCGTCTCATTATTCCCATTTCTCTTCTGAGTCAAATGGAGTCTGACATGGAAATGGGGCAGAAGCAATATTTTATCACTGTCATTTCCAGAGCTTTTTTTACTCTGTAAATGCCTCGCATACCAGGGTAAGGCGCTTTGCGGCCTCGCTTCCGTCATTCCTTTCTCACTTCCACCATCCTGTTGGCAGCAGTCGTAATCCAGGGGCTATTATGAAGTCCTGTCTTACATATAAAGCAGCCGGCAAGTACACTCTCCTGGAAGGCGGTTGACATCGACAAATGGCAACTTAGGAGGGAGAAAAATGTTCGAGAAGGGGACGTGTTGGGAACTAGAGCAATATTTCATAGCCCAACAAATTGGGTGAGATGAATTACTTCGTTGAACTTTTTGAATACTGAAATGGAGTAAGCTAATTTAAGGCTGCGCCCGGTTTCCTTGCCCATCGCAAGGAACCATAAACATATCACATTTTGATTGTTCATGACTGGGCCCTCCAATTTGAAAAGGTCATTCTTCAGGTTGTGATAGTTCATTTCTGGTCAGGTTTGGCCATTTTTTCATCTTTCATCCCTACATTGGTAATACATGAGTAGGTATCTAACTTTTTTCTCACTAAAAAACTCAGGAACTCGTAACTTGCAAAAATGTATTTACTACCGTCTTCCTCCATATATTTCATCCATCTCTTTTCTGGAGAAGATGAAAAAAATGATTACATCTGACTTAGAATGAAAGTTAGGAAAATGTGTAATGGTAACATTTGATAAAACAATAGAAATAATAGAAAAAATTGTCTCGTTACCTACTGATAAGAAGTAGAGAAAGAAAAAGGGGTAGCGGAAATGTTGGAGGGGGTCTTGTAGAAGGATTACCGGGAGTGGGGGTTCAACCTATCCTGCTAGTTTTCGAATCTGAATTAAAAAAACAGCAACGGCGGACCTGGGGTCCGTCCAGCGCCCGCCCATGGGTTAAAATTATACGTATAAGTAAAACGTAATTATACGTTTCGTTATTTCTTACAAATCACTGTGAAGTTGGTAAAGTAACAACCACTTCAGGTTTGATTTCAGTTCGACTGCCATTTCCTGGCGATTCGGATGTCATCAGGAAAAGGAAGATCACAATTTGTTTTGATGATTTCGCTCATGGCTGCTTATTGCCTCAATCCCTGAAGTGGAGAGGGGTGTAAGGGAACCTGGAGTGCAAAAAATTGAAAAAAATTATTTATTGGTTTTTATATATATTTTTATTCTATATCACGTTTTAGAGGAACTGTTCTAATGAACTACATACACAACGTCAAGAAATAAACAAATACAATTATTGTATTTGTTTATTATTATAGTCAAGGACTTACATTGGACGTGTTACGACGATGCGTTATCAACAACTGAGGCCTCAGATTCCATTCTTCCCTTCCACACCTTCATAAGGGGTTGGTAGAGATGGTATAGCGCTGTCGCCTCTCGGTGCACGCGCGGTTGTTTTGCACGATTTTACGATTCTGAGGTCTCGAGAGGGATGTGTATTTAGAGATAGGAATGTTTAGGGTTGAAAAATTATGAGGAAGTCTGGTAAATTAGATTTTAACAATTACTTTTTTATAAATTTTATGTAGGTAATATACTACATCATAGGGTAAGGGCACCAATCATTGGCCACTTAACAACGTTTCTCTCCATACCGTATCCTATGTCTGTGCTCAAATGTTTTCACAAATTTTCATGAACTAAAAGGTCGGCTGACCAGAACCAAACGTGGAATTTATAAGAAATGAAACGAAGAAAGGGTCCAAAAATGAATTTTGAAACCGCCCTAACTCAAAAAATGTTGATATAAAGGTATTGTTTTTCCTTCAATTTAGGATTCTATAGAATTTTTAGAATTTTTTGAGACCACTCGGAGCTCTGTAGGACGAACCGTTTGGTCAAAACGAGAATTTTAGGGTTGGGCTTACGATAAATCATAAAACACGAGTGTGAATCGCAAAAGAGGCCTAATCTCCGTTCGAATTAAAGCTGACCGAAATGGGATCGCTGTAGGTACGTGTTAGGTAGGTGGTGACAGTGGCAAAGCCTACTTCTTTGCAGACAAGTGATCTATATAGAGAAATAATAAGCCTTTGTGAATTAATTCGCAGCGTTATTAAAAAGTAAGCATGTGTAGGTAGGTGCTCTAGTACTGTATAAACTCACTTTATTGGGTTACCAATGTTATATTGTGATATTGCATTATAAACGTGTAGGTATAGGTATAGGTGCTCTAGTACTGTATGAACTCACTTTATTGGGGTACCAATGTTATGTTGTGATATTGCATTATAAACGTTTATGCTGTGTTACTAGAAGAAAGACTGAATACCTACTTTTGGTTTATTATTTTCAATAATAAGCCTTTGGAATCGAGCAAAAAAAAAAAAAAAAATTTAACCCCCCCCTCAAAATTTGATGTTTTACGTTTCAAGGTACGTAGAATCCGAAAATCGAATAAAAAAATTTCCGTCCGTCCGCCGTACGCCGTCCGCCGTACGCGGCACTTTTCTTAGCAACACTGGACCGATTTGGTTCAAATTTGGTATATGGGCTCCATTTGGGGTCTAGTTGTGCCGCGATGCTTTTGGTTGATGTCAGTCACTTCTAAGGGGTGAAAATTAAGGGTTGAAATTTTCAAGAGTGCCCTAGCTCAAAAAATCTCGAAATAAAGGTATCGTTTTTTCACCAATTTTAAATAGTATTGAATTTTAAAAAATTTTTGAGACCACCCGGAGCTCTGAAGGACAAACCGTTCGGTCCCTACGAGTACTTGAAGGTTTTCCTTCGATAAAACAGAATCATGAGTGTGCATCGCAAAAGAGGTCTGATCTCCGTTCAAACTTTATCTGACTAAAATGCGATCGCTGTTCATTTCTTCGATTTGTATACAGTTTTGCCTTCTGCGTAACCAGTAATCAAATTTCCATACGAAGCTTTCTGTTTTCCGAATCGAGTGTGAAGCGCAAAGTTCTTTCTAATAAACTTGATTGTGAAGGTGTGAAGCTAGTATGGTGTGGTAGGTAGTACCTACCAATAGTTGGTAGGTAAAAAAAAGTTGGTAGGTAAAAAAAATGTTGGTAGGTAAAGAACGCTGCAAATCATTGCTCACTGATCAGATCACTGATCAGCTGAGTGAGCTCCGAAGCCATTTTCAATCCTATTGAATGGAAGTGCTCTTCCGGGCGTCTACAGCATTCGAGGAAATCTCTTCTTCGATCTTTCTTCGAGGAAATCTCTTCTTCACTCCTCAGATCACTGATCAGCCGAGTGAGCTCCGAAGCCATTTTCAATCCTATTGAACGCAGGAAGCTGAAATTTGAGAGGGAAGGTCAAGGGAGAATACAGATGGTGGTAGGTGCTATTGATGGAGAACCAGTGATCTATACAGGAGGGTGATCTATACAGAAAATAATAAACCTTTGAGCAATGATTTGCAGCGTTTTTCAGTTTGATTTGGTCATATTTTCAAATTACCTACGTTTTTGTTAATACCCACCCAGTTGAAATTATTTTCAATAAAATGTATTTGTGTTACCTAATATTCATGGTTTTGTACCTTATTTGTGTTTTCCTAATGTCAGTGATCAATGGTTTACACTTGCACTTATACGCTAAGAATATTATATCACTCGACGGCGGCCAAAATGCCGCCGTGCGCCCATCGGTGTGAGCTCAGATGGTGCGCCCGCTAGAAGGTTAATAAGAAGGTACTGGTTGGAGATGAAAGGTGAAAACAAAAACACGAAAACTCGAGGAATTCACTTGGAAAACAATAAATTATTAAAGCTGGCAAAGCAAAGCATGAATTTCTAATTTGACTGAAAATTGAGAAAACCGCACTCCGACAGCCACTTTTTTTCCCGGAATATTCAAGAAAGCACTTTGTATTCAAAGATGTCGACCCCGGAGAAGCTAATTCCCTTGACATCTCCGTCATTTCGAGCCGGTTTCCAACTAGAGTGGAAACGGTCGAAAAGAGAAAAATTAAAGAAAATATTAAAGCGGTTGAAACGACGTTGAATATCTTGGTACTTTAACATTTTAACGTCAACATCATTTAACTTCAACTACTGGATTTTTATTGCATAATCAAGAAGGAAACCGGTCGATGTTTCTATGGTTTGGCAGAACATGAAAGAACGAAATCCTAATATTCGTTTGTGGTATATGATAGAACATCATAATATTTGATAATTTTGGATAATGTTATCGTAGAGATGGCAGATGCGTATTGTTGAGAGGACATGGAACAACGAAATAAAATCGCTATTCTTGTATTCTCAAACTAGATCTTTTCCAAATATCAGACAGATGGAGAATGAACTGTCCACCATGATACTTTTAAGATACACATTTTGTAAAATACACTGCCGATAAACGCAATAGAATACATTTTAAATGAAAGTACTCAATGAATTGTGACACAATGGTATATTATTCCAGTGTACCGATCACCTGTCAGCATGGAATTCGGCTTATCCATTAATGCTACCTGCCAAAAATAACAACTTTACTCGAGAGTTGTGGATGAAATTTGGTTCTTGGTTTCTAACGATGCACAACTGAGTACAACACCAAACTCTATTCAAAGAACGACCACTGGTCGCATTTGATCAGCAGGAATTTGAAACGATATTTAAAGGCCTATTGCCGTTAGAGAGCAGTATTTTTAATTTCACACATTTGGTTCTGATTTATTATAAATTCAACCCTTGAGTCCTCAGGGAGGAGAAGGGGTCCGTCCTACAAAACTCTGGGTGGTCTCATTCGTTTCTATAAATTCAATTCTATTCAAAATTAGAAGGGTTACATTTTTTCTTGCTCAATACCAAAGGTTTATTATTCAAAATAATAAACCGAAGTTCAACAATTTCATGAGTTTTCTTGTACCTTAACCACATTTTTACGAGTAGAGAAGTGGTAGGTTTCGAGGCATTGTGAGAGCTCAATACCACTGTAGTATTTTGGCCGTTAACTGCGCTAATCCCTAAAACTTTAAAGATAATATAATGGGGTGCGCCTTGATTTTTTGAAGATTTTTAATCGAAAGTAGACTACATCCTGAGAACTTTGGCACCAACCGCGGCCTTCTAGCGTGAGTAGATCTGTTTGTATGATTTTTCAAAGTTTCGACCGTTTATGAAGTCACGCGCTCTTCTCGCCTGGGCGGGACCCCCCAGCCCACTGTGACGTCATAATCGGTCGAAACTTTAAAAATTCATAGGATAAGATTTACACACGCTAGAACAATAAACAATAGAATAGAATAGAACAATAAACAGTTTTTCCTACCCAGGCGCACACCCTATTCAATTTTTAGAATTTTTAGAATTTTTTGAGACCACACGGAGCTTTGCAGGACAAACTGTCCGCTCCCTACGAGAATTTAAGGGTTTTACGTACGATAAATCAGAAACACGGGTGTGAATCGCAAAATAGGCCTAATCTCCGTTCAAATTTTAGCTGACCGAAATGCGATCGTTGTTTTTCTTCATGTTGGATGATTGGTAGCTTTGCAGACGAGTGATCTATATAGGAAAATAAAAAAAATAAACCATTGTGTAATAATTTGCAGCGTTTTAGCATCAAATGAGCCCACTCCGAGATCTGTTGGACAATCTGTCCGCACTCGGTGAGGACTGATGTGTTAGACTTAAAATAATTCAGAAACACGAGTGTAAATCGTAAAAGACTATTCTCTGACGGAAATTTGAACATTTCAAATTCATTAAATATTCAGCTGAGCAAATGCGGTTGTTCTTTGTTTCTTTGAATGAAGTTTCGTGTTATACTCAGTTGTGCATCCTAAGGAACAAAGAATAAAATTTCGTAATGAAGGCGAGTTATAATGTTGATGGGTGGCATATTTATCCAGTTAAATAATAAACCATTGTGTAATAATGTGCGGCGTTTTTAATTTTTCTTTAATGAGAGAGAGATTTGTTTAAAGGGTATGAGATACACTGATTATACCCTTCTAAACTGTGTTACGAGAGTCCTATGTTTGCTGAATGAAATAAGTAGTAAGGAGAATAGGGGGTTTCGGGACAGGAAATGACGTCACAGGGACATCTTCTCCTTGTCTCGAAACCCCCTTGGGCTCTGAGGCTCTGACGTCATCATCTCTGACGTCAGAACCTCTGACGTCATTACCTCTGACGTCAGAACCTCTAAATTGATGACGTAATGAAAAAATTTTCTCTTCAGCCCAGGAATCGAACCTGGAATTTTTGTACCAAAGTCGAGTGCTCATCCAATGAGCTATGTGGTACTTCCTACTAGAGGTGGAAAAGATCTGTCCTATAAGGTGCAGGTGTGAGGACGAGAGGGGTGGTGAGATGTGGGCCCAAAGCAGGTGCCTCCCCCCCTCCCCCTTCAACCTCCCCGCACAACCCATAGCTCAGTAGTAATTAATAACTCTCACCTGCACCATCTCCACTATGGTCTCCACCGAAAAAACTACCGAATTTCCTCCAAATCATGAGAGTGTTGGCTTGATTCGATTACAGAAAATTCCTACCTATTGTTATTATAAGAGATATTGGAACACTAATCCTGCCTTGATATCTAGGTTGGAAGTTTTGATCGAACAATTGTATCAATTGGAGATGTCAACTTTCAGACAAGGCAATTACACTTGGGTTACATCACCTCAGGGGAAACATGGCAACAAGTGCACCAGGGAAAAAGAAAATTGCGAATGTGTTCAAATGTATCTCTTGTCTCTCGAATGTGAAAGGATTTTGCATCAACTTGAGCCGCCACCAGAACAGCAGGAAGAAGAAGATGTATATAAAGAAGACTAGAACCAGTCTACCGCGGTAAATATGACTGGTAGTAATTGTGAATCAGTCAATGATCCATCTTCCCTCTTCAGTGTATTGTGCCTCCCAATATTGTCAAATTTGCTATATAATAAAACGAATGAGAATTGTGACCCATCCGTTGATCTTATAGCATTTTGTCAACAGATACACTCTGTCATATACGACGCCGCCGATAAGCCATCAGAAAGTAGTGAGAATTGTCAGTTGCAAAATCTCTCCCTGCTACTAGTATTATGTAATATCGGTTCAATCATTCTATATTTCGCAGTCAAGGTATACATTTTGCGCTGCTCTCGTCGGGAATATGGAACCCGTAAAAATACTGAGAAACCACGCCTTATATCGAGAATTTCTTCAGATACCAATTAGTACAGTGATAAATTATTACAATGTTTTCAATCTTTTAAAAAGAATTCGTTCTCTGAATGTTATGGTGTGTAGCATTAGAGATGAGCAACATATCACCTCATATATGGCCAAAGACCTCAAGGAAAGAGTTATAGAAATCATAACGCTGTTATACGCTCTTTACTATCCAGAAAATGATGGTGGTGGTGATCGGGGAAGAGGAGATTTGCTAAAGATAATACATCAAATACAAAGAAACGTACAGAAACGACCAGTAGGATTGTTTCCAGTCAAGAAAATGCATGTCGATGACCTTCCAGATCAGCAGACCTTGCCTCCTGCACCTTGATGCACCTGCACTTCATGAAACTTCCTCCATAGGGGTGGTGGCGGTGAGGTCATCGAACTAAAAGGTTTGTTGGGAAACTAACCACCACCCACCACTACCACCTGCTGAAGGGGGGGGGGGGGGTAAACAGGTAATATAAAAGAGATACTCTCTCACTCATTATTAATAGTTTATGCAATTGTGAAAATGGTTCGAAGGCTTCTTCAACGTTTCTCTGGTGTCAAGTGTTTTTTCGCGGAATCCTCTAACGATGGGAATGGAGACGTTGGACATCTAACGTTCATATGGAGGAAGAATCGCATAACTATTTGGCAAGATGAATTCAACACCATATACCCTGAGTTGATTGAGAGGATTCCAATCATCTTGAGTGCCAACAAGAAGAAACGGATCGACTTGGTAGTGATCTTATCAACGGAACGTATGGTATTTTCTACCATAAACTCGAAAAATGGTGTTAGACGCTCCCTCGGCCTTTACTTGCGGAACATTCCTATAAATTTAATACCATTCAGCCGGCCGGAGCTTGAAGTATTTTACCAACTACTTCCAGAGCTGCGCGAGATAATTAATGGTGACACTACGTGCAAAGAGAAGGCAGAGGAAAACCTACCAGACAGTCCTCTATCACCCACTACACCCTATGACCGTGGGTTGATGAATGATGAAACACCGTTACCACTTGCACTACCACCACCGCCGCCCCCGCCGCCAGCACTACTAACTCCCAAGAACGAAGAAGATCAAAAGGAGGTGGAGGACAGGAATTTCTACCATCTGAAGAGACCATGGAACTTCTACACTCCACCAGATTTCATGAAACTACAATCAACAGGTGATCAATTTGACCAGCTTTGTCGTTCCACGTTAAATTCACCCTCTTACCAATATATTTATGCTTCTCCAACTGTAAATAATATACCTACCAAGAAAATGAAATATCTAATGAATCCTATTCATATAAAAACGTAATAAAATATTTTCAATTTTATCTACCGTTGTACCATTATTTCATTGTCCATGGTATTCATTTTATACATGGTATTTTCTTCCTACTCTATAAGTGAGGGAAACTAAAAAATTAAACTAGGTCGTATAATTTAATTTAATTAATAATGATCAATGTGCATGGTCATTTGAATCGTTCAAACAATTTCCGTCGTCTTTCCACTCTCTCTTCTCTCTCGTCGCTGGAATAGTCATAGATCATGGGTATGGGGGATGTCTGGGGAGTCGGTGGTACTTCTTCGTCTTCGGAGAATACGAGTGGAGAGGAGGTCTGCTGCTGCTGCTGCTCCGATGGTGACGAGATAGGCGTCCGTAGATCTATGATGTTCGGAGAGGAGGTCTGCTGCTGCTGGTGCTCCGATGGTGATGAGATAGGCGTCCGTAGATCTATGATGGGGCTGACGATCACTGTGGTGTGAGGTAGGTCCGTCGTCGTCGTCGTCGTCAGGTCGATGACAGGAGGAGGTCCTGTCGGAGGTCTCTCCACTCCAAAGATGTCCAGGAAGCTCTGGAAATTCCGTACTGCTAGGAGATCCTTTTGGGAGTTTACGTTGAGATAGTACTCCTCATATCTATCAATGTTGTGCATCACAAGTGCACAGCAGGCTTCTGGAAAAATGATGTAACCAATACAAGTATTAGGTTTTTCGTTTTCGTTGATTGACAAGTACGAGTTGAAAAGTTATTAGGAAAAAATCCCCTCAATCAGATCATAGTCGCTGTGAGTTAGGTATATAGCATCTTTGTGTCCGTAAGGATATGTCTTATAAGGAGTCATTAGGTCTGGTACTCTTTTCGTGTCATATTGAGTCAACGCTTTTTTTCTTTGACACACCTCCTTTACAACATGATTCTTAGATTGAATTCTCGATCCTTTTACGTACACGGCTTCTATTTCTCCACTCAACACGTTCTTGTATGTGTTATATGTTATGTCTCGAGCTAGAGCAGCTCTAAACACGCCTTTTGCCTTTTTTATGCACTCTTCTTCGCGTCCTCCTCCTCCTCCTCCTATTTTTACTGTATACATTTTAGGACCTAGTGCTATTATTGATTGCATAGGTTTCGAAGCCAACTCATCCTTTAATTTTCCTACCACGAGTTTATTCACGTCGCTATATTGCGGATGATTTTTAGGATAGTTTGAAAAATCCATCAAACCATCTATTGAGGCCAACTCTTTGTACACATTGGTATTCAAGTCTGGTATTTCTATCGAGTAAATCAATGAATCGGTATCCGTATAAATTAATTGTACCTGGTTAGGTCCAAAATGTTTGATAATTTTTTCATAATGAAGGTGGTACATTAAAGTTTTGCTAATATCGAGGACACAAAAACCTATGTATATCGGTTTATCGAATGAAGTTATTTCGGGAGAATATGTCACAATTGAAGAGTTTTCGTCTAAAATTAATCTATGTTTGAAAGTTGGTCTTTTAACTAATTTATCGAGTCTATATTCCGTGGATACCAACTCAGCTTTTACTAAACCCCGAACCGATTGGATGGATTTCCCAAATATTACGTTATTTGCCAATTTATATAAATCTTTTTCTAGCGCCGTTGTACTCATTTGACGCTTAGCCGTATTGTAATTAATGTAGTCTATCAACCACACTTTTTGTTTATACTGAAGAACTCTATGGATTTTAGTAACGATTAATCCGGCATGAATAGCTTGTTGGAGGTTTAAATAATGAATAACGTAATTTTTCTTATCGTGTAAAGTTAACAACAACTTTTTAAGTTTTTCCCCAGGGGGACATTCTTTTACTGGACAAAATGGCATGTCCCGATGTTTGTCATGAAGACTTTGAGGGTAGAACAAGTCGACTTCTAAAATCATGCCTGTGGGTGAATTTTCATCCATTCTCATAACTTCGTCTATTGTTACATTGAAGGTCCAATGGAAATCCTTATATGGTAGGGCGCGCATGAGTGAATATGAGTACAAATTGTTACAATCGAGGTAGATGAGGAAAGATCTAGGTTCATTTTCATTGTAGGTTTCTGGTATAAATTCGTTATTTGCTTCCGAATACTTTGTGATTGCATTTACTATCCCTCCACGTAACCCTGACTCTATAAATAAAACCTGATCTATGTCTTTTAAAAGCTCAAGTTCAATCCGAGTTGTTTTTAACATAGCTTGCCACCAAAATGATGGACCTGTGCATGCATGTGCAGGATCCAACTGATAGGCTGAAAAACATGAATCACGGAAAGATTCAAATATTGAGCAAAGCAATAAAATGTCGCTTCGAAGATATAATTTTGTATAATCGGCTAATGTTGTACACTTGAACGTGGTCCAAACACGATTTGCATGAGCTAAATCGTCATCTGTTATGTCACTTTGAGTCAACGAATTGAAAAAATCTTCTTTTCTGGGGAGGGATGTTTCATTAAATTTTTCCCAACTATCCATATAGTTGTAAGGATAAACGCCTTTTCTAGTTATGAGATTATACTCTTCATCTTGAGGATGGAATTTTCTAATTTCTAGATGTTCATTTAAAGAAGCTGCCAGTTTAGAGAGCGAGAATGGTAGAAAACGTAGAGAATCCAAAAACATTGCTTTCAATTTACACTTGGTGAAATGTTTTGTGAAACTAATAACTTTTTGAGTAGAGTCGGGTATAATTGTTACCCTGCCTGGTGTACAACCCATGTGTTTAAGGATTAGGTGGGAGTCGTAGCCAGAGAAATTATGCGTGAAAACACTAATTGAATTGGACCGCTGAAGTTTGCTATTGCATGTAGCACATAGAGTGTAGCGGTAAGATTTAGTGTAATGATTATGGTCGACAATTTTTTTGTTCGTGCTACTAAAAGGCGTTAAACAAATTTCACATACTTGCGCATTTTCATGTTTTTCCCTTTCCTCGGCTGTTAGGGGATTTTTTCCATAGTCAGTCATCAAAACGCTTTCCACTTGTACAGCTATATCTTCTAATGAGGTAATAAACTCTTTTACGCAGTTGGGGCCAAAGAAAACTTTATACTGATCGGATATTTGGGGGATTCGTGATTTTAAATATAATCCCACGCAGGATGGTATATGAGTGTTTTGTTCCTTCGTCCAACTGTCCTGGCTTACAGTCCTCTGCTCCCCCTCTACTTGTAAGGTTTCATTTTTAACCAATATGCTCTCAATATCACAATACACAACTACAGGCATGTGACATAACCATTTGTATTTTGAGAAACATTCTACCGATTTTGAGAAATCAAATTTTGCGGGGTCATATTCCTTGCATAGTTTGATATGACGTTCTAATTTCTCTTCTCCAGTAAGCCTTTCAACATTCGTTGCGCCCCCTGATGATGATGGATTTGAATAGTTATAACCAGCTCTATATGATTTAAAACAGCTTCTGCAAAACAACATTCTGTTTGTAACGTCATGGCTCTGTGAAGAGATTAGTCTTGACAAATCTTGTATGTAACACCAATGGTACTTGACATTGTTTGCTTCTTTCCCCTCTTCCCTTTCATCTAACATCCTCCCATTCTTCTCCTCCTCCTCCTCATTGAAAAGTAATAAATCAATGTGCTTACTTGCAACGTTACTTTTTGGGCTAATATAAACAGGATAAACTATACACTTTGGTCTTGTGAAAGAGTAGACATTTAGGGAAACAGAGGGATTGTGTTTTTCAAAGGTTTTGACTGCATCAAGATGAGCAGGGAACTTGATGTCCTTGAAGTTGAAGTCGTGGGATAGGTTTTTGTAAGTACTTGCTCTGTGAAGTGTTGTCAGTTTACGCTCTATTGCCACTGAGGTTAAAATTGCATAGCGAAAACACTCGTTATCCTTTTTATTTTGTACGTTGATACACGCACGTTTTTTCTTGATTAGAGGTGGCAAGTCTATGTAAGAAGATGCTTGCAAGGGTGTATATTTTGTAACACACACCAACAGCCCGTACGTAGAAACATAACTCCATCCCGAGCCTTTTGTGACAAATTCTTCCTGTTCACGTAATAACTTTTTGAAAGATTCTTCTACTAGTTCGTGAATAGATTCTTGCGTTAAAATTGGCACAGTCTTAGTTTTTAAATTTACATCCATGTATTGCGATTCAGTTTCTACATCTAGTTTTTCCCATTTAGATTCGAGACTAAGCGAAAACTTGACTCCCAGCCATTCGTGTACAGCTTTATTCAGCTCCCTCTCCAACAGAGGTTGTACTCTATCCAAGAAATCTTGAATACGTAACGAGTTGTGCATATCTTTGAAGAAAATGTCTCTCGCAGTTGTGTGAAATTTTGCTACAACCACTCCATCCTCTTGTGGAACGGCATAAAGCCTAAACTGTTTCAAACGGGTATCCATTTCAGTTTCATGCAACTCTATCAATCGACTGTTACTGTTACTTGTTACGCTAATTTTTATAAGATCGACATAAGCTTTGTTAGTTGAGAGTTGACTATTGGTGTGTGTTACAACACTTTTCCTACAGTTAACTAGATGAGATTGAAATGAGAGCGCAGACTCAAATGTAATGGAACAAACAAAACACGTATTTATAGGGAGAAGGGTGGTGGTGGGAAGGGGTGGTGAAGAGCTAGAAGCTGGTGAATTGCTTATTTTAGAGCAAAAGTAGGAATTATTGGAGTTGATGACTGACCTGATAGATGGTTGGGAAGGATTGTTAGTATGAGCAATAATACTAGGTCTACAGTTAGTGGCATGTAAATTAAATGTATCTAACGAACTAAATGACAGGGAACAAACAGAACACGTATTTATAGGTGAGGAAAAGTGCAGAAATACTTCTTTTTTTCCTCGCAGGTTCTTCTTGCAGTTTTTACATGTGTAAAGTTTTTCCTGTCACACACCTTCGAGAAGATGATTCAACCTTACCAGAATCCCAAACCATGTTTGTATTACGACCTGACCCAGATGAAGTTTGCCCCGAGCTCGTACTAGCACTCGCTTGATCAGCGTTGAGTACAGCTCCCTCCAAGTTGAAAAGGTTGTTGAATTCTTGGCTCATTCTAAAATATTAGGAAAGAACAGTGGTAATTAGGTAAATAGGTAATGCAAACATCCTACACGGGAAAATTAAAAAAAAGAAAAAAGTATATTTTACAGAATTTGTTTTTTTCTCTCCCACCACCACCACTTAACTCGTTTTACGATCTACGTATGTTTTTGCACATTTCCACTCAATGGATTGTAACTCATTAAACGATCGGAAATTATTAAAGCTATAAGAGATGTGTTGGGTCGAATTTTATTCTTAGTTTTAAATTCAATTTTAACGTCAACTTGTTGTGCAGAATGGAGATACTCTTTTTGATATGTAGCATCTAAAACAACGATAGGTCTTTCCTTGAAGGTCTTGTAGGATAGTGCTGGTGAACCAAAATGCTGTCCGTAGAATGACCGTTGAAAGTTGGTGTAATTTAAATAAAGTTCGGCCATTTTCCCCTCTGCAGAATCTAAATCAATGGGGGTGTTTGGGTATGGTGTTTCATTAAGGAAAAGTCTAACGTCCGTCAAATCTACTTTGCTGTTATAGGCCAAGCTTTTATCTAAAACATTGAAGATTCCCGTGTACCACGAAAGGACCACGATGCGTGGCCTTGCAAAAAATGATGTGCTTTGTATCGTCCATACGTGATGGGTAGTCTCGGGAACAAGAGGAAATTCTTGCAATGACCAACTTCTAAACGCAATGGGAAGACTTGGGTCTTTTGAAATTAAATCGTAGTATTTCCCTCGTTCCTTATCACTAAGCTTCAAACTGGGGACAACCCACGTGATTTTTTCAATTTCCACGCTGGACTGTTTTGCCTCATCTGACGCCCTAAAAATGTTTACATCGGATATGGATCTTTGTAGAACCAGCTCCATGGTTTGATTAACAAAGGGCGTGGTATGATCTTCAAATACTCCCATTATATATTTCAGCGGGATGACTACATTGAAGGAAATGGTCGCCTCTTGTTCTGCTGATCCAAAAGCCCTAGAAAAGGGTGAATCAGGCATTATATCAGAAGTGTTTGGATCTTGAAAGCCATAATGCTCGAGCTCCTCAAATTTCTGCTTAGGAAATGAAATTAAACTTTTCAACCAGGTTGTAAGATAAGGTAATCTCGCATTATCCACTTCATGTCCATTCAAATAGAAAACTATCGAATCAAATAGAGCGAGAAAACCTCCATTAACACGTCCCGTGCGGAAGACGCATACGTTGCGTCATGCGAGTCGGGGCCACCAGGCGGGAGACGCATACGTTGCGTCATGAGCCCCTTCGTTTTCAGAATGTTTTCTTAAAATCCGCCTGGCAGGAAAGTATTCCGAAGCTTGTTTACTTGCAAGAAATGGGTCCAGACTACCCACACAAAGCGTCGTTTGTGATAAGAACGAGGCTTTCACATTGTTTTATCATCTACAGTCACAGCAGGTTCGTTTGCAAGTGATCTTGGTTTTTCCTCAATTTATTACCTTATTTTGTGAGTTTTTCGTGGATTTTTGGCGTGGAAACGTGAAATAATAAAGGTAAGTTGTAATATATACTTCAAAAAGCATGATTCGATGTGTAGGAAGTTCATATTCCTCGATTTTTGTAGTCCGTCAGTGTGCACTCGGTAGGTGCCCAGCTTCCCGTTGTTATCTTATTTGATTTCTTGTTTCATTTCGACTATTTTCAACGAATAAACTAACTTTCATCGCGGTTTTGATCTGTTATTATAGTGAAGTGTTTTTACTGAATTTTTAGTAACGTTTGGTGCCTACCTAATTCATTTCTAGATGACTGATGGGCCATCATCCTCCAAAGTTCCAAGGTTAGTCAATTTTTTAGTCAATTTAGTTAGTTAATTTTTTTCACAGCTTTTATATTTTTCAGGTAGGTAGCAAATACCTATAAAATATTAGGCGAATTGATCTCATTATTATTTTGTTCGACTGTTCAAGTTTTTATTTTGTATGCAAATTTTGTTCAATTGTTCAATTTTTCATTCTTGTATGCAAATTTCTCTGTTTTCCCAGCTGTTCCATTTTTGACTGCTCTTTTTTGTGAATGTTTGGGTTGAAAATATAAAGTATAATTATATAATCTTCCGTGTTATATGATTGAGCTTTGTTCAGTCATTCATTGCAATAAGTGGCAATGAGTGACTAAACAGCTTGGAAACCCACTGATCACACCTGCCAGGCGGATGACGCATATGGTGCGTCATTAGCAAATTTCTAAAAAATCATAGCAATAACAACTTTTTAGTGCCATATCACATATATTTGAAGCATTCTGAGGCGATAGGCGAAAAAAAAAGTTTTCCGCTTGGTGGGTAGGTTTACAAAATCAGACCCGCAGTGAACGTGTTAATGAGGGGACATGTAGCTGAGGCAAGTGTAGCTTTTTTGTGAACTTTTCCCACTATGTTCAAGAAACTATCATGTACAGAATAAATCCCGTTGGTATCGTTGATGGATATTCTAATCTGGTCTGATTTATCCAAAGCGCTTGTGTTGAATGGATAAAAATAAACATTCTGCCGAGCTTCGACTTTATCTTGAAACTTGGGTTGTGAGGTAAATGCCAACTCGTTCATTATTTTGGAGCAGTTACAGTAAATCCGAGAGACTGTAAGAACTTTACGTTAGCCTTGCTCAACTTGTCTTTTCTACTAGTACCAATATTGTTGTAGGCGCAGTTTGTGGTGGTGGTGGTGGTTGTTGTGGGACTCGATGAAGTTAGGTGGTGGTGGTGTGGTCCAGTTGAGAGAAATAATAGACCCATCCGTCTTTTTTTTTTGCTTTTCCTTTTTCCTCCTCTCCCCCTTTCTATAATTCCGATAAATGAAGAGTAACAGTCAAAATCTCGCCCAAGAAGTCAATTAATTGATCTTGCTCGTTCACAACACTAATTTCAATACAACTGATGTAGTTGTCACGTATTTTTAAATATATAACAGGCGTTGGGGTACAGTCAATGCGAAACCCAAGAGGTGCATTAGGCGAAAATGTGTAGAGGACAGTAGAGGGATCTCCATTCAAGTAGCTATTTGCTATTAGTGGACATTTTACGCAGATTGCATTGTAGCCCATTATATTGACAGGTGAATCTGACGTATACCATTGATTGGGTTTTACCAAATCCATTTTTTCGCTGAATCCTATAACTTTACCTATAGAATTTGCCGTTGTAAAGTCGATATGAAAAGATGCTTTGATCTTAATTTTACCCAACTCAGGAATAATTTTGTACTCAAAGTCGAATGAACCGGTGGGATTTGTTTGCTTTAAGATTGGACAATTGAGACTCCAAGTTTTCAAACAAAGATTCAAGAGTATAGCAACCCTTTTCAAAAGTAAATATTGCACCAGTTTTAGTTGCTCCCGAGCCAAAAATAATTTGCAACGTGTTACATGTTTCGTTCAAATTTGCTACAGTATTAAAGCAAAAGAAATTTAACAATCCTATTCCATAAGTTTTGGATTCGTCTAATTGAATTGGAGGGAAAATATTCTTTCTCAGAGTACTCGATTTTCCTGAGAGAATAAATAATTGGGAAGCCATATGTTATCGATAATTAAAAATGAGAGACAGAGATGTCCACAATGAATACAGTTGAAAGACTGGAATATATCCCTGTTGAAGTATAAATTCAACGATTTTGCATACCGCCTAAATTCTAGCGGAGGGGGAAACCCATAGGGGTCCCAATAGTAAATAGTTCTTTTGAACTTTTTCCAAGCGCACCAATGTGTTCCTTCATCTCTATAAACGGATAAGTTTAAGATGCCACATTCGTTAATTTTTCTATGTTTAGGTAATTTATCTCTACTGAACACACCTCTAAAAACACCATTATTCCTTCCCACGTGATTTTTTCCCACCTGTTTTAAAATATCTTCCGATAAAGGTTCTTCAGGAAGAGACATTAACACATCTTTTTGGTGGGTAGGTAAATTCCTGAGCCGAGCCGGGCGGAAGTGGTCTTCCAATCCATGCCTGCATGTGATTTTTTTTTTGAATGTCTCGTCTTGCGTCTGTGCAAACCGCTACCAGTTTTTTCAGCTGCTCGATTAGCCAAGCGAATGTCGTTAATGTTTCTTGCCGCTTGAGTTGCGGCTACCGCTAGGGATGCAAGACCTGCCAGAAGGGGCAAGAATCCTCCACGTTTCGATCTTTTCTGTTTACGAAGTCTATAACGTTTATTCGTATTTCTAGACACTGGCTGAAAGGGTTCTATTGGTTTTAAAAACATGGGTAGTTTCGATTTTCGAAAAGCTCCTCCAGCTTTACTGACCCGTCTTCGGCGTGGTTTATACCCTGCCCCTAGTCGATGTTTGACAGCCATAGTACTCCCTACGCCCAATGCGAATAGTCGCTCCTTGAGCGGTGTTTTACTAGACTTTGCCAAACGAAATGCTTTGTCGCGTAAAACTTTGTCGGCTTCGTGCCTATCAGCAAAATTTGGACTGTTGTAACTAATATCGTGCTCTCTACAGGCCTCGTCCAATTGGTTAAAAGGTGTTTTTGTGAGGCTTTTTGTAAAAGGTCCGCAATAAACGTAACCCCCGGGCAAATGTAGTTCTGGTATACCCTTAAGATTAAGAAGTTTGTTCAACAACATACCATTGGAGACTGAGTTTAGTTATATATATATAAATTAGATATATACAGGCAGTGCAGTAGTTCTGAAAGACAAACCGAGATACGTGGAGGACGGGAGGGTCAGAGATGAGCGCTCAAGAAAAAGGGTTTAGTGTTAGTAATTATGACACCTTTGCAGAAGGAGAAATTCGGAAACTTAGACAGGGACCCAACTTGGCAAGAGAACTTCGTTGTATCATTGCTGGCAGGTCAAGTAGTGGTAAGTCGAATCTGGCCATGTCATTGTTACTCCATGAAAAAGGATTGCAATTTAAGAATCTTTATCTATTTTCTAAAACATTATCCCAACCCAAGTATGTGTTTCTAGAAACAATAATGAAAAAAGTTCCCGAGATGAAATTTTACGCCTTTTCAAATTTGAGTGAACTTGACAGAGATTTCCTTCCAAACAGCTTGGTATTATTTGATGATGTGGCAATGGACAAAATTTCGATCGAATTACCAAAATTCTATTCTCGAGAGGACGTCATTATTATATAAACATTATTTTATTGGTACAATCATACGCCTCGTTAGGAAAATGGTACATTCGAGAAAATTCCAATCTTTTAATTTTATTTCCTACGGACGAATTGAATTTGAAACTTGTTCACAGAGATTGTGCAAGTGACGTCTCCTACGACACATTCGTCAACATGGCAAAAAAGCTTGGGAAACTCCGTATTCCTTCTTTTGTATCGACCAAACTTTACCCAAAAATGAGGGTAAATATCGTATTCAATTCAACGAATACTTTAATAATGTTTAATAGATTTTCTGAATTTAGATTAGTCTTCAAATGGGTCCTTTACATCAAACAGCGCTTATTTTCAAAAAAGTTGAAGAAAGTAAAAAGTCCCTAAAGAAAAAATATGCAACTTTGCAACGAACGTTGAGGGATGAAAAGATGAGGTTGGATCGACAGTTAAGGAGCATTACCGACCCCCTTAATAAAATTGCTTCGGCAAAACTGGCTGAGGGTACACTGAGGAAGCCAGGTAAACAAGGTAAAATCTTGGTAGACAAAGGGGTAAATACGGATAAGGGGTTACAGCTAAGTTGGGGTCATTCCTCAGTGAACAGTGAAAGTGATGGTTCAATTAAACAAGAAGAAGAAGAAGAAGAAGAAGAATACGGAGGGGAAGAAGAGATTGGAAACAAATATATCGGTTCAACAGTTGAGAGTTTCAGTGGAGTTTCTACGCCTGTAGTTAGTCCATTAACGCATAAAGAAATTTTAACGAAGAGGCTTAGAGCTCGTGCTACATCATCGTCATCAGACCCTGGTCCAAGCGAAAACGTTGAATCCCTTTGGAAAGCAGCTAAGGAAGAAACTGAATATGTACAGAATAAATTATCGCAGTACCCATCTTACGCTCGTCCCTACATTAACTTTTTGATTACGAATGATCAAACACACCTGAACGGTGGTGAAGTGGATAAAGAATATGGACCTGTTATCACCGGAAGTGGGGGAATTACTTAGGGGCATTTCCTCTGCATTTCTCGGCTTTTAACGTAAGTCTAAGAAATCTAAAATATCCCATGACACCCGGCCTAATGTCTCTCTTGTTTTTGAAATCTCCTAATAATTTCACACAGGAAGATTTTTCAGTGTACTCGGATATTGTGAGGGCTAGTCGAGTGGCACATGCAGGGTTTTCTGCACACAGACCAATCCGGAGAACAGGAAGCCAAAAGTATAAAACCATTATTTCGAGAATCTACAAACCACAAGACAGGGCTCCATCCTCAGGAAGCACTCCTACTGGCCCAAGACTTACTCGGTCCCAAACGATAGAAGCAAGGAGAGAGAAACACCTAGGCCTTGGGTTACCACATTTTTCTCCTAGTGATTCAAAACTACCATCAAATGTCAACAAATTGGTAAATTTATTAAGGTTGTGCATTGCAAGCCGTTCTGCAGGAAACTTGATTGTCCAGGAAAAAATTCACCGAATTATAAACACATTAAAATTGAACGGATATATTTTCTAAAAGTAACTGCGCGCCGCCGCCGCCAGCCGCCGATAGACTGAGGTGGGTCTGTTGAAAATGAGGGAGGGAATCGGAGGAAAGACAAAACTTAACCGTTTAGGTCATCACGTTTTGCAACAAGGAACATATAAGCACGTGTTGTCAGAGTTGAAAAAAACCCACGTTCTGTTTCCAAAATCCAAAAAACAGACGTTTAATTTTTCTGGTGCTCAACTGAAGGGGGTAGGTTTGCCTACTGATCCTCAAGATGCGATAAGTAAGGATTTTTGTACAAGATACGTTACTACTCAATTAGTTGAGAAGAACCGGAAGCTACGAACGGAAATGGAGAGTTGGGTAAATAAAAGACTTCAAGAGGTAAAGGTAGGTATTCTCAAGGAGGTAGGTATAGAGAAGGAGACTCCAAAACCCCCTCCTAGCACAGGTGTAAGCAAGGATAAGAGTGGTAAACCGCCAGTGAATAAAAAACCAAGTGTGTGATGTTTTCTATTCAGTTTGTCGTATGGTTTGAACACATCGATACGACGAGATACATTGGGTATTGAAGATGACTATTCTCCTACCAAATGTTACAATCTGCGATATTACCTTATGTCAATTTGGTAAAAAAGCGTACATTAAGGAGATTTCCTTATGCAACCTGCTTCAACCATCTGTGATAAAACACTACGTTTTTAATTTGAGTGAAGAATCTGGAATTCAAGATTTTCCTACAACATCAACTTTTCACGGCTTGACGCTCGAGTCTGGAGGATATTTCTTGAATGAACTTCCCTACATCTTGAGTGAAAATGCCTCGGGTGTCATATTACTCAAAGGACATCAAAAGGTTAAGGTGCTGAGCCAGTACACGAGAAGAAATTTCATCTATGATCTTCATGAACTTGGTATACCAAATTTCAATGTGCTCCTGGAAATGTTGAAAAACCCACCTCTACCTTGTGTGCTGCACAAATGCAATAGTAGATTTTTCTGGCATACGTGTAGTTATGTCAAACTTCAGGCCTGTTTATATTTCATCCTACAGAACCGTGATATGGTGAATTTGAATTTGATGGAAACTCGATTGTCAACTTTTAAAACGGGGAAATTCCCATGTGA
Source organism: Apolygus lucorum (assembly GCA_009739505.2). Taxonomy (NCBI): domain Eukaryota; kingdom Metazoa; phylum Arthropoda; class Insecta; order Hemiptera; family Miridae; genus Apolygus; species Apolygus lucorum. Next base: position 11,797,187 of record CM019180.2, read on the forward strand.
ACTCGGTGTTTTGGCAAAAAATGGTTTTATAAGGGATATTTTTCAAAAATCAAATATTATCTGTGTCAAATGTAAATCTAGCTTACCAAGTCATGATTACAATGTACACGTTTGTTCCTTACAACTGTAAAATATATTGAATTTTTTTTCCCTCGACATTCTTCTGTTTTCTGACAACATTCCACTCCCTTCTACCTCCCTCACTCCCTCCCCCCTTACGATTGAAAATATGTGTGTGTGCAGCAACATAGTCGTCAATTTTGTTGTTGTGTAAGCCATTACCAACAAAACCTAATACTAAGTTCAATACTCACGTTATACGAGATTGAGATCCAAACGTTTCTTGCGTTGAGAAGTTTGAAGGTTGATTAAGTTGTTTCAGGAATTAACTCTACGAAATTCGTCAGAGAAAATTGATTGAAGTAGGAGGAGGAGGAGGACGAGTAGTTGGTAGAACGAAAGCTATAACAAACAAAAAACAGGGGGGAAAGTAACTCTACATTTACTACTTTACTGTACAAACATTCTAACCATATTTCTAACGTGTGATAAAGACCAAGTGGCCGCCATATCATTGTCGTCTACAGGAATGGATACTTGAAATACAGGTTTAACGCAATTGGAACAATAGAAAGGACCACAACGACTATATACGAGATAAGGCGAAATGTGTGAAAAATCGTGCACTAGACAAACTCTAGAAATTTTCTCAAAGGTAGTGGCGGGGGGTAAACGAAATAAAAATTTTCCGTATTTAATGTAACATGAGAAACAGATAGAATTTCTATATGAAAAGGTATCTTTATCAAATTGTACGTAAAAGGAAAATTTCACATCAAAAGGGGTTGGTGGTCCTGGAGGAGGCAAATTTGGCAAAACACTAAAATGAGAGTGGTGTACTCGTTGAAATTCACTTTCCAAATATCAGTGATCATTTTTGGTAACTTTAACATTTGAATTTCATGTTTAAGTGTAATATTTTGTTCAACGTAAATTTTAGCACAAAGTGATTTCAAAGTCGGAGGAGGAGGAGGAAACATTTGGAGCGGCAAAAAGAATTACTATGAATATAGTAAGAATAGTATAGTACTTACTTAGGTTGTAAACACCGCACGTTGTAACACCAGAACTGCATACAATGCAATGATCTTGCGAAATCACGCGGTGAGCTTATATACACAGATTTTTGCACCTGTCTTCAAATGCCGTTTGAGACAAAGTCGAGGTGCACCTGCGCGAGGAGACCGCCGCCGCGGTAATAAAAAATTGCTTGGAGGTGCACCTGCACTTCGTATATATCGTACGAGAGTACACGGTTCAACCGCAGTTATTCACAACACACACACTTTCCAAATGGAAGAACGCAAATTATTAATTAAAGAACTTTTGAGAGATAAACGCGTTAATTTTCGAAGACGACACTATGTCTTGAAATCTCCATGGGATACTTTCTCTATTGATTTAATTTCCCTACTTCAATTCAAGCGTTATAATAGGAATTATGGTTTTATTTTGTGTGCCATAGACAATTTTTCTAAATTTGGATTTGTTCGTCCAATCAAAACGAAAAAAGCGCAAGAGGTTACTAAAGCTATGGAATCAATTTTTAAATGGAGAGGACCACCGAGAAATTTGCTCGCAGACGATGGAAAAGAATTTAGGAATACAACTTTTGAAAAATGCATGACACATCATAAAGTAAATTTCTACAGAGTTTACAGTGGTTTCAAAGCCTCAATATGTGAAAGATGGATCAGAACGTTGAAAAACAGGATTTGGAAAAAATTTTACGAGACTGGCGCATATGACTGGTTATCACAAATCGACGAAATTTGCGATATTTACAATAACACGAAAAATTCACGTAGTGGATACACGCCAAATGAAATTTTGAAGTCTAAAATTATCCAGAAAAAATTGATGCAGTCTCTTTACAAACATACAATAAATGTGAATAAACCAAAATTTAAAATAAACGACTTGGTACGTGTGTCACTGGCTAGAAATATTTTTGCTAAAGGCTACGAACAAAATTTCAGCTTTGAAGTTTTCAAAATTAGTAAAATCAATTATAGTCAACCAATAACGTATTTGTTAACTGACCTAAATGGCGGCGAACACATAAAAGGGTCTTTTTACGAGGAGGAATTACTTAAAACCAAAGTACCTCATGTTTACTTGGTTGAAAAAATATTTAAAAAGACGCCCACACATCACTTTGTGAAATTTTTCGGGTTTTCTGATAAATACAAGATAAAAAACGAGGATATGATCTAATTATTTATTTATACGAAAGAAACATCTTGAGTATTGTTGTTTGACATTCCATTGTAAATAATATGTATATTTTTCTGTTTCATTTGATTAAATTGTAACACATCATCTTCATCTAATCGTCTACCTATTCTTTGAGGTAGAAATACCGAAATAATTTTCTCTTGAGAATCGTTGTCCCCCCCTTGAGTAGAACAGTTATCTCCAGAGGTCTCCTTTTTCAGGTCTGCAATCAATGACGGACCGAATCTGGTCTCTCTAAAGTGAAGTCTGCGAATCAAGTAGGGGGTTCCAATCTCTAAAGAGTCGATTTTCTGAATTTCGTTAATCGGTTTAGAGATTTGTTTAAGTTTCACAAGCAGTGAGTCACTCATTTTAGAAATGTTTCTCATCCTCAGTTTACGAGACATCTTATACGTATGAGACGGCTACCTAGCCACTGGCAGGTGCATGGCCACTGCAGCCAAGGTTATCTGGTGAGCTTGGGACGGTGGTACTAATTGGTATCTGAAGAAATTCTCGATATAAGGCGTGGTTTCTCAGTATTTTTACGGGTTCCATATTCCCGACGAGAGCAGCGCAAAATGTATACCTTGACTGCGAAATATAGAATAATTGAACCGATATTACATAATACTAGTAGCAGGGAGAGATGTTGCAACTGACAATTCTCACTACTTTCTGATGGCTTATCGGCGGCGTATATGACAGAGTGTATCTGTTGACAAAATGCTATAAGATCAACGGATGGGTCACAATTCTCATTCGTTTTATTATATAGCAAATTTGACAATATTGGGAGGCACAATACACTGAAGAGGGAAGATGGATCATTGACTGATTCACAATTACTACCAGTCATATTTACCGCGGTAGACTGGTTCTAGTCTTCTTTATATACATCTTCTTCTTCCTGCTGTTCTGGTGGCGGCTCAAGTTGATGCAAAATCCTTTCACATTCGAGAGACAAGAGATACATTTGAACACATTCGCAATTTTCTTTTTCCCTGGTGCACTTGTTGCCATGTTTCCCCTGAGGTGATGTAACCCAAGTGTAATTGCCTTGTCTGAAAGTTGACATCTCCAATTGATACAATTGTTCGATCAAAACTTCCAACCTAGATATCAAGGCAGGATTAGTGTTCCAATATCTCTTATAATAACAATAGGTAGGAATTTTCTGTAATCGAATCAAGCCAACACTCTCATGATTTGGAGGAAATTCGGTAGTTTTTTCGGTGGAGACCATAGTGGAGATGGTGCAGGTGAGAGTTATTAATTACTACTGAGCTATGGGTTGTGCGGGGAGGTTGAAGGGGGAGGGGGGCTTATCCCTCTCGTCCTCACACCTGCACCTTATAGGACAGATCTTTTCCACATCTAGTAGGAAGTACCACATAGCTCATTGGATGAGCACTCGACTTTGGTACAAAAATTCCAGGTTCGATTCCTGGGCTGAAGAGAAAATTTTTTCATTACGTCATCAATTTAGAGGTTCTGACGTCAGAGGTAATGACGTCAGAGGTTCTGACGTCAGAGATGATGACGTCAGAGCCTCAGAGCCCAAGGGGGTTTCGAGACAAGGAGAAGATGTCCCTGTGACGTCATTTCCTGTCCCGAAACCCCCTATTCTCCTTACTACTGAAATACATTCCTTTTCACCTTTATTGGTGAGTCGAGAGAAGTAAGAACTGAACTTCGTTTTAGAAGCGTGTTGATCCTTTCAGGTGGAGATACCGTTTTTCGACCCGCAACGCTCATCGGCGTTGATGGTGAGGTAGCTCCGAACGCCGCGCAGTGGAGCAAAAGGAGAGAAACAAGTCTGCCAACTGTCAGCTTCCTCGTATCCATAACACGCTTGTGTAGATGGTCTAATGCATCGTGGGTGATTTCATAACTTCATTATCCTTAAACCTTCCACTTACCACCACATTTGATGCTCACATGGCTTTAATGGACCATCCAAAGTTTCAATAACGAAATTCGAATGGAAACTGTGGAATTTATACTTATGAAGATCTCATTTTGGCAGATACGGAGTGCTTACCAAAGATCGTATCAAGATGAAATTTATAAGGGACCATCAAGTGATTCATTCAACACAATCCCAATGCTTGGAGAATTGGGAGTTATAAAAATCAACATTATAGAAAACCAAAATCGTCGATCGAGTTGAATTAAAATGAAGGAATAAAACGTATAAAGGATAAGATGAGACACATGCCCTAGGAAATAGAGCACTGGGATGCATAGAGGACGGATGTGGGGCAACGCAACATTAGAAAACCATGTAAAATGCAAAAAACGGACATTCGTCGAAATAAGTTATTTCGGTTTATTATTTACAATAATGAACCTTTGGAATCGACCAAGAAAAAAAAGGTTCACCCCCCTCAAAATTTGTTGGTTTACGTTTCAGGGTACGTAGAATCCAAAAATCGAATAAAAAAATTTCTGTCCGTCCGCCGTACGCGGCACTTTTCTTAGCAACCCTGGACCGATTTGGTTCAAATTTGGTATATGGGTTCCTTTTGGGGTCTAGTTGTGCCGCGAAGCTTTTGGTTGATGTCAGTCACTTCTAAGGGGTAAAAATTAAGGGTTGAAATTTTCAAGAGTGCCCTGGCTCGAAAACTCTCGGAATGAAGGTATCGTTTTTTCACCAATTTTAAATAGTATTGAATTTTTAAAGATTTGGAGACCACCCGGTGCTTTGCAGGACAAACCGTTTGCTCCCTACGAAAGTTTTCCTGCGATAAAACAGAATCACTAAAGGTCTCTCCGTTGAAATTTTAGCTATTCCAAGTGCGATCGCTGTTCATTTCTTCGAGTTGTTTTCAGTTACGCTTTCTTAGCAACCAGTAATCAAATTTCCATATGAAGCTCGATATTTCTTCGAATCGAGTGTGAAGCGTTCAGTTCTTTCTAATAAACTTGATTGTGAAGGTGTGAAGGCAGTATGGTGTGGTATCTCTGGTTGGTACATTAAGTTGTGATCTTTGCAGATGAGTGATCTATACAGGAAAATAATAAACCTTTGTGAAATAATTTGCAGTGTTTTTGAATTCACTGAGTTCGAAGGCTTGCTATAATATCATGATATTGTTTCAGACTTACGTTCTAAAGGTGTTTAATCGAAAATTTAAAGAAAAAACAACGAAAGAACACTAAATATTTCTATTTGTGGGGTTTGGAAAAAACTTATTATTGGCTTTTGGGGTACAGATTTTCTTTCGTAGGGGTACAAAATTCCCAAAAAAGGTAAATTTTGAAGAAATTTGATTTTTTAATTCCAACTTTTTACTCATTGGCTCCCATATGCCAATGCCAGAAGCTCCAACGAACTATCGAGCCACAAAAAGTATCATAAAAGCGTCTATCCAGGAAAAGGTCCTACAATCCCATCAGCACTCTGCGGAGTGAAAACAGTGGGCTTCACTGCCAGAGAGCCGGATCTCTCAAAATATACCTCGCCGTGAATCAGTTGCTGCGTTTGGAGCCATCATCGGACACGACTACTTGAATGCGCACCTGCTTAGAATAGGTTTGAGACAAACTTCTGATTGTTGTCTGTGCAGCTTATCCACCCCAATGACGAATAACCATCTAAACGACTGCCCTCAACTCGTGGACATGAGACTAATTCTACACCCTGACGAGACCACCTGGTCGAAAACCGCAAAACTATATTGGGCTGCTAGAGGTCAAATGGCACAACAATCTAGACCGTCGGCGTACGGTAAAAAAAAAGTTTTACTTGGAGTGAGCCAATAATATTGGTACATATTATGTACCTTCATTAAAGCGTAATTTGAACGTTTCAAAAATGTAAAGTGTGAAAGTACATTTTTCCGGGTACTGTGGTTCCAGGTTGATACGAGTAGTTGTTGGACAGCTGCTGATCATTCACAGGTGTAGGTGAATGACCCAACTTGGCTCGTTGGGTTCTGCGCAAGCACAGTGGAGAAATATCTTGAAACGAAATAAGACGCATGGAGGAGGGTGATGAATGTGACTAAAGACTAGAGAAGCTGACATAGTCAGTAGCTGACCTCAACTGAGTATTAGTGAGATAGGCTATGAAGGAAGTTCTGAAGTTACCGCATTCTGGAGGTATTGGGTGTGTTAGCGTAAGACATGTCACATGTAAAGGCATGTTAATGTAAGATCTTTTATGTCCATGTTATTCTGTGTTATGCAACTACACAGTCCACACAGTTTGGTAGATTTTCCTAGTCCCCCTCGTTTCTATTAGCCCGATCCTTCGTGGCCGAATCAATGTCATTGTTGTAGAAATTGACTTAGCTGTACGGTTTTGCTTTAATCAGGACTCTTTAATCCCAAATGTTGTACAAATACTGATACAAAATTCCTTGTCTCTCACTATTAGAAACGTTGTTGATTGGATGGACTAGAAATTACCATTTTTCGCGGAAAGAAACGAAATATCCGGAGCCCTCCGCTCCGAATGAAAACACATTGAAGGCAAATTAAATGCAAACAAGGGCTCCCTCTACCACAATAAGCCCTCGCAATACTTTCGCAGGCCGCGACTTTCACAATCTCGCGCTCACAATCCCTCCACTGCTTCTCTACTACCGCGGGAAGTCACGAAAATTCCCGCCGTTTGTCCCGTCTCGGTTTCCCGCAGCGTCACGTCGTGGGCTTCTGATAAGACAACCCAAACATGAGACTCATCCGCGGGAATTCCGGCTCGAAAGAGTTTTTTGCGTCTCTACTGCGAGGGACTTAGTAAGTTTCGAAGATCGTTGAGACAAAAGGGCAAGATAGTGGAATGGGAAGAAGTGGATAATATAGGTGGATATAATAGTGTTAGGTTAACAAATATTCCAGATATCGGTGAGGCGGCATGAAGTGCACACTTGGTACTTGCACCGTAGTCATCTGTTTAGAAATCCAAATAAATTCCAAATGAAATCCAAGTAAATAATATCCAAAATACGCTAAATTTTTAATAATTTTGGAAATTTTTTCATTTTTGACATTTTATGTCTTTGACACATAAACGAAAACGCTGCAAACGCTACAACGTTTTTTTCTATATTGATCACTCGTCCGCAAAGAACACGGCTTCGCCATTGTTACCAACCATAGTTACCATCTACCTACTTCACAATCAAGTTTATTTGGAAGAAGTAAACGCTTCACACTCAGTCCGAAGAAACTGGGATTATTAGGAATTATTATTGTGCCCTAATTATTGGGAAATTCAATTGCTAAGGACGCAGAACTGAGTACATTTCAAAGAGACGAATAACAATCGCATTTTGGTCGGCTAAAATTTCAACGGAGATTAGGCCTCTTTTGCGATTCAGGCTCGTGTTTCTGATTTATCATGAGTCCGACTCTTAAGTTCTCGTAGGGAGCGAACGGTTTGTTCTACAGAGCTCAACGTGGTCTCTAAAAACTTTATACTATCTTAAATTGATGGAAAAACAATATCTTTATTTCGAGAGTTTTTGAGACAGGGCACACTTGAAAATTTAAACCCTTAATTTTTACCCCTTAAAATAGACTGACATCAACCAAAAGCTTCGCGGCACAACTAGACCCCAAATGGAGCCCATATACCAAATTTCATCAAATCGGTTGATAGGAACTAAGGAAAGTCTCTACTTAATTTTTCTATTCACCAGGTACCTACTGCACAACGTGTGCAAACAGCAACTATGTTGATCCATCAACCACGATCGATCAACATCTGTTCATCTCCCAGACGCCACCTCGATGTGGAATTACTCTGCCAACTTACCCAATTAACCAGTGACGCGTCGCATCGGAGGCCAACTAATTATTGATGTACTCAGCCGAGACCTATCGAGGAACCACAAGAGACGACCACCTTTGACCGCGTTGGTCACCAGACGTTCTCTGACCACCGAGACCAAGATTTGCCTGCTAGCTTTTGAACTGACATTTCATGACTCCACTTGGCATACCACAAACTAGCCAAATCATCGATATTTCAAATTAAACCGACATGGGGAGCAAGTTTGATTAGATAGACAATTAGAAAAGACAATTATATAGAAAAATAGACCCTTAGAGCCAGTTGAACGGATTTTGGCAACCATTATCCAAAATGACACCTACCTCCGGAGGATGGACGCGAAGAAGGCGATCAGAACTTAACCGAAAAGAAGCCGATCAACTTACGAACTTAACCCTTTTTCTACACCCTTTAATTTTCGGAATAACTTACAGTTCTCCCTCCTCGGGATGGAGGGGTTCAGGGTATTCTCCTTCTACAATTACCTTTAAGCGGAAATCACGCCAAATATGTTTTTGCGGGCTTCATTAGTTATCAACCGTCAACTCGGGAGGTCCCCTCTTTGAGCACTCCGTACCGCCCGCGTCTAGAAACGTAGGTAAGTATTTTACTACTGTTCTAAGATTTGTTAAAACCGTCCATATCATGCGTTTTTTTTTTAATTGTTTCATTGTTGTGGTTTTTGCCAAAATATCAGGTCACAGTGATGTCAACCCCATGATTTTTTTGGGGTTCTTCAAGAATTTTCCGAAGCAAATTATTACTCATACAAACAACAGAACAATTCTGTAGTCAATATTTATGAAAACTCCAATTCCAACATTTTCTAGGAGAGATAAAAATGGTTTATTCCTTATTTCATTATAGTAATAATAGTGGTGGTTTGAGTGAATTTTGGATGAATAAGAATTTTATGTTGTTCGCTATGGTGTATAAGCGTATGGTGTATTAGTATGAATAAGGAGAATTTTTTGAAATCTAACTAAACATTATGAGGCTGATATTTTGTGATAGTGTTTCAGACTCCCATGGAACAAGTATCAGATACTTGTCGATGGGGGTTTTGGTGATACTTGTCCCATGGAACAAGTACCAGATTCTGGTCGATTTATAAATAATAAAATTCTCTTTCATGTGAATTTAAAAAAAAAAAAAATTGTTACAGTCACAGTGCACTCCTATTATTTGATCCTGCTGTCATATACTAAAATTTCTTTTTTTCTGTACCTACCTCGTATGCTTCAATTTAATGTCAATTAGTGATTTTTCTGTAGTCCTTCGGGATCTGAGAGCTTGTGATTTTTTCTGGGTTGCGCTAGAATTGCACTAGAGGCTTCTAGAATCACACTAAGGTTGAAAAAAACCATGACGGGACTGAGTCCCGCCCGCGTGTAGAATCGTCCAGCGGAGCCCCTGTGTAGTTAAGGTTTAATGAAAACTGACGCCATGAAGTGCGTTCGCACTTTCCAACCAATCATTGAGAAGTTTTAAATAAAAGCAAGAGTAGTTCGTGGTCATATTACGGGGTTTTGGTGATACCTCAGTAATGGATACACTTTTGATTGGAACCATTTTGCTTTGATTGAATACAGTTTTAATAATATAATATAATTTATATCATCTAAATAACATAATTATGATTTTTGTATCATAATATATATTTATGTATCAATTTACTTACTCAGAGGGAGCAATTTTGCAAAGATCCTACCCTACAACACGGGCCAAGCCTAACGTCGGCTAGGAAATCAGAGCAAATCGCATCCCTTTATGCATTTTTCTTCCTGTAAAAATTGTACAAAATGGAGCCAAAAACAAATATCTAACTATCTATCAAGCCAGAACTTTTTACAACACAACCTGACAAAAATAGTCCTTTTCTGTTCATTATTTATCAGCGGAGTTCGGTAGGGAGCCTCGCTTGGACCACTGAAAGTGTTAGGGGAAGTGAAATCAGATCCCTGAGGAGGTGTAATGTACTCCTTGCGGGTGGGCATCAGTCCTAACCATCAGTTTGACCAACCTTGGATCTCATCTTGATGGTATTGGTTGTATGGAAGCTGTTAAATAATGGTTCTGATGAGAGGTTCGCAGAAAAATATTGAGATTGTGGACCGGCATGAGAGTAATTGACTTCCAGCTAGACTTACTTATTTGTGCGGCGAGAAATAAACGGAAGTAATAGAATATAAAGTGTTAACATGGATAGAACTGGAATGTATTCTCAACTGAACTTCCGTACTGCTTCCCCTGAATTTTCTGATATTGATGGTCGCCAGTGAAGAAGCATATGGCTCACACAGAAGGGCAGGAGTCATTTATAGGGATACAGTAAGCAAAAGCATGGTATGTTTTCCTTCAGCCCACTTCTCCAGAATCATTGTGGTTATAGTTCAGATATTAGGAGTCAAGAAGAAGAACGCTTCGTATGTCATGTAAAATCTTTATCATGTAAAGGACAACGGTGTAGAGTGGTAAAGAGGCTCAAGGAGCCTTTAGTGTTGTTATGGAGTTGCGGGACCCAGACGGTTCTGGAACCATTTTCAAAAACAGCAAAAAGCAATTAGTTACGTGGTAAAGTGAAATGAGCTGGAAAGTTTCCACCACAGGACTTGGTTTTCCCATTCCCTGCGGTATTGACGTCTACTAGAACTACGCTCACCAAGAAGGGCAGGAATCATTCGCCTTTGCTCTTCACACGATGGTCAGCTTAACCTCGTGCTTCCCAGCCTGCTTCTGTATGATAATGGCCAAGAGCAAGAATGCATCATGAGGCTACATCACCGATACAACTTTACGTTGGTCAGAATAAAAACCTTGAGTTTTGTGATGGAGTACCTGGACCCCGTGATTAGTTCTGGGAAGCTCAGCAAGTCATTTATATTCAATTCAATAATATTAAATAGTATTGAAATCCTTCATATTATAAAGAAGGATAATGGGTCATTTTTATATATTTTGAGCTAGTGATTGTGATTCACGTTGGTCTTCATGCGCATGAATACCACCTCCTCAATCACCTTTCTGGGAGTGCCTGCTGTGAGATATCCCATGCGAACTAGTAATTTATTTACCTTTCATTCTTCAAAAAACTCTCGGGTATGTGTCCCAAGACTAAGTATTTTGTTCAATTTAAGATTCTAATTTTATATCAAATGAGCTTTCAAGTGGGTGACTTCCTCTGAACCACTTTTGGATAAAGTATTATTAAAAACAAAAAAAACTATAGACTTGATTGTTCCATTATTCTCAATTTCCCCTAGGTACTCAGTCCTAATATAATGTACTATTGCCTACTCTTTCTGGTTTAAACCTGACTGCTTTACCTTAAATTTATCAACCGTATGAACTTGTTGAATTACTGGACATAAACATAAATTTCAGGGCTAGTTGATGAAGTTCTTCTCTCAAGGAGTGGTTGTTTGAGCGGGTTAAGAGGGAATTAATATTCCTTCAGCGTTGTTTTCGCTTCCAGCCACCTACGAGGGCGATAAAGAAGAGCAACGGGTGTGGCGGGTCGGACTTTGTGCATCGGAAAGCGGACGGCGCCCTTCAAAGGGACCCGGTTAACTAACCCCGCTCTTTAATTCACTTCAGACCCTTTCTCTCTTGCTCTATCTCTCTCTCTCGCTTCATGCTCCTAGATGCACCATTTTGATACATAATTGAAACGGCAGGGTTTGGCGGGCCTGGAGCCAAGAGCCCGGTGGACTCCAACTCATTTCACCTACTCTCAAAACTCTCACTAAGCCAGAGTGCAAACCGTTGGATTTTATGAATAATTTCAACCCACGCCTGGACCTTATCCGATATCGATTTCGGCGATTTTAGCGCTCCAGATTCTGCCTTCCATTCAGGGGGAACATATTTCGGATTGAAGAGAGTCCTGCAGGGTGGATGTAAAAATGTATAAAATTAGTTTTATCACAAAAGAAGCTGATTCTAAGCATCTCACATCGGTCAGATATGCTGGAGGCCTTGAACAATACTTTCGGGGTCCCATATTATCTACTAGCAGTAATGGACAGCCACCTTAAGAACAGAACACTGACGTATGGTACTGCCCAAGGACTACGAAGGAAACAGATCTTATCAGGAGCTGCTCTGGGATCAGTTCTGGGGTCTCAATTGTGGAACGCATCCTAAAAGGTATTCTTCGTTTGGAAATGCCTAGAGACTGTTTCCTTGTAGGAAATTCTGATGACATAGCAGCTGCAGTGCTGGCAAGAACAATGGATTCAGCCCAAGTCAAGCTGGAGCAGATCATGTCACGAGTAATGGAGTAAATGAAGAATCATAGCCTGGCACTAGCTAGGCACTACAAAGACAGAGGTGGTCATCTTCACGCGCGAGCGTTTACCTACGGTTATCCCAGTAAAGAGTGCAAATACCGAAATAATGACCAAACCGGCAGCCAGATACTTAGGAGTCATGTTGGATACCAAAATCACATTTGGAGAACGCGTAAAAGAACTGAAGGTAGTTCAGCACAAAAAACAGCTGCTCTATGTCACCTTAAGAGAAACATGAACGGTTCCTAACCATGCAAGAGACGAATGGTGGGCGGACGCCATGGAGGTAGGATATTTCCGACAGCGAATGGTCGCAGTTCAACGTCGCGGAGTACTTCACATCGCTTGTGCCTAGAGAACAGTCTCAGAACCAGCCATACTAGGCCTTGCAGGAGTGATCACCATTCATCTCATGGCCACAGAAAGAAAGAGAATGATTAGCAGGAGAGATCAAGGAGAGCGACCCCACTGCGACGGATTGTATCCATCAGTATAAGCTATGACAAAGTTAGGATAATTGAGTAGAAAATGAAGCATGCGGCAAAGCTTTAAGTTCTATGATTGAGTGAAACAACTACAATATTTGTGATTAATACTGATTTTCAAAAGGTCTATAATATTAACTCTGTATTTTATAATAATGGAAAATTACATGCAACATGAAATGGTCCACAATGGCAAAAACTTTAATTAATTAAATCCTTGTAATGTTTGTTTTTAATAAATAAATGCTTTAACTCTCTCTCACCCTCTCTCAAGGAGAGCGATCCCATATTGCCAAAGAGGAGAGAGAGCTCACCATGGAAAGATGGCAGGATATATGGACAGGAGAAACCAGAGGGAGATGGACTACGAGGGTGATCCCTCTAATGAAGACATGGCTAAAGAGGAAGCATGGAGAGGTGAATTACTTCCTAACCCAGTTCCTTTCAGGGCACGCCTATATATACGCCTATCTACATAAGATGGCGAAGGTTAGTCCCCCCAATTAGTCCCAACTGCCAGGAGAACAAGGATGATGACGCATTCCATACATTCTTTGAATACATGCGATAGACAGGGGAGAAGAACTGCCTAAGGGAGGTGTTGCATCTCGCAGCACAGGACACAACCCCAGAGGCGGTCATAGGAAAGATGCTGGAAGGCGAAAAAACTTGACCACTGTGGCAGATTATGTGGAAAAAATAATGAACAAAAAAATCCTACAAGAACGGGAGAGGCAGCGAGGGAGAACTATGGACCAGCCCCTAGCAGAGAACTTAGAGACTCCCAGGACTCAGCCTGAAGTAATGTGTTGAACAATTCCAGGCTGAGATCCAACGTGGGATAAGAAGGTGAAGTTTTAGTGGGTTTGAATCCCACATAACTCGTGCGAGCGGTTCCCTCGGGTATCTTACGAGATCCAATTTCCACCTCTGGATCTTAAAGATTTCCTCACTCACTATAGAAAAAAGCATCTCTCATCAGCTCATGATAGGGATTCACGGTGGAGAAGGTAGGCTTGAAATGAGCATTAGGTGATCAAACGTAGACGCGGTGAAAATCTTTTACAGCGTCAATCGGATCGTATGGTATCAACACATTTGCCATCATGACAGACACCAACCGATACGCAATCTCTTGTAATCGGAATGGGTCCACAGGATCAGCTATAATTGACAGAAGCATTCATTACTAAAAAAATATAGAGATTGTGGCACAATCATCATAATGCATTCAATATGAATGCATGAATTATTCCATAAATAATGAACAGGGGAAAGTACCTGATTTCGATCAAATATCCTTTGTAATGAGCTACTATGAATTGATGGACAAAATTTGGTATCTTTTTATTGAACTGTTCGACCACTCAAGGCCACTCAAGGGCCAATTGACCCTTTGAACATGATCAGGGGTGATGATTTTATTGCCTTAGTGAATATATTTGTGAATGAATGAATGGAAAAATAGTGAATAGTGAGAGGCGTACGAATCTAATCCTTCGTCTTTATCTGTGGCAGTGTGTAAGTGTACCCAAGACCAACGCACTAAGAAGCTGTCGTGATGTAGAAAACCCCATTGAGTAAATATTTGCGGAGTTTTTCGGGCCATCAAGCTCAATCCGACGGGGCACCTCGCAAATTGCGATCAAACAAGATTAAACCGGTCGATTAATTGAGAACGACTGGTCGGGTACGATGGGATGACTGGGTGCGGGTCGACGGTTTCCGTATAGCGAGAAACACGGGCGTGTTTGCGCCTCTAATTAGTTGATTGTTTTTGCTGTTCCTATAGTGTCGTGTGGCAGAGCAACGTTTTATCACTTGGATTAGAGTTTTCGGGGTTCTACAGAATTGTGGATTCTGTAGCTCGAAATACGTGCATGCATTCTCAGAACTCAGATGTTTTGAGTCCAAGATTCCAAAGAACGCGAACAGGTATTTTGCTCCCGGCTGCAGTACAATTGTCAATGAAGTTCATCGCATTGATATCACTGTAAAAAAAAAAAGACCAATGTAAATGAGGTATTACACGACATTTTGTTATGTTCTGAGTGGTCTCTTCAGGTTTGAACATAGATATCGAGAAATCAGGGTGCCTTCATATCAAAATTCCGTTATTCATTGCTCCGGAATTTACGGAACTAGAAATCTCAATTCGAAAAATTGAAAGAGAAAGTCTGTCAACTGGATGTAATACGTAGCTTTTTCATATCCATTACATTGAATAGATGAGCTGATGCGTAGTAGATAGTGTCAAAACACTAAACCCCCGGAAATCCCGTCGTAGTCGAATGGAAACTGTAGATAGTAAGGTGATAAAGAATTTCAAGATGGCGCATCCTGATGGTCCCCCCATGTTATATTGGCCATGTTCATTCTTCCTTGCTAGATTGATGCCATTGTTGAAAAAATCGACTTTGGTGCGTGGTTTGATCTTTTGATCCAAATGTTGAACGAATACGTTTCATTTAATATGAAACACACTTTTACAGAATTTTCAAGGAAAATTAAACTATTGCAGTAGACTCATCATTTTTAGCATCGACTTGATTCTCACTGAAATACCTAGTAGGTAGGTAGGTAGTAGGTAGTAGGTAGGTATGTACATTTACATCTATCTTTAACTATACATAAATGATTTTTAGAAACACTTCTGGAATCGTATTGGGGTGTTCCAAATCGGATTTCGATGAAAAAATTTTCGGAAAAAGTTCACTGAACTTATGTTATAGGTACCTACTTACTAACAATTTTGAGTCCATTACAATAGCTTCGCTTTTTTGCTTCCGAGTCTACCAAGGTAGCGGAAGCTTTGTTTTCACTTTTCAAGGATGAAAAATAAAAGTTCTCCAAAATCAAAATTTTCACTCGCGTTTTGCGTTTTAGACCTTTCTGAACAATTTTGGTTCCGTGTCTGTGTGTCCGTGTGTCTGAGTGTCTGTCATGAATTCCTTGTAACGCGCATAACTATACGAAGTTATCGTCCGATTTCGATTAAATTTTCAGGGATTGTGCGGGTTGGTGTGTAGACGGTCCCCTATAAAAATCATCATCCCCGGACTGATAGAAGCGACTGCGCATGCGCAAACGTGAATTCCTTGTAACGGCCATTACTTCTGATTTCAATGACATTTTCAGGGATGTTACAGATTAGTATTTAGATGGTCCCCAATGAAAATCATCACCTTCGGACTGATAGTAGCCACTGCGCATGCGCAAACGTGAATTTCCTTGTAACGGCCATAACCTACATTTTCCATCCGATTCCAATGAAATTTTCAGGGATTATGCGGATTAGATTGTAAATGATCCCCTATGATAATCATCACCGCCGGACTGATAGTAGCCGATGCACATGCGCGAACGTAAAATCCTTGTAACAGCCGTGCGTACGTCAGAATCTCAAATCCTACAATTCCTACTGTCAGGCCCCCGTAGCACATTCGCAGTGAGTCAAACTACGAATCAAAAGGTATCGAGAAATTTTTTGATTCCAATCACTACCGCACTTACATTTTTCATCCGAATTTGATGAAATTTTCTAGGATTATCCAGATTAGCGTGTAGATGGTCCCCTGAAGAAAGGTACTTAGAGATTGGAGTTTTGAGATTAACTACTATGCATCGGATCATCTACATAATCAAGTTATGGATACGAGGAAGCTATGTGCCACACCCACTTGGCAGACTTTTTTTTTTTTGCTTCCAAGTCTACCTAGGTAGCGGAAGCTTTGTTTTCACTTTCCAAGGATGAAAAAAAAAGTTCTCCAAATTCAAAATTTCCACCCGCGTTTTACGTTTCAGACCTTCCTGTACAATTTTGGTTCCGTGTCTGTCTGTCTGTCATGAAATCCTTGTAACGGGCATAACTATACGAAGTTATTGCCCGATTTCTATGAAATTTTCAGGGATTGTGCAGGTTGATGTGTAGACGGTCCGCTATAAAAATCATCATCCCCGGACTGATAGAAGCGACTGCGCTTGCGCAAACGTGAATTCCTTGTAACGGCCATAACTTCTACATTTTCAATGAAATTTTCAGGGATGTTACTGATTAGTATTTAAATGGTCCCTCATCAAAATCACCGCCTCCGGACTGATAGTAGCCACTGCGCATGCGCAAACGCGTTTTTTTAATTCGCTAATTAATTAGGTATTTACTATTAATATTTCTAATCTTCCTGTTTTTCTGCTATTGTATTTTAGTAGATATGGAGGTTCATAATCTAGGAGCACGTTATTTTTCTACCCTACCCAAACCATGCAGTTCGTTAGGTATGCTTAAAATAAAATCCCAACCTACATGCCCTGTGCATACAGTATGTTGGTATGGTACACTCAAAATTGAAGAAAAATACAACAATTAGTTCATGGAAACGAGTGGAACATAAATACGGACTCTCAACATCTTCAAATCATACTAAAACACGATATGGTACGAAGAAAGTATTTTTTGAGGTTATTTTTAATTACGTCGTGGGATCTTGAGGTTCAGTCAACAATTGACTGAACCTCAAGATCCCACGACGTAGTTTTGAGCCTAGCAGTCGAGAAAAACCAGCGTTATTTTTAATTTTTAACCAAAACGCTTATTGTATTGAATTTTGTTTACCCACAAGGCTGACTACATTCTCATCTAGCTGATATTTCGATTTTTCTCCCATTTTCTATGATACTTGATTATTTCACGACCTCCATTCAGGACATTCACTCTTATGAACATTACTTCCTTACCCTGCTAGGTTGCAGTCGAGGAAAGATTTGCATTCCGTGTGATACTATGCTTGCTGCGCGTGGAAAAGGTGGAAAAGTGGATGGTCATTGGCCATTCACTAGAAAACCTAGCTTTTGATTCAATCTTCTTCCTGCGAATGAAATTGTTCGTTCGACGTCCACTCGAACAGAGAAAGAAGAAATCTCCGCTCCGCTCCCCTCATCTCATCCTAAAAAAACACAGTTGAAATGCTGGAATGAATGTAACACGTCAAAATGGATGTGGCGAAGGGGTCTGCTCGGGTAAACGTACAAAATAAAGACTACCTAGACAGATGGTCGTCGTACATTTCACAGACCCCCCTCTTCGCTATACATTTCTCCATGCCCTCCCCATTTACCCAACCGTGGCTTTTCGCTCGGTTTTCGCGCGAAAAGAGGCTTCCCTGGAAATCGCTCTCTGTTCCTGAAAACTCTTTTTGCTCTGCCTCTTTTTTTGCTCATCTCAGTGGCTTGTAGGGGTGGTTTTGTGAGGACTTAGTAACTGACAGGCGGACATACCAATTAGCTTCCGCTGGACGGAATACCTTTTTTCAGGGGGGGCTTCTCTGATTCGACTCTTTTTTTCAGGTCAAATCTCCTAATCCAGTAGGTTCTCTTATTAGTTTATCCCGCTATGAAGTTCACGTTCGATCGCAGTTTTAAAAGATCTCTCGTTTTCTCTTTCAATAAATAGAAGGATCAGAAACTATAATATTTACGTACATTACCATTAAATTCATAATTTATTTGCAAAGAGGTTTCAGATTATTTCCAAAAGATGCCACCAAGAGCTTCAAAAAGGACAAAATTGTGTAAAATACGACACTACTACCCGATCAATACTAAAACATTGATAGACACCGAAGCATTAATTTTAGACTTCAACTTCAGAGAAGTAAAAATTGACTAGTTTGATAACACTTGCCCCTGTTCTTAACTACCTACGTATTTTGAATTAGCATTGCTCTGGCAGCTGGCATTAGGTCGACTGAAATGACGATTCAAACTGTGTTGGTACGTGGTAGAACAAAGGAAGAACAGAGCTCCAATATGATATTCCTATACCCTTCCTTGTTCCAATTATACTGCCGTCCAAAGGAAGAACGTCCTAAGTCCATTTTTTGCATTTCGAGAAAAACGAGGTTTTGTGAAGTTGCCTGCGCCATTCGTCTCGTTGCAGATAAAAAATTTTTTTTTTCACGAAGCACTCACAAATTCGTTCCTTTATTTTGTACTCCATTGACAAGCACAGAAATAATATGATTAGGGTAATTATTGGGTCATTTATGCCCAATGGAAGGACATAGGACTCTTTAGCCTAGCAACCTAGGACTTAGGACAGCTTGACTCTGCTTGATGCAAGGCTAAAATGTCCTAAGTCCGTGGTATTTTGAGTGATAATTTTTTTATAATGATAATGGGTTTCTGAAATAAACATTTTTGAGTTTTGGGTTTCTGAGATAAACATTTTGAGTGATAATTTTTAATATAATGATAATGGGTTATTGAAATAAACATAAAACAAGTGGGTGTGGCACATAGCTTCCTCGTATCCATAACCCGATTGTATAGATGATCCGATGCAAAGGTAGTAGTTAATCTCAAAACACCAATCTCTAAGTACCTTCCACTACCCTCATAGGGGACCATCTACACGCTAATCTGGACAATCCTAGAGAATTTCATCAACTTCGGATGAAAAATTAAGTGAGTAGGTGTATGTGATTAGATTAAAAAAATGCGCAATCGCTTTTATCAGTCCGGGGATGATGATTTTCATAGGGGACCATCTAAATACTAATCTGTAACATCAGTGAAAATTTCATTGAAATCGGATGGAAAATGTAGAAGTTATGGCCGCTACAAGGAATTCACGTTTGCGCATGCGCAATGGCTACTATCCATCCGGAGGTAGTGATTTTCATAGGGGACCATCTAAATACTAATCTGTAACATCCCTGAAAATTTCATTGAAATCGGGTTGAAAATGTGGACGTTATGGCCGCTACAAGGAATTCACGTTTGCGCATGCGCAATGGCTACTATCAGTCCGGAGGTGGTGATTTT
Organism: Apolygus lucorum; assembly: GCA_009739505.2. Taxonomy (NCBI): domain Eukaryota; kingdom Metazoa; phylum Arthropoda; class Insecta; order Hemiptera; family Miridae; genus Apolygus; species Apolygus lucorum. The sequence continues at coordinate 11,816,848 of CM019180.2, forward strand.
CATAGGGGACCATCTAAATACTAATCTGTAACATCCCTGAAAATTTCATTGAAATCGGATGAAAAATGTAGAAGTTGTGGCCGCTACAAGGAATTCACGTTTGCGCATGCGCAATGGCTACTATCCGTCCGGAGGTAGTGATTTTCATAGGGGACCATTTAAATACTAATCTGTAACATCCCTGAAAATTTCATTGAAATCGGGTTGAAAATGTGGACGTTATGGCCGCTACAAGGAATTCACGTTTGCGCATGCGCAATGGCTACTATCAGTCCGGAGGTGGTGATTTTCATAGGGGACCATCTAAATACTAATCTGTAACATCCCTGAAAATTTCATTGAAATCGGATGAAAAATGTAGAAGTTGTGGCCGCTACAAGGAATTCACGTTTGCGCATGCGCAGTCGCTTCTATCAGTCCGGGGATGATGATTTTCATAGGGGACCGTCTACACACCAACCCGCACAATCCCTGAAAATTTCATCGAAATCGGACAATAACTTCGTATAGTTATGCGCGTTACAAGGAATTCATGACAGACAGACACACAGACACGGAACCAAAATTGTTCAGAAAGTTCTAAAACGCAAAACGCGAGTGAAAATTTTGATTTTGGAGAACTTTTTTTTTTTTCATCCTTGAAAAGTGAAAACAAAGCTTCCGCTACCTTGGTAGACTCGGAAGCAAAATCAGTAGGTATTAGCTCCGAAACCAAATTTTTATTTTCAAAAAGTTTCATTAATTACACAATTGAAATGCAGTATAATATATTCATTGGATATTAGGAAT
>CM019180.2:11817736-11836162 GCA_009739505.2 Apolygus lucorum
GCGTACGGCGTACGGCGGACGGACGGTCCAAATTTTTATTTGATTTTTGGATTCTTACGTACCTTGAAACGTAAACCATTAAATTTTGAGGGGTGTTGGGGTGTTGAAAATTTTTTTCTTGGTCGATTCCAAAGGTTCATTATTGAAAATAATAAACCAAAAGTAAGTGTTAAGTTGGCTAGTTACAGAAGGGGCTTTAGATGCGAAAGGCTATTTAACAGCATCTATGTATAGGAGACTATTAAAGTTTGGAGATTAATTAAGTTGATGAATATTAAAGTAAGTTTAGTATATGTTTGAAGCGGCGGGTTTGAGTGGACTGTATTTAGTTATTAATTGAAATCTATAGGGCTGATATGGTCGTAAGAAAAAAGGTTTGTTTCAAATTAAACAGTGAAGGTGTGGGAAAAAGGAAATAGAATGGTAATCACTCGTACTTTGGGCAGCGCGCTGCATACCTCGGGGCCCCTGGGCGTAGAGTCTGGTAGTACAGCTTCCTGGACGATGAAGATAGTGAATTTGATGAAGGAAAAGGTATTCGAAATGGAGGAGAAAAGCGAGGGAAATGAAAGAAATCGCGATATTTTATGATTTAAACTAAGCTGATGAGAGGAAAAGATGAAATACTCAATTTTAAAGAGATTTAGTAAATTAAGATGAAATTTGCGGGTTTTGATTGAAAGTTTAAGAGAGAGATGCGGTTGTAGAAGCGGAGGTAGAAGAGAGAGAGAGACAGGGGGAGCGCACAGGTGTTCTCCCCTCAGACAGAGGTGATTGGGGAAGGGGTACGTACCACCACTCCTACAGAATAAGTTTTCACTGAATGGGCGCTAATAATGTTAGAGTTCATAAAAATGCGTTCTTTTTTCTGACCAATCTTGTATTGTTTAGTAATTTACTTATTACTGTAGTGTATATTAGATATCAATTTATTTACCGATATGGAGCGATTTTTCAAAGATCCCACCCTACAACACGGGCCAAGCCTAACGTCGGGCAGGAAATCTGAGCCAATCGCACCCGTTCATGCAATTATATTATTGTAAAAGTGTACAAAATGGCGAAAATAAACATATGTCTATCTATATGTATGAGGACTAGAATTGAAGGAGAGAGACCAGAAGTAGGAGCAGCCTTTTGGCACAAAAAAGGGCTCACCCTGAAGTAATAATGTACAAGTGGTTCCGGGGTGAGTCTAAGTAGAGGAGTGGGGTTTTAGTTGGTAGGCCCAATGCATGGGGAGTCCGATACTGTTGGGGTGAACTTCCCTTCGCTCTTAAAGTTTCCCCACTCCCGTAACTAAAAATAAAAATAAATAAATAAAAAATAAGCATAATGCCGAATGCCCTTGGAATGTGTGTTTATCCCCCGATCAAATGGTTTTGGACTTGAACATAACTTGAGCTGCAATTTGTAGAATTAATTATGTACTAGATCGCTCAACAAGAGCTAGAAGCCTGCTTAGCGATTAAAGACACAGGCAGAAGGAAACTGCAGATAACAACCCACCGTAGTAGGTTGGGACGTCACCAGGTATTGAGGATGATCCTCCCTCCAAGAGAGATTGATTGATTGATTAAGCTTTTTATCTACATAACCAGGGATGGATAGGGCCAAGTCGCCCTCTCTTACTGGTTAAAAAGTATTGGGTATTAATTAGTATTACCTAACAATTCCTCGCTACCAAATCACAATTACATTGTTTTATTTTTTAAATTAAAGGTATTGTATTCTCATTAAATAATAATTACATCTATTTTAAATAATGTCTTCAGTTTCAAACGAACATTTAATTTATCTATATGAATTTGTTATGTTCTGAAACTCATAGTATCGTTTCAAAAATAAATTTATTGTTCCTTAGTCAAAAGTTAATAGTCTGAGAGGTACTTACTGGAGAATTATATGGATGTCTTGAGGACCAGCAGGGACTTTAGAGATGGAGTGGCAGCAGCAGCCAGAAAAAATAGAATCGCATCGTAGGTGTGAAGTTGTATGATTCTACCTGAAATGGGTGGATTATAATATTATTTATCTCATAAAATTATCTTCATTGACTGGACCTTCGAGACAAGATCAGCTTTTTGATAAGACGAACCCGCATTCTCCAGCTAAAAGGCTCACCTGGAATTACATTTTCATTGCCCTTACGTAGGTGGTCTTGTCAACCAGGACTGAAAATTGCTTTGGGTGTTACGTCCCCGCCCATCAATTCCTTGAGAAGCCGACCTAGCATCTTCTCATTAACTGTGGGCTTCGACTAAATGAACTTCGCAGCTTTCAACTGATTCGTGCTCAACGTTCTCAGAACACGATTGTTCTTTCTCTCAACTTTTTCTGTTGCACAGTAGACGGTCAAACAAAAGAAATTAGAATTGAATTGAAATAATGATGTCCCCTTTAGCACTCAATCAACTCTGTATAGTGAATCATTTCTCAGGAAAATTTAGCAGAAGAGAAGCAGCAGCTAGATACGACTTTGGCGCTATTACTGAACAAGCGATCGCTTAAAAAATCCTTTTTTTCAAACAAGTTTTTATTTTTTGTTAATAATCAGCTCTATATCATAATAATATTGCATTGTCATCCAATTTATACATGCATGCAATATTTCAGCTCAATCGGAAACCTGGAAGTGGGTCAAATTTAACTTGCAAGATTTGATTACAGAACGACAGACATGGGGACTAGTGAAACTAAATAAAAGCTTGTAAAAATGGATCCCATTGGTAATAAGGAATATGCCATCATCTCAGGAACGATAATAATTAGACTTAATTGTGCATCTCCAGTCTGCCTTTTCTATCCTTGCTGAAAACTGGTTGCCTCGTTGGGGAGGGGTAATATGCTGCTAAGTATAGGTATATGAGGAACGTACGTTTTACGACTAATGGGCAGTCATTTATTTGCTGGTAGGCTACCTGCTTAAGAGACAAGACTTTTAAATAAATGTTGAGACACGAATACTATCTTTTATCTTTTGTTTTTTTTTTTCAAATGACTTTATACTCACACAGTACTACGTGTTGTTGCTAATTTAAAAAAATTAGTTATCAGGATTTCGTTATTGATCAATCGGAGGCTGTGTAAAATCGACGCGTTCATTTTCAAGATCTTGTTTCCAGCGTATTCATGTTATCACTTGTGTGTCAATACTATTATGAATTTATTTAGAGAGCATTGATCATGTTGAAATTGAGTGTGACTAGGTATATAGCGTCGGTCTCACAGCAACACCACGTATCACACATTTCCAAATTTTACAGGAGAGCAAAAAAACAGCTTTTGGTACAGAAGGGTTCATCCGGGGAACTCCACTTATCATACGAATCGTACATGATGCAACTCAACATGTGGAGCTAAAACAATTATTCATTCAAATCATTTTGCGATTTTTTCCCGTTCTGTCCACTGGGTTCACTCATCTAATTACATAAAACCCCAACCGTATGTACGTGTGTCGTCCAAACGTGGGGGACCCGGGTTCGATTCCAGGCCGTGACATAAATTTTCTTTCCTTTTAATAAATTACGTGTTATTCAAGATTTGTTTTTGCCTGCTTTCAGCAGGCTTTTCAGCTAGTTTATAATAATTTAAAACATTAAGTAACCTCGTATTACTGAGGATCACCATTAGCGTCAGTCATTTTTCAATGGTAACTAGTGATGATACGTGCTGTTGCCGTTGGATTCCCGATATGTAACTGAGTCGTTCAATCTATTCGTCGCGAGATAGCGCATCCAACGATACCAAAAACTCATTTTCGACAAAATATATTAGACGTGGTGTTGCTGTGAGACCGAATTAGGTGTCATCAAGTTTAATGGGTTTTCACTAGGTTGTCTCCATACCAAGATCTAGTTGGAGTAAAGAAGTCAAATTTTATAAAGGGATGACAAGGGACCTAAAAATATCTGCGCCCCAGAATTTTCCGAGAAGAATTCATCAGATGAATAGAGATCAGCTGCAGGGAATTCATGTCAACTGATATGGCTATATGGTGTGACTCTGCCTTGTATCTGTGAATTGCTCCTTGGGGTTTCAGAGCCAAAAATAGACTTATAGAGAGTTGCTGAGTGTCCTGAGGTGTGCCAAGTTGAAATAGCCTTATGATCATTGGTTTATTGATTGTAAGGTCTTCTTGCCTCGTGAATCATTCCGATATTAACATTGGTTGGCCGTACATCATAACTGGAACTCGAGTGATTCTAACCAAGAGGTCTAATGCCCATTTCCTCTTATGATTAAAAAAAAGTACAGCATAGTTAACTATATTTTAAGAGCACAATATATCAGGATTTCCACCTGAATAATTCAGCTATGTGGTTTGGTACCGCCTACTACATATTAGTAATGCCTACAAGTAGGTGATAATTATATCCAAATACTGCACAGCGATTGATTTTTGTGACCATTCTCTGATCTAGATGCAGCAAACATGGCACTTCATGATTTGAAGTAACGTTACTTCTGTGGTTTTCAAGTGTGTTTGAGTTTGAACTTTTGATTAAGACATCAATGAAGATTGAATGATTACTAACAAAAAAAAGTTCTCTTCCATGTTATAGCAGAAGTTCGTGCAGAATTTTACCATTATAAATATATTTACATTACAGCCAGCGGCCTCTGTCAAAACGGATCCTGAAAATCCCGGATGAAGAGGGAACCATGAGAAGCCGAAGATGATTGGTGTTTCTCCCGAGGACCACCCAAGTGGACGGGTCGCCCATTAGGACCCTAGATTTTAGACACGGTGTCCGACCTTGCGTCGATGAACGTGCCGCAATGCCCTCACGGGTGTGACTCTGTACAGATCAAATCGTTAACTCACGGGCCAATCATTTCAATTCTTATCAGCCAGCTTTCGATAATTTTGAGAATCATTGAAATTATATAATATTGCTACGTTGGGAGCACTCAAAAACATTTTACTTGAAAAGAGACTCCTTCTTGAGAATTCATTTTGAATAGGCATTACAAAAGGTATTATACTGAATTAACTTCACTTCGATTGAAATATCCTGCGACGTTTACCATCTATATACTTTTTGGAAAAGTTAGTAAAAAATCCGGGTACAACCGTTGCAAGTTTTGGAGTTATTCATGCAGTTACCAGAACCTATTAGGTATGTTGGTGCAACTATTCGATTGGCTGGTGGTGAATATGCTCTCCGTCGTGATCTTTCTAGTAGTTCATAACACCGATTTAGCGTGACCAAATCTGGTTTAGAGTCCTGCGTTTCGAGAGAATACTCCAAATTGTAGTCAATTATTGAATAGGTACTTTCTACGATCAGGTCGAAAGTTGAAATAATTTTTCAAGAACAATTATTTCAACAGAGAGAATTCGTACTGGTCCTTTGACAAGTGTACTCTGGAGTTGCATGTATATAAAATCATAAGGTATAAATTATCTCGTCTCATTAAATTGGAAATGGAACCCGGAATGTACTGTCAGATGATCATTTTAATCACATAAAGTGCTAAATTATAGTTTATCAATATTTAGTTTAGATTGGGGCCTCTTCTTCAAGTGTTTTGAAAAATCATAATATTCTCCATTAAGGATGTGGAAAGTTCTAAACGACAAAGGTCAAATGATTGTTTGACAGTAAGAGGAGAAAAATGACGGAAGACTGCATCTTACAGCAAAATGGTCGCGTTTTTGGCCAATTTCAATACTTCATCTGAACAGAATTTTAGAATTTAGAGTAGGTACTATGTTTTCAAAGATAGTTAAAAGATGAAAATAAATACCTTGGGAATTTGATCAAATCTTGGAAAATTGTTTAGTAACTCAGGCTGTAAGACTTAGACCGGATTTGGGTCATTATCTACAAATTTTGGGCATAGACCCTCCACGAATTTACCGTTTGACTACATTTGTTACAAACGTGCACGCCGTCTAGCAGATATGCAAGGAAATGCAGGAGTTACGCTTGCCTTGTGGTACCTACGAGTGTAAAATTAAAGACTCACTCAAGTTTGGTAACCATATCGTTATATGGAAGAGATACAAGGTTTTATTTCCGGGGTGTAATTCATCGTTTAATATGGGATTTTTCAAAGCCACAAATCTTTCATATCGACCATCGCCGAGCATCTCCTGTTCCTTACCCTCCGGTCTTCTAGAAAACGAACAAAACACTAGCGCACGACTTTACGGCTATTAAACGCACTAAACAGGCTCCTCCAGTAGAGTTACTTCGTTAGGTTTGAACAAGGGCAGTTATTATAACAACTCGTGGGTAGAACGATGAAATGTGGTCGAAACTCCGGTAATGCAGCGCTCGTACTCGTAAACATTGCGCTCACGACTGTGATGGCTACCTACTTCATATCACTTCAGCCGCTCCTCTAAGTAGATATGCTCAGGATGATAAATAATGGTGTGGCTGTTTCAGTGGTAAATTTTACTAGGCCAAATGTTGCCTAATAAATCTTTCACTTCACCATTACCGAAGGTAATGAGAGAGGAAACGTATTCGTCAATAAGTTAGTCGTAGAAGGTAAAAAAGTCCATTCATGCAGCATGAATTAATGAGCGAATTTTCAAAGAAATCTTTCAGCTGAAGGTATGGTCAAGAAAAGAAACAATGGTGTTGCAATTTCTTTTAGAAAGTTTTTTGTACACTATTCTTAGTTTTCTCTCGATTTTCAGTATACCATACCAACATACTGCATGCAAGGGGTATGTTTTGAAGATGCTAGGAGTCCATATTCATGTTCTACTCGTCTCTACGAACTCTTAGAGTACCCACATGAATATTATTGGTTTTTTCGATTTTCAGTATACCATACCAACATACTGAATGCGAAGGGTATGTTTTGAAGATATTAGGAGTCCATATTCACGTTCTACTCGTCTCCACGAACTCCTAGAGTACCCACACGGCTACTGCATTTCTGGGTACAACAAATATACGCACTTTTTCATTATATATAAATATACATATTATGTATACACATGTATATACATATTATGTATATTTATATATAATGAAAAAGTGTGTATATTTGTTGTACCCAGAAATGCAGTAGCCGTGTGGGTACTCTATGAGTTCGTGGAGACGAGTAGAACGTGATATAGAACGTAATATACATATTATGTATATTTATATATAATGAAAAAGTGCGTATATTTGTTGTACCCAGAAATGCAGTAGCCGTGTGGGTACTCTATGAGTTCGTGGAGACGAGTAGAACGTGATATAGAACGTAATATACATATTATGTATATTTATATATAATGAAAAAGTGTGTATATTTGTTGTACCCAGAAATGCAGTAGCCGTGTGGGTACTCTATGAGTTCGTGGAGACGAGTAGAACGTGATATAGAACGTAATATACATATTATGTATATTTATATATAATGAAAAAGTGCGTATATTTGTTGTACCCAGAAATGCAGTAGCCGTGTGGGTACTCTATGAGTTCGTGGAGACGAGTAGAACGTGATATAGAACGTAATATACATATTATGTATATTTATATATAATGAAAAAGTGTGTATATTTGTTGTACCCAGAAATGCAGTAGCCGTGTGGGTACTCTATGAGTTCGTGGAGACGAGTAGAACGTGATATAGAACGTAATATACATATTATGTATATTTATATATAATGAAAAGTGTGTATATTTGTTGTACCCAGAATGCAGTAGCCGTGTGGGTACTCTATGAGTTCGTGGAGACGAGTAGAACGTGAATATGGACTCCTAATATCTTCAAAACATACCCTTCGCATTCAGTACATACATACATATTATGTACATATGATTTTGAAAAAAAATCAGGGATCGTATCAGAATGTTCCCAAACGGATTTCAGTGAAAAATATTTTCGAAAAAGTCCTTTCTAAAAATTCTGAGGACATTGCAATAGTTTCATATTTCTTGGAATTCGCTAAAAGATCATCAAAGTGCACTTAGCTTCCTTGTATTCTTTACACAATAATAATTGTAAACTCTCTAAATCTATTGTAGACAATAGAAGTTGTCCAACATACTAGAGCTTCATGTTCGCGCTTGCGCGGAGTCTTCCAATGATCCGATCACAATTGAATTGATTTGTATTATTTATTTAGTTATTGATTTTTTAAAATGTATAACTAAAGTCTAAATGACGCGAACTCTGAGAATGTCGCCCAAATCTTAATGCAACTTCATTTAGTTTTGCCATTACAAGGATTAAGTTTCATGGTTAGACTCATTATCTGACACAGAACCAAAATAGTTCAATAGGGTCCAGGAGTCGATATTTCAATTTTGAAAATACTTGTTTCTATACTCCAATACTGAGATTTGCTTCCAATATCTTTGATTCTCCCAAAATTTGGCCCCTTTAAGTGGTCTCAACATTTTGGATTGTAAGAACTCCGGAGTCGTGTGTAGTTATTGTCGACCTACAGGAAAGAAGTCCATTAACTGACGAAACCTCAGGGTCGGATGGAATCGTGCTGGGAGGTACATAACTTGATTGCTTCCTTGGTAGTTGTACGTGTTAACGACTCGACGTTATTTCTCAAAACCATAAATCCGAACGGTGTAGCCTAACTGCCTCTTCAGTAGTTAATAAGATTACCAAATGCAGATCACTTTATTACTCTTGGAAAACTCTTCGAGGTATAACGATTATTATCTTTATACCCAATTCGGATATCTAGATCGCTGGAGGTTAGCTCTTATGTATTACAATACATCCAAACCTGGTCACTTCTAAGAGATGAAAAATACCCTAAGGGTTAAAATTTTGAAAACGCCCTAACTAAAAAAATTGCATGTAAAGGTATTGTTTTCCATCAATTTAAGATAGTATAAAATTTTTAGAATTTTTTGAGACCACGAGGAGCCCTATAGGACAAACCGTTCGCTTCCTACGAGAACTTAAGGGTTGGACTGACGATAAATTGGAAACACGAGTGTGAATCGCAAAAGAGGTCTAATCTCCGTTCAAATTGTAGCTGACCGAAATGCGATCGATGTTATCCTTTATGTTGGTTGGTGGTAACAACGGCAAAGCCGTGAAGCAGGGATGAGTTGATGGGGGATGGAGGGATGAGACAGATTCTCCAGTCAACTAGGTGAGAGACGCAAAACCAGGATAAGGAAAAAGTAAGGATCCACATTGTAAAACCAAACCTCTTCAACTGCCTTAGGATTACCTCCCGAGACTGCGAGAATATTGGTAACCCAGAATGTGATCTCCAAAGGTTCGTCGACTGAAGAGAAGATCCGAGTCAAGAGCTCAAATTGACAGCAATGAAGACGACACCGGAGATGATGGTTGTATAAGGCGGGAGAAAAAGGTCGCCCTTTACAACAGGAGACTCGCGTCACGGGCAGGCAGTTACCCCGATCAATGTCCCGTGAAAACGGCGGAGCGGGTCAAGAGGCCGAGACTTCCATCTGATTGCCCATTGTTGGATCGCAGGAAGGAGAGACGAGGGGAGGGACAGGCCCAGGATGGCCTCTGAGGCGATGCGACACGCTCCTACGGATCCGGAAGTCACACTCTCCCGACCATTATACCTTCTCATAATAGCTTGTTGCTTTCGGCCCAGCTATCAAAACATTTGCCGACGAATTAGATTCTATGTAGATTTCTTCAGACAGTTCTACCAGAAGCGAATGCTTATCATGTGCTTCCTCCTTTGAGATGGGGTCTCAAAATGCATCTGTAATAAGCAGAGCCGTTGAAAACACGACACTTAATTTTGTCAAAATTGAACTTGAACACTCGGCAAAATATTCCTTTTTTAGGACGTCCCACAGTAAGACTTGGGCGTCCTTATGCGATCGATCTGGGGTAAAGTTGGACAACACTCAACAGAAAAAAAATAACCACACAGTAATCCGTTTTAGACCATTCTGAATCCAAATCCGCGAAAAAAACCATAGGTGTATGTCTGTGTGTGTGTGTGTATGTGTGTGTGTATGTGTGTATGTGTGTGTGTAACAAAATCTTGTGTACTCTGCCCAGGCCTTAGTTCTCAACCGATTTTCCTGGTTCTTTTTTTGTTCGTCGCGGAAAAACTATCTAGTTGTGCACTACGTCGCCGGAATTTCGAATTTTGCCTTTTAAGGGGGGGAAAAGGGGGGGTTAATGCTCGAAAAACGTGCGTTTTTGGGCATAATCTTGTGTTCTCTGCCCAGGCCTTAGTTCTCAAACAATTTTCGTGGTTTTTTTTTCCTTTGACGCGGAATACTATCTAGTTGTGCACTACGGCGCCGGAATTTCGGATTTTGCTTTTTAAGAGGGGGAAAGGGGGGGTTAATGCTCGAAAAACGTGCGTTTGCGTGCATAATCTTGTAAACTCTGCCCAGGCCTCAATTTCCAACCGATTTACGTGTTTCTTTTTTTTGTTTGACTCAAATAACTTCCGAGTTGTACATGATTTTACCAGAGTACCAAAATTCGCAAGGGGAGGGGGTGAGTGGGGGGATAATATTCACAAAATATCCGATTTTTCAATATTTCGGTTCCTTTACTGCTTACTAATTGTACCCAAGCTTTGAAATTGAGGAAAAATTCTCATTATACCTCTGGATTTTCATGAATTATTCTCTGTACCACCATGGAACTAATAGTGGTGCCACCATGGTGCCATGATGCCAAAAACCGCTTATTTCGTGTTTTTTTTTTTTGTGTTTCACCTTGAATACGGATGTGAACTTCGACGGACTGCCTACCAAAACTAACAGATGAAAGTTCAATGTTACGACGTATTTCCGCTTTGGTGCCAGACTGGCACCATTGTTGGCGTTGGGGTGGCGTTGGGGAGGGGGGGGGGGTGAACTCGAATTCGCATGTTGGGTGTCCTAGATCAAGCATTTTAAAATGCTCTTCAGATTCGAGGCTCCCACGCCGCTAGAAATGTTAAGGTGGATAATGGTGGGGGGGGGTCAGTATTTCTTGCCTAAAGTAATAAATAAATTACATCGAGTGAAACAGTTTTATCACTTAACCACTGGTTAAACTGATCTAATTTTATAACCCCCCCTCAAACTTTGTCACTTTACGTTTCAAGGTGCGTAGAATCCAAATTTGCAATGTCCATCCGCCGTCCCCCGTCCGCCGTCCGCCGTCCCCCGTCCGCCGTCCCCCGTCCGCCGTCCGCCGTCCGCGGCACTTTTCTTAGCAACACTGGACCGATTTGGTTCAAATTTGGTATATGGGCCCCATTTGGGGTCTAGTTGTGCCGCGAAGCTTTTGGTTGATGTAGGTCACTTCTAAGGGGTGTAAATTAAGGGTTGAAATTTTCAAGAGTGCCCTAGCTCGAAAACTCTCGAAATAAAGGTGTCGTTTTTTCACCAATTTTAAATAGTATTGAATTTTTAAAAATTTTTTAGACCACCCGGAGCTCTGTAGGACAAACCGTTCGGTCCCTACGAGTACTTGAAGGTTTTCCTTCGATAAAACAGAATCATGAGTGTGAATCGCAAAAGAGGTCTAATCTCCATTCAAATTTTATCGGACTAAAATGCGATCGCTGTTCATTTCTTCGATTTGTATACAGTTTTGCCTTCTGCGTAACCAGTAATCAAATTTCAATATGAAGCTTTCTATTTTTCCAATCGAGTGTGAAGCGTTTAGTTCTTTCTAATAAACTTGATTGTGAAGGTGTGAAGCTAGTATGGTGTGGTAGGTAGTACCTAGCTGGTAGGTAAAAAAAAGTTGGTAGGTAAAAAAAATGTTGGTGGGTAAAAAACGCTGCAAATCATTGCTCAAAGGCTTCTTCATTCTTCAGATCACTGATCAGCTGAGTGAGCTCCGAAGCCATTTTCAATCCTATTGAATGAAAGTGCTCTTCCAGGCGTCTCCAGCATTCGAGGAGATCTTCTTCACTCCTCAGATCACTGATCAGCTGAGTGAGCTGCAAAGCCATTTTCAATCCTATTGAATGGAAGTGCTCTTCCAGGCGTCTCCAGCATTCGAGGAGATCTTCTTCACTCCTCAGATCACTGATCAGCTGAGTGAGCTCCGAAGCCATTTTCAATCCTATTGAATGGAAGTGCTCTTCCAGGCGTCTTCAGCATTCGAGGAGATCTTCTTCACTCTTCAGATCACTGATCAGCTGAGTGAGCTCCGAAGTCATTTTCAATCCTATTGAACGCAGGAAGCTGAAATTTGAGAGCGAAGGTCACGGGAGAATACAGATGGTGGTAGGTGCTATTGATGGAGAACCAGTGATCTATACAGAAGGGTGATCTATACAGAAAATAATAAACCTTTGAGCAATGATTTGCAGCGTTTTTTTTTTTTTTTTGGTTGTCTTATTTCCCTCTTTGATTTGATGGAAATTTTTTTTTTGTTGGTTCTGTTATTCCTCTCTTTGATTTGTGTGGGGAGCTGCTGATGGGAACAGCTGTGTACAGCAGTTCGAATAACACTATGCTTATTGTAGTTACTTGTTAACGCTATTAACCCTAATTGGACCATGGTATCACTAACGTCACCGAAAACATCTTAGGAATTCCACAGCTGTCCCAAGGTGTCACCAGATTAACTAGATTTAAATTGGAATTTAAAAATTGATGGACAGATCTGAATTTTTGAACTATTGGTTTATCATTTTCAATCATAAGCCTTTGGAATCGAGCAAGAAATAAAACATATTGTTTAGTAATGCATGCATTCCAGGGGACGTCCCATTGGATAAGCATTAGATCAGTTTAACCAGTTATTAAGTGATAAAATTGTTTCACTCGATGCAATTTATTTATTACTTTAGGCAAGAAATACTGACCCCCCCCCCCACCATTATCCACCTTAACATTTCTAGCGGCATGGGAGCCTCGAATCTGAAGAGCATTTTAAAATCCATGATCTACGACACCCAACATGCGAATTCGAGTTCACCCCCCCCCCCTCCCCACCACCACCGATGGTGGGAAATACGTAGTAACATTGAACTTTCATCTGTTAGTTTTGGTAGGCAGTCCGTCGAAGTTCACATCCGTATTCAAGGTGAAACACAAAAAAAAAAAAAACCACGAAATAAGCGGTTTATGGCATCATGGCACCATATCCTGGCACCATGGTGGTACAGAGAATAATTCATGAAAATTCGGAGGTATAATGAGAATTTTTCCTCAATTTCAAAGCTTGGGTACAATTAGTAAACAGTAAAGGAACCAAAATATTGAAAAATCGGATATTTTGTGAATATTATCCCCCACTCACCCCCTCCCCTTGCGAATTTTGGTACTCTGGTAAAATCATGTACAACTCGGAAGTTATTTGAGTAAAAAAAAAGAAACACGCAAATCGGTTGGAAATTGAGGCCTGGGCAGAGTTTACAAGATCATGCACGCAAACGCAGGTTTTTGAGCATTAACCCCCCCTTTCCCCCCCTTAACCCAGTAGTGTTCTTAATTCTAAATTTTCAAAAAAAACTCATATAAACTATATTTCCTAGTTTATGGCATCACTGTGAATGAATATACAGCAAAATTGCGATTTAAATTTTTTTTCAAATTGTCAAAACTGACCGTGCCATATATGACACGTTGAGCACTAGGTTACGCTACGCGTCCATGGGTTCAAATCGATCAAACTGAAGAAAAAAGCGCAAATATTTTACTAGAAGTAATGTGGATGAGATATAGAAGGTAGAAATTTGCGTAGTAATCGAGAAAAAAGAAACTTTATTGAAATACAAATGAAAATTACACAAATTATACAAATGAATGGTATGAATAAAAAAAAAAAAAACACTATATGATGTGATAGGCAGCAAAGCAGTCGGCGTGGAGTCCTACATCGCATTTACTGCACATGTATCGGGAAGCCGAACTGCAATTTTCATGGGCACACCTCCTCCTTTTCCCATCAGGTATCGTGAGTATGAGGTGGTCAAGACGATCAGATCTGACTTCTGTCTGCAGCTTCGTGTTAGCGCGTCCGCTGCTTTTTCTCGGAGTGCAGTATTTGTTCAAATACGATGTAACTATTGTCCTCCTGAAGTCAAGTTGGGAGATACTGTTGCCAGCTTTTCTGTATATGATCCAGGCGTTCTGGAGAGCTACATTCAAGAGCCATGCAATGAGAGGCCAATACCACTTCCGATTGCGAATACGAATTCTATATAAATTCACATTTTGATCCATGCGGTCAGTCCCACCCATCCCCTTGTTGTATTCTGTCAGTATTGCTGGTCGAGGTACATCAATAGCTTTCTTCTGTGCGAATGAGTAGCGTGACACTGTAGTTATTGGAGCAACTCCATGTGTATTTGAGCAGACGCTAACTACAGAGTTGTCAACCCATTTGCATACAATAACTCCGTGTTCTTTGCTGATTACACTTTCAATATGTCCTCTTGGGTTTTTCTTCAAAGATTGTTTACTTGACAAGGGGCATGATTTTGGAATTCGGTTCTCCCTTACAGTTCCTGTTGCCCCGTACCCTAGTTCCCGCAAATGAGAAATAAGATTCAAGGAAGTAAACAGATTATCCACAAAAAAATGAAATGGCATGGATTTTTGGTCTGGTGTAAAATTTTCAATCATTTGTAATAATGGTGCCGCACATTTTCCAAACAATTTTTCATTCAGGCTTCGGTCTTGGGTACTTCTACCTTGGTAAATTTCGAAATCGAGCAAGTAACCACTTGGAGCGTTCAGTGACCATGCTTTGAAACCAAACCGTATGGGCTTTGTGGGTATGAACTGCTTCAATCCGTGTCTTCCAAAATATCTCACCATACTTTCATCGTACGAGAGGTTTCGCTCAGGAATGAAATGTTGTGAAAATTTCACTTGTAATAAATCGATAAGGGGCCTGATTTTCCAAAGTTTGTCAACGATCTCAGGGCTAAAAATTTCGTTATTGGCCACGTGAAAACAACGGAGTATTTCTTCAAACCTTCTACGTCTCATTGAGTTTGCCACAATAGGAATGTATGTATCTGAATTTTTCTCCCAGTACAATCTTTTGCTCGGTACTTGATGATAACTACTGAAATACATTATTCCAAGAAAACACCTTATCTCATCTTCCAAGAATTCAGGATAGCCGTAATTATTTTGATTAGCATAACGATTTGACTCAGTGGTAATGAGATTCACAATTTGGTCGTCTATTATTTGCTCAAATACTTGTACAGGGGTGAGGCCTTCATAAAAGGAATAACCAGCTGGAGGAAATTTCCGAGACATGTCTACCAAATCACCTTTCAACCATGCCTCTGTTTTCTTTTTCTTTTTCTCTACCCGGCCAATTTTTATAGATTTCGTCAATTGTTTGGACTTTTGTAGAGAAATTACTTCACGTTTCTTACATCCTCGAATAGTTGAACCAGCAAACTGCTTACTGGTGGATGGTTGAACATCAAAAGAAGTTGCAGGACACTGTTTACTAGTTGATGGTTGGATGGTAAAACAATCAGGGTCATCCGTTATCTCATTCGAGCGGTTTATTCTTACCTCTGCATCAGCAAGTAATTGTCTTTGGCTGAGGTTGTCCACTGTGCAGGTGTCTTCATCGCCAGAGTCCTCATCACTAAGAACATTAGGCTCTGGGGGGCTATGACTATTTCCCTGTCAAAAAATTCGTCATCTTCGGCCAAAAGCAACTCGATCGCCTCTTGAACACTTATCCCAGGTTGAAGAATGCTCCTCAGTTCACTGAAAAAAGTGACAAAACGAAAAATTGTAAAAAACTACGCAGTGCTCAACGTGTCATATATGGAACGGCGTTATTCAAGATCTGCTAAATTTACGTATAGCGTATAGCTGATCATCTTAGAGTAACATTTCAATAGGACAACATTTATGTAAACCAAAATCACCTATATCACTGTTTTGTTGAGTAATAGTAATGAGAAATACTTACTTTTCGTCGCACATATTGAAGAACAGTGAATATGGGCACTCACAGTTTCGACAGAATTGCTGTAGAAGACACAGAGGTGATCACTAACGAAATGCACGAGTTATACTGGCAAGAGAAGGCCCACTCTACATAATCAGAACGCTGGAAGTCCAAAGTTCATCTTTGTTTACCGCATCTGGGCGTCTGAATTCCTCCCTCCAACCGTGCATTATATGGCACGCTGAACACTACTGGGTTAAAAGGCAAAATTCGAAATTCCGGCGACGTAGTGCACAACTAGATAGTTTTCCGCGACGAACGAAAAAAGAACCAGGAAAATCGGTTGAGAACTAAGGCCTGTGCAGAGTACACAAGATTTTGTTACACACACACACACACACTCACACAGACGTACACCTATGGTTTTTTTTGCGGATTTGGATTCAGAATGGTCTAAAACGGATTACTGTGTGGTTATTTTTTTTTCTGTTGAGTGTTGTCCTCCTTCACCCCAGATCGATCGCATAAGGACGCCCAAGTCTCACTGTGGGACGTCCTAAAAATTGTAACCCCCCCCCCCCCCTCAAAATTTGATGTTTTACGTTTCAAGGTACGTAAAATCCGAAAATCGAATACAAAATTTTCCGTCCGTCTGCCGTAAGCGGCATTTTTCTTAGCAACACTGGACCGATTTTGATGAAATTTGGTATATGGGCTCCATTTAGGGTCTAGTTGTGACGCGAAGCTTTTGGTTGATGTCACTCACTTCTAAGGGGTGACAATTGAGGGTTGAAATGTTCAAGAATGCCCTAGCTCGGAAACTCTCGAAATGAAGGTATTATTTTTTCTCCAATTTTAAATAGTATTGAATTTTTAAAAACTTTTGAGACCACCCGGAGCTCCGCAGGTCAAAGCGTTCGCTTCCTACAAGTACTTAAGGGTTTTCCTTCGATAAAACAGAATCACGAGTGTGAATCACAAAAGAGGTCTAATCTCCGTTGAATTTTTAGCTAACCAAAACGCGATCGCAGTTCGTTTCTAGGAGTTGTATTCAGTTTTGCTTCCTTAGCAAACATTAATCAAATTTCCATATGAAGCTCCCTTTTCTTCGAATCGAGAGTGAAGCGTTTAGTTCTTTCTAATAAATTTGATTGTGAAGGTGTGAAGGCAGTATGGTGTGGTAGGTAGTACCTACCAATGGTTGGTAGGTAAAAACGCTGCAAATCATTGCCCAAAGGTTTATTATTTTCTGTATAGATCACCCTTCTGTATAGATCTCTCCCTACCAACCATAGGTACCTACTACCTACTTAGGTATTTTTGAAAATTTCAACCCCAACCACCAATCAAGTAGAAATGAAGGGTTGAAATTTTCAAAAATGCCCTAGTAGGTAGTAGGTACCTATGGTTGGTAGGGAGGGATCTATACAGAAGGGTGATCTATACAGAAAATAATAAACCTTTGGGCAACGATTTGTAGCTTTTTGCTTCCGAGTCTACCAAGGTAGCGGAAGCTTTGTTTTCACTTTTCAAGGACGAAAAAAAAAAGTTCTCCAAAATCAAAATTTTCACTCGCGTTTTGCGTTTTAGACCTTTCTGAACAATTTTGGTTCCGTGTCTGTCTGTCTGTGTGTCTGTGTGTCTGTCCGTCTGTCATCAATTCCTTGTAACGCGCATAACTATACGAAGTTATGGTCCGATTTTGATGAAATTTTCAGGGATTGTGCGGGTTGGTGTGTAGACGGTCCCCTATGAAAATCATCATCCTTGGACTGATAGAAGCGACTGCGCATGCGCAAACGTGAATTCCTTGTAACGGCCATAACTTCTACATTTTCTATCTGATTTCGATGAAATTTTCAGGGATGTTACAGATTAGTGTTTAGATAGTCTCCTATGAAAATCATCATCCTCGGACTGATAGAAGCGACTGCGCATGCGCAAACGTGAATTTTCTTGTAACGGCCGTAACTTCCACATTTTCCATCCGATTTCAATGAAATTTTCAGGGATGTTACAGATTAGTGTTTAGATGGTTTCCTCTGAAAATAATCACCCCCGGATTGATAGTAGCCGATGCGCATGCGCGAACGTGAATTGCTTGTAACAGCCATAACTTCCACAATTTCTACCCGATTTCGATCACATTTTCAGGGATTACGCGGATTAGGTTGTATATCATATACAATGGTCCCCAATGAAAATCAAGACCTTAAAATCTAACAGTAGCCTCTGCGCATGCGCAAACGTAAAATTATGTAACAGCCGTAACAGTCGCGTGTGACGTGAGGATTTCAAACCCCATTTAACCAATCCCTTTATAGGTCAGTGAGCAATGCTCTGGACTCCCACCCAGGAGTCCCAGGTTCAACTCCCAGTCAAGCTAAGAAATTTTTTGATCCAATCACAACCGCACTTACATTTTTCGTCCGAATTTGATGAAATTTTCTAGGATTGTCCAGATTAGCGTGTAGATGATCCCCTATGAGGGTAGTGAAAGGTACTTAGAGATTGGTGTTTTCAGATTAACTACTATGCATCGGATCATCTATATAATCGGGTTATGGATACGAGGAAGCTATGTGCCACACCCACTTGGCAGACTTTTTT
>CM019180.2:11836262-11903248 GCA_009739505.2 Apolygus lucorum
AAATGAACAGCGATCGCATTTTAGTCCGATAAAATTTGAATGGAGATTAGACCTCTATTGCGATTCACACTCATGATTCTGTTTTATCGAAGGAAAACCTTCAAGTACTCGTAGGGACCGAACGGTTTGTCCTACAGAGCTCCGGGTGGTCTCAAAAATTTTTAAAAATTCAATACTATTTAAAATTGGTGAAAAAACGATACCTTTATTTCGAGAGTTTTCGAGCTAGGGCACTCTTGAAAATTTCAACCCTTAATTTTCACCCCTTAGAAGTGACCTACATCAACCAAAAGCTTCGCGGCACAACTAGACTCCAAATGGAGCCCATATACCAAATTTGAACGAAATCGGTCCAGTGTTGCTAAGAAAAGTGCCGCGTACGGCGTACGGCGTACGGCGTACGGCGTACGGCGGACGGACGGAAATTTTTGGTTTATTATTTTCAATAATAAGCCTTTGGAATCGAGCAAGAAAAAAAAATTTTAACCCCCCCTCAAAATTTGATGTTTTACGTTTCAAGGTACGTAGAATCCGAAAATCGAATAAAAAAATTTCCGTCCGTCCGCCGTACGCCGTACGCCGTACGCGGCACTTTTCTTAGTTACCATGGACCGATTTCGATGAAATTTGGTATATGGGCTCCATTTGGGGTCTAGTTGTGCCGCGAAGCTTTTGGTTGATGTAGGTCACTTCTAAGGGGTGAAAATTAAGGGTTGAAATTTTCAAGAATGCCCTAGCTCGAAAACTCTCGAAATAAAGGTATCGTTTTTTCACTAATTTTAAATAGTACTGAATTTTAAAAAATTTTTGAGACCACCCGGAGCTCTGTAGGGCAAACCGTTCAGTCCCTACGAGTACTTGAAGGTTTTCCTTCGATAAAACAGAATCATGAGTGTGAATCGCAAAAGAGGTCTAATCTCCGTTGAAATTTTTTCTGACTAAAATGCGATCGCTGTTCATTTCTTCGATTTGTATACAGTTTTGCCTTCTGCTTAACCAGTAATCAAATTTCCATAATCAAAAGTCAATGGAGAATACTGAAGGTGCCTGAGTGGTCACTGATCAGCTGAGTGAGCTCCAAGGCCATTTCCTCTCCTGTTGAACGCAGGAACCTGAAATTTGAGAGGGCGGGTCAATTGAGAATGCTGAAGGCGCCTGAGTGGTCACTGATCAGCTGAGTGAGCTCCAAGGCCATTTCCTCTCCTGTTGAACGCAGGAACCTGAAATTTGAGAGGCAGGGTCAATGGAGATTGCTGAAGGCGCCTGAGTGGTAACTGATCAGCTGAGTGAGCTCCAAGGCCATTTCCTCTCCTGTTGGACGCAGGAACCTGAAATTTGAGAGGGCGGGTCAAAGGAGAATGCTGAAGGCGCCTGAGTGGTAACTGATCAGCTGAGTGAGCTCCAAGGCCATTTCCTCTCCTGTTGAACGCAGGAACCTGAAATTTGAGAGGGCGGGTCAATGGAGAATGCTGACGGCGCATGAGTGGTCACTGATCAGCTGAGTGAGCTCCAAAGCCATTTTCTCTCCTGTTGGACGCAGGAACCTGAAATTTGAGAGGGCGGGTCAATGGAGAATACAGATGGTGGTAGGTGCTATTGATGGAGAACCAGTGATCTATACAGAAGGGTGATCTATACAGAAAATAATAAACCTTTGAGTAATGATTTGCAGCGTTTTTTATTCGATTTTCGTGTTCTACGTACCTTGAAACGTAAAACATCAAATTTTGAGGGGGGGTTAAAATTTTTTTTTCTTGCTCGATTCCAAAGGCTTATTATTGAAAATAATAAACCAAAATTGATGAGGAGTATCCTGGAAAACTTTGAAACTTACAAAAATGATCGATTTTTTCAAAATTTTCACTAATTGATTACCGATTTTTTTATTACGCTGTCACAAAATGATAAGCACGGTTGATTCTGCACATTTTTATGATGAATTGAGCGACGTTGCATCAAAATCGGACGAGTAGTTCCAGAGATAACGTTCCGCAAATTGAGGTAAAATACACTAAAATTAAGATTTTCCTTACCCTCCTAAATCAGAGGTATACCTCAGCTTCGTCCATATGTATAGCTGTTTTGGCAGAATATACTTTACGCATAAATCAAGGGCTTTTTAACGAGTGGTGAACAAGTTTCGTGGGATGAAAACTAACGGCGATACATTTCCTTAGAAACGGATCGGTTCTAAGTGAAAACGTCTGCCAAGTGGGTGTGGCACATAGCTTCCTCGTATCGATAACCCGATTATATAGATGATCCGATGCATAGTAGTTAATCTCAAAACACCAATCTCTAAGTACCTTCCACTACCCTCATAGGGGACCATCTACACGCTAATCTGGACAATCCTAGAAAATGTCATCAAATTCGGATGAAAAATTAAGTGAGTAGATGTATGTGATTGGATAAAAAAAATACATAGCCTCGGCTGGGATTCGAACCCGGGACACCTGGGGGGCTTTACCCTCTGAGCTATGGAGGCCTAGTGATGCAACGGGTAGGATTTGAGATTCTCACGGGGGACCATATCTCTATGAATGAATCCCTCTATGAAAAACCATTTTCTATGACTATCATAGGGACCATCTAAATACTAATCTGTAACATCCCTGAAAATTTCATTGAAATGGGATGGAAAATGTATAAATTATGGCCGTTACAAGCAAATTCACGTTTGCGCATGCGCAGTCGCTTCTATCTGTCCGGGGATGATGATTTTCATAGGGAACCGTCTACAACCTAATCCAAATAATCCCTGAGAATGTCATCGAAATCGGGTGAAAAATGTGGAAGTTATGGCAATTCAGGAAATTCACGTTTGCGCATGCGCAGTAGCTACTATCAGTCCGAAGGTGGTGATTTTCATAGGGAACCATCTAAATACTGATCTATAACATCCCTGAAAATTTCATTGAAATCAAATGGAAAATGTAGAAGTTATGGCCGTTACAAGGAATTCACGTTTGCGCATGCGCAGTCGCTTCTATCAGTCCGGGAATGATGATTTTCATAGGGGACCGTCTACACACTAACCCGCACAATCCCTGAAAATTTCATAGAAATCGGACAATAACTTCGTATAGTTTTGCGCGTTACAAGGAATTCATGACAGACGGACAGACAGACAGACACACAGACACGGAACCAAAATTGTTCAGAAAGGTCTAAAAAGGAAGCAAAACATTAGAAAATCCCGCGCTACTTTCGTTCCACGGTTTCGTCACGATTTCGCCCAATTACTTAGTTGATGGCTAAAGCATTTTCCATGGTGAAAATTTGGTACTTACCGGAATACCTATAAGATAAGTACTTACTGTGATCACTTACAAGGAGAATAAGTTATTCCCCTCTCCCCCCCCCCCTGTGCAAGATACAGATGTTACATTTCAAAGCAGTGTCTTGTTCACCAGTCAAAATTGAGATGCAGCGAGTTTGAAAACTTCATTCATGTTTGGAGAACATCCTGTAGCTTTCACCGTCTCTCGAGCTGCTCGCGAGCAAGCAAGTTGACGCTCTCATCCGTCTTCTTTAAAAACTCTCAGCCGATTGTTTCATTGGGAGCAAGCAAAAGAAACCGCTGCGAATCAATCATCCAGCCCTGACTAGCTATCGTCGACAGCTCTCTGATAAAACAGGTCGACCTCACAATGACCTCTTCATCATCCTCTGACGCGCCTGCGCACTGACTCTCAATACCATTATGCGCACCTTCCTTTTCAGGTGAACACTCCTGCTACTCTGGACCATCAATAACCCCGTTTTTTTTTTGTATTTCAAAACGAAACCCTTTTTATCCGGACTTTGGAGAAAAACTGGCTCTGAAACACAATAAACGGGGTACCGAATCTGGAGAGGGTTTTTTGTCGGGTCTTGCGCCCTAAAACAGATGGTGGGTCGCGAGGGCGTGCAGGACTGGAAATTTTGGGAGTGGGCGACTTGACCAATGGCCAGCGATGGACACCTGCGTGGAACGTGCTCAGTCTGGCCTCGTTTCATTGTTTGTTGCTGGTAAACCTGCTTTAGAGGATGAAATTACCCTCGCAACTCAGTCACAATATATCGACTTATTTGAGTCATGACAAAGGATAAATTAAAGTCCATATACCGACTTTGAAATCCAAGATTACAGATGTTTATGATTCATTATTGTTTCATAATGAGCTTCAGAGTTTATTCTCATTAAACTGCTAATGGGGATATCCTACCAGTAAACTGGTGAGTAATTTACGATTTCCAACGAACGTCCATTAGAACGTTAGTTTACAACCAGTAAGCGATAAAACATTAATAATTACCTACTCACAGCAAATCAAAAACGTTTCACCAGATGAGCACATTTTGGTTTATTATTATCAATAATGAAGCTTCGAAATCTGTTGGAGTTTTTACTTAGGTACTAATTAAATTGACATTTTTATGACAAATTTTAAAAGATAATTTTATTACCTAAACTACATTTAAAACTAATATTTATAGGGTATTTAAAAATCTGGTTTGGTATGACCACGGTTTCCCTGAAGGGAATTGCCTGGTTCGTAAGAGCATGTAACCTATTTGGCAATGGTCAGTTTCCCATGTATGCAGAGAGTCCCATATTAAGAACCGGAAAACTTCGGGAGTCGATTTTACAACTGACTTGAGTAGACAAATGGTCCCCTACTTAGCATTTTTTAAATCCAAGTTCCTTCAACTTTAAGATTTTAGCATGGAACATGCTTTAGCCTTGACCTAAGTGGCAAAAAGTTTTACGTTTTTCGGGAACGATAACCAGGAACGGTGTATGTTAAGTGGTTGATACGGAACTGAAGATCGTGTAACGTGGTGTAACCTATGCGGTAGGGTTGTTTACAATAATGTTGTAATCTCATTATAACTATAAAATACCTTCAGATCTGAAGACTGATTTTTTTTAAAGGCTATCGCAATAGCAGAATAGGTTTGATCACATTCTTCCAAATCAAAAAATTAAATTAAACAGAATATGAAAGCGTGGCTAAAGCATGTTCCATTTTTCTTGAATTTAAGCCGTGGCCTCTAAACGAAAAGCATAGGGGGTCCAGTGGGCTAGCCCCCTGGACCCCCGAAGGGCATGTTTTTTCGTGTTGCTTCCGAGTCTACCAAGGTAGCGGAAGCTTTGTTTTCACTTTCCGAAGACGAAAAAAAAAGTTCTCCAAAATCAAAATTTTCACTCGCGTTTTGCGTTTTAGACCTTTCTGAACAATTTTGGTTCAGTGTCTGTGTGTCTGTGTGTCTGTGTGTCTGTGTGTCCGTGTGTCTGTGTGTCTGTCATGAATTCCTTGTAACGCGCATAACTATACGAAGTTATTGTCCGATTTCGATGAAATTTTCAGGGATTGTGCGGGTTGGTGTGTAGACGGTCCCCTATGAAAATCATCATCCCCGGACTGATAGAAGCGACTGCGCATGCGCAAACGTGAATTCCTTATAACGGCAATAACTTCCACATTTTTCATCCGATTTCGATGAAATTTTCAGGGATTATGCGGGTTGTTGTGTAGACGGTCCTCTATGAAAATCATCATCCTCGGACTGACAGAAGCGACTGCGCATGCGCAAACGTGAATTCCTTGTAACGACCATAACTTCTACATTTTCCATTCGATTTCGATGAAATTTTCAGGGATTGTGCGGGTTGGTGTGTAAACGGTCCCTTATGAAAATCATCATCCTCGGACTGATAGAAGCGACTGCGCATGCGCAAAAGTGAATTTCCTTGTAACGGCCGTAACTTCCACATTATCCATCCGATTTCAATGAAATTTTCAGGGATGTTACAAATTAGAGTTTAGATGGTCCCCTATGAAAATCATCACCCCCGGATAGATAGTAGCCGATGCGCATGCGCGAACGTGAATTGCTTGTAACAGACATAACTTCCACAATTTCTACCCGATTTCGATGACATTTTCAGGGATTACGCGGATTAGGTTGTAGATGGTCCTCAATGAAAATCAAGGCTTTAAAATTTACAGTAGCCTCTGCGCATGCGCAAACGTAAAATCCTTGTAACAGCCGTAACAGTGGCGTGTGAGGTGAGGATCTCAAACCCCAATCAATCACCCCCTTGATAGGTCAGTCAGCAATGCTCTGGATTCCCACGTAGGAGTCCCAGGTTCGAATTATTGTCAAGCTAAAAACTTTATGATCCAATCACTACCGCACTTATATTTTTCGTCCGAATTTGATGAAATTTTCTAGTATTGTCCAGATTAGCGTGTAGATGGTCCCCTATGAGGGTAGTGAAAGGTACTTAGAGATTGGTGTTTTCAGATTACTATTGCTATGCATCGGTTCATCTATATAATCGGGTTATGGATACGAGGAAGCTATGTGC
Source organism: Apolygus lucorum (assembly GCA_009739505.2). Lineage (NCBI taxonomy): Eukaryota > Metazoa > Arthropoda > Insecta > Hemiptera > Miridae > Apolygus > Apolygus lucorum. The sequence goes on from CM019180.2 coordinate 11,842,624, forward strand.
CACACCCACTTGGCAGACGTTTTTCAATCTAATGCCACTGAAATAACCATACTTAACTACTCTAAAATAACAAAAGACATATCTATCAGACCTTTAACCAAATCGTTTGACCGCTTGCACGGAAAAAAATCATGCATAGATATGTCTATTACCAATTAATTATTTACAATATAATTTATTTACAATATAATACATTGATTCGAAACTTAACTTGTAGGCAAGATAAGAAACAGTAGGTGATATAGTGTGAAGTAAAATCACATAAATAAAAAAACTTCGAATTGTTTTGTTGTTATTTCGTTCAATTTTTGAGTAAAAGTTCTTCCTCATTTTTCTGGACTAGAGTAGCGTGATTCGTAACGTAATGAAATACCTAATTTACTCGTAAATACGATAGTTTGAAATCCATGAAAAACGTTTTACTAAACAGTTAACAACTTAGTTACCAATTATATTTTTTGATCATGATCACGCTTATTTTGTCGTGACCCCCAGCCAGAAGACATACCTATTTATGTCAATGATCTCCAGCCAAAAGACATATCTATGTCAATATTTTGTCATGAACTTCATTCAAAAGACATCTATGTCAATATCTTGTCATGACCCCCAGCCAGAAGACATACCTATTTATGTCAATGATCCCCAGTCAAAAGACATATCTATGCCAATATTTTGTCATGAACTTCATACAAAAGACATCTATGTCAATATCTTGTCATGACCCCCAGCCAGAAGACATACCTATTTATGTCAATGATCCCCAGTCAAAAGACATATCTATGTCAATATTTTGTTATGACCTTCATACAAAAGACATCTATGTCAATATCTTGTCATGACCCCAGCCAGAAGACATACCTATTTATGTCAATGATCCCCAGTCAAAAGACATATCTATGTCAATTTTTTGTCATTAACTTCATACAAAAGACATCTATGTCAATATCTTGTCATGACCCCCAGCCAGAAGACATACCTATTTATGTCAATGATCCCCAGCCAAAAGACATATCTATGTCAATATTTTGTCATGACCCCCAGCCAAAAGACATAGGTACCTATTTTCAATGATACCCAGCCAAAAGATATATCAATGTCAATATTATGTCATCACCCCCGCCAAAAGACATATCTATCACAATATTTTGTCATGAACCCCATCCTAAAGACATATCTATGTCAATATTTTGTCATGACCCCCAGCCAAAAGACATAGGTACCAACATATCTATCACAATATTTTGTCATGAACCCCATCCTAAAGACATATCTATGTCAATATTTTGTCATGACCCCCAGCCAAAAGACATAGGTACCTATTTTCAATGATCCCCAGCCAAAAGATATATCAATGTCAATATTATGTCATCACCCCCACCAAAAGACATATCTATCTCAATATTTTGTCATGAACCCCATCCTAAAGACATATCTATGTCAATATTTTGTCATGACCCCCAGCCAAAATCTATGTCAAAACGTAAAATTTTCTCTCGGAAAGGGCGTCAAATTTTTCATCTTTTTGGTGCCTACACAAAACTATTCGCGGGTTCTAGTTGGGTGAACGCTGCAAATCGGGTTATCGAAGGAAAAACTTCAAGTACTCGTAGGGACCGAACGGTTTGTCCTACAGAGCTCCGGGTGGTCTCAAAATTTTTAAAAATTCAATACTATTTAAAATTGGTGAAAAAAAGATACCTTTATTTCGAGAGTTTTCGAGCTAGGGCACTCTTGAAAATTTGAACCCTTAATTTTCACCCCTTCAGAAGTGACTGACATCAACCAAAAGCTTCGCGGCACAACTAGACCCCAAATGGAGCCCATATACCAAATTTGAACCAAATCGGTCCAGTGTTGCTAAGAAAAGTGCCGCGTACGGAACTTTTTGGTTTATTATTTTCAATAATAAGCCTTTGGAATCGAGCAAGAAAAAAAAAATTTTAACCCCCCCTCAAAATTTGATGTTTTACGTTTCAAGGTAAGTAGAATCCGAAAATCGAATAAAAAAATTTCCGTCCGTCCGCCGTACGCCGTACGCCGTACGCGGCACTTTTCTTAGTTACCATGGACCGATTTCGATGAAATTTGGTGTATGGGCTCCATTTGGGGTCTAGTTGTGCCGCGAAGCTTTTGGTTAATGTAGGTCACTTCTAAGGGGTGAAAATTAAGGGTTGAAATTTTCAAGAATGCCCTAGCTCGAAAACTCTCGAAATAAAGGTATCGTTTTTTCACTAATTTTAAATAGTACTGAATTTTAAAAAATTTTTGAGACCACCCGGAGCTCTGTAGGGCAAACCGTTCAGTCCCTACGAGTACTTGAAGGTTTTCCTTCGATAAAACAGAATCATGAGTGTGAATCGCAAAAGAGGTCTAATCTCCGTTGAAATTTTTTCTGACTAAAATGCGATCGCTGTTCATTTCAATGGAGAATACTGAAGGCGCCTGAGTGGTCACTGATCAGCTGAGTGAGCTCCAAGGCCATTTCCTTTCCTGTTGAACGCAGGAACCTGAAATTTGAGAGGGCGGGTCAATTGAGAATGCTGAAGGCGCCTGAGTGGTCACTGATCAGCTGAGTGAGCTCCAAGGCCATTTCCTCTCCTGTTGAACGCAGGAAGCTGAAATTTTAGAGGGCGGGTCAATGGAGATTGCTGAAGGTGCCTGAGTGGTCACTGATCAGTTGAGTGAGCTCCAAGGCCATTTTCTCTCCTGTTGAACGCAGGAACCTGAAATTTGAGAGGCAGGGTCAATGGAGATTGCTGAAGGCGCCTGAGTGGTAACTGATCAGCTGAGTGAGCTCCAAGGCCATTTCCTCTCCTGTTGGACGCAGGAACCTGAAATTTGAGAGGGCGGGTCAATGGAGAATGCTGAAGGCGCCTGAGTGGTCACTGATCAGTTGAGTGAGCTCCAAGGCCATTTCCTCTCCTGTTGAACGCAGGAAGCTGGAATGTTAGAGGCAGGGTCAAAGGAGAATGCTGAAGGCGCCTGAGTGGTAACTGATCAGCTGAGTGAGCTCCAAGGCCATTTCCTCTCCTGTTGAACGCAGGAACCTGAAATTTGAGAGGGCGGGTCAATGGAGAATGCTGAAGGCGCATGAGTGGTCACTGATCAGCTGAGTGAGCTCCAAGGCCATTTTCTCTTCTGTTGAACGCAGGAAGCTGAAATTTGAGAGGGCGGGTCAATGGAGAATACAGATGGTGGTAGGTGCTATTGATGGAGAACCAGTGATCTATACAGAAGGGTGATCTATACAGAAAATAATAAACCTTTGAGCAATGATTTGCAGCGTTTTTTATTCGATTTTCGGATTCTATGTACCTACCTTGAAACGTAAAACATCAAATTTTGCGGGGGGGTTAAAATTTTTTTTCTTGCTCGATTCCAAAGGCTTATTATTGAAAATCATAAACCAAAATTGCTAAAATTCAATTGAAACATTTATTTATTAAACTCAAGTAATAAAAATGGTAATGAGCATATTAAAAAAACCACATCAAAATATCTCCTTTTCGTTGGTTTATGTTGAATAAGGAAAGGGTAGAATGAGAATACCTGGATTCTATTCATTCAACACCACGAATATATATCACCTTGAAGATGTCATTGCCCCTGAAAATGGTTTTCCTTCACAATTACGATCTAGACACATCACTAGCAGCCGCCGGGGAAACAAACGTGTTAGTTTACGCAGGATTCCCGTCAGCAGTCGATCACGCAGCAAAATCGCTGGAAACAAAACATGCGTTTTGTGGTCGTTCACCGAGTGGAAGTTCCGGACGGGGTCAACCGCCTGATTCAGTATACTGTACAGATTCACTGTGATTACAAAACCAATCACGTTTCGGGAAAAAGATTAACAGATGTGATATAGTGATAGTGTCAGTAAGTTTGTGAAATTCCTTAATACATGGTATACGCTACTCCTAGAGATATTTTAAGTTTATTATTTTCAATGATGGAACTTTAGAATAAAGCAAGGAAGAAAAACGCCCCGATTATATAGATAATCCGATGTATAGTAGATAATCTCAAAATATATCAGTACCTTGAGTCACCATCATAGGAGACCATCTGTAAGCCAATCCGCACAATCCCTGAAAATTAAGTCGAATTCGGATGAAAGAAATATGGAAGTTATGGCTTTTACAAGGTTTTTACGTTTGCGCATGCGCAGGGCTCACTTTAGATTAGGTAGAAATGATTTTCATAGGGGACTATCCACACGCTAACTCACAATATTCTTGAAAATTTCATCGAAATCGAATGAATACTTTGCCCATTACAAGGATTTTTTGACAGACAGACACGAAACCAAATAGCAAAAGACGGAAATTGACCCAATCTCCGTTCAAAGTTCAGATCTTCTCCGTTGTTTCTTCTTCTTATTTAATTTGCAATTCACTCTCGTGTTTCTGTTTTATCAATCGTTCTTACTTATTATAGTCCTCGGAAGTTTTGAAAAATTCAAAGCTTTTTTTCACAACTTAAGAGTGTCTAACAGTAACCAAAAGCTTTGGGACACAACTAGACTCCGAATGGAGCCCATACCCCAAATTTCATCAAAATCTATCAGCGGTAACTAAGGAAAGTCCCACGGCGTACTGGACGGAGGGAATTTTTATTCGATTGTCCGATTCTACGTACCTTGAAACATAACCATCAAATTTTGAGGTGTAGGGGGGTGTAAAAAAATTGTTCTCTTCCTCGATTCCAAAGGTTCATTATTGAACAATCTCTGCCAAGTGGGTGTGGCACATAGTTTCCTCGTATCTATAACCCGATTGCATAGATGATCCGATGCATTTTAGTTAATTTTCATAGGGGACCTACATGCCAATTTGAACAATACTAGAAAATGTCATCAAATTCGGATGAAAAATGTATGTACTATGGCTGTTACAAGGAATTCACATTTGCCCATGCGCAGAGACTACTGTCAATTTTAATTTCTTGATTTTCATTCGGGATCATCCACTACGTAATCCACATAATCTCAAAAAATTGCATCAAAATTGGATAAAAAATGTGGAAGTTAAGGTTATTACAAGGAATTCACGTTCGCGCATGCGCAGCGGCTACTATCAGTCCGGGGGTGATGATTTTCATTGGGGACCGTCTACACGCCAACCCGCAAAATTCCTGAAAATGTCATCGAAATCAGACAATAAATTCGTATAGTTATGCCAGTTACAAGGATTTTATGACAGACACACAGACAGACAGACACGGAACCAAAATTGTTCAAAAAGGTCTGAAACGTAAAACGCGAGTGGAAATTTCGATTTTGGAGTATTTTTTTTTTCAACTTCGAAAAGTGAAAACGAAGCTTCCGCTAGTTTGGTAGACTCGGAAGCTAGAGACGGGAATATACCAAATCTCCGTTCAAATTTCAGATCTTCTGCGTTGCTTCTTCTTATTTCATTTGCGATTCACTCCCGTGGTTCTGCTTTATCATTCGTTCTTACTTGTTATAGCTCTTAAAGTCCTAGGGAGTTTTGAAAATTTCAAAGCTTTTTTTTCCACAAGTTAAGAGAGACTAACAGTAACCAAAGGACAATAGGAGGTAAGGCTCTTGAGGTTCAGTCTGACTGAACTTCAAGAGCCTTAAAGCCTATTGTCATTATCAAGGAGTCGAAAATTTAGAACCATATTTAGTAACCAAAAGTTTATCTCCTTTTCATCCAAGCCTTTAACTAAAGAAACACGGTCACTTACAGATGATAGTTGAAGGTGATTGAGAAGGAGTCAGATCAGCAGCGTGGAGAACGGGGGGACACTATCAAGATCACTTCATTCCAACAACCGAGAGGCAGTCAGATTTCATGTGAGGAAAATACTGAAATTCACATTTCTTCCAATCCATTGGATATTTTTACGTGCTCTCTGTTCAAAAGAAACTATGAAGTTATTTCTTCGTGTTGGTTCCTATTTATGGTACATAATATATATTCTCGTAATGGAGAAAGAATTTGCTACTATCATTGTAGTTGTTGAAATGACTGAATTCCCACCTTGAAACCCAAGGGAACTGACGGACCGTCAAAGGGGTTTGAAAAGTTTTGTATTTCGTCGTTAGAGCTTCCTTTGAGTAGCAGTACGAGCTTTGTTGTGAAGCGTGTGGAGGTTTTCATGGGCAGAAACGGATACCTCGTTATTATAAAGCTGCCTGAGATCCATAACTCATATTAACATATGAATGGGTTCCTCATTAGAGGCACAATGCGTCTACTACCTGCCAAGACCTCTGAACTCGTGCATTAATATCATTCTGAGTGGGGTAGGAGTAGATAACTTGTAGCGGTCTTCTCTCATATGCTTCATCCTGAGGTCCAAAGTAGCTTCGGGTATCACAAAGGGTGGCGTGGCACTGGAAGAAGCGACGTCTAGACTTGTCTGTATAATCAACGGAACCATCACACACCGTCCGTCAGGTAGCTGCGCGAGCTGGTAGATGATAAATCATTTCTTCTTCGATGGATTCGAATATCATGATGGACGGGACTAGAAGAAAAACTTTTCGAATCACTCCAGCCTGACGAACAACATCAAGAAGGTACCAAGGCACCAAGGTAGGTTGGTGGGTGTGAATGGAAGTAATGACATTGAGAAGGAATGGTTTATTTTGTATTACTACTGATTGAAACAGCCTGAAGTAGGTTACAATGAGAGTAAGGTTAAGATGAAGTTTAATTTTATTATATTAATATCGAATGCGAATACAGAAGTCCTTTTGCTAATTTTGCTATCATGTTCATTAATTAATTCCCTTTCGCTGAACAGTTACATGGTGCCGAAACGGGTTTAAATAGAATATCGTGTTTATATCGTCGTTGTTCGGGTAGTCAAAACAATCCCGTAATTCGTTGTGCTTCCCAGCCGCGATCGTGAATCAGTTGTGGATCGCCGCGTTCGGAACAAATTCGTTCGGATTTAGTTTCGACGGAGAAATGAGCGAAGACGAAGCAATTAATCTTCGGCCACCTCCACCATTTAAAATTGCCGATCAGCAAAATATCGCCGGCCTGTGGGAAGAATGGGTTCAATCTTTCAATTGGTATGCGGAAGCTATCAATCTCAACAAAAAGAGCCCGCAAAAACAGGTCGCGACTTTCATGACGGTGATGGGGCAAGAAGCAATAACGATATACAACACGTTTAAACTCACAGATAGCCAGAAAACATCGATGAATTACATCAAAGGTGAGTTCGACAAGTATTTTTTACCCAAGGTAAACAAAACCTACGAACGCTTGTTGTTCAATAGATTGGCACAAAAGAGAAGCCAAACTTTTGATGAATTTCTAACAGATGCGATAAACCAGGCCAACAAATGTCAGTTCGGAACACTGAGGGATGAACTGCTTTGTGACAAAATTGTCGTGGGCATTTTAGACGATGAAGTTCGAAAATCATTGTCTCAGGAAAGCCTCGACTATGACAAAGCTGTGTCCGCCTGTAGGGCCGCGGAGTTAGCGAGAAAGCAGATGACTGACATGAAAGGGGAAGAACACGTAGAAATAAACTCTATAAATAAGAAAAGGTGGAATTCGAGAAAATTCAAAGATAAATCTTACAACCAATCAAAAAATTGGAAAGAAGACGAAACCTTTCATTGCAAGAGGTGCGGAACGGTTCATAAAAAGAGAAGCTGTCCAGCATTCAAAAATAAATGCGGAAATTGTTCCCGACGAGGACACTTCCAACAGTACTGTTTTTCCAAATCAGTAAATACTTGTGTCACAACTACTAATACGGAATCGGAATTCGATCTTTATGTGGGGGAAGTTCAATCAACTCGACCAACAGATCAAGACTGGAATGAGGCCATCACTTTTCCAGGAAATCATCAAGTTATTTTCAAACTGGATACGGGTGCTCAGTGTGACATTATCACCTTGAATGAAGTACAAAAATTCAGCCTCCATGTTAATAGATCACAGGTGCGATCCCTCATATCATACAGCAATGACTCCACACCAGTGATAGGAGAAGCTGTAGTACCTATTAAAACGAAAAAGGGACAAACTACAAAACTGAATTTTATGGTGGTTGGTAGAGGACACAAGTGCATACTTGGTAAAAGATCATGTGAAAAATTGGGATTGGTGAAACGGATCGACGAGATAAAAGAACAGTACGACAAAGACCTTTTTACAGGCATAGGCTGCATAAGAAACTTCGTTTATGATATCGACATTGTAGAAAATCCTGATTTCAAGACATGTCCGCCTCGGAAAATCCCATACTCAATCCGCGATCAAGTAAAGATGGAAGTGGACAAGATGGTAAAAAACAAGATCATCGAGCGAATGGATGAGCCAGCACCAGCAGTTTCACCAATGGTCGTCGTCTGGAAAAAGGGCGTCCCTAGAATTTGCATTGACCTGACTGAGGTAAATAAAAATATTAAACGACGACAATATCCCTTAAAGACCATGGACGAAGTTGCGGCTAATCTTCATGGATCGAAAATCTTTACAAAGTTGGACTGCGCTCGAGGGTTCTGGCAGATCCGAGTGACACGTAGAACATCGAATTACCTCACATTTTCTACTCCCTGGGGCAGGTTTCGTTGCCTTCGGCTACCATTTGGTTTGAGCTCGGCTCCCGAAGTATTTCAAGCCTGGATGTCCTCTTTACTAGATGGGAAACAGGGTGTAGAGGTAGAACATTTAACTGCTTTCCAAAGCCTGCTATCAGCTATGAAAAAGGCACCAGTGTTGCGCCACTACAGCCCTAAGGAGCCAGTCACTCTGTCTGTGGATGCTAGTAAGCACTCAGTAGGAGCATGTATGATGCAGCGTGACCAGCCTATCGCCTTCAGCTCCAAAGCATTGACTAAATCAGAACTTAATTATAGCCAAATGGAAAAAGAGGCTTTGGCAATACTGGTGGCCTGCAAAAAGTATCATTCTCATGTGTGGGGGAACCCAAAGTTGATAGTAGAAACAGACCATAAACCTCTTGAAAGCATATTCAAAAAGCCATTGCACAAGGCTCCCGCTCGACTACAAAGAATTTTGTTTGAGATTATGCCTTACAACCCGACTGTCAAATATAAAAAAGGATCGGAGCTCTTCATAGCTGATGCCCTCAGCAGGGACATAGAAAATGCGCCAGAGCAAGATAGACCCCCAGAACTCACTGTATTGGTCGCAGTAGCTTTCTCAAAGACAAAATTGAGTGAACTCGTGGAAGCAATAAAGGAAGATCATGTTCTCCAGGAAGTGAGAAGCTACATTTTGAATGGGTGGCCCGAAAATAGAAAACTTTTAGCTGATGATGTTCAACTTTACTTCAGCTTCAGAGAAGAACTAGGAGTGTATGAAGACCTCATTGTCAAAGGTGAACAAATAGTGATCCCTAAATGTATGGTCCCATCATTGCTCATTGAAATACATCGCAGCCATAAAGGGGTTGAAGGTTGCCTCAAGCTGGCCCGAGAAAATGTGTTTTGGCCAAAAATGGCAGATGAAATAAAGCGGTACGTGCAAAGTTGTCCAACTTGTCAAGCCCTTCAAAAAAGCAAGCCAGAGGAACAAATCACAACAGGCGAACTTCCTGAAAGGCCCTGGCAGATATTAGCCAGTGATCTATTCCACTGGAACCATAGAGAGTATCTGATCATAGCTGACAGCTACTCTGGATTTTTTGACTTCGTGGAATTAAGATCAACCACAAGCTCAGCAGTCATCAAGCAGCTGAAAAGATGGTTTTCCACATTCGGAATTCCAGACCAGTTAAATTCAGACGGTGGACCCCAGTACTCCAGCCAAGAATTTAGAGACTTCCTGTGTGCTTGGGACATTCGCCACAGAGTCTCCAGCCCGGAATTTGCCCGGTCCAATGGACTAGCAGAACGCTATGTACAGGAGGCCAAACTCCTGCTACAAAAATGCTTGAAAGATGGGTCAGACCCACATCTAGCGCTTCTAAACCACCGAAATACACCTAGAGGGAACATCGGCTCACCAGCGCAACGTTTGATGGGGAGAAGAACGAAGACTCTTCTTCCCTGCCTGAACTCCTTGCTCCAGCCTCACCTTATCAGACCAGAAGAAGTCCGTAGGTCACTGGGGAAGATGCGTGACAAAGAGAAAAGGCAAGCAGACAAAGGCAAGAACGCACCCATGTTGTTCCAGGCTGGTGACCAAGTGTTGTGGAGGAAATCTTTGAGGAATTGGGTCCCAGCTGAGATCATCGCCAGACACGGAAACTCCAACTCCTATATGATCCAGACGGCAGAAGGAGCCAAGTACCGTAGGAATTCCTGGTTCCTGCAACCAAGACACGAGCGAAAATCTGTGGAAGCCAATCCTCCAATACCACTGGAACCGGAAACGCCACTTAAGCGCAAGTCTGGGTTGCCATCGGATCTGTTAGCCAACCAACAGATGCCTCAGCCTGCTCCAACACAGATCGGCACACCAATCTCAAGCCCTAACATCGCAGGTACTCCTTCCCCGAAGGCAGGGCAGTCACCAGTTGGTACCCCATCATCGCAGGGAGGATACAGAACAGCCAGTGGACGTTTGGTGAAGCCTCCTAAGCGCTTCACCCTCTCAGGCATCTAAAAACAGGGGGATGTGAATGGAAGTAATGACATTGAGAAGGAATGGTTTATTTTGTATTACTACTGATTGAAACAGCCTGAAGTAGGTTATAATGAGAGTAAGGTTAAGATGAAGTTTAATTTTATTATATTAATATCGAATGCGAATACAGAAGTCCTTTTGCTAATTTTGCTATCATGTTCATTAATTAATTCCCTTTCGCTGAACAGTTACAGTGGGTACCTGCAACATCGTTCTATACCGATCCGTGAGTTCTTCGATCCTTGATTTCTCGGCAAAATTATCTCCCATCCTATTATTGTGCTGTCGTCAAGTCCTATTATGTTGTTTCTTCCACCAAAGAGCTTTTGACTCGGATATGTATGTCTTTTAGCTTGGGGTTCGGGAAAAAATTGTAGCATTTTTTTCACCCGAAAAAGTGTAACGCGAGACCTATAAACAAATTTGGTAACTAGACTGCAAGAATCATTAATCTGAGAATTAAAATGATACAATCTTAATTTTGTTGTTTTCTCTTCCTGTCTGCATCTTCCCACGTTCATTTCAAGTATTAGGTACCTAATTTCTCCCTTAATGAGGAAAATAACATTTAGACATATCGTCCCATAAGCGACATTTTCCAAATTTTACAAGAGAGAAGAAAAACTGTGAGAGGATCTTTTTTTTTTTTTGCCAAACCCTCCAAATCATGTTAATTTAGACAACGTTGGACCAAATCGTAGATAGGTGAAGAACATTTTGACGTCACAACCTGGAATCGAACCCGGGTTTCACAGACGAACGGCGACATACATGTACGGTTGGGATTTTATTTATTAGATTAGGTACCGTTACAGTCGATGGCCATCTCATCATGGAACTCGAAATTATTGTCGCGTTCGGTTAGATATGTATATAGGTTTGTATACATACCTAGATGTATATAGGTATGTATATGACACTTACGATAATTACAATATTTTACGTTCGTAATTATTTTCGACTCTTGGCACTTACGTTCTAAATTTAATGGTGGATACGATATTTTACCAATATGGTGGTTACGATTCGAAAACTTTAAAGCAGTTTTTGAAGGCTTTAGAGACTTGTGTCGCTTACAATAAGTGTATAGATGATAAATAGATGCGCCTTTTCAAGACGAACCCTACGGTTACAAAAACTCAAAATCGCAAAAAGTGGCGCTTACGATATTCTGCCTTTCAGGAGAGGATATTATCCATATTGTTTTTCTCGTCAAGAGCGAAACTATTTAAACCAAAAATACGTATAAATTTCGGTATAATACGGCTTCACATTCACGAGCAGAATTCAGTTCCAGTTTCTAGAACGGCTTGAGCAATTTTCATTCTGTCAAGCTTTTAGCGATTTTTCTCTAATAGTAAAGCAATCATCTATCAATCTCTCAACATATTCATGTTTCAGGCTAATACATTACATATTTCGGATACAAAACAATTTTGGATACAAAACAATTTTTCGCTGACGTTAGTATATTACAGCTGCAATGTACCAGAGTAACGAGACAGGTTGTGGCTGAACAGAATCCAATTAATACTTCATGAATAGCTCATTGTTTTTTTCTTAATCTCGATGTTACATATAATCTATAGGTTTTCAGTTTTTTCGAGTAATCAAGACAGAGGGCATATTGATTTAATCAAGACCCAATCAGCAAGTAAACAAAGCGCTTAAAAAACGAAAATGATCAACATAATCAGAAAAAACTTCTCGATCAAGTTGATGTTTATTAATTAAGAAAACTATAAACATGAGCGAGTAAATCATGTTTTCGTATTTTTTCTCAACCTTGCCGCGTTAACTTTCCTCCAAACTTTGCTGTCAAAGTGTTATATTATAAAACCAAGATTTCAACAAGATGGGGAAACAGCACGTAAAAATTGTGCTTCAAGGAATGATGTGCATTGAGAGTGCGTTGAAAGCATCATACACTTCAGAGACATTTCATTTATTACTCATTCCTACTCCCAATTTGTGAATCGAACGTCATGGAAATTGAATATAACCTATGATTCAAAGTTTAGTCCCAGCCAATCCTAGCCACCACGTCAATTACTTCAAGCAAGTCATTTCAGGAATAGCTACACACTCAAAGACGCCAGACTTTCCTTACCGTGTACTGGAAACCTGTACATCTGCGCCATTCATGGAGTACTTCCAATACCTAGGAACTGTACTAACATTGCTTCTGATTCTCACCAACGCTAATTTCTACTCATAGCAATATTTTGAGCACTCGGGTAGTTAGAATTTTGGTGTTGAAGCACTCTGGATTTTGAGCACTCGTGTTGGGAGGATCGGACCAAAGTAGCTGAAAGCGATAAACTGCTTCACGTTTGAATTTCCATAGAAAACAGGGCAACTGGCCCTTTTGCAATCAATTAACCCCCCCCCCCCATTTCCCCTTAACATTCGAAATGTGCGTTCGTTACGGGAAATCTTAATCCAATGGTTTTACATAGTTATCATGAGAAGCAGCCGAGAAAAGACAGGTGGTCTTCATTACACTATGCACCCCGTAGGGGGACGATCGCGGTACATCTCCCTTCAGGCTATCGCTTCACTGATTATAGTGAAGCGAAAAAAGCTCAAGGCTTGAGCATCAGCAATCAGCAGAGCCCCCAGGTCTGGCCCGTCGTAACTCGTAATATTCTTCGGCTAAACACTATCATTACAATCTGGGGCTTTGTACGGTTTCAATTAGGGTTGGAAGGATGCGGAATTCACCACGGCATTTATGGCGTCCCAAAGTTTACACTGCCAGGTTCTGATGCATCAAAGAAACCGCAGTAAATTTCCAACCTAAATGCTGGTATGAGATGGAAGAGGGTGAGCATGACAGAGGAATGAGCATGGGAGAAGGGGAGTGTGGAGAAGACTGCATAGAGAAGGAATCGTGTAGGAAGGAGCACGGAAAAGTGTGTGGAGAAGATAGCTTTAAGACCGTGCGCAGGGGTTTTACTGAACAGAGTTCTTTGAAAAAAGTATATCTATGCTACCTGGATATCTATGCTGGTACCTTGAAACGTGAACCATCAAATTTTGAGGTGGTGTAAAAATTTTTTTTCTTGGTCGATTCCAAAGGTTCATTATTGAAAATAATATACCAAAATGATAAAAATCTCACATTTGACACGAAATACATCTTATTTGTTGAGTAGTATGCCATATCTATAATTTAAATCGATATTAATAAAAATTGCAGATGAAATTTAATTTAATTGTATTAGGTAACTAATTCACTATGGATCCTTGAAATGATGATTTCACAGTTTTTCTTCGTTCTAATACGGTATCATGGAGAGATTTCAGTGTTCGTTAACGCAGGAAATTTCCATCGCCCATTAAAATGTGAGATAATTTACTCAAACGCTCCGCTCATTAAGTGGAGCGTTCTAAACGTTGATAAGGCGTGAGAATGTCGACGGAATTCAGTTTTTAATTCCAACACTGTTTTACTTGTAGTCCCAGTCATATTCTTAAGCTTAGGAAGACATCAGAACACGGAGAATAACATGAATTTACAGGGTATATTGGAACAAAAATAATTCAATTCATCCAAGCACTGACATGAAACGAGAATTTCACGATCAGGTTAATGATTAACCAAATATAAGATACTTCAACAAGATTGAGAAATCTATGCTACTTCTTTTCTTGAAATTGAGCCTTTCCCTTTAGGAATTGCCATCAAAGTTATCTGTGTCATTCTGGAACCTCGTTCCAACTACCTACTCCAAATTCGAATGATTTCCATCGTGAGGAATCGATATTTTGGGAAATCAAGTTTTGGTTTATGATTTTCATTAACGAATTTTGGAATCGACCAAGAAAAAAATTGGTTGGTTTACGTTTGAAGGTACGTAGAATCCGAAAATCGAATAAAAATTTTGCTGTCCGTCAAAACGTACGCGGCACTACCCTTAGTTACGATGGACCGATTTTGATGAAATTTGGTATAAGGGCTACATTCGGTGCTCTAAAACCTATAGTTGATGACAGTCACTTCTAAGGGTTGAAATTTTCAAAACGCCCTAGCTCAAAAACTATTGATATGAAGGAATTGTTTTTTCATCAATTCAAAATACTATTGAATTCTTAGAATCGAATGAGACCACGCAGAGCTCTGTAGGACCAACCGTTCGCTCCCTACGAGCACTCGAGGGTTGGACTTCAAATCAGAAACACGAGTACGAATCGCAAAAGAGGCCTAATCTTCCTAATTAGCTGACCAAAATGCGATCTCTGTTCGTTTCTTCGAGTTGTAGGTACTCAGTTTTGCGTCCTTAGCGACCAGTAATCAAATTTCCTATTGAAGACACCCACAACTCTTTATTTCTTCGATATTGAGGTAGTACCTTGATTGTGAAGTAGGTAGTACCTATGGTTGAAGTTACTGGCAAAGGCAAGCTGTGCTCTTTGCAGGAGAGTGATCTATATCGATACCTTAAAGCACAAAGGCGCTATGTCCAAAGACGGAATTTTGAGAAAACCGCAAAAGAAATTTTCAACAGTGCACAATTTCTAAACTAATGGCTTATTGCACTAAACTCTTTAATTTCTTCAAGAAATTTTCTAAGGTCAATAATTGACCTTTTTGAAGATCAAATAACTGTAATTATTACAGTACCTATTGTTGAATTTGAGTTTTTCTGAAATTAAAAAAAAAAGTCTGCCAAGTGGGTGTGGCACATAGCTTCCTCGTATCCATAACCCGATTATATAGATGATCCGATGTATAGTAGTTAATCTCAAAACATCAAAACAAGTTAATCTGTAACATCCCTGAAAATGTCATTGAAATCGGATGGAAAATGTAGAAGTTATGGCCGTTACAAGGAATTCACGTTTGCGCATGCGCAGTGGCTACTATCAGTCCGAAGGTGGTGATTTTCATAGGGGACCATCTAAATACTAATCTGTAACATCCCTGAAAATTTCATTGAAATCGGATAGAAAATGTAGAAATTATGGACGTTACAAGGAATTCACGTTTGCGCATGCGCAGTGGCTACTATCAGTCCGAAGGTGGTGATCTTCATTGGGGACCATCTACAACCTAATCCGCATAATCCCTGAAAATGTCATCGAAATCGAGTGGAAACAGTGGAAGTTATGGCCGTTACAAGAAAATTCACGTTTGCGCATGCGCAGTGGCTACTATCAGTCCGAAGGTGATGATTTTCATAGGGGACCATCTAAATACTAATCTGTAATATCCCTGAGAATTTCATTGAAATCGGATGGGAAATGTAGAAGTTATGGCCGTTACAAGGATATCACGTTTGCGCATGCGCAGTCGCTTCTTTCAGTCCGGGGATGATGATCTTCATAGGGGACCGTCTACACACCAACCCGCACAATCCCTGAAAATTTCATTGAAATCGGACAATAACTTCGTTCTTCGTTATGCGCGTTACAAGGAAATCATGACAGACAGACAGACACACAGACACTGAACCAAAATTGTTCAGAAAGGTCTAAAACGCAAAATGCGAGTTGAAATTTTTATTTTGGAGAACTTTTTTTTTCGTCCTTGAAAAGTGAAAACAAAGCTTCCGCTACCTTGGTAGACTCGGAAGCAAAATGTGAAAGATGGATGGACGTAGCGTTTTTTCGCTTTAAGGTATCTATAAAAAAAAAAAAATAAATAAACCTTTGTGTAACAGTCCAAAAAACGGGTTTTCCCAGTTTTTTGTGGTTATTAACTTCAGAATCATGGTAATATATGGTGTATTCGGATTCAGAACAAAATTTCCGATATCAATTTATAATGAATATGTGCGTATATTTGTTGTACCCAAAAATGCAGTAGTCGTGTGGGTACTCTATGTGTTTGTACTCTTGTTTCTATGTGTTTGTACTCTACAAAGCATATCTATGCATACCTGTGCATACAGTATGTTGGGATGGTATACTGAAAATCGAAAAAAAACAAGAATAGCCTTGTGGGTACTCTATGAGTTTGTGGAGACGAGCAGAACATGAATATGGACTCTTAAAATCTTCAAAGCATACCCAGTGCATACAGTATGTTGGTATGGTAGGTATACTGAAAATCGAAAAAAAAAAAACAATAGCCATGTGGGTACTCTATGAGTTTGTAGAGACGAGTAGAACATTAATATGGACTCCTAAGATCTTCAAAGCATACCCTGTGCATACAGTACGTTGGTATGGTATACTGAAAATTTAAAAAATACCTACAATCGTGTAAAAAAACTTTCTAAAAGAAATTGCGACACCATTGTTTTTTTTTAGACCATACCTTCAACCGAGAGATTTCTTTGAAAATTCGCTCATTAATTCATGCTGCATGAATGGCCTACTTTTGTTTTTTTCTTGAACCTTCATCTTTGGTGCAACTGCTGAGAAACTCATAGGGGTCCATCTAGGCCCTAATCTATGTGCTTCTGGAAAATATCATCAAAATATGTTCCATTATTTTTCATAGTTTTACCCGTGACGAATAAATACCTTTTTTCATCTTTCTTCCAAGTTTCATGGCTCCAAAAATACAACACGACCCTTTTTTTCGTTTTTCTTAAGTGTTTTATTGTGTATGTTATCAACAAGTTTGGCAAGCTTTATCAACAACTTTCCATACGACACTCTGGAACAACTGGAGCCGTAGCTTCAAATGAATACCACAGGTTATTCCTCTTTAAATACAGAGCCAGTGTCTCTTTTAATTTCTATGAAATTGAGGTCCGTGTCCATAAAGGCCTTTATTCACAATGTTCACCTGTTGCGGATTCAGGCCAAATAACTGTGGCAACAGGTGAAGCCGGGATGTTGAGCATATGCTTCGTGATATGACAGAAAGGCGACAATTTTAGTTAACGGGACGGACTCCGTACAGAAGAGACAGAAGTGACCATTGTCTTCCAAATAAACCTTCTTCATGAGGGCTTATTATGGTTTGATATCCGGACTCCAGTCAGCTGCCAACCGCTTGCATATCCGTCATATAGCTATTAATTTTCCTGAGTCAACCCGGAGGACCGACTAGAGTCAGCTGCTCAATCACGATCAAACCGGACGGATCTGCTACGCCGGCTGTGACATCTTGTCGTTAATTGGTATAAATGGCAATTCGTCGATTAAACACATTGCGAAAAAAAAACACGACGGCTCATCGTCCACTAAAATGGTTAGCGAGTATCTACTCGTTAGTTATCTACTAACTTCGAGGTTGATCACCCCTGATATATATTGATCATCTCAAACTATTAGGTGAGTTAGGTCTTCACTATAAAAACTATGAAAAACAGCTATGATGAAGTAACAGTAAAAAACGAAATAACAGCTCTCTAAAAAACCTCACAGTCACCACAGTAAACATCATTCATCAGGAATCAATAATAAGATACAAACATAAACATCTGATAATATACAATTTCCTCACCTCCTTACCCTCCGTAGCAACGTCTAGTTATCGGAACCCCTTTCATACGCAGCTCATTTTAAGGAGATGATATACAGGGTATCTACAAAACAGATCTCATTCCTTCAAGGGGTCGATTCCACGACTAATTTGCAACAAAAAATGTCTCTTAACAATTTTTTTAGAGGCTTTTTTCCGAATTATTTGATTTCAAAGTTTTTTTTTTCGTGATTTAGACCTTCTGACATTAAATTGGTGATAACTCCGTTAATTTGCTGTAATAATTACAATTTGAAGATACCATTGGAAAGATTACATTTCTCATCTCCCTAATACCAAATGAAATTTTTTAAGTTGAATTTTACGGGGAATAAAGCAACCAAAAAAGTGAGCTTAGTAACTTTTGGAAAACTTTTCGTTTTTCAACACTCGTAATTTCCAAATAATTGAAGTTAATGAACTATTGCCGGTAAGGCTAAAAACTGCGCCAAAATATCAGCTTTCTAATAGTGTAATAAAAAATATTTCACAATTGAATTTGAGGGAGAAATTTCTGTTTGAACGCTGAAAAATGTGCATTTTTTTTTCTCAACGGAATCGACGGTTGGACGACGGTTTGACGGGAGGAAATTTTTTCCGCGTTCAAATAGAAAATTTTCCCTTAATTTCGATTGTAAGATATTTTTTATCACACCGTTGGAAAGTTGAGATTTTGGCTCAGTTTTTAGGCTTACCGGCAATTAATAGCTCATTAACTCGAAATATTCGGACATTACGGGCGTTGATAAACAAAAAGGTACTAGTTACTAAGTTCACTTTTAAGGTTGCTTTATTCCCTGGAAAAATCAACTGAAAAAATTTCATTTGGTATTCGGGAGATAGGAAATTTAATGCTTTTTCAACGGTACCCTCAAATTGTGGTTACCACAAAGAAATTGAAGGAGTTATTACCAATTTAATGACATGAGGTCAAAATCACGAAAAAACATTGAAATCGGAATATCTCGGAAAAGAAGACTCTAAAAAAAATAAAAAAAATTGCTTCAAGATATTTTTTGTTGCAAATTAGTTGTAAAATCGACCCCCTGAAGGAATGAGATCTGTTTTATAGACACCCTGTAGGCATAGATCATCAATTGACGTGTTCAAGGGAAGATTTCATGAATACGGATTATTTTTCCCGGGATCAATTACCACCATGTTTTAAAATTATTATCTCTCATTATCTCAAATTTTCACACTGCAAAATGAAATCCGGTGGAAGATGAAATCCGGGACTACCATAAGACAACACCATGGGAGAACACATTTCGAAGAGAATCATGCACCTAGTTACCTGAATAAATAAAAGGTGTTCACACCTTAACAATAAACGTCGGACTCGTGGAACTGAGAGACCTTCTCCGGCTGGTTTTGAGAGTTTTTAAGTCGGTCAAAAACACTTGAAGTCGTGAGAATCTCGGTATTCGGCACTCTACGAAATATCGTACTAAAATAAAATAACGCTGAATATTTAGGTTTAGTCCAACAACCCACGTAAAATTCTTATTCAATTTGAATGAATTAAATTACATTTTAATTTTCAAAATTATTTATCGGCTTTTCAGTGTTCAGCCCACCTTAAAGGAATCATCCAAGCAAGTAGCTCCTCTGGCTCAACGGAATACCTGCGTGTACATCAGGCGTCAAAGCCACTTGATTATAGGAGGATGGGACGCTAAATCAATCAACAATCGGTCATTTCAATGGGTTCGACAAAGGTATGTTTTTATGTTTTTAGAAAAATCTACCGTAATTTCACAAACTACCGATCTCTTATAACTGCAGAATATTGTACTATCTTTTAATCTCAAACGCACTTACGATTGGACTGAAAATTGAAATTGATCTGTAGGATACGAAATTCTTATACATCGCTCCACTAAGTCGTTTTCTGAATCCAAATTAATTTGTTGAAAAGCGTGACCTATCGGGACAGGAATGAAAGCTGTTTTTTCAGTTTAGCGACTTTGCCGTCCTAAATAATCGGTTTTTGGACTGATCCGTTTGAGGAGTCTTCAGAAAGGGAGAAGGTCATTTTCGTATCGCACCTGGCCAGCCATTAACCTAGATACGGCTCCCTTCAAGCGGCCATTCGGATGGGAAAAGAGAAATTTCGAAAACGCGAATGACACAATCTGATAAACGCCCGTGTCAATAGTTTTGAAAACAAAAACTCTACGAATTATTACACAAGGGTATATTCTTTGCTGTATGCATCACCCGTATGAATAGAACGCAGCTTCATATTAATATACTCCCTACTAGCTTATAACTTCATTAATTACTAAGCTTAAATTTATTTATTACTATTACTGAGCTTAACTTTATATTAATATTCCCTACTATTCGAAGAAACGAACAACGATCAGCTGAAATTTGAACGTAATAATAATATTATTATATTAGGTCAATATTGTCAATGAACTCTCGCAAATTCGCGATTCACACACGTGTTTCTGCTTTATAGCTCGTCCCACCCTCAAGACGTCATAGGGAGCAAAAGGTTTGTCCCACAGAGCTTTGAATGGTTTCATTCGATTCTAAAAGTTTAATTTTACTAAAATTGTTTTAAAAAACAATAAATGTATGTTTAGATTTTCCAGCTAGGGCGTTCCGAGAATTACAACTTCTATTGTCACCCCTTGTAAGTGAATGTCTCTATCTTAAAGCTTCGAGGCACAACAAGACCCCAAATAGAGTCCATACGTTAAATTTCATCAAAACTATTTCCTGGAAACCAAGGGAAGTACCGTATAAGGCGTATGGCGGATGGACAAAGTTTTTAGCGAATTTTCAACGAAAATGAAGCTATTGCAATGGCCTCAAAATTTTAGAATGAACTTTTTTGAAAAATTTTTTCACTGAAATCCGTTTTGGAACATTCTGAAACGATCTCTGAAGTTTTTCCAAAAATCATATGCATATATACCATATATGTATATCATATGTGTCACTCCGCACGATAACTTGAGTAATTGTCGTGCAGAAATTTTCAAGTTTTCGGCAAAATGTTCGTACAAAACAAACAAAAGGACGAGTTTGTTAGCCAGAAATTTTGGACAAACCTGAGTGGTCCAAATTGCAAAAATAGTCCGAAAAAACGGCGTTTTCCCGGTTTTTGTGGTTATTACCTTCACACTCTTAGTAATACATAGTATTATCAGACTCAGAACAAAATTTCTGATACCGATATACTTTACAAAAATTAATAATTGTCCAAAAATTAAAAATAGTACACGTATATTTATGTATACAATGAAAACGTGCGTATGTTTGTTGTACTAAGAAATGCAGTAGCCGTGTGGGTACCCTATGAGCTCGTGGAGACGAGTAGAACATGAATATGGACTCCTAACAACTTCGAAGTATACCCTGTGCATACAGTATGTTGGTGTGGTATACTAAAAATCGAAAAGAACTAGGAATAGTGTAAAAAAGAAACTTTTTAAAAGAAATTGCAACACCATTGTTTCTTTTCTTGACTATACCTTCAACGGAAAGATTTCTTTGAAAATTCGCTCGTTAATTCATGCTGCATGAATGGACTTTTTATTCAATTTTCAGATTCTACGTACCTTGAAACGTAAACCATCAAATTGTGAAACTTCCTGAACATGGTCTAACCTCAATAATACAAGTACCTATTGAAAAATCAATAAGATAAGTGAACGGTAAGCCTCGCAATATAGAAATTAATAGGTACATGATAATATCCTACCATTCGATACGGACTTTTGAGTTATTTGACACCCAATTAGAGGACAAGTTTCGTAGGTACCCTCAGAGAGACGGGATATCCTCCACCATCTCCTGAAAAGGAGGTTCATCATCTCTAAAGATTTTTAATTGCTTTTAGGTTCGCCTACATTATTCATTCGTACCTACCCCTCCTAACTCTTGTTTTGATAAACGGCCTCCTGAGACCCAAATAAATATCGAAACATCTCACCCAGGAGGCCCGCTTTCGAAGTATCGGAACGTATATTATGAGCACACTTCCCCATAATTTAGTGGCTTTACATTGAAAATAGTTGATATATCCACATTGATCTTCCACCAAGGGGTTCAAAGTATCCACATCCAGCCTCCAAACTTTCAATGGATTAATACTAGATTAACAATATCATTACGATTCATTCTTCAAAAATCCATTCATTCTGTTCATTGAATCCGTTTCCAAGCTTACACCTCATCTCCTTCAATAATAGTGATACCTAAATTAAGTTAACTTCCAAAAACATTCGTACTGTCGAGGCACTGATTTCCAAAAACCTGACCTTTCTGATGTTAGAAAAAATTGAGTTGGCGGTGGTTTCTTATCGAATTTCACACCTTGTCGAATTGAAATGTCAGTTTCCAGCAAAACTCGTTCTTAAATGACCAAAAACGACTTCAAAATCGTGGTTATTTGCAAAACGCGTTCTTAACTCCACTAGCTGATTCTAAACCTGTTCATTAGTCAGCTGATGCCAAAACTCTTTCTTTCCCAGCACTAACCTAATGAAATGAAAGAATGGAACCAACGGATTTGAACAGCAAACTGGTTTTTCTTATGTTAAAAAACATTACTGCTCTGCTAACATTCACCTCGAGAACGTTATTTTTCCCTTGAGATGTAGCAGCTATTTGTGTCTACTTTGCTACAAACCCGGCTATGTGTAGACTCACCAGGGTTTCTGATTCGATCGACATCTTTCCTGGGAAGGGTCCCAGGGTCGCCTTCAAGGAGAAATTAAGTTGGGCGCCAAACACTTTATGGACGAATTGCCAACCAAAAAAAAAAACATGAAATCAGCAACACGATTTCGCAATGACAATTTTTAATTAGCATAAGAATTATTCAGATATGTCACAACAGACCAAGTACCTAGTTCTACAGCATGCTCAGTTTCGATAACAACCGTTGATGGACATAAAATTTAATTGAGCACAAAATGGTAAACAATAGACACACCAGTTTGTCTTGCTCAAGTAAATTTACAAAACGTCGGGAAAGGCGCTACTAGTGTGATCACTTTTTATTTCTATGACAGGCCTCGGTACTTTCGCATTATACGGGCGCCACTTATATACAGCGCGCTGCGGCGGTTAGGTTTTCAACACCATCCTCGCAGACATTGGTGCCTTCTGGGAGGCAGAACGCCAAAACCGTTCCACTTGATTTTGTGTGATTTCGTAGGTACGTAAGTTTATTAAAGTGTGTTTTGTATAAATATGTGTTTTTTTAATTGATTTCCGGTACCAAAAATCCTAAAAATGTAGTGGCGCCCGTGTAATGCGAAAGTACCCAGGCCTCTTATTTCAAGTGGTACCCCTGAAAAAATTACAATAAGTTGAATAGTAATAATTGCGAAAATTTGACACAAACAACAAAATCTATACATTAATAGCTAGGAAGATTCTCAATCTCAAATGGACTGGGAACAGCCAATCCGAATGGGTATAGGGTTGGAACAGAGAGGAAGGTCCGTGAGCCAATTTCTTCCTTGATCGTGGTACCGAGGTATGCGAGAATCATCCACAAAAGTGAAGGCTCAGTTTTAGGCAGAGGGCGAAATACCAGGCTTCCAATTGATTCCTGCAGGCAGCGACCATTCATTAATACGAGAGAGGGACCTCTCAGACGTTTTACTTGAACCAGTAAACCGAAGATTATGGTTCTTCAACAGTTCGGAAAAGTGAGGTGTCCACCTCAATGACGATGAACCCGCCAAGTACCGATATTTCGTAGAGTTAGGACTCAAACGGGCGTTCTCCCAGCGATTCTCGTAATTATCTTATGCTGTTGAATATCTCCGACGAGCAGCGCAATCTCAATAGGCCGGAATCCTGATCGAAGAACGCAGACGCAAAACAAAGACCGTTGACACCAGGAACCTCCACACGCCGAATAGAGAACCCGCAAGGATCTCAAAATTTACAAAATATTCCCGTCTCAACAATTCTTTGAAACTTGATACGCACAGCGTATTGATTATTATTGTTTGTCACCTATTCGTTATCGCGAATAACGGGAGTGAAGGGGTCAACGTTGAGGACTCACATCGCTGGAGCTCCTCTCTCGTCTTCCCCGTATCGGCAGTCGGTCTCCAGGAACTGGACGAAGTCAAACCAATCTACTGTACACCTACGCAGGATTTTATATTGAAACGACGACGCCACGTTGCTCATTTCTTCAGAAGAACTTCAAATTTTCTGATTCAAGCTTGAATGGTGGATCCTACTACACTCACGTTTGCAGTTTACGAAATTTTGGACCTCAGATTGGAGCAGATACGAATTTGAAAAATCTTTTGAGAAAGCCAACCGGTGGTTGGCTTTTTATTTTGAGTCTACATTCGATCCCACCATACCTTCATCCGCCGAGAGCACTTCTCCAATTTGGACAATTTAGACCAATTTATGATTTAGGAAAGAATATTGTCACTATTATACTTATGATGGCCATCAGATTTGAATGAGTAGATAGGTACCGACGGGTACCCCTAAGAATTCTGTTATTTTCTTTATTACTAGTTAATTTGTTTTTTTTTCCTGAATTTGAATATCAATAATACACGGCACTGGAGTATCCCAAAGGAATTTATTCTGTTGACTGCTAAACTTATTATACCCTCATTTTTCAAGGAGTAGGCACCTACCCTAGGTACGGTGTTTCTGTATTCGACCTACCTAGGAGGTATACGTTTCCAAAATTAATTTTTTTTCTATCTTAACTCAAATACAGTGGCGCCCTTTTACACGAAATTTATTCATTCGAAGGGAAAAGTAAGTAAATACCGCTGAGCAACGGGCTGCACTGTAAAAAGGTGTAACAAACTCAGATCAAAAAAAGTTTCCACCAACCAGCACGGACGCCATCTCTCCAAAAAAACCATCTCCATGGTGTGGTGTCATGACCCAAAATTGCCACCAAGATCACCGGTTTGCCGAGAACTAAAGGTGAGTGGATAATTCGGGGCAGCCAAATATGGATGCTGATGGATGGAGACAATTCCTTCCAAACGATCCAGCGTTACTTAATCAAGATCACGCCAGTCCCGCGCATTACTTGAAATGAGACCCCGCACATCACTTTTGCCTGCTACAGAGGTAAAACATCAGTATCGTGAACACAAATAGAAAAAGAATTAATCAAAAAAACCGTTTTGACATGTTTTGATGGATTTTTTCGTATTTTCTTAAAAGAATACCCCATTTTAGGAAGAGCGAGTTTGACGATTCTGTCAGTGCCACTGTCGTTTTCTCTGTCGTCACTGATCGATCATCCACAGAATTGATTTTCTTCCCTCAGGATCTGCTGATGACATTGAACTCATCTTAACAGCTGTGCAGTATTTTGATGTGATTGTGCTATATTGATCAACACCAAAAACTCCATCTGGTACATAGAGAGATTGAATTGGGAATCGTTAGGTATCCAAGGTTGTTCCTTGAAGCTCCAGAAAACGAAATCATCCCATAAACCCCACTTATATGAAAGGGAATCACCACGGAAGCCTTTCTCGAAACCACAACTCAACCTAGAACTGTTGACGGGAACCCAGCATTAACGCTGCACCACCGAATCGAACGAGTCCCATGAATTGATTATCTGATGCGGCCGATAGCCTCTGGATATTCTTATTATCTCTTCAACCGAATTTATTACACTTCACCGTACGAAGGTGGAAGAAAGAAGTATTAAATATACCAAAGAAGTGGAAAAGGGGCGGTGGCGTTCGTTTGGAGCCACTTTTCGATGGCTAATGGAAACATGGCCTTCGGCGCAAACTCAATCATCTGCAGAAAACAAGATCACCAATTGTACAATCTCAATCACTCTGAAAACGACTGGGATCCGGTTTTTCTCATCATTTACTTCTCTGATCAATTGATTTACTTCTCTGCCTTGTAACATTTCTATGTGTTGAACTAATAAATTTATCCATCCCAATCATCTGAAATTGTACTCATCATAAACACATCAACTGCACAGCGGTGGAGGGTTGCAGGAGGGGTTAGCGTTGTGAAATGAATTTAATATTGGGTGCAATCAGGATTAACCTGTGCCTCTTGTTTACGATCATGTTTTCTACTCGTTCAATTCGAAAGCAGAAAGGAAAATTCTTAAGATAAGAAGGACACAGGATATCCTCAAGAAAAGAACAAAAGAACACGAATAAATAGAGCTCTCAGGTAAACTTTGGGCTGGGGAAGTCAAGGTCGAAAAAAAATTTACTTCAACAGAAATTTGTATAACTTTTGGTTTATTATTTTCAATAATAAGCCTTTGGAATCGAGCAAGAAAAAAAAAATTTTAACCCCCCCTCAAAATTTGATGTTTTACGTTTCAAGGTACGTAGAATCCGAAAATCGAATAAAAAAATTTCCGTCCGTCCGCCGTACGCCGTACGCCGTACACCGTACGCCGTACGCCGTACGCGGCACTTTTCTTAGTTACCATGGACCGATTTCGATGAAATTTGGTGTATGGGCTCCATTTGGGGTCTAGTTGTGCCGCGAAGCTTTTGGTTAATGTAGGTCACTTCTAAGGGGTGAAAATTAAGGGTTGAAATTTTCAAGAATGCCCTAGCTCGAAAACTCTCGAAATAAAGGTATCGTTTTTTCACTAATTTTAAATAGTACTGAATTTTAAAAAATTTTTGAGACCACCCGGAGCTCTGTAGGGCAAACCGTTCAGTCCCTACGAGTACTTGAAGGTTTTCCTTCGATAAAACAGAATCATGAGTGTGAATCGCAAAAGAGGTCTAATCTCCGTTGAAATTTTTTCTGACTAAAATGCGATCGCTGTTCATTTCAATGGAGAATACTGAAGGCGCCTGAGTGGTCACTGATCAGCTGAGTGAGCTCCAAGGCCATTTCCTTTCCTGTTGAACGCAGGAACCTGAAATTTGAGAGGGCGGGTCAATTGAGAATGCTGAAGGCGCCTGAGTGGTCACTGATCAGCTGAGTGAGCTCCAAGGCCATTTCCTCTCCTGTTGAACGCAGGAAGCTGAAATTTTAGAGGGCGGGTCAATGGAGATTGCTGAAGGTGCCTGAGTGGTCACTGATCAGTTGAGTGAGCTCCAAGGCCATTTTCTCTCCTGTTGAACGCAGGAACCTGAAATTTGAGAGGCAGGGTCAATGGAGATTGCTGAAGGCGCCTGAGTGGTAACTGATCAGCTGAGTGAGCTCCAAGGCCATTTCCTCTCCTGTTGGACGCAGGAACCTGAAATTTGAGAGGGCGGGTCAATGGAGAATGCTGAAGGCGCCTGAGTGGTCACTGATCAGTTGAGTGAGCTCCAAGGCCATTTCCTCTCCTGTTGAACGCAGGAAGCTGGAATGTTAGAGGCAGGGTCAAAGGAGAATGCTGAAGGCGCCTGAGTGGTAACTGATCAGCTGAGTGAGCTCCAAGGCCATTTCCTCTCCTGTTGAACGCAGGAACCTGAAATTTGAGAGGGCGGGTCAATGGAGAATGCTGAAGGCGCATGAGTGGTCACTGATCAGCTGAGTGAGCTCCAAGGCCATTTTCTCTTCTGTTGAACGCAGGAAGCTGAAATTTGAGAGGGCGGGTCAATGGAGAATACAGATGGTGGTAGGTGCTATTGATGGAGAACCAGTGATCTATACAGAAGGGTGATCTATACAGAAAATAATAAACCTTTGAGCAATGATTTGCAGCGTTTTTAATTTCAAGAACTAACATCTTCACCCACATCCAAGCGACATTGTTTAAAAGAGAACTGTATAACTTCGTACTACTGGAGCTGGTAGTAACAGTAACACAAGTATTGACTCCAGTGGAGGTCAAGATGCCATTGATCTTTAGTCTTCAACGTTTTTGAACAAAATTGAGAGTTCTGATTTGGAAAAAGATTGGACCTACAGTACTCTGGGTAGTCTTATTTGATTATAAAAATTCAATAATCAATCTGGGTTGAATTGATGAAAAAACAATACTTACCTACCTTTATAAAGAAATTTTTTGTGCTAGGGAGTTTAAAAAAAAACCCTTATTTTGACTGACCCTTATAGTGGCGTCAATCAAAAGCTTTAGGGCATAACTAGACCCCAAATAGAGCCCATTTACCAACGTTCGTCAATACGGTCCCTAGGAACTAAGGAAAGTGCCGCGCATGGCGGTCGGCCTACGCCGGACGGAAGTTCAATTGCTTCCGAGTCTACCAAGGTAGCGAAAGCTTTGTTTTCACTTTTCAAGGATGAAAAAAAAAGTTCTCCAAAATAAGATTTTCCACTCGCGTTTTGCGTTTTAGACCTTTCTGAAAAATTTTGGTTCCAGGTCTATCTGTCTGTGTGTTTGTGTGTCTGTCATGAAATCTTTGTAACGGGCATAACTATACGAAGTTATTGCCCGATTTCTATGAAATTTTCAGGGATTGTGCGGGTTGGTGTTTAGACGTTCCCCTATGAAACGCATCATCCCCGGACTGATGAAGCGACTGCGCATGCACAAACGTGAATTCCTTATAATGGCCTTAACTTCTACATTTTCCATCCGATTTCAATGAAATTTTCAGGAATGTTACAGATTAGTATTTAGATGGTCCCCTATGAAAATCATTACCTTCGGACTGATGAAAGCCACTGCGCACGCGCAAACGTGAAATCCTTGTAATAGCCATCACACTTCTACATTTTTCATCCGAATTTGATGAAATTTTCTAGGATTGTCCTGATTAGCGTTTAGATGGTCCCCTATGAGGGTAGTGAAAGGTACTTAGAGATTGGTGTTATGAGATTAACTACTATTCATCGGATCATATATATAATCGGGTTATGGATACGAGGAAGCTATGTGCCACACCCACTTGACAGAATTTTTTTTATTCGATTCTAGGATTCAACGTACCTTGATACGTAAACCAACAAACTTTGAGGGGACGTTAAATTTTTTCAAATTTTTGGCTCAAATTTTAACTAATTAGTTGACGCGAGAATTTTTGATTACGGTTTCTCTATGCACATCTTGTTGATACAAACCGAGTCTGCTGTTTTGATTCCGCGTCCTTCATTCAGCGGAGATAGTTCAAAATTTGACCGAGTTCGGTCCCAAAATTGACTTATTGAGTTTATGGCTGAAATTTATTTTGCGAGTAGGTAATTATTAGTTTTTCTGAAAATGTCAAGTCTGCCTTGCTGATTCCGCGTCATTCATTCAAAAGATATGGTCTAAATTGGTCAAATTTTGGTCTAAAAATGGATTTAATAGTAGATGGCGGAAAATTGCTAAATTATCTCCTACATGCTACTGTAAGACAATAAAATAGAATCTGCCATCTAGGAAAACGAGTCGTTTGTCGAGCAGATGCCAATATGTACAGGGTTATGTGTGCAATCTGCAGGGTGGAATAGGGTGTGTGCCTGGGTAGGAAAAACTGTTTATTGTTATTTTTAATCTAAGGTAGACCTCATTCTGAGAATTTTGGTACCAATCGCTACCTTCTAGCGTGTGTAAATCTTTTCCTATGAATTTTTAAAGTTGCGACCGTTTATGACGTCACAGTGGGCTGGGGGGTCCCGCCCAGGCGAGAGGGGCGCGTGACGTCATAAACGGTCGAAACTTTGAAAAATCATAGAAACAGATCTACTCACGCTAGAAGGTCGCGGTTGGTACCAAAATTCTCAGGATGTAGTCTTCTTTCGATTAAAATTCTTTAAAAAATCAAGGCGCACCCCCAATTCAGCTCCGAAAAATTGACTTATGAGTTGATATCTGGAATTCATTTGATCGACTGCCTGTACAGGGACGGGGAAGGAGGGTGGCAGAGTCGTATTTTCCACCTTTAAATAATTAGCTCTAGCAAGTGAATTGATTTCCAGCCTTCAACTACGCAAGTCATCATTTTTTCTCTGAATTTTACAAATTTCGATGGTTAATAGCAATTTCGACTACCTCTTAATCACATCGACTATTCTCCAGGGCATTTTTGCCACAGTAGTGTGAGCAATGAATGCAACTTACCACTGGATCGTATGGGTGATCAATTCACCACCTCCTTGGTGCGCCCTGGATATTTTTAAAGCGGAATCCGACCCAAAATATGTTGAAGCTCGACTCTCGAAGGTGGCTGCCGGCATTTAGGATCCTTTTATTACTTTAAATAAAACTCACGAATTCGACACACTTCCTTTGTAAAGCCCTGTTCACAAAACGGCGAAGCCGAGTCACGACGTCTTGAGAGGGGAGGAACCACCGAGGACGCGAAATCGCCGCAAACCGCCCGTACATTAAAAGGAACGAAACTTCGAAAATAAAAAAAAAGGATTGAAAACTCGAAGCGGAATAATGGGCCGTAAAAGTCTTGGAGTTCGATTCTCGTCCTTTTTCGTTTTTTTCGTGAGCTAACGCGCCGGCACGTGGTGAGTAAAACAGCACCGGCTGCAGATCCGAGTTGGCTCAGACGTGGACAATGCAGGACATAAAATCCAGGATTGCAACCTACCACATAAATGAACGAATACTGGAAATGTAGGCGAATGATTACTAAAACTAATAGACCGTTGATTCTGAAATAAAAATAGTTGAAGCCTCTACTTCACGTAGCTGTATAAAATAACCACCAACCCGAACTCTACTAACTGAAAACAAATCTTAGGAAGATCAGAAGGTTCCAAAACAAATGAGAGAGTCCATTTTCTTTATAAATTCTGGTGGTGCTTATGAGACAGTGATCCCACATTTAAACAATGTAGGCTAAAGAGTACTGAGAGTAATCATCATTGTGGCTCAATCCAGAAAGGCTCCCTGTGAAAATTCCTTTCATGGGACCACCATGAACAAATTTAGCTTACTCTGCTTATCAGAGGGGCTGATTTTGTCGTTCGTACTAAGTAGCCCATGAAATTTCAGCTTCGTCGTACTTGATTCAAAAGAATCAAATCAAGCTTCCTGGGGTTCCACGCTAAATATACGTTTCATTTTTGGGGATTTTATATTTATTTAAAATTAAAAAAAGTTTTAATCAGTTACAACAATTTGCATATTTTTTTATCCACATTTCGATAGTATTTGGGTACATTTTTACTCACCAAAAATTCTGTGTGTATAGAAATATTGAAAAATCTCGTTTATAGCCTCGATACAAGATAGAGAGGTGGTCACTGGACTCTGGAGAAAATAAGGTAGGCACTCAAAAAATAAAAAAATGTTCACTAAAAATCTTGGATAGCTCAATTTTTTTTGGGGGCGTCGTTGTTTGGCGGTGGACTTTGTTTACACCCCCCCTCAAAATTTGTTGGTTTACGTTTCAAGGTACCTAGGATCCAAAAATCGAATAAAAAATTTTCCGTCCGTCCGCCGTACGCGTCACTTTCCTTAGCTCCATTTGGGGTCTAGTTGAAATTTTGAAAATTATATTTAGTTGAAACACCCTAGCTCAAAAAATTTGGATATAAAAGTATTATTTTTCCATAAATTTTAGATAGTATTGAACTTTTAGAATTGAATGAGACCACACAGAGCTCTGTATTGTTAATTATTTCCAATAATGAACTTTTACAGTTGAGCAAGAAATTTTTTGCGGGTTGGATGGTGATTTCGCTAAAAATATCACATTAAAGTTGTTTAAAATTAGTCTTTGATTCAATCGCTGAAGCTTGGATCATTATATTCGGGACAAATTCAAATACTTACTTCAATGACACGAAGAAGGAATAAAAATTAATTATTGCATCAATGAATAATATTTGTGGCTATACGATTGATCAAATAGTGGTACTTCAAAAACGCTGCAAATTATAACATAATTATTTAATATTATTTATTACTGTGTAAATCTCCCTTCTAAATATTGCGCGGCTTTTCCATTTGAACTGCCGACTAACAATAACGTAACCACTCCATTGCTATAACCGAGAGTTGTGAGTGCCTTCATTACGAAATTTGATTCTTGGTTGCTAAAGATGCACAACACCAAACTCTATTCTAAGAAAATCAATGATGATTCGATCAGCTGAAATTTGAACGGGTTATGGCCTATTTCCGTCAGTGAACTGTCATTCGCGATTAAAACACACGTGTTTCCGCTTTATTGTTCGTCCCACCCTCAAGTCCTGTCAGGGAGCACTGGATAGTCTCATTCGATTCTAAAAATTCAATTATACTTTAAATTTTGAAAAAGCAATGACTTTTTATCGAGATTTTTCGAGTTAAAGGGTTTTGAAAATTAGTAACAACATTTAGTAAACAAAGCTTCGAGGCTCAAATGGGGTCCATTTACCAAATCGCATCAAAATCCATTCATGGGAGCTGTACGGACGGGTTTTTTTTTCGAATTTTGGATTTTTCGTACTTTACAACGTAAACCAAGAAATCAATGTTGTCGGAGGTGGAGGGGGATGAAGGAATTTCCTTTTTCCTGCTTGATTCTAAAGGTTTTTTATAGAAAATAATGTGCCAAAACGAACTGGGTTGATGTTGGTTGGTTAGCCAGTTTATTATAGCATGAATAATAAAATTCACTGAATTCTCTGAAACGAGATTTGTGATGTAAGACATCATCCCCGTTGGTTTCGAGTAATGAATATCATGTACCTCTACCCTCAATTCCCATTTGATGACTGGCAATCTTTACTTTATGCGTCCGATTCTGGAACAACACGCACATTCTTTGAGTAATTCAGCTGTAAACAATATTTCCGGATTCAGTCAGTCGTCAGCGGTTTATTTTCAGATTCCAGCGGCTGCCATTGTGCAAAACAATGAATAAGGGGTGACCTCGACCTCCTACTGGGCAGAGCCTTCTGAATAATTCTGAATCCAGGCGAAATGTACCTAATATTCGACTAGAAAATATATCGTGACACATAATGACGGACCGACCGACAGACAGACAGACACAATTGTATGATGAATTGCAGTTCGAAATAATATTCTAAAACAAAAAATGTGATAGAGGGTTGAGAGCAGAATAGATTTCTATAGAGTGAATGATTGAAAAAATTATTTTGAATGGGAATCAGATTGTCAAAAATTGTTGTTGATTGTTTGTTTGTTTGTTGTTGTTGTTGTTGTTTGTTTGTTGTTTGTTGTTGTTGTTTGTTGTGTTTGTTGTTGTTGTTTTGTTGTTGTTGTTGTTTTGGCAATCTGATTCCCATTCAAAATAATTTTTTCTTGCTTAATAAGCAAGTCTGCCGAATTGGGTGGGCAGTGTAGCTTTCTCACAAAGAATTACGATAATGGGTGTACAGTGCAACGTACAATGTACGGTATACAGTACAATGTACAATGTACGGTGTACAGTACAATGTACTCTCTTGAAGCTCTTGTTTCATAATGTTCCATATTTACAGTCATTTACACTCGTTCAAGGCCGTACTATCGAATTTGATACTGTAAAATGACTGTAAATAATATTTACAGTCATTTTACATTATCAAATTCGATAGTACGGCCTTCCATATTATGGAACATTATGAAACAAGAGCTTCAAGAGAAAACAGTTTTCCAGTTGCCAGTTACTGGCATTCAATACTAACTAACGAGAAGTTATTTGCGATTGTTAGTAGTATTAGCTTTTGCTTCCGACTCTACCCAGGTAGCGAAAGCTTTGTTTTCACTTTTCAAGGTTGAGAAAAAATTTCTCCAAAATCAAAATTTCCACTCGTGTTTTACGTTTCAGACCTTCCTGAACAATTTTGGTCCCGTGTCTGTCTGTCTGTGTGTCTGTCCATATGTCTGTCATGAAATCCTCGCCATGACCATAACTCCTACATTTCTCATCCGATTTCAATGACATTTTCAGAGATTGTGCGGGTTGGCGTGAAGATCCAGATTTTGGAGGACTCCAATTTTCTTCTGTATCTACCCTAAATTGCTACTAGCGATCGTTTAAAAAAACCTTTTTTAAAAACAAGCTTTTATTACTTAATTGTTACTAATCAGCTCTAAGTCATAATAACATTGCATTGTCATCCGATTTACACACTTGCAAAATTTCAGCTTAATCAGAAACCGGGAAGTGGATCAAATTCAACTTGCAACTGGTGAACAACAGATGAAACTAAATAAAAGCTAGTAAAAAAGCCCCCCCAGATGCTATCTACATGGAAGATCTACATGGAACATGTTCTAGCCAAATTTAGTGCAGAACCTTTAGTCGTAGGTAGGTTTATTACAAAAGTTTTAATTATCCCTAGCAAAATATGTCTAAAATGTATTAGAAAAATTTGGCGCTTCGCACCTCAAAAACCGAAGTGTTGGAAAAGGCGCGTGATCGGAGTGTCGGAAAAGGCGGGTGATTGGAGAGTTCAAAACGCGCGTGGCCTTCGCGGGTCCCCCTTCCGCGTAACGTTTTTTGGGTAGTTACCCTAGAGAAATGACTTGTTCCATGTTAAAAGTAAAGTGAACCACCATCTCAGGTTGAATTTTCTTCCAACTGGCATTCCTGGCGCCAAGGACGCCATCAGCTATCTCCCAAAGGGAAGATCGGAATTTGCGATGATGATTTCGCTCTTGGCTACTTATTGTCTCACCTATTTAACTGGATCGGAGTTCACCAACGACCCAAGCCGAAAAATTATCAAGACCTGCGATAATTGCTTCGAGCGACCACCAATCCAGATAATCTCCCCGGTCGACTGATCTTAAACTTCGGTGATCTCCCGGAAACCGATTCATTAAAACAGCTAATGGAATGGTCTTACGTACTGTATGAATACGAAATTCGTCTACCTTCGATATTCATTTAGTTTTTAAGTAACTTATACCGTCTTTCCAACTTGTAGCGTCAATTTAGTTACCAAAACGTGTAGTTTATGAACTAAATTAATTAGTTCGTAGGTCGTCGGTACATTTTAATTCCGAATGATCATAAATCAAGCTCAATTGAAATTTCATACAATTCACATTTTCAGAGCGTGGTTTCTTCCTTGAAGAGATCTCATCGTGCAGCGTTTCTCAACATCCTACTTATATTAGTTGATGGGCTTGCTACAACAATGCGTCCTCAAGCGATTCGTGTTCTGCGGTTCCTTAAAGTTCAGGCCCGAGGTGAAATGAAAAGGTGACCTCCCAGAGGGAAGACGCCCTTCATTCCATCCGCAAGTGGAAGAGACCACGAGTGTATACAGACGTTACTTTAGGAATTAGCATAAAGTCAGGGCCCAGGGGGCAGAGCAGCTCGGGTGGTCTTGCTGGTTACCACCCCTTCACCTCTCCGTCGGTCATGCCGTGATATTCCCTCAACATGGAGTACAGTCTGAAAGGGTATGTCGCATGGATAATTCATCGAATGGAGCCTCGTGGTGGTCTCCACCACTAGAGGCAGACACTCGATACAAGGGACTTGCTCTAACAAGGGCAAAACCTACCCAATCTGCGTATTTGAAGATATAATAAGAAAACGTTTGAAGAATGATAACATTGTAGGACATACTTATACATTGGAATATCTGTAGGAAAGTACTTTCGAAGATCCAATTTTATAAGCTATTGCTTCCAGCCTTCCTGAACAATTTTGGTTCCATGTCTGTCTGAGTATCTGTCATGAAATCCTTGAAACGGGCAAAACTATGCGGGGTTATTGTCCGATTTAGATGAAATTTTCAGGGATTGTACGGGTAGATGTTCCTCAATGAAAATTATTACTCCCGGACTGATATTAGCCTCTGCGCACCCGAAAACGTCAAATCCATGTAACAGTCATAATTTCTAAATTTTTCATCCAAATTCGATAGGTTAGTGCAAGGTACTTAGAGATTGTAGTAGGTACATCGTATCATCTTTCTATCATCTGCTATGTGCCACACCCACTTGGCAGACTTTTTTTTGAAACCAATGACCGATGCAGCCACGCACGCTTAACCCTTAATTTCCCTTTTTTTTTGGATATTTTAAAAGATTTTGGTGTATTAGTATTCAAGATTTTGTTGTATCAACCTAATGACATAGAATTGCTAGTTTGACCGAGATGTAAGTGAATTTTCTTAATTTGATGAAAATTGGATGGTATATTTTTGGACACCTCAAGAGGGAGGTGTAAGGGCTATCGGTATCATGGCTATCAAGTGGTGGGGGGGATGGCTATCGTTATTTTAAAAATGAAGACTTGGAATACGTTCAATCATATTTTGGCTGGATGGAACCAGCAGCTTTTTATTTATAAACAAATAAATGAAGGAAATGACACAAATAAAATTGTTAGCCCATTATGACCTCCTTCTCCATTGGTATCTTAATGGAATATTGATGCAGTGGCCCCCAATATCGGTTTTGACTCAAGAGTGGTTGAACAGTGTTCAGAATGCTTAAACACTCTGACTTCCGAAAAGATACTTCAGGATATTAAGGGTTAAAAACAAACAACAGGGGCATAGGCACTCTACAAATTTACTGTCAAATTAGGGTTACTACTGACTTATGTGCTCGTGGTAATACGGATTCACTGTGGAAACAGAACCTACATAATTCAATAATGGAATTTCTTAGGAGATCAAGAGAGAAGTTTGGCCCCCGTTCCTTTAGAACTGCCGTCATTTTCGGTAGGATTATTTTTCTTGGCCTCGGCTAATTTCAACAACTTGTTCGTAAATAAAAGGTTACAATTTCTCGCATCCTGAGAGAAAAACTATATATAAAGCTCTTGATAAAGCTTCTGCACTCTGATTGGCTGGAGTTTCTGAAAATTTCTGTATTTGCCACGGTAGCTCATTCTTGGCTTTCTAAAACCACCACGAACTTAGAAGATATACAATTTTTCTATGTATCTCTTAGTAGTAAGGATCCTTTGTTCGTGTAATTTCCTTTCAGTAATTGAAAAATCCATGTGCATAATTGTGTGTAATCTAATGGCGCTGGAACTATGTTTCCAAACCACTTTTTATTACGAGTAATTGCATTGTTCCAACCTACCGCAGAAAATAATCAATGAACTGAATAAATAAAGAGTAGTCAAGATTCAGTCGCCGGATCGGTGGAGATTGGAGGTCCAAAATACGGGTCGTAGGTAGTACATACATTTTAAAAGTCGTCTCGTGATACACTGAATTGACCTCCTACTCCTTTCAAGTGTGTCAGAAAGAGCACCAGAGTATTCATGTAGCCCGGCCATGAACTATTTGACACCGTTTTGCAACCAACTTCATACCTAATTCATGGAAAATTTTGACCTAGGTAGGTAGCCGTCTGGTTGTGAATTGGTTGCACAAACATTACAGCGACGCAGTAATCCATGAATAGCCAATCGTTTCAATCACTAACGCTCTGAATAGATAATGTGACATGTTTCTAAGCTCAGGAGCTCGGGATACACAAAATACCAAAGGGGCTCAAACACACAAAAGTAGCTAATCTAAGTGTGTAAAGTTGATGAAATGATTCATAAACAAGGGAAGTAACAAAGAGTGTTGCAAACTATAACTCAATGATTTGTTATTATTATTTATTTTATCATTTTTTTCAATTTCACGCGTCTGTGAAAGATTGCACTCAGCTGAAATTTACATCAATCGTCCAATCTATGGACCAAAAGAAACAAGAACCTCTAACAAGAGGCTAGTTTAGATAGGTCCAAAGGACTAGGGGTAGGTAAGGGAGGGAAACGCAGTTCCTCTAGCTACAGGATACTGCCAACTAATGGATCCAATGAATGGGCCACACATATTTTTAAAAAAATTCCAGAAGAGAATATGGAAAAAACCATAGTATTCTGCTCGAAAAAGAATCCAAAAAAATTAGAGAAGTAGTATTTTTTATTGATACATTCTTGGGCTTAGGTATGTATCACCCAAGACGTTCACTTAATTTGTTTTAGAGCGAAGAGGATAGAAGTGAAGTATATCAGTTTTCGCGAAGGCCAAGCCCAAACCGAGTTTTCGCTGATTCGATTTTTCGCGGTGTTTTTTGAAAGAGGCGTCACTTGTTCAGGCATCTTTTCCTACAGTATTTTTTTCCCCTTGGCTCTTCCTGGTATTAAACGTTATTCTAAGGCCATAATATGGTGGTTATAGGAGTTGACTTGCAATTCCAGAATCTAAAATTCCCCCGTTTCCCTATAATTACTCATTAAAGGATAGTAGATCGGCTAGGTGTTTTCAATCGTTTTTAAAAATTGAACGTTATCTTAAATTGATGAAAAAATGGCATGCAACATTCATCAGTTTGGTAATTATTTAATCATCTACATTAAGTGATGGGTTAGTCCCACAGAGCTTTGAGCGATGTCGAACAATTCTCAAAAAATATGTTGGACATTTTAAACTAAGGAAAAAACTATATTTACCTGCATATCAACAGTTTTCGAGCTAGGAGGTTTTTAGAAACGTTTTTCCCTATTTTTACCGCTTAGAAGTGACCGACAATAAGCAAAACCTTGGGAGAACAACTAGACCCCAAACGGAGGAGGTATCAATCTCAAATTTCAAATCAATCCCAAAATATCTCGAAGGCGGGCGGACGGAATTTGTATTCGATTTTTGTACCATCAAATTCTGAGAGATGGAGGGGGAGGGGGTAAAGTTTATTTTTCTTGGTCGATTCAAATGTTTCATTATTGTAAACAAGAAACTTTAATTCAAACACCTAGTTTTCAGAAGCTAGATTTGAAATTGTCAGCTAAAAATGCAGTTCCAAAATTTAACCAAAATGTCGGTACTTTGCTTGTTTATGCTAATTTTCATGCACCTATTTTGTAACCAACGATTGATTCCTGATTTGAAATTTTGACATTTGCAACCTCGATAAAATGTTGAATTTGAATTCATTTGACTTTGGAAAATAAAGTTTTTGCGAACAGTAAAACAATATCCACTTATCAACTCTAAGTTGTGATAAGGGCTGCTCTTAGGGGCTATCTGAAGCGTTCATTAAGTAAGATCAGCTGAGACCGAAATTCATTGCTGAAATATGGTATTCATATTTGGTATACGTATTACCAAATATAGTATATCGTATATACCAAAACACGTAATATGGTAAATATGGTATACGTATTACCTCTTGGGAACAATATTGGCTATAAGTGGAAGCAAAGTCATTTCAATTGATGTTAACAAATGCACCAACTTCTTTGTAGTTCTTTCTCATGCTTTAAAACGTAAGGAAATTCCTCTTGGGAACCACTGAAAGTGATCAGGGTGTAATCATATCAGTGTTGTGAATGTTGCATCTAACTTCTGTCGGTTCGTCATAGAAATCTGAAATTTGGCTCACTGCCTCTTAGGCACTGCCAAGAATGGCTGCAGGAAAGATTCATTCGAAATTACTGTCCAACTGAGAGTACTATAACTTGGTGAACAACACAAACTTCATTGAGTGTAATTCCCCAACAATGAACCAGAATGATATTGTTTCGTTTTGACTTGGCTTGGTTGATACCTATGAATGAACATATACATGTTTTCTAGAAGTGGCACTTAGTTAACTTTTCATTACCTATTGATTTCACCAGTCTTCCTCAGAACCAGAGCGCCTCTCGTTTTCAATGAATTATGTATTTGTTTGTCGTGGAGAAACTCGAGGAGCTAATGAGCTGAGTCTGCTTAAACGGGCCGAAAATCATCTTCCCACACGACGCCACCAAGAACCAGCCGTCCGGGCGGCTCCTTTCGTGTGCCTTCTTAAAACTGGATACGTAGGTACCTACCTTAGATTGAATATTCAAGAGAGGCAGAATGAAGAAGAAGAAGAGTAGGAGAAGAAAAAGTATCGTGTTTCCTTATCAGTCACGAGGGGTGCGCCAACAGTAAGCCTCCTTTTGCACATACCATTGTAGGTACCCATCGAGTTTTTTTGTAGACTATCAAACACCCAAATCTCAATATTATTGATCTCATGATTTAGAAAGTCTCTTATTTTCGAGTGTCATGGGAAGATGATTTTTAAATTTGTCCAAGTAATTAGCTATTCATGTTAAACCCGCACAAATTGTTGAAATTTTCATAAGACTCGGACCTTGATATCGATTAGTAAATTAGGACAAGTTAGATATGTATGGACCGCAGTTTGATATGTATGGATTCAAAATAGTTCAGGATGCTTTGAGACGTAAAATACCAGAACGAATATTAATTTTGGAGAGCCTAATTTTAGTTTATCCGCTGTAAAAACAAATTGTGCTCTTAATCGGTTAATATTTCACAGCTTGAATCATTAAGTCCTAAGTCATAGCGAAATTTATGAACCTGGGAAATTACAACTCAATGTTTTCAACTCCTATCTTGTTATCTTTTTCCTTGATTTTATTTTGTTTGGTTTGTCTAGATCTAGATGAACAAGTTGTCGGTGTGTAGGAATGTTGGCTGTAATTAGCAGGAATCGGTTCCCGTGAGATCTCCGAATAGGAGGCCAGTTGACGTTGGTTATCTGGATTGGTGACCGCTCAAGGACGGTATCGCAGGTCTTGATAATTTTTCGGGTTGGGCTCTACTTAAGTGGGTGAGGCAATAAGTCTCAATAAGAGCCAATTCTGATCCTCCCTTTGGAAGATAGCTAATGACGTCCGTGACCTCAAGAGTGGCAGTTGGACGAAAATCCAACATGAGAAGGTGGTTTATTGTAGTCCTTTGTTGGATGTAGAATTTCAGCTTGATAGGTGTCTACCAGATCACATTTTATCAATATCAACTGGTTGGCGGCTGGTTGGTAGCTTTCACACACTTCAAGTCTTGTAATTCGGTCTCGGATATTCATGAGACACCCTATCAAATTGTCATCTTCAGGGTCACTCAGGAATTGTGACACAAGGGCGGATTTAGCTCACCCAGCTGATGATTTTGAAGATGTTCAGCTTGTCATTAGTATAAGCATATAGTATATATATGTAAGTATATATATATAAGTATATATATAGTATGATATACTATATATATATATAGTATAATATACTACTATATATTATATAGTGCAATCACGATAAAGAACAACATACCTAGTTGAGTCACGGTTTGACCTGAAATGCGAGTAGTTTATTGGGACCAATGCCAACAAAATTGGCTTAAAAGTTTGGAAGAAGTTAAGTACACATAATAACTCGCTGTATTTTATGTTGTAGATGGACGGTTAGTCATTTGGTCAATTCCACCACAGGTTTTTCTAGTCATTACTTACTTTCCCTCTTGTCAGACAGTCAACGTATTTCGTCCTTTTCTCACTTTCTGATAAGATTGGCAAGGGGAGGCGACTGTGAGAAAAAATACATCCTGGTTGTCTGGCAGGTATCAGAGTATCGTCTTACATTTTGGAGTCGAGGAAGCGACGTTTTCTCCACGAAAATTAGAGCCCAGTGGCCCCTTGGGCAGCGCGTGTGTGGTCACCTGGCCGGGGGCCCTGTTACATTTCAATTAGCGCTGGACCCGTCATTAGTCTAGAACATCCTTTTGGGGTTGACTCGGCTTCCTCCTGAGCTGATACCGCCGGGAAGGGAGTATCAATTAGAAGAGACAGCTAAAATATTATTAGCCATCACGGTCCAGATTGTTTCTAATGGAAACGATGCAAAGACACTAGAAAACGTTAATTTTTTTGTTTTTGATCATTCTGCCATTTTGAAAAAGTCCGTGTTCCACTTGGTCACGCTGATTAGTGCCCGCATGAATTGTCCAGATGAATTGTTTCTGTTTTCCAGTCTGGCGAAATAAAATTTATCGGAGGATGTCAGCTTCCAGTTTGGTAATCTTGCTGCTTACATTGATGATTTTTAGCTTTAACAGCACTCTTTGGGAATCTGAGTTTATGATTATTTTGCGCTTTTCGTTCGTTGTTTCACTTGCAAACATATACACAAACACCCCTAACAAAAGTTTTTCACACGTTCTAATGAATGCCTTATCTAGCCGTTACTATGTAACGAGTAAGCAGTATCATTGTACGTCTTCGTCATCTATCAATGCTGCAAGAACTCGTATGGTTCCCGATCATTTCGGATGAAATGAGATCCGAAGGTAAAACTTCTAAACGGTTGAACCACCTACAAATCATCACCTAACTGAACCATCGCCAGCAAACGGCTGCAACAAGCCTAAACGAGTGAGCCTAATTGAAACAACCATGCATACCAAAATGCATGGTGAAGAAGAACTTAACTGAGTTAGCTATAATTTGGTTTTGCTACTTGGCTACGGACTGTAAAGATGGATGCATATTCACTTCCAGAGACATACTCATCTACTTCCGTGAAATGGGGTTAATGTTTAAAATTTGGAAGATGTCTTATTCATGACGATAAAATTAACTGTTCATTTTATAGGTGGTGAAGGAATTATTCGGAAGGAGTCGAATTGTTAGCTTTCGGCTCTTTTGTTGTGCGTCACGCAAACAATGGTTTTGGGGAGATAATAATTGAAAATATGCAATGGTAGAAACCCATTCATCCGGGAAAATTGTGATTACAGATGTATAAAAGAAACAAAGGGATCTCCAACGAGCTTCGCATTATATTCTAAGTGATACAATTCCCTATCGCGATATTTCTGATTTTGCCCGAGGATATCGTTTTTCAATGAAGCATCGTGATACATCGCGTGAAATAGGGACAACGAATTCATTATATTTATCGTGTCTCAATCCAGAAGGCAGTGGTTCTAATTTGGGAGGCAGTGAGAGACCCCCCGCGGAACGCCCGCTGCCACCGATTCCACATAAGGAAGGTTACCTTTTATTAAAACTCGTGCTTCTTGTTATACGAGTACGTTCCACCCTTTAGCGCTCGGTCTTAGATCTAGATAATTGAGGGGTCAGACTCCAACCGTCATAAATTATATTATTATAGTTTCCTATCGCTGGGACCACAACAGTGGAAGTATACAGCCAACGGATTGAAAGGTTAGACTAGCTTACAAAACTTCATGTAACTCATAGATTAGTCAGATGGATAGGAAACCTATTATGGGTCTTATCCACAGAAGAAGCACTGAAACCTTCAAAACCTTCACATCATGAAATTACAAAGTTAGGTACGTTACAAACCTCTAAATAACAACACTGATAGTAATATACCAATAACCATTTACTTCCTAATTTATTAATTTCTGAGTTTCAATTACTTTTTAATTACTGACTACCAATAAGGAAGTAAGTAGTTTAATGAATTCAGAGTAGAAACAAGGCGCTCTCGGTCTCGTCTATTTCACCTCCCTCACTAAAAACGGCATAAAGTAGAAGGACATCAGATGTTTTTATTTTTGCATGGTAGTAATAAGTTCCTGGATATGAAAGACGATTTTCATTCTTCTCGACGATTTTCAATAGAGTAAATTAAAATTCAAATGAATTCATTGATGACAGACACCCTGTTATTTAACCAAAATTCTTTGTCAAGATGCTGTATGCGTTGCCTGGCAATACTCCAAATTACATGGTCTATGTTGTAGAGAATGGAATGGAACAAATGCACTTCTATACGTTTAATTATTTTGGAGTACCTATATGTATATTAAAGGTGTTGAAAAGCACGAGAAAAGATATACAAATAGCTCGATAAGTGATTAGGCGGAAGGTTTCGTGGATGGCGGTTTGGACGCATCTGGCACAATTTGGAAAAAAATATTAATCCGGATGACGCTCAAGGGAATTCGGAACAAATGACAGTTGTCATTGACTGTGTGAAAAAAGACTTGGGACCACCATCATATATGTCGCAAAATGATCTAAGCCAAAATATATGCCAAAAAATATATGTCCTGCCCGATGTGAGATACTATATCTTAACTACAAACCATGGATTTCGGATCGTATCTACACTTGTTCTCTCTGTAATTCGGGAGATGAAGAGTCGGTGGAGCATTTTTTGGGGCGCTGGCATATTCTGAGAGATGTACGAAAGCAGCAATTAGGGAAGTTATGTTTAACGAGCGAAGAGCTTATTGAGGTATGGGTGGTATATTGTTAAGGCACTATGATCTAGAAAGTCACTCGTAGATGAGTTAAATCTTTGAATTATTATTATTATTTTTTTAATTCAAATTGAAGAATGTAAAATTATTGTAGTAGTATTGTGTCATACAATGAAATATGTGTGTTGAAAACAACCGAGACCCCGGCAGATAGCTAGGCTAATGCCGTATAATGTTTGCTCCATATTTATATTATATACAACTGTATTTTGTTGGCAAATATATCGTTAAAAACCTGTTAAACCTAAAAACAACCCTGTTATTTATTTGTACTCGTAATCCAACATAAACTAAAGTTAAAATAACAACTTCTACGATTTTCATCATACCTATCCCTTAATTCAACAAATATTTAAGCTCCATCATTTGTGACTGATTTGACAAAAAATTAGGATTTAAGAGCCTCAACAACAATTAGGTAATTACATAGGTGTTCTTATGTAAAAATGTCCGAACAAAAACAATTACTTATATGGAAGGAAAATAGCTTTGGATTTCATCTCATACACTGGCGAATTCCAGTTTTAAAGAAAATCCTTTGGTGATTTAGGAAGAATGCCATCTTGAAATATGCTCCTCTACTCTTGCTACAAATCATCCAGGGCTGGCATCCTACTGGGAGTCTTGTACGTCCCGAATTTCTCAGCCTCTGATTAGTGAGTTGCGCCTTTTCTTGTTCTAAACTCCATTCATGTCCGTTTCCTTATGCATGATGTGACGCCAAATCAACGATCAAGTTGACGGTTTTATAAATTGATAGTCTCTTATAAATTTATAGTTTTTCTCATTCATGTAAATTTTCTAAATAATACTTATGTGCTCTGATGCAAATTAACGATGGAACTGATGAAAAATCATCCAACTAATAGCCCTCATTAAACACCTTCCATTGTTCCACCTTTAGACAAAATCGTACCAGTAATTTTTTTTTAAGGGAGAACTTCTCGTGGGCTGATCCTCACA
This sequence comes from Apolygus lucorum, assembly GCA_009739505.2. Classification (NCBI taxonomy): domain Eukaryota; kingdom Metazoa; phylum Arthropoda; class Insecta; order Hemiptera; family Miridae; genus Apolygus; species Apolygus lucorum. The sequence continues at coordinate 11,887,438 of CM019180.2, forward strand.
ATGCCCCAAAATATTTCATAAATTGAACATACAAAACTATTTAGAGCCGAATAAAATCACTCGCGATGAGATTGTGGAAAACCGTTCTAATAAAAAACGGAGTTGAGAAGAACGTTGTCTATTTCACGAAACTAACGAGTTACAAGTTAAATCGATTCTGACGGCTGGGTTATCTTCAGTAACAAACAATAACTTATTGTTTGTATTAACAAGTTAATGTTTGTTACTGATGACCTAACCGTCGAAATCGATTTAACTTGTAACTCATTATTTTCGTGGAAATAGTCAACGTTCTTCTCAACTCCGTTTTTTATTAATATTTAGATCTGTTAAAAAAATTATCAAATAATGGTACTTTTTCAAAATCATTTATTTAAAAACAATTGGGATAGATCGTGTCTCTACTACACCACGAATTCATTCGAAACCATTTTTCGAGAGATTCTCGCTTTTGATAAATTTGGGGCTTTCATTGCTCTGTTTGAGAAGAATAAACAGCAATAATATAAAGAACATTAAGTACATTGGCAAATGAGAAAGCAACACAGTGTACACCCCCTCATGGAATGCCATATCTTTTCAAAAGTATTTGATACTTCATTGGTGTGGATAGCAGAGAACTGAGAAAGTAATAAGACATAAGATCCATCCACCAGATCATCTATAAATCTATAATTATGTATAATATACAGAATAATAATAGAAGAATAATATATTATATTTTGGTGCTACAGAGGTTTAAGTATATGTTATCGTTACCACGATGAAATTTTCAGTCTGAGATTTATTCCATGTCCCATGCTCCATGTCCTAAACTCGGGAAAAAATATTATTTCTCGTCCTCTATGTAAAAAATTCAGATCCCTTTCCCATTCTTGAAAGATTGACAAACGTTTTTCACCTCATAAGTCCTGTTTACCCGTTACAATATTGTCTTTATGCAATTAAGAGTCGAAACACGCGAGAAATAAGAAGAGCTACTCGTTATCGAATCGTTTTCAAGAATAATCGATGGGTGAAAACGTTCCGGAGGTCGTAAATTATACGGTTTCTTTTCGAGACGCTATCAAAGCCTCGCGGGGTCAGGCAGCTCCAAATATTATCAACAGACTGGTCTGAGAAACGTTTGGAACGTTCTAACGGCTGTTTCCATTTTACAATAGACCTTATTAGAATAACGATCCACGTGCGCTTATAAACCAGCGAAATGTAAACCGTATTTATAGCAGTTGGGATACCAAGGTAAACAGGCTACAAATTATTACAGAATGGTTCATTATTTTCCAGTAAAGATAACCCATCTGGAAAGAATACGGCCTTTTCATTGAAAGAACGTTCCATCTATTATCGCGCAAGCTTAACAATCAAGTTTATTTGACAGAAAGTACCTAACAGCAAAACATCGTTATTCGACAGTAGTTGATGTCTTCATTACACAATTTGGTCCGTGGTTGTTACAGAAGCACTTGTGAGTGACATGAAATTCTATTCAAAGAAACGGAAAAAGATGGCATTTGATTAGCAGAAATTTTGTTTGCTTCCGTTCTTTATTGTTTTACGATTCACAACCGTGTTTCTGATTTATTCGCCCAACCCCCAGCGTAACACGGACGACTTACCCAGCCCCTGAGTCCTTACTCTTCGTCCAAGTCAAGTCTAGTTAAAGATTTGATCAGCTGAAATTTGTACAGATATTTTAGGCATATTTCCGTCAGTGAAAGATCATGTGCGATTTACACACGTGTTTCTGGTTTATAGTGGGTCCAACCATTAGGTCCTTATGGGAAGCGAACGGTTTGTCCCACAGAGCTCTGGGAGGTCTTATTCGATTCTATACTCGATTCTATACTTCTATACTCTTATTCGATTCTATATTCGATTCTATACTCGATTCTATACTTCTATACTCTTATTCGATTCTATACTTCTTCGATTCTATACTCCCACAGAGCTCTGGGATTTTTGTGTTTCTGATTTATAGTGGGTCCAACCATTAGGTCCTTATGGGAAGCGAACGGTTTGTCCCACAGAGCTCTGGGAGGTCTTATTCGATTCTATACTCGATTCTATACTTCTATACTCTTATTCGATTCTATACTTCTTCGATTCTATACTCCCACAGAGCTCTGGGATTTTTGAAGGCCCCGAAGGTTCGGCATCGCTGCAAGAATCCGAGCCCCAGCTTCGAGCCCCAGAAGGTCGAGGTAGGTATACCTGCGCGACCCCTCCGCCTGTGAACCCCCCCAACCCCCCAACAGTTTACCCTCTTCTGCAAATGCACACTTGATTCACAAATTATTTCGATCATCCCATCACCAAAATCGTGATCAGTGAGAAAAATTGAACATATCGAGTATAAACTCGAGGCAGGTACGATTAAAACTCAGCAGCCCTCTCCCGGCCAATCCACCCAAACGAATTACGCCCTCTTCGCCGAATTACAGGAAATTTGGACTCATTTTCATCAGAATAATTAGTACGTTACGAATTTAAATTACAAAAAATGTTCACCGAACGATAAATAATTAAATTGTATGTTGATAGAAGAGGAAGAAGGAAGAGGGATGATGGGTTTTGACCGCGAAGGGTTGTGAGTTGAGACCCCAAGGTGAGCACCTTGCAACGTTGCCACCTCTTGGCAGGGAAGGGGTTTTGGAACCCGCGGTCCAGAGCTCTTTAAATAAAGGCATGAGTATAAGTTATTCCGGTGAAAAAACAATACCTTGATATTGAGAGTTTTCGAGCGAGGGCGTTTTGAAAATGACAGCCCCTAATTTTTGCTCCTAAGAAGTGACAGATTAACCAAAAGCTTCGAGGCCCAACCAGACCCCCAAATGGAGCCCATATACCAAATTTCATCAAAAACCGACCTTGGTAACTAATGAAAGTCCCACCCATAGCGGATTTTATTCGATTCTTGGATTCTACGTACCTTGAAACGTAAACCATGAAATGTTGAGGAGGAGGGGTGTTAAAAAAAATTATTGCTCGATTCCAAAGGTTCATTATTGAAAATAATAAGCCAAAAATGGTAGATGGTGGTTTTCCAATTGAGGTGCGTGCTCCAGCTTGTCGTCCATACTTACTTGAGATAATAACTGAGTTCCTTCCCACGTATTAATTTTTATGCTGCCAAATGTGAAGGAGCTCCATCCACAACCCTCGTTAATATGCGCACGAGCGCATCGAACGCAACTTGCTCCACCACATTCATCAGGCGTCATTACGACCAACTGGAGCCCCGAGAGAAATCACAGTCATTCCCTCTCGATCCAATCAACTTGAAAAATTTGGCGGCCTTCACTTCACAGGGATGGCAGCTTATCGCGCACGTACGCGTCATCATTTTCCCCACATCTCAATTCATAAATGTATTCGATTAGCTATTAATTGAAATGCGATCAATAATATCAATCAAGAATAATAACCCATTGGTTACAAATATGTAACAATCCAGTTTGAACTGTTTTTTTTTTTTTTTTTCTTCTTCTTCTTTTTATCATGTCTTAAGAATGACTAGTTTTCAATCTTTGCGTGACTGCCACTGTCACTGGACACACAAGATGGGCTTATATTCTGTTTCGCTGTCTATCCATTCTCTGCTAAAGAACTTTATCTTCCCCATTTTTCATCTTACAAAAATCGTTCACCACTCGACAGAACCTTGTGATTTTACTGAACATTTTGTTGTTCACCTTGGGGGGCAGATTATGTGTAACAAAGGGAAGTAAACATGGTAGACAGCAACACACAGGAACAACGTGGGAATAACATCTTAAGTTCGTGGGATAGTTAACCCTCCCCGGAGCGCGGCGCTCCCTTGTCCCATTTTGGTTTACTACTGTTTTTCAATAATGTACCTTTGAAATCGACCAAGAAAACAGTTTTTTTAACCTCCCCCCCCACCCTCTCACAATTTGTTGGTTTACTTTTCAAGATACGTAGGTATCTAGAAGAACTTTCCTTAGTTCCCATGGACCGATTTTGATGAAACTTGGTATGTTGGCTCCATTTGGGGTCTAGTTGTGCTGCAAAGCTTTTGGTTGATGTCAGTCACTTCTAAGGGGTGGAAATTTCAAAAGTGTCCTCGCTCGAAAACTCTCGAAATAAAGGTATCGCTTTTTCACCAATTTTAAATAGTATTGAATTTTTAAAAAATTTTGAGACCACCCAGAGCTCTGTAGGGCAAACTGTTCGCCCCCTATCAGAACTTGAGGGGTGTACTTACGATAAAACAGAAACACGAGTGTGAATCGCAAAAGAGGCCTAACCTCCGTTCAAATTTTAGCTGACCAAAATGCGATCGTTGTTCGTTTCTTTGTATTGTATTCAGTTCTGCGTCATTAACCGGTAATCAAATTTCCCAATAATTAGGGTACTTATTACTAATAATTCCTAATAATCCCTGTTTCTTCGAACTGAGTGTGAAGCGTTTATTTCTTCCAAATAAACTTGATTGTGAAAAAGGTAGTATCTACGGTTCTTGTTCTTTGCAGACGAGTGATCTATATAGAAAAATAATAAACCTTTGTGTGATAGTTTGCAGCGTTTTTCGAATTGTGTGGTTCACAGTGGGTATCCTGAGGGCTGTTATTCACAATTCCCTCCTAGAAACTACCTCCATGCAGCACCTCGCCCTCCTCTCTGTCCCCCAACCCTTTCAGGGGTTAGTATGAGTCGCTTTGCTGCATAAAACCGAGAAAGTGTCAAATCGCTCCGCCGTTCTACCCTTTGTGCACTTTTCTTTCTAATCTTGTATAAAATGACTGAGTGCTCTTTTGATCCCATGTAATGGCTGCAGTGGCTTGAGGTCAGATTCGGAATATTCCAACCCAAATTCAGACTTTTCCAAATACAATTCTTGAACTTTAGTACCACCTTTCTCACCTCTCTGGGATATAAAAAGATTTAGTATTCGATGGGCACAGCTGAAATAGGTATATCCTTTTGGGCAAAGAAAAACGTAATGGTAAAAAAACGATTTTTAGGAATAGTACCCCGAAATACCCAGAGCACAATAGATACACCGGAAGAGGAGTTGAACATCACATTCAGACCGATAACTATTCAAAAATATGATAAATATTGATTTATTCGGGAGGAAGTACCGAACGAGCGCGGCGCTCCGTGGTATACCAGCTGCGGAATGAGAAGTGGTCTACCATAGAAGGGTTCAGAGGGTCTCAGTCGATGGCCGTACGTTCCTCGTTTCAGGCCAGTATTTCATGAAATTGAAGGCGCAAAAACTTCAAAAGTTGTACCTGAATTTGGTAATTGAAAATCTGAAAGATTGCCGCTGGAATCATAATAATCGAACAATAATTGCCGGAGAAATATGGGTAAAACTTTGGGAAAACCGTTTGTACAGTAGTTTTTCCCGTTTTTCTTTGGCAATTATTATTCAATTTTGATGATTCCGGAGGCAATATTTCAGTTTTCAATTCCCTAGGGCCGTGCACTAATGAATTTGTAAAACCCTTTAAAATTTAAAATTTAGGTACAACTTTGTAAGTTTTTGCGCCTTCAATTTCGCTAAATACTAAAAACTAACGGCGACCGACTGAGACGCCCGTAATGTACCAGTGATGGTACCTACGTATTAATGATCTCACTTTTGAGCCACCGCAGCCTCGTTGAAATGGACTAATTCGATAACAAACTGAGCGCCTCCCTGATCAGCTAGGTGAGCTAAATTTGCTAAAAGCAACATGAATTTTATTTTTTTAATTTTTATTCTTGGCTGTTTTCCAGGATCCACGTGAGAAAACCATTATTTCACAAGCAGTAAGCATTATGGTTTGGCCTTGAATCATCTTCTTATGGAAACTATGATTATTATTTCCATACTTCTTATTTTAAACATTTACTTTGATAGAAAAGGTAATATAAGTAATGGACATAAACGAGAGCGGTACTAATCTGTTTAATAAATAAAATTTAATTAATAAATGAGCAGTCGAACTTAAATGTGGTATTAACGGCGTTATTTTTTTAATCTGGCAGTTATACATATTTAATCTGACAAATAAATTGTTCTTTCCTACTAGAGTTTTATTATTTATATTTTACTTCCGTTGAATTACATTGGCATGAATCGTTACAATGTACCCAATAATAATAACAATTAATACTGTTAGATATTTCTCCGGTACTCATTACAGCGAAGCCAGATGAACAGCTGTTGTCATTATGGTTCTCAGAAGGAGAAGAAAAGTATTAACGTCTGAATAATAAGTATGTTGTGCTTGAAAGTTATCTGTGTTTCTTCTGTGCCAACTTATTACCAATAATTATTACCAATAATTTCACTATCATCACGGGCATGGTGCATTCGTGTAGGTGTTTATAATAAATTATGATGGCAACCTCAACGGGAGGGAACAATCAACAACGAAGTCGAACAATATTTGAATATGAATCGTAACCATGACGGTATAGTTCAAATGTGGGAGACCAAATTTGATAGGAATGATACTAAGGTTTACTATACAATTAATACGAAAATGATAATTTAATTATTACTTACAATTGATCGATAAGACATTTTTAAAACTTCATATTGATGGTCTACTCCGATGGATAGAATTTGGAACGGCTTAACTACAGATATTTATCAGTTACCGCTGGGATATACTAGTATTTTAAAAGTTATGTTTAACAGATGCAATCACGAAGATTTGGCCGCAAAAAGTACCTAATGAATTTACTACCTAACCTCCAATGAAATGGAATTCAGGAATGAAAACTTGATTCTGCTTTTGGAAGTCAACCTAGTGAATCCTGTCACAACCTTCTGACTTGATTGAGAGACAGTATGTAGAATTTTCTCTTTTTTTAATTTTAAAGAGGTATGATAGATAATGCTGAAAAAATAATAGGTCACTCCTCGACATACTAACCATTATTTCCCTTTCTCCTAGAAGTGAGAACACTGGTGTCTAAATGAGGTCATTCCTCGACATATTCACCATTATTTCTCCACATCCTTACCTTCCATTGTTGGACCCCTCTTCGGCTTGGTCTGAATCCAGTTAATCCTCCAGTCTCTTTCTCTAACCCGATTCCTTCCACTACTATCTGCATCCATCTGATAGTTCATGCCCACTAGCTGTCTCGACCAATGGGATACAAGTTCCCTTTCACCAGTATATAGGCTGTGTGAAGACGGGACAACTACATCAGATCAGCGGTATGAAAGTAGCTTCAAGATACTTACCTATTGAAGAAATACAAGGCTTGTTTAAATTGTTACCTACCTCAGATCCAACCTGTTCAACTTGTTTCATCAGACTGAGTCCTCACTTCATTCTACTCTCAATAAGCCTTTCTGTCTTTGCATTTTTATGCCCATAAATACAAAAGCCTAAAATGATACCTAAGTTATACATCAGGGCAGGAAACAAACTTGTCAAAGATGGGATTATTAGTGATAAAAATCCGGCAACAGTTCAAGCAATCAGTCTCATGAGGACAAATTCAGTCTGATGAGAACAAATTCTAATACATAATTATACAAGTAAACTATTGTTGAGATCTTAAATGATGCAGGAAAACTATTCGCATGTTTAATCCGCACCTCTGAGCCTTGAAAAAATACATAAATCAAAGAAAATTTCTGATTTAGATTTTCGGGTTCTGCTATACACTTTTTGGTTATTTTAAAATAAAATCCTAAATTACTCAATTCTATAAACGCATGCATACGAGTCTGCAACCCATTGGGACAAGTCTTTAGTTCCCACCACCACCATCCCCCCTCCACATTTCCTACCCTTTCTCTTTCCCTCTCTTTTCCCTCTTCTATACTCCCCTCTATCTACGAATAGCAATTGATACAGGGTGATGTGTTCATTTATTGTTTTTTATTTTTATTACAACTGTTTATGCAAACTGACGATGGAAATGTTATACAATTAATTTGTAACTTTAGAGAACTAGACTAGAGTTTGCTGCTGTTGTTGGTATGTCGACGCAAGCGTATGTTGATGACCAAGTGAAGTCCTCAGCAATGGACGATGGATTCCATAAAAGTAAAGAAAAAATTTGAATAAAATACCTTCTGCTCTCAGAGACTGAAACCAAAATGAGTATTGTCAGTATTCTTCAAGTTATTGACATGATCAAATGAAGCTAATCATGCAATTGTATAGTGAATAGAAATTTTGTTTTGAAATTTAACAATTAGTTTGTCAGAAAAAACTACATTTAGAGGGAAATGCACCAGTATGTTTGAAGCCAGGTTTTGATCAAGGAACAACATAAAGTTGATAGGGACGATTTACAAGCACCATGAACTCAGGAACTTCCATAAATAAATGTCGAAGATCCTAACAAAGAGTCCTTCTTGATTCATGAAACCGAGAGACTTCCTCCTTCATGTTTTTGAGTGTTTTAAAGTCGGTCGAAAATGGGATTCATCCGACATAATAAAACGTGTTGGAGCGATTTTAAGAACTAAAAGTGTTGTTGAAAGCCGGTTTTCGCATTTCCAAGTTGTGTTCAGATGGAATGACGGACGGGAATCATAAAATTAGCCGTCCATAACCCGATGTCATAGCATCTCATCTGCAAAGTGGATTTTTATTAAACGTCCGACGAAGATGAAAAAAAAATCGTTTTTCGAGGTCCTGATCATCAAAACGACACGATAAACAACCTGGGAGCGAGTCGCTGCGGGAGATCGCGCGTCGTTCACACGCTCTAGCCGGACGGTCCTTCTAAAACATTTTATTTCCATCATCACACACACGCGTGTCAATGACACACGTACACACTCACAAGAAGGCCGTCTCATAACTAAAAAGATGTCGAACGGAGATCTTGGCTGGTATTTTTACTTGATGCGGTAAAAAGTGGATTTCGAGATTTTCGAGAGCTGAAGCTCTCGAGGAGAAAATTTATTATTCTCGAGCGATGGCCGCCGGAGTTATTCGGGAAATGTCTTTGGTCGAGAGGCATTCCGTGTCTTTGAATTTATCGATGAAATGCATTCTTAGTAGAGGAGGCTTAGATAAGTCGCACTATTACCCAGAAATATCGGCGGAGAAATTTTTTCCGTTCTATTTTCCTTAGAGTCTTGTGCATTTATGAACGGAATGTTGCTACGTTGTTCGAACATTGATTTAAGAGAACTCCATACCATCTACGTCACACAGAAAGCAGCAATGCAATAGTTGCCATCAGAACAATTGCTGAAGCTGAACTAGCATAGATGATAACCGTGAACAAGTTACTGTAACCACTCTATGTATGAAATATTTCGTTTATGTTCATATAAATATAGAAATATATTTATGTGAAATATATAAAAATATAGAAATATGTTTATTTGGACAGTTTTCCTTTAAACATTGAAGTAAATAATGATGATGATAATAAAAATTTAAGGATTCGTAATTTGAAAAATAATGACAGGAAGGGGAACGGATGACTCCGTGAGGGATGTTCAAAATCCCTGTTTAAGCAGAAGTTAGTAGAACATTTCAATCTAGTAATGACTTTGTGATTTTATTTATTGTATTTCCAATCGTGAAAATTCAAAGATTCGTAAAGTAGTAATGGTACAGACACATGATCAGAACTCTAAATTATTTTCATCTCAAAATCATGATTTTTCTGTAGAACAAGTTTAGTACTCCTGTCATGTGTACCTTCTACAACACAAGAATAATATAATATATTATTCTTAATTATTAGTATCTTAATATATTATATTTAGTATCTTAGATCTTATAGATCTTATAGATTAGTATCTTAGTATATTATACTAAATTGTATACCTGTACCTTACTACCAAGAATATATTTAGAACATCTCTCTGTTTACTTGGAAATATTCAGGTGCATGAATGCAATACGTGGAACCTCTCTTGAACACCTGTTCAGACTGCTAAAACACCTAGCTATCAACTGTTGTGCAAACAGTTACAGTTTTTAATTTAGGTCATCACTTATCATCTCTCTTCCGACCTGACAGAAAAAACCGACATTTTTCATTGCTTGTTCTCAATATCCTAACATCAGACAATTTTCTACGAGTTGCAGTTTTTTTCAGACAGTGAACTGATTTCTTTTACATGTAGCAGCGTTTTTGGCCATGAGATACCTGCCAATTAATCATACAGTAAAGGTGCACTACAAGGGATATCTGCCTTTCAGGCTTGTATTTTTTGGTTTATTATTTTCAATAATGAACCTTTGGAATCGACCAAGAGAAAAAAAATTTAACACCCCCCCAAAATTTGATGGTTTACGTTTCAAGGTACGTAGAATCCAAAAAACGAACACAAATTTGGCCGTCCGTCCGCCGTAAGCGGCACTTTTGCCACTTAGCATTGACCGATTTTGATGAAATTTGGTATGTAGGCTCCTTCTGGGATCTAGTTGTGCCCCGAAGATTTTGGTTGAGGTAGGTCACTTCTAAGGGTTCCAAAATCAATTTTGACATTTTGAAAACGCCCTAACTCAAAAAATTTTGATATAAAGGTATTGTTTTTCCTTCAATTTAAGATTGTATAGAATTTTTAGAATTTTTTGAATAGAGACCACCCGGATCTCTGTAGGACAAACCATTCGCTCACTACGAGAATTAAAAGTTTGGACGTAGGTACGATAAATCAGAAACACGAGTGTGAATCGCAAAAGAGGCCTAATCTCCGTTCAAATTAAAGCTGACCGAAATGCGATCGATGTTTTTCTTCATGTTGGATGGTTGGTGGCTTTGCAGACGAGTGATTTATATAGAAAAATTAAAAATAATAAACCATTGTGTAATAATTTGCAGCGTTTTAACTTATGATTATAATAATGATAATGAAACAACGTGTAGTTTGAAAAGAAAAAATCATCTATATGGCCCATGCGAAACAAATTATTTAGATAATAGGCATTCTTCGAAAATTTTCTAATTGAATAATTTTGCTCAACAGGACATTCAGTTTTTAGGCATGAAAGAAGTACCTACGGACTGTTGAAGGGATATAATTATATGCCTCCTCCGCATTTGAACCCTGTTAAAAGGGATAGTATATGCCTAAAAGTCCATTCATGCAGCATGAATTAATGAGCGAATTTTCAACGAAATCTTTCAGTTGAAGCTATAGTTAAGGAAAGAAACAATGGTAAAAAAAGGTAAATACTGTCATTAACATGAGCTAAGAGTTTTTTTTTTTTTTTTTTGAAGGATCGTGTCAGATTTTTTTTTTTCTTGAAAATTCACTAATAAGGCTGTATGCTTAAATACTGTATGCACAGGCCATGTTCTGAAGATGTTAGGAGTCGACATTCATGTTTCACTCGTCTCCAGAAGCTCATAGAGTACCCACGCGGCTATTGTTGGTTATTCGATTTTCATTATACCATACCAACATACTGTATGCACAGGGTATGTTTTGAAGATGTAAGGACTCCAAAATCACGTTCTACCCATCTCCAGAAGCTCATAGAGTACCCACACGGCTAATGTTGGTTTTTTCGATTTTCAGTATACCTACCATACCAACATAATGTATGCAGAGAGTATGTTTAGGAGATGTTAGGAGTCCATATTCACGTACCCTCAGGGTTATTGCATTTGTGGTAATTTCCACAAAAACCGGGAATAACCCGTATTTTAGGACTATTTTTGAAATTTTGACCCTCTAGGGTTTTCCCAAAATTTCTGGCTAACGAACTCGTCTTTTTACTACGAATACTTTGGCGGAACCTTAAAAATTGTTTGATAACAATAACTCAAGTTATCGTGCGGAATGAAACATATCTATATATGATAAATAGATATTTAAATTATACATAATATGTATAATTTAAATATAATATGTATATTATACAGGGTGCCCCCCCCCCCCTGAAATCGTCCAGATAGTGGTTTAAAAAAAAACTTTTTGATTTTCTTCATTATTTTGAGTAATGGAAAAGGAGCGATTTTTTCATTAAAAACCACCTGAATTTCGGCAGCCGTTTAAAAATATTCCGAAAAAAAAATCCATATATGGATACCACCACGTGATTCAGCGTAGAAAATTAATGAAAAAACATGTATCACACTTTGGGTCTACCTTCATCTCAATTTTGGCACAATCCAGGAGTTGCGCATGTTTGCGCGCTCAATGGACGGGTTGTGCGCAACCACAAAAATCGGTTGAGGGGTTCAAAATTCATGAAATTTTGCTTAGAATCCAAATCTACAATAAAAAAATAGGGGTTCCAATTTACAATAACAAAGTTGTTGTGAGTTGTGCACGATTGCGCACGTGCCAATGCGCACCGTGGTCATATTTGAGATCCTTGGGAAAAATGATGAAGATCAAAAAAAAGTACCACTATCTGGAAGATTTTAGCAGGGGAGGGGGGGGAGAATAACATATACGCGTATATGATTTTTGGAAAAACTTCAGGGATCGTTTCAGAAGGTTCCAAAACGGATTTCAGTGAAACCATTTTTCGAAAAAGTCCATTCTAAAATTTTGGGGCCATTGCACTAGCTTCATTTTCCTTGAAAATTCGGTAAAAGCATGCAGTTCAAACCACACTTAGAGAGGTATAAGCCTAAAAATAAGCAAATTCATGTACACACAGCGGGTTGAATATCAAAATGACAGGATTTGCTGTGACAAACTGAAACTACCGAATAGAACAATGTCTCTCTGATAGACATGAGATATCCAATTGGAAATGTCCTAGGAGGTCAAGCATGCCTGAAGCACGATAGTAAAGTAAAGTAAATAACAATTTCAGGTTGGATTTTCGTCCGACTGCCATTCCTGGCGTCGCGGAGGTTATCAGCTGTCTTCCAAAGTGAAGATGATGATTTCGCTCATGGCTTCCCATTGGCCTCACCACCCTGGGTTGTGACGAGGGGGAACTGCGACCGACTTGCCCGAAAATATGCTCCCGAGGCGATCCCCGAACTCACGACCCCTGCAACCGGTCCGAGTCTCGTCCTCTGAGACACATGCCGTAGCTGGCTCGGCCACAGCTGACCCCCATAAAAGCATGATAGACTAATAATGATAGCCCAAGAGCCTAAAACTAATAGCAAACTCGAAATAGCCAAAAATGGAGAATTTTACCCATCTTGTTTTATTTCCTCTCGATGTTATACGCTGCCCTCAGAAAATTGTTGTGAGACCAATGTTGATTCTAGATCGCGGATAAAAATGAAATAAAATTTCAATAATTACCTGATACTTCGTTAAATTATTACCAGTACTTCCACTATTATTGCAGTGGCTCTCATATTTAAATTTCAACATTAGCCTTTCATTATTGCATAAACTCCAACTGGTAAGAGTGATTTGAATTCGATCACTCGGCTGCAACCCAGAATGCAATGTCGAATCTTTAATATGACTTGCGCCGAACGGGTGTCGTAAAAGCCTTAATTTTTATCGTTCCATTGACAAAACTCCGAAGGCAACTTGATACCAATTAGTGGATCTCCCAGAGCGGAAAGATGACTAGGGAGGGTCGAAAAAAGTATTCAACCGATGGTATCAGGATTTATTGGCGAAAATCGGCTGCCAAATTGTCTTAATTCTCTTCACGGTGAACGAAAGATCAAAACTTTGCTCGCGCTAGCGGCATTTTGGTATTGATGCTACTCGTATTCATTTGTGATCCAAAAAAGACAGTAAAAAAATTGTTCGGTGAGTTACGACTGCTAAAATGGTGAAGACACAAAAGGCGGTCAAGTTCAAAACACTTTCGCCTGGAACATTATACGACATAATGATTGAGGCATATCGCGGTTCTCTTAGTACTGTTAATTACTCCTTCTGACCCATTTATCCGAGACTAGGGTGAGCAGAACTGGAAATTTCCCGCACTCGTAATTGGTCCAATCAATATGGATGAGCGGAATATTCAGCTTTGTATTTGCTGGACTTTTGGTAGAAGCTGGTTTGACTTGAATGAAGTTGGTTATGTGAGTAAGGGGCGAGTAGAAATTGCGTGTACGATTATAAATTTTCGTAGCCCGAAAGATGTCTCAAGATGAGCATTAAGTGGGGATACCCATGCTTCCATCAATAGGTACCTGCTCAAGGATTTTCCCAACAGAATCGAATTCCGCAGGAAATTCTCGAAAGTCGCCCAATTTTTTAGGGGCCCATCTAAAATTCCAGTCTAATTCCTAAGAATCCACCTTCGGGGTAAAAACGTGACTCGCCTCGCTATCGAAATCGGAATGCTTTCAACAGAGCTATTTGTCCTTTGGATGGTCTAATTTCGAAATTTCACGATGGGAAGCTACTGATCCCTCTTTTCTGCACAGCTTTCGGAATAAAAAACAAACGTATGAAAAAACCACAAGAGGGGCTCCCAAGAGGAATTTTGCTCTAGTTTTTTCTCCTTTGATCGCCAATTGGTGTAATTGCCCACCATCAAGTCATCAACCATTGTTTCTTTGTGATGAAGAGTTTTCTATTTTGTATTCAAAAGAATCTACTATCATTATCTCTATTGAATCTGCTCGTATCTTCTTCTTATCCTCCAGGCGTGGCCGTTGTCTTACGAGAGCATGGAGAAAGGTGAATAATGAGGCGGTAGCTCAGTAAAGATGCATCATCCATACAGTGGATAATATACATGGTGGATATTATGCCTGGTAATGAGTAAATTATGGTATTGACCCCTAAGTTCTGTACATGAGCTGAAGATGAAGTTACTTCTCAACTTATCAAAGTGTGCTAGATCTCAACGATAAGGTTGTATCTTTAGGAATAAGGGGAGGATTTATTAACTTCATAAGACGTACTCGTAGCTGTTATTCATCACACTTGATAAGAGTAGAATAGAAAACTGTTCAAGGAGAAAGTTTAAAATGTATATCAGTGTTGCCAAGATTTGGCCACCAAAACCCCATGAGCCAACCTCGAAAAATCCCCAAATCCCCCCCCCCTCCCACCAAAAAAATCCTGAAAGTTAAGGATGAAATAAAAATAGTTACAATTATTTTATTAGCAATATGTGGTTTTAGGCCATACATGTAAGAAAAACACTGAAAACATTAAAAATAAATAAACTAGTTTCTTCAGTATAGGTAGGGTACTTTTTTGTACAAAAAATCAAAATATCAAACAGTGAGATCTTCAAAACCTCCTCCATTTCTTCAAAACTTCAAGTTCGCTGATAATAAAGACAGTTTTTCACTCCATTGAATATATTCCCTGCTGCTATTTTAATTGCTGATTCATTTTCATTCCCCTAGATCCCCCCTACTCGTCAGTAAAAACCCTAAAAAATACCCAAAAGATCCCCCCCCCCTCCCAAAAAACCCCCTGTCAAGAAAAAAACCAAATTTGGGGGGAAACCCCCAATATATGTTCCGGTATATAAGTATATGTTCCAGAAGATTTTTAGAACGGAATTAATTACTCAACAAAACACATGATTTAATTATTACAAGTGATTTGTTAATAATGACAACTGCAGTGTTGGAATCCTGTCCGTGTTTGTCCATGTTCCTAAGGACTTCCATGACATGGAGATACGTTAAAGTTTTTTCTTACTAACAGAGCTGTTCAACGGCTACAGCTTTATTCCTGAAAGCACCAGAGGGTGGCAATATTCAGGGAAAATTTACTAAGCGTGCTACTTACTGTCTTTAGAGCCTGCAATCTCACAGTGGGGAACTTGTTTACGGCTGCCTCCTTCGAGAAGCATTTTGTAGGGTGAAAAAAACAAAAGAGAAATATGTACTTACGAAGCTGTTCTATTGTAAACGGTCAAAGAGTCGATTGAAAACGCGTCCGTCATCTCTTATCTTTTTGGAAGCAAAATTCAAGAACATCCCGGTGTGAGCTCTCGCTCTC
>CM019180.2:11903348-11947726 GCA_009739505.2 Apolygus lucorum
ATGCAACTCCAGAGTACACTTGTCAAAGGCCCATACGAATTCTCCTTCTGTTGAAATAATTGTTCTTGAAAAATTATTTCAACTTTCGACCTGATCGTAGAAAGTACCTATTCAATAATTGACTACAATTTGGAGTATTCTCTCGAAACGCAGGACTCTAAACCAGATTTGGTCACGCTAAATCGGTGTTATGAATACTAGAAAGATCACGACGGAGAGCATATTCACCACCAGCCAATCGAATAGTTGCACCAACATACCTAATAGGTTCTGGTAACTGCATGAATAACTCCAAAACTTGCAACGGTTGTACCCGGATTTTTTACTAACTTTCCAAAAAGTATATAGATGGTAAACGTCGCAGGATATTTCAATCGAAGTGAAGTTAATTCAGTATAATACCTTTTGTAATGCCTATTCAGAATGAATTCTCAAGAAGGAGTCTCTTTTCAAGTAAAATGTTTTTTGAGTGCTCCCAACGTAGCAATATTATATAATTTCAATGATTCTCAAAATTATCGAAAGCTGGCTGAATAAGAATTGAAATGATTGGCCCGTGAGTTAACGATTTGATCTGTACAGAGTCACACCCGTGAGGGCATTGCGGCACGTTCATCGACGCAAGGTCGGACACCGTGTCTAAAATCTAGGGTCCTAATGGGCGACCCGTCCACTTGGGTGGTCCTCGGGAGAAACAACCAATCATCTTCGGCTTCTCATGGTTCCCTCTTCATCCGGGATTTTCAGGATCCGTTTTGACAGAGGCCGCTGGCTGTAATGTAAATATATTTATAATGGTAAAATTCTGCACGAACTTCTGCTATAACATGGAAGAGAACTTTTTTTTGTTAGTAATCATTCAATCTTCATTGATGTCTTAATCAAAAGTTCAAACTCAAACACACTTGAAACCATAGAAGTAAGTTACTTCAAATCATGAAGTGCCATGTTTGCTGCATCTAGATCAGAGAATGGTCACAAAAATCAATCGCTGTGCAGTATTTGGATATAATTATCACCTACTTGTAGGCATTACTAATATGTAGTAGGCGGTACCAAACCACATAGCTGAATTATTCAGGTGGAAATCCTGATATATTGTGCTCTTAAAATATAGTTAACTATGCTGTACTTTTTTTAATCATAAGAGGAAATGGGCATTAGACCTCTTGGTTAGAATCACTCGAGTTCCAGTTATGATGTACGGCCAACCAATGTTAATATCGGAATGATTCACGAGGCAAGAAGACCTTACAATCAATAAACCAATGATCATAAGGCTATTTCAACTTGGCACACCTCAGGACACTCAGCAACTCTCTATAAGTCTATTTTTGGCTCTGAAACCCCAAGGAGCAATTCACAGATACAAGGCAGAGTCACACCAATATAGCCATATCAGTTGACATGAATTCCCTGCAGCTGATCTCTTATTCATCTGATGAATTCTTCTCGGAAAATTCTGGGGCGCAGATATTTTTAGGTCCCTTGTCATCCCTTTATAAAATTTGACTTCTTTACTCCAACTAGATCTTGGTATGGAGACAACCTAGTGAAAACCCATTAAACTTGATGACACCTAATTCGGTCTCACAGCAACACCACGTCTAATACATTTTGTCGAAAATGAGTTTTTGGTATCGTTGTATGCGCTATCTCGCGACGAATAGATTGAACGACTCAGTTACATATCGGGAATCCAACGGCAACAGCACGTATCATCACTAGTTACCATTGAAAAATGACTGACGCTAATGGTGATCCTCAGTAATACGAGGGTTACTTAATGTTTTAAATTATTATAAACTAGCTCAAGAGCCTGCTGAAAGCAGGCAAAAACAAATCTTGAATAACACGTAATTTATTAAAAGGAAAGAAAATTTATGTCACGGCCTGGAATCGAACCCGGGTCCCCCACGTTTGGACGACACACGTACATACGGTTGGGGTTTTATGTAATTAGATGAGTGAACCCAGTGGACAGAAACGGGAAAAAAATCGCAAAATGATTTGAATGAATAATTGTTTTAGCTCCACATGTTGAGTTGCATCATGTACGATTCGTATGATAAGTGGAGTTCCCCGGATGAACCCTTCTGTACCAAAAGCTGTTTTTTTGCTCTCCTGTAAAATTTGGAAATGTGTGATACGTGGTGTTGCTGTGAGACCGACGCTATATACCTAGTCACACTCAATTTCAACATGATCGATGTTCTCTAAATAAATTCATAATAGTATTGACACACAAGTGATAACATGAATACGCTGGAAACAAGATCTTGAAAATGAACGTCGATTTTACACAGCCTCCGATTGATCAATAACGAAATCCTGATAACTAATTTTTTAAAAATTAGCAACAACACGTAGTACTGTGTGAGTATAAAGTCATTTGAAAAAAAAAAACACAAGATAAAAGATAGTATTCGTGTCTCAACATTTATTTAAAAGTCTTTGTCTCTTAAGCAGGTAGCCTACCAGCAAATAAATGACTGCCCATTAGTCGTAAAACGTACGTTCCTCATATACCTATACTTAGCAGCAATAATTACCTCCCCAACGAGGCAACCAGTTTCAGCAAGGATAGAAAAGGCAGACTGGAGATGCACAATTAAGTCTAATTATTATCGTTCCTGAGATGATGGCATATTCCTTATTGCCAATGGGATCCATTTTTACAAGCTTTTATTTAGTTTCACTAGTCCCCATGTCTGTCGTTCTGTAATCAAATCTTGCAAGTTAAATTTGACCCACTTCCAGGTTTCCGATTGAGCTGAAATATTGCATGCATGTATAAATTGGATGACAATGCAATATTATTATGATATAGAGCTGATTATTAACAAAAAATAAAAACTTGTTTGAAAAAAAGGATTTTTTAAGCGATCGCTTGTTCAGGAATAGCGCCAAAGTCGTATCTAGCTGCTGCTTCTCTTCTGCTAAATTTTCCTGAGAAATGATTCACTATACAGAGTTGATTGAGTGCTAAAGGGGACATCATTATTTCAATTCAATTCTAATTTCTTCTTGTTTGACCGTCTAGGTACTGTGCAACAGAAAAAGTTGAGAGGAAGAACAATCGTGTTCTGAGAAGACGTTGAGCACGAATCAGTTGAAAGCTGCGAAGTTCATTTAGTCGAAGCCCACAGTTAATGAGAAGATGCTAGGTCGGCTTCTCAAGGAAATTGATGGGCGGGGACGTAACACCCAAAGCAATTTTCAGTCCTGGTTGACAAGACCACCTACGTAAGGGGCAATGAAAATGTAATTCCAGGTGAGCCTTTTAGCTGGAGAATGCGGGTTCGTCTTATCAATAAAGCTGATCTTGTCTCGAAGGTCCAGTCAATGAAGATAATTTTATGAGATAAATAATATTATAATCCAGCCATTTCAGGTAGAATCATACAACTTTCACACCTACGATGCGATTCTATTTTTTCTGGCTGCTGCTGCCTCTCCATCTCTAAAGTCCCTGCTGGTCCTCAAGACATCCATATAATTCTCCAGTAAGTACCTCTCAGACTATTAACTTTTGACTAAGGAACAATAAATTTATTTTTGAAACGATACTATGAGTTCAGGAACATAACAAATTCATATAGATAAATTAAATGTTCGTTTGAAACTGAAGACATTATTTAAAATAGATGTAATTATTATTTAATGAGAATACAATACCTTTAATTTAAAAAATAAAACAATGTAATTGTGATTTGGTAGCGAGGAATTGTTAGGTAATACTAATTAATACCCAATACTTTTTAACCAGTAAGAGAGGGCGACTTGGCCCTATCCATCCCTGGTTATGTAGATAAAAAGCTTAATCAATCAATCAATCTCTCTTGGAGGGAGGATCATCCTCAATACCTGGTGACGTCCCAACCTACTACGGTGGGTTGTTATCTGCAGTTTCCTTCTGCCTGTGTCTTTAATCGCTAAGCAGGCTTCTAGCTCTTGTTGAGCGATCTAGTACATAATTAATTCTACAAATTTGCAGCTCAAGTTATGTTCAAGTCCAAAACCATTTGATCGGGGGATAAACACATTTCCAAGGGCATTAGGCATTATGCTTATTTATTTATTTATTTATTTTTATTTTTAGTTACGGGAGTGGGGAAACTTTAAGAGCGAAGGGGAAGTTCACCCCAACAGTATCGGACTCCCCATGCATTGGGCCTACCAACTAAAACCCCACTCCCTCTACTTAGGACTCACCCCGGAACCACTTGTACATTATTACTTCAGGGTGAGCCCTTTTTTTGTGCCAAAAGGCTGCTCCTACTTCTGGTCTCTCCTTCAATTCTAGTCCTCATACATATAGATAGACATATGTTTATTTTCGCCATTTTGTACACTTTTACAATAATATAATTGCATGAACGGGTGCGATTGGCTCAGATTTCCTGCCCGACGTTAGGCTTGGCCCGTGTTGTAGGGTGGGATCTTTGAAAAATCGCTCCATATCGGTAAATAAATTGATATCTAATATACACTACAGTAATAAGTAAATTACTAAACAATACAAGATTGGTCAGAAAAAAGAACGCATTTTTATGAACTCTAACATTATTAGCGCCCATTCAGTGAAAACTTATTCTGTAGGAGTGGTGGTACCGTACCCCTTCCCCCAATCACCTCTGCTGAGGGGAGAACACCTGTGCGCTCCCCCTGTCTCTCTCTCTCTTCTACCTCCGCTTCTACAACCGCATCTCTCTCTTAACTTTCAATCAAAACCCGCAAATTTCATCTTAAATTTACTAAATCTCTTTAAAATTGAGTATTTCATCTTTTCCTCTCATCAGCTTAGTTTAAATCATAAATATCGCGATTTCTTTCATTTCCCTCGGGCTTTCTCCATTTCGAATACCTTTTCCTTCATCAAATTCACCATCTTCATCGTCCAGGAAGCTGTACTACCAGACTCTACGCCCAGGGGCCCCTGAGGTATGCAGCGCGCTGCCCAAAGGTACGAGTGATTACCATTCTTATTTCCTTTATTCCCACACCTTCACTGTTTAATTTGAAACAAAACCTTTTTTCTTACGACCATATCAGCCCTATAGAATTAAATTAATAACTAAATACAGTCCACTCAAACCCGCCGCTTCAAACATATACTAACTTACTTTAATATTCATCAACTTAATTAATCTCCAAACTTTAATAGTCTCCTATACATAGATGCTGTTAAATAGCCTTTCGCATCTAAAGCCCCCTTCTGTAACTAGCCAACTTAACACTTACTTTTGGTTTATTATTTTCAATAATGAACCTTTGGAATCGACCAAGAAAAAAATTTTCAACACCCCCTCAAAATTTAATGGTTTACGTTTCAAGGTACGTAGAATCCAAAAATCAAATAAAAATTTGACCGTCCGTCCGCCGTACGCCGTACGCGGCACTTTTGCCACTTAGCATTGACCGATTTTGATGAAATTTGGTATGTAGGCTCCATTTGGGGTCTAGTTGTGCCCCAAAGATTTTTGTTGATGTAGGTCACTTCTAAGGGTTCCAAAATCAATTTTGAAATTTTGAAAACGCCCTAACTCAAAAAATTTCGATATAAAGGTATTGTTTTTCCTTCAATTTAAGATTCTATAGAATTTTTAGAACTTTTTGAGACCACGCGGAGCTCTGTAGGACAAACCGTTCGCTCCCTACGAGAATTTAAAGGTTTTACGTACGATAAATCAGAAACACGAGTGTGAATCGCAAAAGAGGCCTAATCTCCGTTCAAATTTTAGCTGACCGAAATGCGATCGATGTTTATCTTCATGTTGTATGGTTGGTAGCTCTGCAGACGAGTGATCTATATAAAAATAATAAACCGTTGTGTAATAATTTGCAGCGTTTTGTATTTTGGTCTAGTGAACTTCTGGGGACTTTTCATGCTACAAAAAATTTCTCGATATAACAAATGTAGAATGAAGATCGGGCTGTGCGTCCGTCAGAGTCAGTCTAAGTCTAGGGCCAGTTACATTCCCTGCCGCGGCATATCTAGTACTGTATTTCGGATCACTTCGAGAAACTTCAATTATGTTGGGTGTCCTAAAGAATTGCAATAGTAGATTTTTCACATAAAGCTGTCTAATAGTAAATACCTTAGCAATATCAAATAGGTCATCTTCTTCAAGCATGTTTTGCTTCTCAGCATTATGTTGAGGGGATATAAACAATATGATTTCTTCAGAGAATTACTGAGAGCCTCTAAGTTACTTTGATTTCTTTATAAGATTCATAAATTCTAGATAGTGCACCATCTTTCATACTTTTTGTTAGACCTTGACGAAACAAGTATGACACTTTGAAAGCTCGGAGTAAGATGTAGGTACCAAGTATGATTCCAGTCATTCCTTTCCAATTTACGTTGCAGTACTTGGTTGGAAAATGTCCACCTTGTTTTTCCAGGAGTCTGCGTTGTGATTGCATCGTATTGCTCCTTCGTGGAGTAAATATTTTGTGAGGATTTGCATATCACAATTACGTCTAACAAACCGACTGTTCGTGTGATTGAAATTATTCTGAAACCTGTTGTTTTTTCGGGGTTTCGTGGTCTATGAAGCAGCCACAAGCGGCACCGGAGATGAGGGCCAGTTGAAGCGCGTGCGCCCGTGCAAGGTCGCCGAGCTTCGTAGCGGTTGGTTGCTCTGTGGATAAGTACGTCTGCGATGCGAGTTTGCTCCGACAATTAGAGGTGAACTACTGGACACGTTCCACCTTCGTGTTCCCTCATTACGGCAACGTGAACAAAACTCGAGAGGGAATCGGTAAAACGAGCAAGCGGTGAACTTCTTCGAGGTCTCTTATGTTTGAAATAAATACCAAAAATGCTTGGTCCACGCCTGCGAGCCGTACATGTACCGATCGTTGTAATTTTCCAACTCTCAGATAGCGATGCCATTACAAGTAAGGTAATCAATACGGTAAAACAATAGTCCATTTTGTAATAATTTGCAGCGTTTTTGAAAAACGCCTGCCAAGTTGGGAGAGCAGCTTCATAGATTGCGGATATCATACGGAATTGTGTACATTGTCGTGCCTCTCCATCACCCGAAGAGTTTTCTTTCAAACGGGCTTATATCCATTTTTTTCCCCCACGAATTCTGAATCTATGGGATAAGGCCTATCACCTCACGAGTTGAATTCCTTCCGAAACGGTTTGTATCCAGTTTAAAAGCTTGCTAAAAATCGCGTTTGGCGACAAAACGGCTTATATCCATCCCATTGTTTTCAATTAACGCTTTTTTAATTTTTTTTTAATTCGGTTTTCATGTTTTACATACCTTGAAACGTAAACCATAAAATTTTGAGGGGGGTTAAAATATTCTTTTTTGCTCGATTCCGAAGGTTCATTATTGAAAATAATGGGTAAACAAATAAAAGAAAATGAAAATGAGACTTTTCTTCACACAACCAAAAACTCGTTTTTTTTTTCAAATTGACTCTTATCCATCGTTTTTCATCAAATGGGTTTACATCCAAATAAGAAATGGCCCTGTCTCCCTTAAAACGCATGCCAAAATTCGAAATTTGGATCTTATAATCAAAAGTTCTATGAACAAACAATTTGGAAAATCTGGGAACTCTAAACAACTCCCTTCGCCATGAAATTAGTTTTTCTCAATTTCCCACAAAACATTCCAAGTGGATATAAGCGCGTTTGAAAGAAAACTCCTCACCTGTAAACTATTATTGGAAACAGTGTCATTGCTCAGTTGATCACCAAATACAACTGACTGAGATATGACACTACTGCATTAAATGATCGAAATCAAGAAGTGTATTTGTTTGTACGGTGCCCCACTGAAAAGCGTTTTTCTGTTTCAGCACCATACTAAATGTAGAAGAGGTTCTATAGAAAAAAACGCAGCAAATTATTACACAAAGGTTTATTTTTTTTGCCTCCAAGGAGCGATAGAACATGAGAGGAATTAGAGAGACCAGGTCTGTCATGAAATGGACGTACTCAAATTTTACCACAAGACGTGCCAGATCAATGAATAAATTTCTGTTATGTAACATCAGATTACTACGGAAATAGTATTACTAGTGGTATGCTCTCCGAATAAACTCATTTCCAGTAAGAAGGGCAAACATTACCTGATAACCTTTGCATTATTTCATATAATTTATCTCAGTGGAACCCCACTCATATTCAACGCACATTTGGATGGAGTCCACAGGTGTCGAGAATTTCCCCAGAGCGCTCGCTCCGCTGGTACCTCTCGACCGATAATTCATGCAAATGCGCTGCCTGAAGACGACTTTTAGCGCACACCTTGGAAGCCGAGCGCGATGCGAATGCCGCAGTCGTGAAATAAATTAAACGGAATCGGACAGCGTAGGTATGGAGATGAGAGAGTCAGGTGACCTAATCCTCAATTTTTTTTTTTTTTTTTTTTTTTGAGAGTGCTTACTTTCTCTTGTCGACCCTGCTAATTCGAGCGTACCATATATTTAAGAGTATTTAGAGTATATAATGATGTTTTTTTTGTTGTTAATTTTTGACATCAGAGCGAAAAATTCAATTCTTGATTTTTCTTTTAGAGAATATTTGTTGAAAAACATTGTGTCGACTTTTCGACGCACGGTTTAAAATCGAATAGTATTAAGTTTGGTTCTATCGTAGGGAAGCTTTGTTGCTTTGTATATGACATATACAAATTATATACATATACATATATATGTATATACATATACATATGCATTGTGCAGCAGGTCAAAAACGCTGCAAATTATTACACAACGGTTTATTATTTTTCTATATAGGTAGATCACTCGTCTGCAAATAATACGGCTTTGCCATTGTTACCACCAATCAACATAAAGAAAAACATCGATCATATTTCGGTCAGCTAAAATTTTAACGGAGATTAGACCTCTTTTGCGATTCACACTCGTGTTTCTGATATATCGTAATTTCAACCCTTAAGTTCTCGTAGGGAGCGAACGGTTTGTCATGCAGGGCTCCGCGTGGTCTCTAAAAATTCAATACTATCTCGAATTGATGGAAAAACAATACCTTTATATCAAAGTTTTTCGAGCAAGGGCGTTTTCGAAATTTCAACCCCTATTTTTCACCCTTTAGAAGTGACCTACATCAACCAAAAGCTTCGGGGCACAACTAGACCCCAAATGGAGCATATACGGCGGACCGACGGAAAATTTTCTATTCGATTTTCGGATTCTACGTGCCTTGAAACGTAAACCAACAACTATTGAGGTTCAACAACAAATATTCCAAAGGTTCATTATTGAAAATAATAAACCAAAACAATACCTACCTAGCTCAGTAGGACGAATCGTTCGCTCCCTACGAGAACTTGAGGGTTGGACTTACGATAAATTAGAAACACGAGTGTGAATTGCTAGAGAGGCCTCATCTCTGAAATTTTAGCTGACCAAATGCGATCGTTGTTCGTTTCTTCGACTTGTACTCGGTTGTGCGTACCAGTAATATAATTTCATAATGAAGGCACCCACAACTCCCTTTTGGTTTATTATTTTCAATAATGAACCTTTGGAATCGACCAAGAAAAAAAAAATTTTAACACCCCCTCAAAATTTGATGGTTTACGTTTCAAGGTACGTAGAATCCAAAAATCGAATAAAAATTTGGCCGTCCGTCCGCCGTACGCCGTACGCGGCACTTTTGCCACTTAGCATTGACCGATTTTGATGAAATTTGGTATGTAGGCTCCATTTGGGGTCTAGTTGTGCCCCGAAGCTTTTGGTTGATGTAGGTCACTCCTAAGGGTTCCAAAATCAATTTTGAAATTTTGAAAACGCTCTAACTCAAAAAATTTCGATATAAAGGTATTGTTTTTCCTTCAATTTAAGATTCTATAGAATTTTTAGAATTTTTTGAGACCACGCGGAGCTCTATAGGACAAACCGTTCGCTCACTACGAAAATTTAAGTGTTTATATTGAAATATATATATATATAAATCAAAACACGAGTGTGAATCGCAAAAGAGGCCTAATCTCCGTTCAAATTAGAGCAGACCGAAATGCAATCAATGGTTGGTGATTTTGATTTTTTTTTTTTGATTTTTTTTTTTTTTTTTTTTTTTTGATTTTTTTTTTCTTTTTTTTCATATTGGATGGTTGGTGATTTTGTAGACGAGTGATCTATATAGAAAATAATAAACCATTGTGTAATAATTTGCAGCGTTTTTTTCGAATTGAGTGAGAAGCGTTAATTTTTTCAAAATAAACTTGATTGTGGAGCGAAAATGTAGTTGGTAGGTAGTGACAATGGCAAATCTGTGTTCTTTGCAGGCAAGTGATCTATACAGGAATATAATAAACCATTGTGTGATAACTTGCAACCTTTTTACTTAAGTTAGCATCTTGTAACGTGAACCATTCATTTTAAAAGCTTATGTTGCTCGCGAAACACAAGACGACGATCTGTCCACGTAGTTTTATTTTGCATCTCAGATGTCAAGGCTACTTCTATTTCTTACTCCAAACCATTTAGTTCCATCGTTATCGGTTTTTTCTCTCGCGAGGCAGATTTTTCCAGATCCCTTCAGATAAGCATATCGAAGCAGATAAGAGCAGATGAGCACTAGGCAAGGCCGATGACGTTTCGAGAAGGGCAGCGGCGGACCTCATAGGTGCCTTCCTATCAAGGACCGTCAGGTTGCCGACAGATAGTGCCGTCTGGGTGGGGGTCTGGCCGACCCGCAAGTCGGTCAGGGTTAAGAGCTCGGATCCGGGGTATCAATGAGGAGACAAGAGTCAAGGCATCCGCTACAGTCCATCGGCCACTCGGTTGCCTACAACGATTATCTCAACACTAGGCTTTTTTTGGTATCTCGTGGATCTGTGTATTCAAACAGCGACTCGTGATAGCAAATGAACAAATATTGAACACCAAATTTGGAGACCGCTTGGAGACAAAGTGGAAGAGGAGACGCAAATATAAAGACATCATCTTGGTGATGTAACGTTACGCTCAACAAACAAAACTATATGTTCTCAGGGTCAGGGATAATCAGAGACGAGTGAGAGCATGTACAACCCAGGAACACGACAAAATATTTATCTATGTTTTTAATGTTGCGCCTGAGTCATCTGAAATTTCCCACTCCTTGAGATATGTTCAGATGTCTGATTCACATAGAAGACGAGACCAAACTCAGAATGAGGAATTTTCTTGGATGAATGAGATCGTATTGTGAACCCTTCAAACCTAATGCAGACTTTCTGCTGATTCTTCTTCCTTCGTTCTGAGAACCGCAGCAGAGGCCATCCCTGTTCAAATCACTACCTCATGTCTTCGGAACTAAAAGTCTAGGTCTTCGGATTTCGGAACTAAAAGTTTTGTTGTTGGGATTTGTCATAACTCTAAATGCGATCCTGTAGTAAGAAAAAACAAATTATAACCCTCAGTAATTTCCTGTCCTAAAACTTCGAACTAGTGATAACATTTGTATTTTTTGAAATTGGAAAAAGATCTCAATATCTAATGCCTTTAGAGAATGGACGATGAGCAAGAAATTTTCGATAAACCGCACTAGAATCAGTCCCGATTGGGTGAAACAAATTCTTCTTGATACCCCCTTAAAAAGAAACGTGCTAAGAAAGGCAATGATGTAATAATTACATTTGTAATTTGTATAATTATTATACAATATCTACTATGGCCACGTACTTTTTTTTTTGAAAGAGGAAATTTGATCAGACGTTAGTCATACCCATTCTGACTTCTTTTCAGAAAATTTGAGTTTTTGCTTCCGAGCCTACCAAGGCAGCAGAAGCTTTGTTTACACTTTACAAGGTTGGAAAAAAATGTTCTCCAAAATCAAAATTTTCACTCGCGTTTTACGTTTTTGGCCTACAATTTTGGTTCCGTGTCTGTCTGTCTGTGTGTCTGTCATGAATTCCTTGCACACAGCCATAACTTCTACATTTCTCATCCGATTTCGATGAAATTTACAGGAATTGTGCGGGTTGGAGTGTAAATGGTCCCCTATGAAATCATCACCCATGGACTAATAGTAGCAGCTGCGCATGCGCAAACGCGAAATCCTTGCCACATCCATAACTTCTACAATTCCCATCCGGTTTCGATGAAATTTTCAGGAATTGTGCGGGTTGGCTTGAAGATGGTCCCCAATGAAAATCCTTAACCCCGGACTGATAGTAGCCACTGCGCACGCACAAACGTGAATTCCTTGTAACAGCCATAACATCCACATTTCTCATCCGATTTCGATGAAATTTTCAGGGATTGTGCGGGTTGACGTGTAGATGGTCCCCTAAGAGAGTGTGCAAGAGAAAGTGCACTTGAAGATTGATGTTTTGAGATTAACTACTATGCATCGCATCATCTGTACAATTGGGTTATGGATACGAGGAAGCTATGTGCCACACCCACTTGGCAGACTTTTTTTCTTTAAAGTAAATTACTTCCAGTTTGCTTTTGTGAATGAGCCGAAGAAAAAACAATCACTGTTTCTCCGAATAGGCACTCTTCATTTGACAACGTTGAAAGTTGGTAGTCCATGAGGTTTTTCATGAGAGGTTTCTACAGAACCGACTGTATTCCCTGGAAATTATTGGTTGTTCACAACCAACTCAACATCCCTCAACTCTCCCTTCTGTCTTTGAGAACTAGCTATTACCGAATGTCAACCGTTTTATAAATAAAAAGAAATTTCATCCGGCGCCCCCTGAATCAAACACCAGGACCCCTGACCACCCAAGAAGCTCCCCTACTGGGCCAACAACCTCCTTGTCCCTCCGAATTATGTTGATCGGCTCCTCAACAACAGTCCTTGAGGTTTTTTTTGTGGGAAATAATGATGAGCCGAGTCATTTTCACTTTGTGATGAATACGTTGGAGAAGTAAAGCTCTGCCCGTTCGGTGTTCAATTTGAGCGGGAGCTGATGAGATTCGAATGCAAATGGGTTGAAGAATTAAGTTCTTAAAAGAGAGATTATAGGTACCATCGCCACCATGTTCTACCTTAATGGACACGGGTGGTGTTTGAATTAATTAGCACGGAGAGAGCTCAAGATAACTGATATTTTTGGGTAGAATGGTAGTCGGTGGTCTCTCAAGGAATGACGGAGCCACGAACTGATTTTCCTTTTGTTTCTGAATGTACCAAAGTAGAGGAAGCTTTGTTTTCT
This sequence comes from Apolygus lucorum, assembly GCA_009739505.2. Lineage (NCBI taxonomy): Eukaryota > Metazoa > Arthropoda > Insecta > Hemiptera > Miridae > Apolygus > Apolygus lucorum. Next base: position 11,916,497 of record CM019180.2, read on the forward strand.
CTTTTCAAGTTTGAACAGAAATTGTTCCCTGTCTGTTGAACAGAATTGTGTTGTTGTCTGTCTGTCTGTCATGAAATCCTTGTCACAGGCATAACTTCTACATTTCTCACCCGATTTCGATGAAATAGTCAGGAATTTTGCGGATTAGGTTGTTATTAGTAGTTGCTGCGTATGCGCAAACGTCAATTCCTTGTAACATCTATAACTTCTACATTTTCCATCAAATTTCGACGAAATTTCTTAGGATTGTTCAGATTGGCGTGAAGATGGTCCCCTATGAGGGTAGCGGAAGGTACTGAGAGACTGATGTTTTGAGATTGACTACGATGCATCGGATCATCTATACAATCAGGTTATGAATACGAGGAAGCCACACCCATTTGACATACTTTTTTCTACTTCCTCACTAATGAAGGTAGAAAATCTCTGTTATCTTGCTGTTATGTGCTGCAAGTTGAAATTTCTACTCGCATTTCGCATTTTTGGTTACTTATTTGTCTCGCATGTGCATCGAATTTGCTCAGCCAGGTGTGCCCGTCATAATTCTGCCTTGAACCTACTAGGAGGCTATGCTCGTCGTAAAGGATGCCCAGTATGGCTTGAGCCTCACTTCAACCTAGCACAACGAGGTTATCGCCCTGATTTCTTGGTGGTAATAATTACCACCAATAATTATAATTGATTGATCATTATTGATGTATCAGTGGTCTCTGGCTCTGGTCAGATCGCTGATCAATGCTGCCAAAGTTCATAAGTATGAAGTTGACGCATTATTAGAGGCTGCAGCAGCACTTCCAATATACAGCGAAACTAAGGTGATTGGGGCAACTATTGCCTGGCGAGGAATATCCCATGGTAAGTCAGCCAAGGATCTGATTCGGGCTGGTTACCCGCTGTTCATCCTCGAGTGGATGACCACCCTAGTCCTGACAAGAGGAACTTTTATTTGGCTTGTAATTAGGGCTACGGCCACTCGGCAGCGTGCCACGGATCGAGCAAGTGGGACTTGGAGCTGAACTCAAACCCTATGGGATGGCATAGCCAGAAGAATCACAATCCTCCCTCTATCTTTTCTGGGACAAGGTAATTCAATCTTGTCCCTCACCTCTATGTCCGGGTTCGGATCTCGGACCCTGAAACCAAGCTGCCAAATGGACATGCCAGTGAACATTTCTTCTCCCATTTCGCTTTTTTTGGTACCTACTTATATGTCTATCTACCTGTTTGTGGTATATTTCTTGCAACGGGAAAGATACACCCGTACGGCACAGTTTATCGTAATTGAACCGATGGAAGCTTCTGTGCACGTCTAAACATCATTTTCAACTCAAACATACTTATATTCTTCAAACAACAATAATTTCTCTCATGAATTGGCCCGATATTGCCCGAATTGGAGAGTAGGTTGAAGGCTTCAAAACTAATGCTTATTGATTCCATCACGGTTCAATATAAAGGAGCAACTTTACTAAGACATTCCTGGGTCGATTCTGTTCAAGTAGTTTGCTTTTCGAGCTTTACCTAGTTTTCAGATACCACTGCCACTCTACACCTGTTTCAGCCAGTCACCTCTCTTTTCCAATGTACTAGTCTTGTGTAGACCATTGGTAAATCATGCTCTTTCTATCAACTGAAGAGTCTCCACTATTTTGATTGCATCATTTAAACTTAGAGATTCGGACCAACGGACATCGCGGAACTAAGAAGCTAAAAAAGTAACAGAATAGTATTTTAAGGTAAAATAGTGCGAGTAAGAGATATACATAATTTCATGCCGTTTCAAAATATTCATTTAACTAGAAAATGTAACCAGGAATATTAGAAGACACTTTAGTTTACAATACAAGGTGCCATACTGCTAACCCATAATATTTATAAATTATAGAAAATTATTAGTTTTGAGAGTTGTAGAAATTCATAGCAGATGGAACATCAGGTTTGCACCAAAGTATTCTGTAGTTACCACTTGATCATGAAACATGAAGAGCCAACTCTGAAAATGATATATATCTAATAAACTATTGGAGTACCTTATCGAAAGTGGTGAAGGCTCTCTCTGTCGATTTATCGGCTATCACGTTGCAAAGGGGACAATGGGTCAATGATTCGCCCAAACGAACGTTGAATATGAGTTACATTTTTTTTTTCAACACCTCTCCAACGAGCGTTTCAATGACCCAGAACGCGAATAAGGAGAATCTCGGGGTCATCCAACACTAATCACTAAAAGTAGGTAAGAGACGAGATGTCTTCGATTATTTCATTTTCTTCTGACTAGAAGGAAGTCATAGCAAAAACCTGTAGAACGACGTCTATTTTTTTTCCTCAATAAGTGCTTGAAGAATCCAATTAATGGAGAATTATAGTAAAAACATTGGAAATCTTAGAACTTTTACCTAACTACCCAAAAGACCTAGGAAGATCATAATTCCCCATGAAAAATACTGAACACACAAAAGAGAAAAGCTGAATCTATAGTAAAGAACGCTGCAAACTATTACACTGTTTTTTTATTTTCTTGTATAGATCACCCGTCTGCAAAGAACACAGCTTTCCAACCAGAAAAACATCGTTATCCCAAAATTGTGGGTGCTTTAATTACGAAATTTTATTCTTGGTTGTTAGGAAACCATAACTGGTTCATATGAAATTTTTCCATCTGAAGAAACGAGAAATTATTTCATTTGATGAGCTGAAATTTGAGTCTTTCCTCGGATGAGGGTTGCGAGTCTCTGCCTTCTCTAAGGACCTAGGCACGAGCCTTGAGGAGTTCAGGTATTAAGGATTCGCAAGGCTCACGTGTCCTGATCGATTTCAAAATAAACGTATAATTAAATAAATTATTTTTGATCATCGTGGTAGTTTCATTTTTCTCCAGAATTTGAGCAGTTTCATAAATTTATGAAAAATATATTAACTAGGTGATACTACTTGATTCCACATCAGCGTGCTGTAAGTCTCGCCGAGCTCTGGGTGGTTTCAAAAAATTCTTAAAAACCATCGCTATTTTATTTCAATAAAAAAACGTCTGCCAAGTGGGTCTGGCACATAGCTTCCTCGTATCCATAACCCGATTGTATAGATGATCCGATGCATTGTAGCTGATCTCGAAACACCAATCTCTAACTACCTTCCACTACCCTCTACCATCACCACGCTAATCTGGACAATCCTAGAAAATTTCATCAACTTCGGATGAAAAATTAAGTGAGTAGGTGTATGTGATTAGATAAAAAAAAATGCGCAGTCGCTTCTATCAGTCCGGGGATGATGATTTTCATAGGGGACCATCTAAATACTAATCTGTAACATCACTGAAAATTTCATTGAAATCGGATGGAGAATGTAGAAGTTATGGCCGCTACAAGGAATTCACGTTTGCGCATGCGCAATGGCTACTATCCGTCCGGAGGTGGTGATTTTCATAGGGGACCATCATAATACTAATCTGTAACATCCCTGAAAATTTCATTGAAATCGGGTTGAAAATGTGGAAGTTATGGCCGTTACAAGGAAATTCACGTTTGCGCATGCGCAATGGCTACTATCAGTCCGGAGGTAGTGATTTTCATAGGGGACCATCTAAATACTAATCTGTAACATCACTGGAAATTTCATTGAAATCGGGTTGAAAATGTGGAAGTTATGGCCGCTACAAGGAATTCACGTTTGCGCATGCGCAGTCGCTTCTATCCGTCTGGAGGTGGTGATTTTCATAGGGGACTATTTAAATACTGATCTGTAACATCCCTGAAAATTTCATTGAAATCGGATGAAAAATGTAGAAGTTATGGCCGCTCAAGGAATTCACGTTTGCGCATGCGCAGTCGCTTCTATCCGTCCGGAGGTAGTGATTTTCATAGCGGACTATCTAAATACTAATCTGTAACATCCCTGAAAATTTCATTGTAATCGGATGAAAAATGTGGAAGTTATGGCCGCTACAAGGAATTCACGTTTGCGCATGCGCAGTCGCTTCTATCAGTCCGGGGATGATGATTTTCATAGGGGACCGTCTTCACACCAACCCGCACAATCCCTGAAAATTTCATCGAAATCGGACAATAACTTCGTATAGTTATGCGCGTTACAAGTAATTCATGACAGACAGACAGACAGACAGACACGGAACCAAAATTGTTCAGGAAGGTCTAAAACGCAAAACGCGAGTGAAAATTTTGATTTTGGAGAACTTTTTTTTTTCATCCTTGAAAAGTGAAAACAAAGCTTCCGCTACCTTGGTAGACTCGGAAGCAAAACTTATTATTATCAAACAGTTTTGAGCTAGGGTGTTTTGCAAATATTTTCCCCACTTATGGTTTATTATTTTCAATAAAAAAAACCTTTGGATTCGACTAAGAAAATTTTTTTAACCCCCCCCCCCCAATTTTTTAAACCAAAAATTGTTGGTTTATTTCAAGGTATAGGAAAATAATAAACCAAAATTTCTCCGTCCGTCCGCCGTACGCGGCACTTTCCTCAGTTAGCATTGACCGATTTTGATGAAATTTGGTATATGGGCTCCATTTGGGGTCAAGTTGTGCCCCGAAGCTTTTGTTTGATGCCAGTCACTTCTAAGGGTTGAAAAATAAGGGTTGAAATTAGCTCTAGCCCTAGCTCAAACATTTTTGTAATTAAGGTATTGTTTCACCATCAATTTAAGATAGTATTGAATTTTTAGAATTTTTAGAGACCACGCGGAGCCTTGTACGAGAACTTAAGGGTTTCCCTTCGATAAATCAGAAACGCGAGTGTGAATCGCAAAAGAAGCCTAATCTCCGTTCAAACTTTAGCTGACCAAAGTGCGATCGCTGTTCGTTTCTTCGAGTTGTACTCAGTGTTGCGTGTATAGCAACCAGTCCTTAGCAAAAAATATGAAAAAACCTTTGTGTGATAGTTTGCAGCGTTTTTACCATATAGAAGTGACTGAGAGTAACCAAAAGCTTCGGGGCACATCTACACCCCAAATGGAGCCCTCATACCGAATTTCATCAAAATCGTTACATGATAACTAAGTACAGGATTTTTTCAAATTCGATTTTCGGATTTTACACATCTTGAAACGTAAACCAACAAAAATTTATGGGGGTTATAAAAAGTTTTTCTTGCTCGATTCCAAAGGTTCATCATTGTAAATAAGAAACCAAAATTAAGTCATACATGAGTCATATGAAGAAGAGGGCATTCAACAAGATGGATACTATGTAAAAAACAAACCGAAAGCAATCCAAGAAGGATAGAATTGGTTGGCATATAATTCTAGATAATATACGTGAGATTGGCCCCTGTTGAGGTATGACTTTTTGGCAACCTCCTATTCTTTATGATAGGACTTTTACTCTAATTTCTAAATAATCAAAAGACTAATTATTAGAAATCAGTAACAATGCTGAACAAAAATGAAAACTTCAATTCTCTCAAATTTCTATGAATTCTATATTTGCAACCATCCTGCACCAAAAGCTTGAGGTATGCTTCTCGGTTCCGACGCTACGAGACGATCGTCGGAAAAGAACGTGCGAAAGAAAAAATAAATAACACAAGGTTTTGAACCAGTTTCTGGGAGTTTTGTTTTTTCTTCCGAATGAAATTCGATCACGCAGTGCTCTCACGTCTCAAAGATGAAGCTGAAGCCGAATGAAAAACCGCCGGGAGCAAAACGTATTAATATTTATAATCCAAAGGCAGTACTCGGCTGTGCCACTCAAAATGGTCAGACGGCGACATTTAAGGTAAGCCGCGCCAATTGAATCAAACATTCAGTTTTTAAGCTTAGCGACAATTTGTCAATGAAAGTTATCGTGTAATTATATCCCAGCCACCTTTCTCATTGCGGCTGTCTTTAACCTGAAGCGAGTTTTATTTTTCATTGTTTTCTTTTATCGAGAACTTCCTCTCAAGGAATGTGATTTCTGATTTAAGGTTGATCTTGTTTTAAAACGGAACGTCCGCTGTCCGTCTCAATACGAGTAAAGGTGGGATTGTCAGTGTGATCAATAATTCATTTATTTCCCCCTTCCCAACCTTTTTGAATCTATTGTTTGACGTTGTTTTGTTAGTAAACGTAAAATCAGAATTTTGAAGGACCAAATACAACAAATTTTGGTAATATCCAAGACTTGAAATGAAAGGGCCCATCGATAAATAGGCCCTTTATTATTATAAATAGGTGTATGTGCATTGACAGTTCAATTCAAAGCACACTGATCTGTTTCCTAATCATTACCTTTTCATTACATTAGGTACACAAGATTACAAAATTTAGGGATGGTCTGGCTGCTCCGTTCTTTGGCCACTTTTCTAAAGGTATTTGGTGCGCTGAATCCGAATCTGACGTCAGTTGTTGGTTTATTATTTTCAATAATGAACCTTTAGAATCGACCAAGAAAAAGAATTGTTTAACCCCCCCCCCCTCCCCCTCTAAATTTGTTGGTTTACGTTTCAAGATACGTAAAATCAATATATCGAATAAAAAATTTTCCGTCCGTCCGCCGTAAGGAGTACATTTGGAGTCTAGTTGTGCCCTAAAGATTTTAGTTGATGTAGGTCACTTCGAAGGGTTGAAAAATAAGGGTTGGAATTTTGAAAACGCCCCAACTCAAAAAATTGTACTATAAAGGTATTGTTTTCCCATCAATTTAAGATAGTAAAGAATTTTTAGAGACCACGCGGAGCCCTGTAGGACAAATCGTTCGTTCCCTACGAGAATTTGAGGGCTGGACTTACGATAAATCAGAAACACGAGTGTGAATCGCTTAAGAGGCCGAATCTCCGTTCAAATGATGTTTTTTTTCTTCAAGTTGGTTGGTAGTAACAATGGCAAAGCCGTTCTTTGCAGACGAGTGATATTGTATAGAAAAATAATAAACCTTTGTGTAATAATTTGCAGCGTTTTTTTATTTACCTCGGATATTCAAGATATAGCTAGTTTTACGATTTTCTTAGTTCTCACTTTTCTTAATTTTTTATTGAGTACTCATCTTGTTCAAATCTCCTCAAAAAGTACTCAGACTTATAGGAAATTTAATGTTAAATCCAAATATGTACTTAATTTTTTATTAAAATTGCGTTAAACCCTCTATTTTTTACAAAACGTACCAAAAAACACCGATTCTTAATGTTTTTCCCTTACATTTTGCCACTTAAAAAAATTAGGGCTAAAAAAAATTTTCTCGGGCCTTTACTCTGTAGAGGGGGGGGGGGAGAGGAGAATGAGACCAATCGAATCCTCCTAAACCAATCGAAACTTCGAAGAAATGAGCTTTTTCATGGCACTGAGATGATAAAGCTCATTTCTTCTCTTTTGGGTTTAGGAGGTATTGATTGGTCTCATTCTCCTCTTGGGTGTTCCCCTACAAAGTAAAGGCCCGAGAAAATTTTTTTTCTTTGCCTTAATTTCTTCTCAAGTGGCAAAATATAACGGAAAACCCGAAGAAAAAAACTTTAAGAACCGGTGTTTTCTGGTACGTTTTGTAAAAAATATAGGGCTTAATGGAACATTACTCAAAATCTAAGTATATATTCGGATTCTACATGAAATTTCCTATAAGTCTGAGAACTTTTTGAGGAGATTTGAACAAGATGATTGCTCAATAAAAAAAAAATGAAGAAAAGTGAGAACTAAAAAATCTTGAAACTAGCTATATCTTCAGATGCAGCTATAGTACGTCAGATTCGGATTCAGCGCACCAAATACCTTAAGAAAAGTGGTCAAAGAACGGAGCAGCCAGACCACCCCTAAATTTTGTTATCTTTTTTTTTATTTATCTAACTCTCGTGTTTCAGGGAACGAATGGTTGGCCCTACCGAGCTCTTGGTAGTCCCAATTGATTCCACATTCAACTTCATTTAAATTGATAACACCGGATAGAGCCCAAATTATAAAAAAATTCAAGCTAAAAACGCTAAAACGTTAAAGTGGCACATTCACTCTGCTGCACGAGTACTTTTTGTCAATCATAAAATATCCCTGTTGAGCTTTCAATATGTTGTATGCTCTAATTTTACAATAGGAATGATGTGCCAAAATGGATACCGAAAACTCTTCTGTTTACTATCATTGAAATTCGTTCCATCATAACCAGAATGAGGCTATTTGAGTTTCAGATCCAAGTATATCGTTAGGAACGGGAGAAGGTTCACCATAGGTTTAACGATCTTTTATTCTCACAGAGATCTCTAGCGCAAGAAACTCAAAACGGTTCACTAAAAAACTCCATAAAATGGAGCAACATGACACATTTCAAAGATCGTCGAACAATTGCGTAGGTAATTTGGAGACGACGTTTTGTTCTGATGCAAAAGGATCCACATCGTAAAAACTTCGCCTTCATTTGTCAACTAACACCCAAAAATTTTACTGTTTCGGCATTCAACGAATGGGCTGATGCATGACTGACACGCTGATGCGATCATAAAAACGGTGTCAACATTTTAGAGGAGGTGCTACGAAGGTGCGACAATTTGAAAGGGGGAAAATACATCATTAGAACAACCGATTCTCATCTTTTCGGAGCGAAATGACCCAGTACAGGGTCATAACGTGTAGTTGTGAATTGGTTGTTACTATTATTGATATCAGCTGGCTGTTGAAATTTTCTCTGGTGGATATAAAAAACTGTGGGATCGAAACACCGTCTTTGACAATCCTCGCAAATTCAAAACCTTCGGAAGATGGGAAAGTAAACCTTTCATCTATGCAAAGCTGGCACTTGGGACAGCGGTGTGGCTACGGTCGTTGGCGGTGGAATTTGGACCGACCTCTGTGGGGATCGTGGGTTCAAGGCTCATTGCCAGCAGCGTGCCGGGGCTCTCATCCCCCCCCCCCCTTCCACCTGATCCCAACCCAGAAAGGTGAGGCAATGGGAAGCTATGAGCGAAATCATCAGAACAAATTCTGATCTTCCCTTTAGAAGACAGCTGAAATCCAACCTGAAATGGTTGTTTACTTTACTTACTTACAAAGCCGCCACTTTTTCAAAAATCAGATCAAAACAATCAGGGCCGTGGCGATCATTAGGTGGAAAATTTACCCCCTGCAAAATTTTCCTCAAAAGTTAGATTTTTACCTCAAAATCAAATCAAAAACGCTGCAAATAATTACACAAAGGTTTACTATTTTTCTATATACTAGATCACTCGTTTGCAAAGAACACGGCTTCTGCTTGCAAAGAACACCACCAAACAACTTGAAGAAAAACATCGATCGCATTTCGGTCAGCTAAAATTTGAACGGAGATTAGGCTTCTTTTGCGATTCACACTAGTGTTTCTAATTTATCGTACGTACAACCCTTAAATTCTCGTAAGGAACGAACGGTTTGTTCTACAGGGCTCCGCGTGGTCTCAAAAAATTTTATACTATCTTAAACTGATGAAAAAACAATACCTTTATATCAAAATGTTTTGAGCTAGAGCGTTTTCAAAATTTCAAACCTTATTTTCAACCCTTAGAAGTGACCTACATCAACAAAAATCTTCGGGGCACAACTAGACTCCAAATGGAGCCAACAAACCAAATTTCATCAAAATCGGTCAATGCTAAGTGGGGAAAGTGCAGCGTACGGCGGTTGGCGGACAGACAGCCACATTTTTATTCAATTTTTGGATTCCACGTACCTTGAAACGTAAACCAACAAAATTTGAGGGGGGGTTAAACAATTTTTTTTCTTGGTCGGTTCCAAAGGTTCATTATTGAAAATAATAAACCAAAATCAATCAGTTGAAAAAATTCCCTTCAAAAAGTGTTCTCCCCAACATAGAAAGAAATTCCCTAGTAGAAACTTTTTTTCCTCAAAACTCACTGATGATCCATAGAAGCATAGATCTTTTACAAGTGTAAAATAATTTCACACTGACGTGTAATTATTATGTAAAATATCCATGGTGGAAAAAAGAAGAAGTAGGATGGAAGTTGGTCACCTCAGAACGTCCCCACAGCTGGCAACTAGAGAGAAGAAGAAGAAGTAGTAGTATGGAATCGATAGGTATCCAACAATCGATTATCCACTCTTGAATTTCCCATATTTGGGAAGAAAACGTGTTGCCAAGGAAACACTAGGGTCTAAACAGTTGGGAGTTGCTATAGTCACTTTTTTAGTTTATGCCTGGTCCGTGCATGCTCAGTAGTGTAAACATTCAGGCCTTGTCCACTTTTCCCCTCCCTTTCTCGGCACCTGCTAGGGAAGACACAATCAATTTTATTCAAGTTGATGGATGGATGCTCTGTTTAGGTGTCCATGGAAGTTCCGTTTAAGGCTATAATGAGAAGGAGTGTCCCTTGTAGAAAAAAGATTCAACTCCTTTTTATCAGAAATCTTATCTTGCTAGGCAAAGTTGCGCTAACATCCAATCACAACCGTGCCTACCTAAACCGGGTTTGTTCACAAATATGGATGGAAAACCTGTCTGGGAATTTTTAGTGAGTTTGCTGCAAACAAATGGCCACTAGGTTGTTGATAGGCCAAGGGCTACGTACCAAGGAACGTGCTAACTGTGCATGCGCACAGTTGCCTTGGAAACGACCTAACAAGCCCGTGACATAGGGGCTCGCCAGCCCACGTTTATAGCTCGTTACAGCCTTACCCCGGTTAACCTACTATGTAGGAAATCTCACTGCATCTCTCGTCAACGCCTTTTTCCTCATCTGACCAAACTTTTGCAGGAAACTCTCTAATATTCCAAATTGATTAATGTATTAAAATAAATTTGAGTAATATATAAAATAAAACGTATTACATTGAATTTGATTAAATTTAAATTGATTAGTGAATTAATTGATGTATTCATTTCCATTTACTTACGTGGTTTGAATTTGCTTTGTGATCGTGAGTTAGCTGTGTTTAGGAGAACCTTCCTACGTTTTCACAGTTCATCCTAAATTCGCTACGGCTTGTCAAGCAGATAAGTTAACTTTTACTCACATTCTTCTACCTTCTCATGATGTAGGCCTTGCAATCACCGAACATTATGACTTGCTAAGAGCTTGTGAAGATTAAAATCCACCCATTTTTTTTTTTTTTTTTTTTTTTTTTTTCTTATCAAAGAACTTCTTGTTCTATGAAAAAGTTGTTGATAATCGGTAAGCTGCTCAACTGTCACTTCAAGAAGTCGCTCTGCGGTGAAAACCAACCCCAAAACTCGTTTTTAGCGCAAATCTCTCTCTATAAATTTTTGATTAAAATTGATCTCCAAACATTTTATTACCTGGAATGAACTTAAGGTGTTATTGTTTCGCAGTGGGTCCTCTGTTTGACGCAAAGGTAGGTATGTGTGATCACCACAGTAGTTGGTGCCTCACCACTTTCAGAGGACACTCAACGCCTCTTATAACAATTGAGGCACTTTATAGAACTAATAATCAAACGGGGGTGATAATTGCATCATGTTGATACGTGATTATGATCTCACCATTGAGTATCTAATTTAGAAAACATTAATTTGTTCATTAATCGATATGTAAGAGCCAAATCAGAGGTTTTCCGGTCCCGGGAAATTTACTGCCTCAGTGGGGTGTGCGCATGATTTTATTTTAGATTTTTAATCGAAAGTAGACCTCATCCTGAGAAGACACCATCCTTTTTCTTTTTGGATGAGTAGATCTTTTTTGTGATTTTTCAAAGTTCGAATTATTCTGACGTCACGCGCCCCTCTCTCCTGGGCGGGACCCCCCAGCCCACTGTGACGTCATAATAATTCGAAACTTTAAAAAATCATAGAAAAAGGTCTTCTCACGCTAAAAGGTTACGCTTGCTGTCAAAATTCTCAGAATGAGGTCTAGTTTAGATTAAAAATAACAATGAACAGTTTTTCCGACCCATGCGCATACCGTACTGTTGACCTCATTGAGGTCAACTACTTTTTATACCTCAAAACAAGTAGGTACTTACCTTAGTAGATATTTAATTTCGTAGAATCTTGCAGTCAGCAACGGTTCGAACAACGGTCAGTTTAACGGTTCGAATGCCACATGTTGTTACAATATTATTGAACGCTGTGATAAAAGGGTGTACAACCATGTCTTTATGTACCTACTTGCAGTTTGTCTTTTTACTTTCACTTAATATAAACATAAAAGACTGGACCGATTTTCTTGCATTATTTTTCAAAAATTTCAGTGGCCACAACGGAGCTCATAAATACCAAGAAGTTCTTCCTAGTGTTGATATTACTCAGAAGTAAAAAACATCATCAAGATCGTAAATTTCCAGTTCAATTCAGTGAATAGGAGTAGGAGGCTAAAGTACCATACTGACTTTTTTCACCTCGCAGGTCAATGAAATCGATACAAACAATGCAAGTTCATGGTGATGTTATTTGACGAGTTTTATTCATGTTTATTCAACTTGGAATATTGTCAACTAGCATTAAATCTATCGATTTCCTCTTTTGTTTGACTCTTCCAATGAGTGAATGTATGTATATTTTTTTGCTATAATAATTTAAAAAACCAATCTTAATTTTGGTTTTTTTTTCTCAAGAATAAGCCATTTTAATCGACCGATAATTTTTTTTAACCCTCGCTCAAAATTAGATGGTTTCCGTTCCTAATCTCCATTCAAATTTTAGCTGACAAACTGCGATCGCTGTTCGTTTTTTCGAGTTGTACTCAGTTTTGCGTCCTTAGCAACCAGTAATCAAATTTCCATTCGAAGGAACCACAACTCCCTATTTTTCGAATCGAGTGTGAAGCGTTTATTTCTTCCAGATAAACTTGATTGTGAAGGTGTCAAGTAGGTAATAGGTACTTACTTATGGTTGGAAAGTAAAAAAAAGTAATAGTCACAATGGCAAAGCTGTGATCTCTGCAGACGAGTGATCTATACAGGAAAATAATAAACCTTTGTGGAATAATTTGCAGCGTTTTTGACGTATCATATAGAAACTCGAGCAAAATCAGGAAAGTAATGAGCAAGCAAGGTTTATAACCAACGATTATATTGTATTTTATATACACACAATAGATATGTATATTGATTCTTTGCTTTATATGTTACATTTTTTCCAATTTCCCAAATTTACAAAATATACAGTAGAAGGAAGACACAGTGATATTGTTGCAAAGGCACTTGCTCATAAAGCTATCAGTCGTTTAATTCTATACAAATATATACATGAGATCAATAAAAATTAAGGAATTTGGTTGACATGCATAATGTCTAACAAGTAGGGGTGGCTAGGCATTCCTAGAGGGTTCTCGATGAGGTTTATGCATCGGGTACAGGTTATGTCACCAGGGGCGCCACGGATTTCCTTGGCTGGACTTGTTGACGACTAGGGAGAGAGGCTGAGCCAGCGGCTGAGGAAGCGGCGGCGGTGAAGATATCACAAACGCGTATTCTCCATTTGGTAACCGAGTAGTGGATGCTGGAACGAGCACGAGGTTCTGCTGATGGTGGGAAACTGGCGTGATTGGCGCAGCAGGGCTTGGACCCCTAGGTGACACCGGGGCTATCTGTTGAGGACTAGAGCAACCGTCGCGGTTGTCCATGCAGGTGCTGAGATGCTCGACGAGTCGACGTTTGACGTTCAGGTCGATCCCTGGGAATTTGCCGATTTCCGTAACGCACTCGCCCCAACCCGCCTTGAACTTGTTGACGACTGTGGGGTCGGCTGCGGCTGCCAGCGCTGCCTGGTGGCGTTGCAAGGTCTCCACATGTTTCACGGTCATTTCCAATATATCAGCTTTTTCCAGCTTTGAATGTCTTGCCGGCTGTAACAAACAAAACAAAATCCATTTTGAGCGATGTGGTTTGCGAAAGTTGAAAAAACGTAAGTAGGAATATAGATCTAGATAACTTACAGTTATTAATCAACAACAGCCTGGACATAGTCCTACTTACGCTTATAATAACTACCTAATTTACATTATTATCAAAAAACCTACGAAAAATGGTCAAACTACAAAAAAATGGTCCACAGAAAAACGGAGCCAACTAAAATGGTCGGCAGAAGGGGATTCAATGAAACTGTGGACTACGTCAACTACAGAATTATGGTCTTGAAGAATTATTGTAACTCCGCCAGGGGTAGACCAAAAATCCTATTCAATGAAGGAGTTCTCAAGGATTTATGTATTATGTTGTGAATGTAAATTGTGTTGGTATTACAATCCTGTTGAAACGCAAAGTACCCTATTAAGGGTCCCTATTAAGGTCCCTATGAGGTCCCTATTAAGGGGGTCTCAGTCGGTCGCCGTTCATTCCTCGTCCTGGGTTAGTATTTAGCCAAATCGAATGCACAAAAACATAAAAAGTTGTACTTAAATTAGAAATCTTAAAGGATTTTGGACATTCACTATTGCACGGACCTAGGGAATCGAAAAACTGAAATATTGCCGCTGGAATCATCAAAACCGAACAACAATTGCCAAAGAAATAAGGGAAAAACATGGAAAAACCCGTTTATTCAAAAGTTTTTCCCATTTTGGTTTATTATTTTCAATAATGAACCTTAGGAATCGACCAAGAAAAAAAAAATTTTTACACCCCCTCAAAATTTGATGGTTTACGTTCCAAGGTGCATAGAATCCAAAAATCGAATACAAATATGGCCGTCCGTCCGCCGTACGCGGCACTTCTGCCACTTAGCATTGACCGATTTTGATGAAATTTGGTATGTAGGCTCCATTTGGGGTCCAGTTGTGCCCCGAAGATTTTGGTTGATGTAGGTCACCTCTAAGGGTTCCAAAATCAATTTTGAAATTTTGAAAACGCCCTAACTCAAAACATTTTGATATAAAGGTATTGTTTATCATTCAATTTAAGATTTTATAGAATTTGTAGTATTTTTTGAGACCACCCGGAGCTCTGTAGGACAAACCGTTCGCTCACTCGGAGAATTTAAAGTTTGGACGTACGATAAATCAGAAACACGAGTGTGAATCGCATAAGAGGCCTAATCTCCGTTCAAATTAACCTATTGACCGAAATGCGATCGATATTTTTCTTCATGTTGGATGGTTGGAACTTAGCAGACGAGTGATCTATATAGAAAAATAATAAACTATTGTGTAATAATTTGCAGCGTTTTTCTTTGGCAATTAGTGTTCGATTTTGATGATTCCAGCGGCAATATTTCAGTTATTCAACTCCCTAGGTCCGTGCACTACTGAATTTCCTAAATCCTTTAAAATGCCCAATTTAAGTACAACTTTTTAACTTTTTGCCCCTTCGATTTGGCTAAATACTAAAAACGAAAGGCGACCGACTGATACCGCCAAATTTTACTTAGATGTGAACAAATTAAACTTTGAAGAATTGAAGAATTTTTTTTCGCTCAAATTGCGATTGTGGTCAAACATTATCATTCACGACTTAGACAACACGCAAAGGAAATATCGAGCCTTTTATCAACCTCCGTTGACCTTGTTTACTGTTGTTCTTCATTTTTTTGCTTCGCGTTGATTTGGTATTCAAATCAGATTTTTTTGTCGGGAACAACACAATGAGAGGAAAAATCCTAACAACGAACGTGATGTTGACTTGACGTAGGTGACCCCGCGGTGCAACTTTATCAAACAAGGAAACTCGAGCTAAATATTTGCAAATACTATGACCACTCGTAAACAAGCTCGTTCCCCTTTATAGGCAGTATTTGTGGCTCGTCGTTCCGCGGTTACAATTTTCATAGAATCTGATATGAATTTACCATGACGCGAATTGTGATCATAAAACGAATGATTTGACAATAATATTAATTATGTTTCGGATCGTAGGAATTCGAGAGGAATCATAGCGACGAACCAAGTAGCGGCTGACACCAGATCTTTCGGTTTCGCGGGAGAGATTTCAATTTGGTAGCTATAAGAACAATCATGGTTCAGATCGATTTCCCGTTTCATAGGTCAATAAAATCCGCTTGGGGAACCCATTTTATTTCGTCGTGCTTCGAGATGAAATTGCGGGCGTGATTTTATTAACGTTTCTCCGATTACCTTCCATTGTTTAGACGGAAATCGAGGGTTGAATGTAATTTCAGTAGGAACATACTTATTGATTCTATTTGATTATCTTCCGGCCTCCCGTTGCATTGTAATGCTAAAAATAATAGGTACTACTGAGCAATGTTCAAAACCACAATTTTTCCAAGCGTCTAATGCGTTCAAGTGCGCCTGATTTTTTTAAAATTTTAAATCGAAAGTAGACCTCATCCTGAAAATTTTGACTCCAGCTGTTCTCTTTTTGGATGAGTAGATATTTTTCTATGATTTTTCAAAGTTTCGAATGTTTATGACGTCACGCGCCCCTCCCGCCTGGGCGGGACCCCCCGCCAACTGTGACGTCATAAACATTCGAAACTTTGAAAAATCATAGAAAAAGGTCTTCGCACGCTAGAAGGTCGCGGTTGGTGTCAAAATTTTCAGAATGAGGTCTAGTTTTGATTAAAAATAACAATAAACAGTTTTTCCGACCCATGCACACACCCCATTAACATCATTTGAGATTTTTCCCACAAAATTCTCAAGCAAAATGAACGAATTTTCAATACAACACGTCATTTGGAATGAATTTGTATACTCAGTTTCAACGTGAAATTTCCTATAAGAATGTATCATAATTTGAAAATTAACAAAGATTTGGTAGGCTTTTTTCAAATTTAGGTATTAGGCAATTATTTAGGTATTATTCAATTATAGGCAATACATAGTATGATTGTACAGATCCTGTGTAGAGCACGTACGAAACTTGAAACATGTAGCGAGCTGAAATTTCAGTTTTGAGGACCCAGGTTTTGTTGACCTATTGCAACAACACAATGCTTTCTTACTTTATGGTTAAGAAGAAAAAAAGATTCGGAAAATTGGGTGTAAATGTACTTAACTTCAAAAGTGTCTAGGCCGATTGAAAAAAAAAAAAAATTAGTTTCAAACCAAGTTCCATTTTGTCAATGAAACAATACCTATTCAAAGAGGCTTCTCTCTACTAGAGGTCACATAAGAAAAAATACTTAGAGTTGTAAAAACTCGGCGCTGCGCGCCTCGGCGGGGGCTCCGCCCCCTGCACCCCCGGATGATTTCCGCTTAGAGCCTAATGGCTAAAATGTGACAAACCTTGAAAAGGTTTTTGCTCCCTCTCCCTCTTTACCTTTCTTCCACTGTAATATTTAAGCTCACTGAGCTGATCAGTGACCACTCAGGCACCTTCAGCATTCTCCATTGACCCGCCCTCTCAAATTTCAGCTTCCTGCGTTCAACAGGAGAGAAAATGGCCTTGGAGCTCACTCAGCTGATCAGTGATCACTCAGGCGCCTTCAGCATTCTCCATTGACCCGCCCTCTCAAATTTCAGGTTCCTGCGTTCAACAGGAGAGGAAATGGCCTTGGAGCTCACTCAGCTGATCAGTGACCACCCGGGCACCTTCAGCATTCTCCATTGACCCTGCCTCTCAAATTTCAGCTTCCTGCGTTCAACAGGAGAGAAAATGGCCTTGGAGCTCACTCAGCTGATCAGTGATCACTCAGGCGCCTTCAGCATTCTCCATTGACCCGCCCTCTCAAATTTCAGGTTCCTGCGTTCAACAGGAGAGGATGTCAAGCATATTTGTCGTCAAGCATATGATAAATCATAGCGCTACTTTCCTGTCGCTTTTTCCTGTCGCTTTTTACTGTCGATTTTTCCTGTCGTTTTTCGACGGGGGGTCCCATCGCTAAAACCTTTTCAAGGTGTAAACTGTGAGTTCGAAATTGGGCAAAAAATGTTTACATTTACGATTGTGTCGAAAACGATTTTTGAATGTCAAGTACCTACCCATTAAGTGCTCGTTACGGCAAATCACTAGCGAAATTATGCCGATTAGGCGTAATTTTATCCGTACGTTTTCCAAGTAGGTCCAACATAGTAATGATCACCCTTGAGAAACAATTTGATGACTATAATCACGTTTGGCGCTGTTTTAGACGCAAGTGGAATCGTCCGGCCGGAAACATAGATTCTCCATTAGATGCAAAGATGTTCATTCTCGAAGAAAATCTTAAGGAATCGTTTAGGCTCTGATGACCAAAATGAACTGAGTTTCCGTATAATTATAATTCTATGACTTTGAAACAATGTGGCACACCCACAAGGCTGACTACTCTCTCACGTGGCTAATATTATTTCGATTTTCTTAACCATAGCTTCGAAGATCTATGAAAATTCGCTCATCAACTCATGCTGCATGAATGGCCTTTTTTGTTTGATCGTTCGTTTTTCCCACCAGCTCGTGCCGCCGTTACGCAAGACTTGGTTGTCAGGAGATTGACGCACTTCTTCAAGCTACATGCAGTATTCATGCCGACTCGACTCCTTTTCAACTCGTCTTTTCCTCAACTTTTTTTTGTTGTTTCGTAATTTTTTTTCCTTCACAGTTTGTACGTCACAATGAGCACTTTATTGTGCGTGAGAACGCTCAAATTGCTATGTACCTGCAAAGCGCCTCATTATTTCAGCCAAGATTACCCTATTTACAAAAATGATTATCGTGCGTATTTCCATTTCATCGATTATGAAAGGTCATTCAGAATTCCATACTACTTCAACAAAAAAATCCTAACTCCTTAGGTTATTTCAGAAAAAAACTGTGTATCTGTTTTCACCTGTTGCCGATGATTTTCAACAAAAAAAATACTAATCGACAATGACTAGGCTAGCACTACCTGGATAGCAATTGAGAATTATTTTTAAAAAGAAGAAAGATGGAAATGAGTTTAAAAAAACTGTAGTCCGTATGGACCACCCAAAATGCAACTAAAAACAAAAACGCTGCAAATTGTTACACAAAGATTTATTATTTTTCTATATAGATCACTCGTCTAAAAGTACACGTCTTTGCCATTGTCTACACCTACCAACCATAAGTACAACCTACCAGCTAAAATTTGAACGGAAATTAGGCTTCTTTTGAGATTCATTTTGGTCTTACAGAGTTCTGGGCGGTCTCTTTCGATTCTAAAAAATAAAACACTATTTTAAATTACTACATATCCACATGCCTACTTCACAATCAAGTTTATTCGAAAGAAATAAACGCTTCACACTCAGTTCGAAGGAACAGGGAGTTTTTGGTGAGGAAATTTGATTACTGGTTGCTAAGGACGCAAAACTTAGTACCTACACTCGAAGAAACGAACAGCGATCGCATTTTAGTCAGATAAAATTTGAACTGAGTTTAGGCCTCTTAGGTTATTCACGGAGTTTGAACGGAGTTTAGGCCTCCTTGGTGATTCACACTCGTGTTTCTGATTTATCGTAAGCTTTGACGCACAACTAGACCCCAAATGGAGCCCATATACTAAATTTCATCAAAATCGGTCAATGGCAACTAAGGAAAGTGCCGTGTACGGCGGACGGAAGGCAATTTTTTTTTTCGATTTTCGGATTCTACGTACCTTGAAACGTAAACCAACAAACTTTGAGCGGGGTAAAAAAATTGTTTCTTGGTCAATTCCAAAAGTTTATTATTGAAAATAATAAACCAAAATTCATACTTTTCATGAAAAAGTCAAAAATGTTGACGAAATATTTCGAACCCAACAAAGCAGATAAATGGAGGACAATTTTTTGCAGCAGAATCTTTGCAGTCTTTGCACGGAATTGTACATACTTAGTCTGTTTGCTGCTTTGCTGTTTGGCTCAGATGGCACCTTTTTCTCAGTCTGAGAAAGCCTCAATTCATTTGAATCGATCAAGTAAGACTTAATTTTGTTACATCAACACTGAGGTCGAATCAGAATTGAATTTTTGCGTAACGATGGCAAAGATTACACTGAATTATTTTACAACTTACACGATTTATAAGGGTTACTCTGAAATACCTTATTTCTAGAACGAAGTAAGGGAGAGAGATTAGGGAAAAATCCAGTTCAAATTGCGAATATTAAGGGTTGAGTAGACGCTCGGGTCACTATGAACCACCGAGGTGCTTTAGGGTTGAAGAGATACAACGTGTGGGTGAATATTCTGAAGGTGACCGGATTCAAGATACACGCGTGACAACGTTTAATTGCCTTCCAACGCCATATAATCCGCAAAAATTAACAATATCTTCGAAAATCCAAATTAATGAGGTTATTAACTGCGAATCGTACATCTATTTTACAGGAAATAACCGTAGATTCACGAGTAGTTTTGATTGTTCCTCCCACACTTGAGTCATTTTAGAGTTGTAATTGTTGGAGATATGTGCTCTTGATTATGTGGTCACACTCTGGTCGTATTTGGCATAACCATAATGGTCATTGGGTTCAGTTTGAGGCTGTTCCATGATCGATTTTACTATTTGTTCGGTCGTTTACCAACCATAAAATATCATTAAAATAATCACCATCATAAAAATCATCAACCTATCGCCTATTGTCGTCTTTAAGTTCTGGAAAGGCCTAGTAAAACTCTATTGGTTTAATACAAGAAGTCCCAGTTGTTATGAATCAAACTTGTAATCCACATTTAAATAAATAGCTTTTAAAAAAGGTTGATCCATAATCCCCAGTAATTTTTTGCGATGCATCCAAATATGAGATTTTGCGCAAACGCCAACTTTGTATTTTTGAATACAAACCCTAGTTATTATTACATATTTTATGAAAATCTGTTATGACCGTGGACATAATTTAACACTTTTTTTCAACGCTGAATCGAGTAGTGATATTCATTTTTTGATTAGCCCCATTTCAAGTGAAATTGTTACCGAAAAATCGTGAATTTCACTTTAAAAAAAAGGTAGGTAGTAGGTATTTTAGGTAATACGAGTACTCCAATTATTTCACTAAGAGGGAAGATACGAGTATTTTAGGTAATGATTGTACTTGAATGAGGGCTAATGGAAAACGGAAATTATCATTACAATTACAATTGCAGTTCAATATTTTTTGTAAAACCTAATTTAGGAGCTCGATTCCAAAAGGTACTATTTCCATTTTGGTCAAACGTGAGAAAAACGCGAAAAACCATAGCGACCTGAAAAACGTGCTATAAACCAATGATGTTATTTTTATATTTGGAAAATGGATTTTATTATTTATTTTTGGAAAAAAGGTAAATCAGTTTAAAGTTTAAAATAATTTTGAACGAGATTTGAAAGATCAGATTTATGGACATAGTACTTATTGAAACAAAACGTGGCGTTTAGTACTTTTTGGAATCAAACGAAGTGGATATATTACTTTTTGGAATCAAACGAAGTGGATATAGTACTTTTTGGAATCAAACGAAGTGGATATAGTACTTTTTGGAATCGAACGAAGTGGATAAAGTACTTTTTGGAATCAAACGAAGTGGATACAGTACTTTTTGGAATCAAACGAAGTGGATATAGTACTTTTTGGAATCAAACGAAGTGGACATATTACTTTTTGGAATCAAACGAAGTGGATATAGTACTTTTTGGAATCAAACGAAGTGGACATATTACTTTTTGGAATCAAACGAAGTGGATATAGTACTTTTTTGAATCAAACGAAGTGGATATAGTACTTTTTGGAATCAAACGAAGTGGATATAGTACTTTTTGGAATCAAACGAAGTGGATATAGAACTTTTTGGAATCAAACGAAGTGGATATAGTACTTTTTGGAATCAAACGAAGTGGATATAGTACTTTTTGGAATCAAACGAAGTGGATACAGTACTTTTTGGAATCAAACGAAGTGGATATAGTACTTTTTGGAATCAAACGAAGTGGACATATTACTTTTTGGAATCAAACGAAGTGGATATAGTACTTTTTGGAATCAAACGAAGTGGATATAGTACTTTTTGGAATCAAACGAAGTGGATATAGTACTTTTTGGAATCAAACGAAGTGGATATAGTACTTTTTGGAATCAAACGAAGTGGATATAGTACTTTTTGGAAACAAACGAAGTGTATATAGTACTTTTTGGAATCAAACGAAGTGGATATAGTACTTTTTGGAATCAAACGAAGTGGATATAGTACTTTTTGGAATCAAACGAAGTGGATATAGTACTTTTTGGAATCAAACGAAGTGGATATAGTACTTTTTGGAATCAAACGAAGTGGATATAGTACTTTTTGGAATCAAACGAAGTGGACATCTTACTTTTTGGAATCAAACGAAGTGGATATAGTACTTTTTGGAATCAAACGAAGTGGATATAGTACTTTTTGGAATCAAACGAAGTGGATATAGTACTTTTTGGAATCAAACGAAGTGGATATAGTACTTTTTGGAATCAAACGAAGTGGATATAGTACTTTTTGGAATCAAACGAAGTGGATATAGTACTTTTTGGAATCAAACGAAGTGGATATAGTACTTTTTGGAATCAAACGAAGTGGATATAGTACTTTTTGGAATCAAACGAAGTGGATATAGTACTTTTTGGAATCAAACGAAGTGGATATAGTACTTTTTGGAAACAAACGAAGTGTATATAGTACTTTTTGGAAACAAACGAAGTGGATATAGTACTTTTTTAAATCAAACGAAGTGGAAAATTGTACTTTCTGAAATAAAACGGAGAAGAGACCGCCATTGTGCTGGATATGGTGCCTTTTGAAATTGAACATAATATTCACCCTCGTTTTTCAAGGGAATAGATCATCTTTTTCCCCAACATGATCGCATTTTTGTGAAAAACTACCCCTCTAAAACCCGGGAAAGTGTTAATTCAATTTCGATAAAAATGGTCTTTAGTAGGTACGTTATGGAATCAAACTCCTCGATTTGAAAGTGGATTACAAGCTTGGTTCATACTAGAAGGGGTATCTGTATTACACCAATATTATTCCAAACTCTATTCCTAGCAAATAATTAATTATTTCGAGGGTTGAATATTGTATTGAGGAAAGAGTTGCCATAAATTTGCAACTTACGTCTTTTTTCATGGCGTCCAATATGAGGGATTTCAACTCGTTGAGGCAATTGTTTATCCTCGCTCGGCGCCTTTTTTCCATGATCGGCTTGTTGCTCTGCAACACAAAAATTTCAACATTCGGTTAGTTTTGGATCAAAAATACGACGATATGCTGTTAGATTTACGAAACGCTGTAGATTATTACACAAAGGTTTATTTTTTTTTTGTAGATCACTCGCCAGCAAATAGTATAGTTTTGCTCTTGTCTCTGCCTACCAAACAAATTTTCGCTTCACAATCAAGTTTAATTAGAAGAAACTAAGAGTTGTGGGGACCACCTTCCCATTCGCAGGGGACCATCCTATCAATTCATAAGGGACAATCCTCCCAAGTCATAGGGAACCATCCTCTTTGTGAAATTAGGTCCTTTACGGAAATATGTTGTGAGAAATTATTAATTTGATTTGGAAAAAGATTAATTTGGAATGGAAAAGGATTAATTTGGTTTGGAAAAGGATTAATTTGGTTTGAAAAAAGATTAATTTGGTTTGAAAAAGGATTAATTTGGTTTTGGAAAGGATTAATTTGGTTTGGAACAGGATTAATTTGGTTTGGAAAAGGATTAATTTGGTTTGGAAAAGGATTAATTTGGCTTGGAAGAGGATTAATTTGGCTTGGAAGAGGATTAATTTGGTTTTGAATAGGATTAATTTGGTTCGGAAAAGGATTAATTTGGTTTGGAAAAGTATTAATTTGGTTTGGAAAAGGATTCATTTGGCTAGGAAAAGGAGTAATTTGGTTTGAAAAAGGATTCATTTGGTTTGGAAAATGATTAATTTGGTTTGGAAAAGGATTAATTTGGCTTGGAAGAGGATTAATTTGGTTTGGAAAAGGATTAATTTGGTTTTGAACAGGATTAATTTGGTTTGGAAAAGGATTAATTTGGTTTTGAACAGGATTAATTTGGTTTGGAAAAGGATTAATTTGGTTTGGAACAGGATTAATTTGGTTTGGAAAAGGATTCATTTGGCTAGGAAAAGGAGTAATTTGGTTTGAAAAAGGATTCATTTGGTTTGGAAAATGATTAATTTGGTTTGGAAAAGGATTAATTTGGTTTTGAACAAGATTAATTTGGTTCGAAAAAGGATTAATTTGGTTTTGAACAGGATTACTTACGTTCGGAAAAGGATTAATTTGGTTCGGAACAGGATTAATTTGGTTTGGAAAAGGATTAATTTGGTTTGATAGGTGAAATAGATGCATTTGGTTAAATAGAACTCGTTATTTCTCATCATCGTGCATACGATCTTTTTTTCGGGAATTTCTCCCTCCAAAGTGACAGACCATGGCAACCAAACACAGAACC
Organism: Apolygus lucorum; assembly: GCA_009739505.2. Lineage (NCBI taxonomy): Eukaryota > Metazoa > Arthropoda > Insecta > Hemiptera > Miridae > Apolygus > Apolygus lucorum. The sequence goes on from CM019180.2 coordinate 11,940,656, forward strand.
GTGGCTTTGGAAGGAAGAAGTCGCGTGGCTGTGAGGTGAGAAGTGTGCCGTTAAATCGTTACGTTATCCCTCCAGTTGGAACATTCGAGAGGTGCTTCGACGACCCCTCGGAAGCATCGCGGAGGGAAACGCGACGAGCCTCCTTTGTTGCAAAGGCCCCAGCTCAGGTGCCGCCAAGGGTCAGGGCACCCCTGGCTCGTGGATGGGAGTCTCCCACGGGCGCCGTTCTCAAGGGTCTCAGGCCCGGCGCCTTCCCGGACCGTCGGAAGAGAGGACTTCCTGAGGAAGAGGAAACGCGGGAAGGCGCTCGTACAGCCCTGGAGTCTCCCACGGTCCTTTTCTGGAGCAGTCGGCTTCAATCGATGTAATCTCCAGAACTGTCTACGCCCAAGACAGAGGAGATGCCTACTCTCGTCACGCTTGTAATGTAACTCGCACTCTTCTCTTCTTCTAACTGGACCAAAATAGCAAATTAATGGAACTCAGTCAATCCATCGTTAAGGTTTTCCGAAAACCAATGAATGGATGTAAATACTTTTTTCACGAACATTCAAAATTTGAATTTACATTTAATGTAAATAACGCTTACTGAAACCACTACAAACATGAAAAAAAAGCTCAAAATTACTACACAAAGGTTTATTATTATTCCCTATAGATCACCAGCTTGCAAAGAACACAGCTTTGGCATTGTCACTGCTGCCAACCATAAGTACGACCTAACAGCAGAAATTCAGCTAAAATTTGAACGGAAATTAGGCCTATTTTGCGATTCAGACTTGTGTTGGTCCTAAAGAGTTCTGGGTGGTCTCATTCGATTCTAAAAATTCAATTCTATTTTATATTTATGAAAAAACAATACCTTTATATTGAACGTTTTTGGGCTTGGGCGTTTTAAAAATTTAAAAAAGGGGGGTTTTCTTGGTCGATTCCAAAGGTTCATTATTGAAAATAATAAACCAAAATTAGTCGTAATTCGTTGATATACAGGGTGTCCCATGCTAAGGTCAGGAAATCTTCGTGAGTCGATTCTACGAATAATTTAAGTAAGAAAATGTCTCCTAGCAATTTTAATTAACCCCTTGCCCTTGTTATTCCAAGTTTTTTTCCAGTTTAAGATTTTTGTCGTGTTTTCGACACTACGTCATTAAAATTACCATAAATACCGTAATTTAAGGTGAAAATGTAAAAATAAGGGTGCCTTCGGAAAGGGCGTCAAATTTCTTATCTTTCTAGTGCCAAAAAAAAACTATTTTCGAAGTCCTGATGAGAAAAAATCAAGTCGTAGAGTAATTTTTGTCAAGAAATTTCCTATTTTTCTGTCCTGTATATTATTATTTTTTTGTTTTATTTAAGCTTGGTTATCTACGAACCTCAACACCAAAAACTGCCCAGATCTCAGCTTTCCAATGATATAATCAAAAGACGGCAACATTGTTATTCGATCTTTAGATTCTACGTATCTTGAAACGTGAATCATTAAAAAACATTTTTGGTCGATTCCAAAAGTTCACTATTGAAAGTAATAAACCAAAATCATCGGACGATACATGGCTGGAGTCATAAGGGAAATTATCAACTTCAGAAAGCCTCTCGCATGACAAGAATACTCTAACACAACGCAGCAGGAAATACAGGAAACTTTGAGATAAAATTATGTAAATTGAAAAAATAGATGATTATTTGTTATAATGTAAATGGTCAATTCAACTGTTTGAAACAAGTTAACTTTTATACGTTTTTGTATACATTCGATATTTATAAATGTTTATGTAAATCCAATTTGTATATAACTCCATCTAACGTACAAGTACAAAAAATCTCAAAAAATTAGGCAAAAAAATAAGTAGCACTAGTGAATTACTGGAACAAATATAACACTGATTGCTTCATTCAAATGAGAAAAGAATTATGTTTTTAGCAAGGGAATTTATAAATTCAATAATCATCAGCTAACACGCGCATCAGCAAGTCTCATGGTAGGAAGCAAGACTTGAGTGTACAGCAGTTTTCAAGCCTCGTTTATATTCACCAACTAGTGGAAGAGTGAAGAATTGTGAAATGATGGAAAATTGTGGTCATCGAAAATTTTATCTCGAATGGTTGGAAAACTCCTCCAATGATGTTCCGAAAACTCCTACCTTATAAATTACGATGTCGTTGTACGGCCACAATTGAGCGGAGCGAATACTTCGAGGAATCTTCGAGTCGTCCATCGCGACCGAAATATTTCCAAAATCCGCCGTATACGAGGAGAGGTGATCACTGCGATCAGAACGCCGTCGTCGACTAAAATCTTTTTTTTTTCGATCGAACTCCAAGGTATCCCCACTTTGTTACTCTTGCAAAAAAAAAGATTTTTCGGAAATTTTTTAATGTGTTTTCTTCTTCTTATCATCTATACGTACTGAGGGAAAAATGAGCAATTGCGGCTCGTATTCAAACAATGGGTCGTTAACAATTTTCGTTTTGTCCTTTACTATCCACGTTAGAGAGAAAAAGAAACATTATCACCACGTGTTTCTCGACCAACCCACAGCTAAACTCTGAAAGTTTCAGGTATCGGCGATCGTAAACCCGAGAGAAAAAAATTACAGTTTGGTTACAACTAGAGAAGGCGAAATGGGAACTTGGAAAACGACCTAATCAAAAAATGGGACCGCAGGAAATTATTTTTTTATGAGCCCCTCATGGCCTAGAATTTTCACAAGAGAAGAGGAAATTTTTACGACTCGTTTTTAGTGCCACATGCTTCGTACGTTCAGGTATACTGTTTCGGGACGTCTTTTTACGACTTCCTCGTTGCTTCATCTTGTGATCCGAAATAATAGCGATTTATTGATCTCAAAAGCTGTGAAAAGTGGTGCGAATAAAAGTTTTATAGTGTAAGGTTGACGAAATCCGAATTTGGAGCCAACTTGGGGGATGTCGTAAGGTCTAACTGCTGTCTACCATTTTTGTCAAATTTGCACAATTTTGAATGGACCAAAGGTGGATTTTGGAGACATTCGAGACACTAAAGCTAGATGCACATTGAGGTGCATAGCAGAACAAAACAGGGCAGCTTTTTGTGAATCACAGGATAGAATGAAACCGTCATTAGGAGAATACAGAAAACGTGAAACACATCAGCACATTAGGAATGAATAATCTTTTTGCTGTATTATGGAGTGCACTGAAGAAAAATTTATTGAACCAGCAGGTAAACTAGCCTGAATTCCTCCTGTTTCGAAGAAAATAATTGCTAAAGGTGTCATCAGGCAATACTCTTGTTAACCCTTAATATCCTGAGATTACACAGAAAGCATCCTGACATGGAAGATACTATTAGAACGAGAAAGAGAGAGGAGGGAGCATCTGGTCCGCCCCCTCACCCAGAACTAATTAACCGCCCCAGGACTCAGCCCCAAGTAATGTGTTAAACGGTTCCGGGCTAAGCTCCAACGTGGGAGAAAAGGAGGTGTTTTTTTTAGTGGGTTTGAATCCCACATAACCGGAATATGCGGATCCTTCCAGGTATCTTAAGGGGTTCCAAATCCACCTATGGATCCGAAAAAAAATATCCTGAGGTATTTTTTGGAAGTCCAAATTTTTACCTGTAACATTTTATCCAATTTTAACCCAAAACTGATAGACGTCGGATATTTTAATACTCCAACTGTTGATTGTGTAAGAAAATGTAATAATCACAACATAATAACTCAAAGAACTTGAGTGGACGGACAGTAACAGGGCTTTCGCGGTACCTTCTACCCTCATATCTCACCTTGTATGCTATTAGTTGGGTTTTCCACTGTTCAAGGCAGCACCTCTCAATATCACAGTCCTACATTTGAAGGGTGCTTTTTCAGAGCCAAAAATGATACAAGCTGGTGTCCCGCTAGGCAGCGTACTGGGCCCACAACTGTGCCTGCTTTACACTTCTGACGCTACGTTTGCAAATATGACACTGCAATTATGTCGACTGAAATTTTCTCGTCTCTCGCATTCATGATTGGGCAGTGAGATGGAGAGTAAGAATCAATGAGCCTTTCTCGATAACAAAACGACACTGTGCTGGTCTGCCCTGCGCTGCCTCAATGTGCTCCTTAAATAATACATTCTTAAAACTGCATGAACTTATGATATCATAGGGTGAAAAACTATGGAGGAGAGCAATTTGGTATTCTCTCTGGAAGATAATACAATATCGAGGATACTTGAAGGGTACAGGGGAAAAACCCCATCATCACCATTCCGGTCGGAAATGAGTTAGCAAAGCTACCTGCAGGTTTTTAAGGTGTACTTTCTGAATACGCAGTCCTTTCCGGTGAAAACACCTTTATCGCAGTCTAAAAGCAGGTTGTAGTTACGCTATATACCGGGGAACAACCACTTCATTGAATGGGTGGGGAAGAACCCCAATATTGCGTTTCAAATATCCCACCCCTTTGGTAGTTAGTTCGAGATATTTTCACCATATTTCCTTCTGAATAAATTGTTATTTTTTCAGCTCCGAAATATAAATTGGGATTTTCGAAATTTTTATGGTACCTATGGTATCCTCACTTCCGAATTGATGATTTTTGAGGATGAAATTTCTGTACTGGATTAGCTAGTTTTTCTGAACTTTATTCCTACACTGAATTACTACTGAATGCTGATTTTTTTTTTTTTTTTTTTAACCAGGACTGTCTAAGGTTCTCTGTAAAATTGATTGGAATGAGATCTTCAGGAATAAAACTCCTTCTTCTAAATTACCTACTTGTTATTTGTAGTGGCATCTTTGTCACTTGGTTGTGAATTGAGGCTGATGTGATGTTCACTCGGTAACACATCCTTCGAGTAAGTGAAATTAGTGTATTTATAATATTTGTTTGTTGTTTATGTTCTAATTCAGTTATTTTATACTCGTAGGATTATTAGGGTTTAAATATTGAGAGAGAACTGTTTTTATAGGGTCTGAGGAATGTGATAAATTGGATGAGTTTTATTCCTGAGGACCTCATTCCCAATCAGAGAATTGTTTGTTGGGTCGATCACCATATTTTGGTTTATTATTTTCAATAATGAAACTTTGGAATTAACCAAGAAAAAAAAATTTAACTTCAAGAGAGCCCTCAAAAACTCTCGAAATATAGGTATCGTTTTTTCATGAATTTGAAATGGCATTGAATTTTTAGAATCGATTGAGACCACCTGGAACCCTGTAGGACAAACCTTTCGGAATTGTAACCTTAATTGTTTTGACCGAGGTTTATTACTTGATCGTTTGTTTATTGCTGCCTCATCTTTCAATCTCTTTTTTTTTTTATTTGTAAACTTTTTTTTTCGTTTTCGAAGTCAATTTTTCGTCCATTTTATTCAAGTGCCTATCTGGAACCCTTGGTGTTCTTTCGGTACGAGTGGACACAACGTGACTTTGTCATACGAACTTCCCCGCTATTATCGTCATTATTACAGGCAAGGGTCCCTCTTCAAAGAAACCCATTCCGAAATCACCTAATCACTTATGACAGATAAGACCCAAACAAGTCGTAACCTCCTCTTACTGAGCGATTCGCGGGAAATTCCTCCGACCCTAAAAAGGGATCAAGAAAGCCGGGAACTTATCGCGTTTCAACGGAAACCCCGAGAACCCCCTCGTCTTCTGAAAACACTAATTTCCTAACAGTTCGATAAGATAAGGGTTACGAGAACCGCGGTTTGTAAGTGACAAGAACCCGTTAACGATAACGCTGTTCTTCGACCAAGAAAATTTTCCACGCGAGCGTCAAGACGTCCTCACTAACGATGTGGGGCGATCCGAAGATAAAAATTTGTATGGATTTTAATTAGGGGCTTTTAGACAAATCGGGAGATAGCAGGCCGGTTTTTATGAGTCTAGAGTCTACGGAACGGTTCGTACACAATTTTTTCACGAACTCAACAATATTAACTCCACTGTTGAAAGATGAAATGTTTTTCAAATGAAACTGTGATCCGATCAGCATTACAAGGTGGCCCACTAGCAAAATTTTCAATTTTAATCCTACAATATTGGATGAGTGTACAAAAATAAGAAGCGATTGACAAGATTTTTGGAAACCAAGAACTACCAAATACAAAATACAAGTTTTTTCATATCTTCAATTTGAGGATGAAATTTTGGATATAATCAGATAATATTAGTGATAGCGTAGTAGCAACAAAAAGAATAGGAGTGACTGAATTTTAAAATTCAAGTGCTTCTCTAACGTAGAATTTGATGCTCTACAACATCGATATATGAAATTTTTTCAGTTGGAGAAGCCAAAACCGTCGTAACCTCGTATACACCTTATTTGAACGGCACAGGATTAATTAAAATAATTTTCAGCTCGTGCAGCACAGGCTTTTTTGAACCATTTTGACTGAGTATAATCCCCGAAAAAAAATTTATTCATTGGAAATTCTCAAACACAACGAAAATTAACGAAAGGAATTTTGGTTTATTATTTTCAATATTGAACCATTGGAATCAAGCAAAAAAATTTAACCCCCCCCCCCAAAAAAAAAATTTTTTTTGTTTGACGTTTCAAGGTACTTAGAATCTGAAAATCGAATTAAAAAATCTACGCGGCACTTTTCTTAGTAACCATGATTTGGCTGGAATTTGGAATATGGGTTCCATTTGGGGTCTAGTTGTGCAGCAAAGCTTTTGGTTGATGTTTTTTAATGGAAGTTGGGAAATCGATACATGAAGTGGTTTAGGAGGGAAGGTACCTTATGGCGGAAGACCAATTCATGAGGTTTTTATTCCTGAACCTGATAGCTCTGACTTGAAATTCATGTCAAAAGACACTTAGAAATCATCAAAAGTTTCCTTCCCAACTTCTCCGCCTTGCAACCGTTGTTGTGTCGCAACTGTTAACCTTTTATTGCAGGCTATACGTCCCCTGTGCGGTGACTCTTCAAAAGGAGTTTATTTTCCTTTCATCCCACCCCCCCCCCCCCCCCTGAGGACCAATAACATTTTATTTATTTGTTTTCCCCATAATGGATTTTTACCGACTCAAAAATCGAGTTAAAAGCAATGTGCCTCAAGTTTTATACCTGTAACATTATTATTTT
>CM019180.2:11947826-12005348 GCA_009739505.2 Apolygus lucorum
TTTTTTCATCTTTAGGTACTACGTGTGTTCATTTTTTGTAGCCTGACGTAGGAACCAGGTGGTTGAAATTTATAGTTGAAACATTCCAACGAATAAGTCGTAAAGATACTTATGGGTTCTTCACGAGAGAAAAAAGTACGACAATTTACAAAGCAATCTAGTTTTGATAAAATTAGATTTAAAAATTGGTAGCTTAGTAGATTCGTAAATTATTATCTACCTTTAATTATATTGGAATAAAACGAACCAATATGTTTAAAATATTTGAACTTTTGGCAATTCCCTTCAACAACTACTGGAGTCCTTGTCCAATTTGGTTTACTCCTTAAATGTTCCATAAATGTTTGTCTCTCTCAAAAAACAATATGTTTTTAAAATTTACAAGTAGCATCCATTTCACCCCCTTTTGACGACCCCCTCTTTGTCATCACGGGGTTTAGTGACCTCCCATTAATTTATTATAATCAACTTCTGCATACTATTGACTCTCTGCGACGAGTACTTTCAATGTAAATGGGAAGTATTAGTCTTGAAGAGACGCGCATTTCAGTGCCGGTCGTCAGGAAACGTTTTAATGAGTCTTAAAATTGTCCAACTTTTGAAAATTGCAACACATAAATATTCGTTTTTGCTAGGGAAGTATTGAAAATTAACATGTACTTAGGTAACCTCCAATTTATTTCCACTCATAGTTTTCCTACTACCACCTAACTTGGCGCATGTTTCAACTCCGAAACGTTATTTCGGATTGAGGTGGAAGGCACGCGACCTGAGCGTGCAGTGTCAGTGATTATTACAATCATGAGCGCATGTGATTGTTTGACTGCGATAGGAGAGCTAAAAAGGTAGAAGATAAACAAAGACGTGAAATTATTCCAGATAGACGATTGTTCAATCACTCAAACCAGGAATCATAACCTAACACTAACTAGTTCTACATCACGGTAGAAGCAAAATACACGTCGAAGTTATAGAAAAAAATGTAAAGACGCGAAAGATTTAAAAAAAGGCGTCTTTATCGTACTTTTTCGATTATTTATTGGAAACCACCTCGAAAATAGGCTTTTATAGATAAAATAGTGATTTGAATTTGCAACACAAAACATTGTACATGATATGACGAAAAGTCACGATTTTTTCCCTCAGGAACGCCTGATTCAGTGGGCTTCTCTTTGAATTGGAGTCTCGTCTGACCTCGTTTCCCTTATTTCATTTTTCTCGCTTGTTTATTTATTTTCTTCGCCTTTCTTTCGGCCGTGTCGATAAAACAATGGTGATTAGACGACACCGCGGTCTCATTTTTTTTTTAGCAAGGCGCGAGCTGAGTCGACCGACATCCGAAACAAACGATGTTCCAAATTTGATTCGTTCTCATTTTTTTTCTTTAGAGAAGAATATTCTTACTATCATTACTATCGTGACTTTGTTGGTGTCAATCTCTATCAAAACTGAAGTATTGAAGCATTAAGCGATAAATTTATAAATGAGAGAAAAAACACTTCATTGAACTTTGTAGAAGGGAAAAAAGGTGGACAAGGACTCTAGAAGTTGTCGAAACGTGATAGATTTTGGCCGAAAGTTCAAATTTTATGTGTAAAGTTCAAAGTATATGTATACAAAATCATTAGATTTAGATATTATCGCCTTTGACTATCACAAGGTTATATTTAAACAGAAAATGTTTTAAAATATAAGAAAAAGCCTAACAAATGGAGCAACGTGCGATGATCAAAAGGCAGTATATTCCCAAAAAATTCTACAAAAGGACACAAAAATTTTGATTTTGCATTCAATGTTTATATAACCAGTTATTTTGAAGATGGGTGGAATGTGAATAACATCTCAACGAAAGAAAAGGAGACAGCTCAGGGCGTGCTCGGCTATTGGACTCGAGAGCGTCTATGGTCAGTGTGTACCAGACTTGAATACTTGATAGGTAGGGTAGAGTCACCCAGTCATATAGTCGTCATGCTTAAGACCTTATCTTCATCCCCCCCCCCCCCCCCCTCCACTAATTCGCTATTTCTTCCTTATTCTCCCCAAATCGTTTAACTCCGGGACATTTTTGAATCGCCAGCAATCCAAGCTTCGATTATACCACCATTTTTTCCTGAAAAAGCTAGTAATTATGCTTTAGAGCAATAAAACTCATTATGATTTTTTTCGCCAGTTATCATCATGAGAAATCCAGTGTTCGTCACCGCAGTGCACCAGCTATCGTCAGGGGGAGAATCCAGTATTCGTCAGATAATTGCACCAGTTATCGTCATCCATGACTATTCACTTAAATTATACTCAGGTACCTAGGATATTATTATTCACTTATTATAATTCTTTTTGTAAGTATAGGTAGGAAATGAAATATGAAGTGACGAACACTGGTTCCATATTTGCGCCTGACGATAATTGGTGGCTCTACACTACCCCTAAAAAATGTGTTTTACAATAACAGCAGATAGCAGCACTGTCGAAGACGCTGCGGTACGATAATTTTGATGACGATAACAATACGCGAGAAGCGAAAAGCACTGGTTAGTTGCCAGCGGAACCTCATAAAATTTGAAACAAACATCCGTGGAATCCCCGGCGTTTTCTCGATTTACGAATAGCTCTGGACGGCGACCTTAGCGGGGGGGGACCTGGGACACGCGACCCGGCACGCGTCGGCCGGGCCCAGGGACCTTGCGAACCGCGTGGGCGAGGCCGGACCCAGCTGGTCCCCTTTGCGGCCCACGCTGCCCCGCGAAACGGGACCCCCTTCGCCATCAACGGCCCAACACCTACAGATCCCCTGATTATACAGTCGCCTTAGCTTTGATACTCTCAGGAATTTTTTAAATGGTCAATCAAAAATTCAGTTTCCCCGCTCTATATTAAAAACTCACAACTTATCGATACCCAACTTTTTCAAAACCAATTTAATTAACCTACGTTGTAATTAAATTTCAAATTCAATTAACTACCAATTTCAACTTGAATTCCGTTTATTTTGGCACCAAAAACAGAACGTACAGGAGAATTTCTCGTGATAGTTTAGGTTTTCTGACAGCCCTAGCTGCTGTTTAGCGGTAAGCAAGCGCTCACCAATTGATGCCTATCTTGCATTTTCGGTCTCCATTCCACCGCGGTATTTTGCAATTTAGGCTGAGCTGGTCAATTCGTAATACTAATAAGGTATTTACCATCTAGATACATCTTCCATGATCCATGATTTTTACCCCCCCAATCAAAAATACCTTTGGGATAAATTAATTTGAATTTTTGGCAACTCAATTTGAACTTTTGGCAAATAAATTTTCATTTTGCAAATCCTTGACGTTTTGACAACTACTAGAGTCCTTGTCCGATTTATTCACTCCTATTAATGTTCAATAATGTTTTTCTCTCAACAGAATAGGTTCCTTACATAGAATAACATAAATTTGATTCAGTCTGTTGGTTACAAAATAATTTTATCACTCATTTCTTAACCGTGGAAGAGTTAAGGTTTCGCCAGGGATGATTTGCCCTCGACATTATCATTTCTATTTCGTTTCATAAACAACTCCAATTGTACAAGTTGAATCCTGTACAAAAACATTATCAATTCCGAAAGAACCAGCAGCTGGGAAAGAAAGTTCCTGCTCTCCTACGCGATAATAGAAAAAGCTTCCTTAATGGCATTGATATCCCTTCCAGCCTGGTAAGTAGCCACCGTTTATCCGTTTTATTCTCCCATTTGAACATTAATTGACACAAATAATTTTTAAAATTTATGGAAAAGGCCTTAAACGTTGAAATTTGAACTAAAACGTGAACAATTTATTATCTAAACTTAAACTTTCAAACTTTAAAATTGAATCTCAGGTGAGTAGGGAAGTGCGTCTCCACCATCCTGAATGATTCTAAATTTGAAAGTTAATTAATATCAAATTTAAAAAACATAAACTTCTCAAAAAATTTGATATTTTCCTACTTATAAAAACAACACAATTGAGAAATTTTTTTATTTATGCCGATGTCCATATTTTAGAGTAAGTTCCGTGGCTCCTACATATCGGATCGCCATTACCCTCAAAACTGAATGGAAATCGGTCGATTAAATCGTGAGATATCTATTTTATAGGATAATCAAGTCTTGTTATGAAAGAGGAAGTGTACGAGTAAATGGAACTTCAAGTGCGAATATGATGGAATTAATGGGAGTTAAGGACTGCTAAACGTAACGGCTGAATATTTCACCAAACTTTAACCATTTTTTTTCTTCTGGATAACTTCAAGTATCACTTATAATTGTATTAGCCAAGTGTAGTTTGTATCACTTATTAGTATTAGCGAAGTGTATAGTTTCAATTATGGAGTTTTTCGAACCACATCTACGTAAACCTTTATTTCTGGTGGGCGTAACTCAAAAGAGACCACAACCCACCACCTCCTACCGCCCGTCCCAAAAACTGGGTTCCACTTCTTGTGTTTTCAACTTCTATTTTATTTTTCTGTCGAATTCGAACCGTCTCGTATAATTTGTAACCGGACACCGGGGTTCTGGGACTTCCACTTGATTGCCCGTATCTTGAGACTTGGTCTTCCCACGTTTCCAGATAAAAATCGTGAATTCTTCAGTCAACATCATTAGTTCCTCGACGTCTCAATACGGCGTTGGCGTGCCTATAAAAGTACTGTTCAAGGATATTTGTTTACACCCAAGAATAGAATTCTAGACATGTTTAACTCACCCCTAGAGCGAAATCTAGTAGGTACTTAATGATACTGTTGATGCTCCACGGTAGTTAATTATAGTGATTTGTTAGGAGCTGAGATCAAAAAACAGTTTAAGAGATATCACAAATTATTGATAACGAAGTAGGCATTCAATCATTCGAATCAAGATCAAAATCAAATTTTTCAATTTAGTGTCTTTCAATATTCGATTCCAAATTGAGATTAATTACCATTAAAAATTCCTTCATACCAGTAATCAGCTCGAAATTTGTTTGAGGTGGCTGCATTAAACAATTACCATTAAAAATCGCTCATAAGCTATGAGAGACATAAGAGAGAAAGAGGAAGAAAGAGGAGCAGCATGGAGATATAAGAAACGAAAAAATGTTTTCCGAAATGAAAATTTTACGTTTCAGGCTTTCCTGAACAAGGCGTTCCGTGTCTGTCTGTCAGTGTATCTGTTATGAAATCGTCGTAACGGGCGGAACTTCACGAATTTATTGTCCGATTTCGATGAGATTTCCTCTATGAATTCTCTATGAAAATCATCACCCCCGGACCGAAAGTAGCCTCTGCGCATGCGCAAACCATGTAACATGTAATCCGAATTCATCCGAATTCGATGAAATTTTTAGGAATTGTGCTGGATGACGTGTGAATGGTTTTCAGGAGGATAGTGCAAGGATTGATGTTTTGAAATTAGCTACAATGCATCGGATCGTCAGTACAATCGGTTATTGATACGAGGAAGCTATGTGTCACACACACTTGGCAGACGTTTCGTATTCTGTAATGCTACTCATTACTCGCTCTGACGGATACTTTCTTTGCTTACAACGCTACTCGTTCGACTCATCGACGAAGTGACTTTTAAACTATTGAGAAAAAAATCACGAAAAGCTGCGAGTCACCGGCAGCTCCTTCCATAGTCACGTTGTCAACTAACTAGTAGAAGCATAGCTAAGCTCATACGACTCCAAGCCATGCTATTGTAGCTCTTTACAGAAAACAGTACTACATGTTCCTCGATTAAACGAAGGATGGCACTCCAGGGTTAAATAAACCACCCCCTATGTTGTTTTGACCCCTCATTTTACATATTTTTGAAAAGCTCTCTAGAAGACCTTCAATTTGAAAGATTCCAATGACGTCCAATTTTCATTTCCTTCATGAAGCCTTCCTTTTGACATTTTGGAATTCAAGAAAAAATTAATGCAAGAAATATTTCCATGTTAATTCTCCGTATTAAATTGCCCCTAAAATCGATGAATCATCAACCTTGACGTATCATAATTATTATACGAGCCGTATTACCACGTCGTTAGCAACCCAGTACCATTTTTTGTCGAATCAAATTTGTAATCGTAACACCTTCTGACAGCGTTCGTTTCAACTGACGTACGAAAACACTTTACGTCTAAAAACTTGTTCCGCGCTGTAATTAAACTTCTTGTTTTATCGAAATCAATTTCGTCGTTTTTTGGTTTCTTTGCATTTCATCATTTTTTACCGCAGTTTTTAATAGCCGCGTCGAGTGTTTTATCTTGAAAGGCTGATTAGAGGGGACGGACAATTTTGCATTCTTGACATGAATTGCAGCGTTTTTTTTTTTTTTTTAGTTTTCTTTGGAATTTAATCAATTAATAGTTGCACAATTTAATATTATACCCATGAAAGGTGCATTAAACGATCGGTAAAATAAAGAATCGACGCCGAAACCACATATCACCACCGGTGAAAAAAATGGGTTTTCGTAACCAAGATAGTAATTGTTTTACGATTTCGACGGTAAAATGTCTTCCAATGGAGATTATTTATTGTTTTCGAGCGAAATAGTTTTTGGTGCATCGCGAATCTCTATCAGAGCCATTCATAGTGAACTCCATATCTTCAGTTTTCACTGCAGAAAAAAAGTTTTGAAGATACGCCAAAGGAAATAACATGGGGGGTTATTTGTACGAAATTAGGACATTTAATAGGCATAATTTCCAACCTGAGTTTTCATGTACATGAATACGTCGTCACATAGTGAATAATTCAAGTTTTTTATCATGAGTTATTGCCGCTGCTGTTCATCAGTTTTTCAAGTGAGGATAGATGTATTCACAGGAAGCACCTCAGACGGAGTGATTGATCATCTATAATAACTGCATTGGGTAATGTTGGTTTCAAAGAACGTTCTCAACTCTGAAATACTGTCCACCGATGAAAAGAATGAAAGCAAGGCCTTACTGGGAGTTGGGTGTATCCACTAGAACTACGCCCTTTTCCACAAATATACGGCCTTGGTGGGCAAGGTATCTGGCTGATTTATTTTCTTAGTTCAAAAGACTTTGTTTTCTATCCTATTCTTTGAATCTATGATGTATTTTTGATTTCCAAATAAATAAATGACGTCTGCCAAGTGGGTGTGGCACATAGCTCTAAGACTCCTCTATCTCTAAGTACCTTTCACTACCCTCATAGAGGACCATCTACACGCTAATCTGAACAATCCAGAGAAATTTCGTCGAAATAGGATGGAGAATGTAGAAGTGATGGCTGTTACAAGGATTTTACGTTTGCCCATGCGCAGCGGCTACTCGGCTGGTGCTCTCGGCCGGAGTGGTCCGTGGTATCACCACCCGCGAAGAGAACACCTATTGAGCTGTCTTCGGGAGATGAATAAAAGACTTGGCAAGGCTCGAAGAACCACATCCAGATCTGTATTTGAGGGTTAATCAGGTGGATCCTGAATTCCGATCCCCACGTAAATTTGCTATGGACTTATTGTAATATTGCTACCATAGCAATAGGCCAGGAATGTGAATGATGGGTTGGCCTTCAACACTACAGGACAAAGTTGATGGAGTTTGTCCGAAACGGTTGGTAAGTTTTCAGTCATATCAGAACAAATTCTTCCATCTCTTTTGTATCACATCAATTATGATGGCATCACAAGGTATCAAGAGCCTAGAATTTCACATTTCATCCGAAACAAACTCTTTTACATCTCTCACAGGTTCCAAAGGCGATGCCAGAGACAGACTGATATTATTCAAAATCAATATATTTACATAACGTATCATTCGTACTGACACTTCACTGCAGAAACTAAGTACCCACTCATTGCACCTCCAATCCAACCGGTTTGCATAATCCAGCTTCCCCTTTCACGCCGAGGTGTTTCCGCGGAGAGCGAAAGCGACTTCGCCTGACCTTTGCACCTCTCAGCCCCACTCAGAAGGAATGCCGAGCCATCCCGACGCAGGTATCTCTACACCGTGGGCATCCCTGCACCGTGGGAACGCATCGTCGCTCTAATGGGTCCGCCGCGGATCTTTTCCCACCTTTAAAGCAGAATCCAGTGAGTCGGAATCCAAAACCCGTGGCATTTTCTCAACTTCAAATTTCAAGTGTGTTTTTTGAAGAAAAAAAAAACAAATCCAAGAAGAAAGCGGGAGTTACTTGCTGCAAAAAAGTCACACCCTTGGTTGGTACCAACATAATTCCTCTAAAATATTTGTACAAAATATTTTATCTGGAACTCCAGTTCAACTGCTCTTTGAAAGAATTCGTTTCGTCAAGTATGACGAATGTGGGCTGCGGAGTGTTGGAATGCTTGAAAGCATAAAAATCATCAAGTTGTTTTCATCCTGATGATGAAATGCGCGAGTCGAGACTATTCAAGGTATCCTGACTCCTGCTCCCCAAGAACCTTCAAATCAGGCTCCAGTCAGAAGAAAACAGCAGCGATTGGTTATGTTTCAAGTATTTGCTCGGTAGGATGATAATAATAATTTTGCGAACCAAAAAGTGGAATATTTTGGGGTCGAATGGCAAGTCTCAACTCGATTTGTCATCCTTGCAGTTTCCTGATTGTTTATTCCTCTAGAAAAAAATGTGTAGAAGGTTACATAAACCTCTCGTTTCGGAAACCTAATCTATTTGTTCACGAGATTCTCCCAAATAAAAATAGTCTTTATCTCCCCATATCGTTGATCTAG
This sequence comes from Apolygus lucorum, assembly GCA_009739505.2. Taxonomy (NCBI): domain Eukaryota; kingdom Metazoa; phylum Arthropoda; class Insecta; order Hemiptera; family Miridae; genus Apolygus; species Apolygus lucorum. The sequence goes on from CM019180.2 coordinate 11,956,514, forward strand.
GATCACAACACAATACGCTATGGACACGTGTCTATTATTACTTACTTACTGACGCACTGTTTACGTTTCCTGTGTTATCGAATGATCTGAGATGATGCGTTTGACCTCGTACTTGTTTTCCGTTTATCGTTGTTGTTTCTATAATAGAGTCTCGCGATAGGTTTGGCCTTGGAAATATTGCGTTTTTGATGATGGGGTGAGCAATAGTGAATTTGCAGAAGTATTGCATTGCTCACACAGAGGAAGCAACATGACAGTTCTTCAACAGTTTCGCAGCATCAGCTACTCGTACGGCAAAGTGTCAGGCAGAAATTGCAGCATCAGTACTTCATTCTACAAACGTCTAGTGAGTAAAAGGCGTTTTCAGAAGTCACGTTCACTCGAACGAATAGTCAATCATATCGTCAAAGTTGTTTTCTATGGAATAATTGGACGTCAGCAGCTCACAACGAGTCACCCTTTCTATTTGAACCGTCCAACTGTCAGAGAACAGGTAAACGAGAAGTCTTTTAGAACAGGCGGCGTCAGGAACGTTGAAAAACCTCTACTCGCCGAAGTACGTTTACGCCCTGCCTGACGAATGGTCGGACAGCGGGGCGTGTTGGAGAAGAAAATCAAGCAGACCGCCCTCAGAGGGCTCAAAGTGATTTATGAGGTCAATATACTCGGGGGCCAACAGTTGGAGGATTTTTGTGAAAGAAATTGGGAGGAACACAGCTGAAAGGAAATGTTTGTTACTTTTTTTTCCCTTGGGTACGTTCCCAGAAGGCCTTACTGTTCTTCAAAGGGGTCTTCATTGTTCTCAGAAAGGTGCCGAAAATGAGTCGCAAAAACGCAGTAGGCACATGGAGGCAGGTCGTGGAGTACAAGAAGATTCGTTTATGTGTTAGTATGTTACGATTACTTTTGTCTTCATAACAAAATATGTTTCAATGAAGATTATGGTCGGAATTTCGCATTTAAACCTCGAACTTGGATCCAGTACACGTGATAATCGTAAACTACCGAAGTTCAGTTCGAAATTCCTCAAAGTTTTAGCTCCAAACGAGCAAACTCTTCTATACTGAAAGTCATGCAGCTCTCACTGAAATCTTCGTTCTAATCTTCACAAGTCAAGCTAATCAAACCATTTAGAAAATGGTGAAAAAAAAAACTTTCGTTTTTTAAATAATTTCAGAACTCTGACCCTATAACTGGGGAACTGGGGTCATCAAGAAAGAAACGCTGTTTTCGCCTAGTTTACACTCTTTTTTTGTTAAGTATCCTTTTTGATTTATTATGAACAAAGTTTTATAAATGTATTGACCTCTTTAGGAGATTTTTGCCTGAACTTTGTTTTGACTAGCTTGAGATTTGGTTTTGTCCAGCTTCTGTTGCCTAAGTTTGTTTATTGTACTTTTCAGGTCCTGATGAAGGGAATATTTTTTTCCGAAAGCTTGGCGATAACAGCGTTTTTTTCTTGATGACCCCAGTTCCGATATTTGACAAGTTCTTCATACCGGGGGTAGATACACACAACATCTTATAATTACCTATAAGGGGCTTATGTGTGTATAACCAGTGGAAGGACCGCTTTATGATGAAGTTTCACCCCTACAATTTCTTTCTCACTACCACAAAATTTAAAAACTCTCAGCTTCACCTAATAATGAAAATTCTATCCTCCGAATTTAAATTTCCTCAGTCGAAGTATTTGACCAATTTTGGTAAACATTTGTTTAGTAGATTCTTTGTTTCGAATGGAATAACACCGATCCTGAAATCTGATTTTAGTGGCTTTGTTAGGGGTTGCCCGAAAATGTCCCTATTTGTTAACGTTAAATTTCAATGTCTCAATGACATCTCAGTTAGGGAAATCAAACCGCAAAAAAAGAGAGTATAAAGTCACTTGAGGGTCTGTGCAACGCACGGGTGACCTGCTAGTTGAATAAATATAAACTCCATCGTCAAAAAGGCCTTTGAGACAGGTAGAGCATTCTTGAGTGTTTTTATGTAAAATTCTATCGTAATATCACTACCATAATAATATGTACCATAGTTCCTGAAAATCATCGTAAGATTTCTTATGGGAAAATCAATCTTTTAAATTAACAAAATTTTTAAAGTCCAAAAAGACCAAAAACCGGTTGAAATGTTTCTTGAAAATTCACTCATTTATGGGTGCTTATAAGCACTATACCCCCAATTTTTTCAAAATTTTGTAATCAGAACACTTGTAACAACAATTTGATTTGGTAGAGACACACCGTTTGTTTGTTCAGAAAAATGGGATTTTTTTCCGATCCTTTCAAGTCCTCATATGGAGGTATCGGTTCATTCAAAAAAGCTCAGGGTGTTATTCGATTCGAAATATAGGAATCTGTTTAGAAATGTTGATAAAGAGCGTGTCGCGTGTGGTGAAAATTCGAAATTTTTCCTCAGTTCTCCATTGTTTCGACCATTTCATGATAATGCGATTTTAGAATATTTTTCTTATTCTCTGCTCTGATTGGAGAACGTGACTAAAAGCGATCCAGTGCGTTGTCGAGTGCGTTGATTCGATCTGTTGATTCAAGGCGAAATTGTGAGCACGACAACGACGTGATGATGAATGGAGGGCACCGAAATGTTGACACCTACTTCCCAAACAGGAAGGCTCTTGAGGGATGAGTGAGGACTACACGTGCAGCCTACGGTTCCGAAATATCATTTTTCCGACCGTCGAAAACCCCTTTTTTCCGGATGGATCGCGGAAGTCGGAACCGGAAGTTGTTTTAGGTTGTGCGCAGAATTGACTTGAATCCGTCGTACGCCTTCATGGGGTCAAAATAAAATTCGGAACCGTTTCCGTTTTTCAACGTGAAATACTATCACACACATCACGATGCGACGATCACGTCGTTGCATGATTATGTACCAATATCACACGTGTAACCTTTCATTGTTCGGGATGAGTACATGTATGGTTCAGATCCAACAAGTATACTCAAAATAGTTTCAAAAACTATTTAAATTATGGAAAAAAAACATATAATTATGTATACCGGACCACATCCCGCCAAATCGTGGAGTTCCAAGAGCTAGCTTAGGATACTATTTTTTCAAGTGTGGCTAGTTACAGAAGGGGGCTTTAGATGCGAGAAGCTACTAAACAGCGCATATATAAATAAGACTAGAGATCATTAAATAGCGTAAACATGTATGTAACCTAGGTTGCAAGTAATGTATTGTGTAGAATTTACTTATTACTGTAATGTATAGTAGGTATCAATTTATTTACCGAGATGGAATGATTTTGCAAAGATTCTACCCTACCACACGGGCCAAGCCTAAAGTGGGTTAGGAAATTTGAGCAAATCGCATCCTTTCATCCATTTATCTTATTGTAAAAGTGTACAAAATGACGCCAAATAAATATATATCTATCTATCTAAGTGGAATTGGCACAAATCTTCCCTATATCCATATCACGACTGCATATGAAGGACCTAGACTACAAGGGGCATGAATGCGTTTTTCATGAAAATCAAGTTTAATGCCGAAATGGGTAGTTAACTAGTTAATGTTCGTAAAAATACCGTCTATAGGATATTGGTCAAGGCAAAAAGGATTTAGAATGATGACTGTATTTTTTTTTAAATCACTAAAAAAATTCTTCAAGTTTGGAATACAAGGGGCCAACTTCACTCGAGCCCCTTGTACTCCACAATGTTTTAAAAATTCTTCTTTTGGTTGGGATACAAGGGGCAGTGCACCAATACGGATACTCCATTTCTACCCAATCCCTTCCCTGTTTTTTTTTTTTTTTTTTTTTTTCTTAATGCAAGGGGCTATGTGCTCCAAATTTCCTTAGTCTGCCTATAGTTCCGTTTGCCTAGGTCTGGCTTCAAGATCTAGAATTCTTAAATCAAAGCTAAGCCCCATTACAGCACTCGCCAACATTATTGAAGAATTTAGTGCACCCGGTAGTTTGCAATGTTCATAGAACTTTGAAATCAGCTGCTGAGAAATCTCAAAATAAGTCACTTATGCCCCTTGTATTCTATACCCCTCATTATAGATCTGATACATGGAACAAATAAACGTTAAGCTTGTTACAAGGATTTCACAAAGAAGCTAATAGGTGACCATCTCAACTACACAATCCCTGTGAATGACAACGAATTCGGATAGAAACTGTACAACTTATGATTGTTGAGAGAATTTCAAGACTACGCAAACGCAAAGGCTGTTATCAGTCCGGGGGTCATGACATCGAATAAGAACCATCTTGATTCCTGAAACCAGCAGGATTCCTGAAAATTACATCGAAGCGATCGGTATCTGCTTCCAGTTCTGTCAACCATACGACAGACTTGAAACCAAAATTGTTCAGGAAGATCCAAAACGTAAATTTTGTCTGCCTGCCTGCTGTGGCATAACTCAACCATACTGAATAATAATGATTATAATAATAATCTTATATAGCATAAAAAATTAAAAAATAAATGAATACATTTACAAAAAATAAATAAATAATAATAGATATTATAAATAAATAAAAATATACGTAATTAATATTTGATTAATGGCTAACACTACCTATACTCACACACACTATTAATGGCTAACGACTATTTATTTTTAATTTATATTAATTTACTAATTATTATTAATATTTATTTTGTATTCAAACTATTCAAAATATTTTTTTATTATTATCGTGCATTATTATAATATAAAACGATTATATTCATTCATAGTAGAAGTAATTTAAGCAAATCCTTCGCCAAGCCAACAGAACCTGTTTGTACCTACAGTTACGTTAGACGGTAGAAAGTCTACTGAATTTGGTTGGGAGGAGGTACCTCCAGCTTCCTCACTGATTGCATCAGAAGGTCAATATCATTGGTGTGCAAAACCAACCATAACTATTAAGTCTATTTTACAGATAATATTCACAATCATGTTATAATTGATGTCCAGCCTCTCGAACAGCAACAGAATAATAAATAGTTCCTCATTATGTTCAATGATACAATTCAGATGGAATTGACTGAAACTAGCAATCAACTCCTCGCCAAAATTGGACCAAAAGGTCTATTAAAGCAGCATCCAAGCAATAAAATGAATGGAATTCCGTCAGGAAGCTAATGTATGGAAGGAGGTACCCACCGCCTTCAATTTTGGTTTATTATTTTCAATAATGAACCCTCGGAATCGAGCAAGAATTAAAAAACCTTTTCTAAAATCAAGCTTTTATATTTGTTAATAATCAGCTCTGTGTCATAATAATATTGCATTGTCATCCGATATAATATACAAATGTATGCATGCAAAATTTCAGCTCAATCGGAAACCGAGAAGAGGATCAAATTTAACTTGCAAGATTTGATTACATAGTGAAAGACAACTGGACAGGTGAAACTAAATAGAAGCTTGTAAAAAACACATTTAACCCCCGCTAATTATTAATATTATTTGTTTTTATGGTTTACGTTGCAGGGTACGTAAAATTCGAAAATCAAATTTGTCCGTCCGTCCACCCAGTTGCCGTTGACTGATTTTGATGAAATTTGGTATGACAGCTCCCTTCAGGCTCTATTTGTGCCCCTAACCTCTTGCTTATTGTCAGTTGCTTTCAACCGTAATTTATGGTATCACTAGTGTCACCGGAAACATCTCAGGAACTCCACAGATATCCCAAAATGCCACCGGAGTAACCAAAATTGAAATGAAATATTAAGTTTGATGGACAGCAGAATTTTTTGAGAACTATTGTAAGTCTTAAAATAGAGTTATGACAAAAATGTTAAAGGAAATCGATGAAAAAATTTTCAAAATTTTTGTCATAACATCATTTTTTGATGGTTCAACAATTCAGCTCTGTCCATTAATTTTTAAATTGAATTTAAATCTAGTGACACAAATCAAGGTGACACGAGTGACACCATGGTCCAATTAGGGTTAAGGGGTGGAAAATAGGCGTTGACTTTCGAAACGCCTTAGCTCGAGAATTGCCGACATGAAGGTATTGTTTTTTGTCAATTTAAAATATAAATGAAATTTTAGAATCGAATGAGACCATTCAGAGCTATTTAGGACCAACCGACTGCTCCAATTTAAATTTGGGACGAATGAATCGCAAATGATTGTTCATTGTTTTTCCTATGTTCCTCTTCTATTATGTATTTAGGATCCTCCCCTCCCTCCCATGCTACACTTTTACACAAAAATATAAGACAGATATTATTAAAAGTGTACTTATTGTTATTGATCAACATGTGAGCCATTCAATGTCACGAATTGTCCGACAGAATCCCCCTTGAAAATAAGTAGACGTCTCTGGTGGAATCCACTTGTTGCTATCTTTCTCAATCCGGATTTTCACCGGGTTCTGTTCCTCTTGAACCGGTCATTTGTCGGTATTCTTTAAAAGAGGCACACGACGAAGGTTACATTATCTCTATATAGTAAACAGCAAATTTCCTTTTCATTTTTATCGTTATGGGAAATATCGAGATGAGTCCACAGAGGTCAAATTTCAAGATTAAAAAAATCATAATTTTAGCTCAAAATGAGGTTTTTGGTGAAAGGTGCCTACCTACATAGTTACCTGTGTTTCAAGTACACCACGGTATATTCGAAATCAGCATAAAAACCTTGTAAGAACTAAAACTGAACAACATTTTTGAGATTTTTCTCCGCCAAATTTACTAAGAATTTGATGGAATTCACAGGACGTTTTCTTCGTGAAGATACAAACAATTTCCAATACTCGTCATCGATAGCAGAATTATCTCAAAGACCTAATAAGCATTAAAAGCTCCCAGGTTCAAGAAAATTGTAGCTGTTGTAATAGTTTCAAAACTTTGAGAATGGAGAATTTTGAATATTTGTTTCCGAGTCTACCAAGATAAGCTTTGTTTTCACTTTTCAAGGTTGAAAAAAAAATGTTCTTCAAAATCAAAACTTCTACTCGCGTTTTACGTTTCAGGCCTTCCTGGACAATTTTGGTTCCGTGTTGTCTGTTTGTCTGTGCGTGTCATGAAATCCTTGTAACGGGCATAACTATACGAAGTTATTGTCCGATTTCGATGAAATTTTTAGGGATTGTGCGGGTTGGCGTGTAGATGATCCCATATGAAAATCGTTACCGATTGATAGTAACTGCTGCGCATGCGCAAAGATGAATTCCTTGTAACAGCCATAAATTCCACATTTTCCATCCGATTTTGATGAAATTTCTAAGGATCATGCGGATAGGGGTGTACATGGTCCCCAATGAAAATCACGGCCCCCACATTGACAGTAGCCTCTGCGCATGCGGAAACGTAAAATCCTTGTAACAGGTATAACTCCTACATTGTTCATCCGAATTTGATGAAATTTTGTAGGGTCGTTCTAATTGGTGTGTGGATGGTTCCCTACGAAAATCATTGCTTCCATACTGAAAGTACTCACTGCGCATGTGCAAACGTAAATTCCTTGTAACAGCCATAACTTCTACATTTCTCATCCGATTTCGACGGTTGGGGTGTAGATGGTCCCCTATGAGGGTAGTGTAAGGAACTTAGAGATTGGTGTTTTGAGAATAACTACTATGCATCGGATCATTTTTTTTCATTTAATGATTTAAAACGATAAAGAAATTATGAAGTATTGAAATTTGTTATTAAGTACCTACAGAATACATAATAAGTCAAACAATCTTTTTTTTAATTAAGTTTTATTGTTATTAAAATGGTGGTAATTAATAAAATTAGTGAATGTTGAGGGGACTTACCCTGCGTGTTTCGGAGCATCGCGGTCGTTGTATAGGGGCTGCGGGTGGCTCACTCGTCGTCACCATGATCGGGATTTATGAAGGGGGAAGGACAACTGAGAAGGACGGGAGGTACGTCGTGTTTCACACTCACCACTAGACTGGTTAGTCGGGGAGGACGGCACACTCCACGCCCGTGCCTCGTTCAGGGCTCCTCAAGGGGGGGAGACTTCCGAGTGGGGCTGGGCGCTGAGGGGAGGGCGCGTGGCTCGGAGGAGCGAGCGGCTTCTGAGGAGCCTGGATGCCCGCGGTAGGGGTGGACCCGGGCGAAAACCCGTCCCGGGGTGGGAGACGGTCCTGGGGGTTCTGGAGCTGCAGGGAACAGGTCTCGACGGTGGAAAGTGACAATAGAGCTGCTCCCAGGGGTCACGCGTGGTGGCTGAGAGTGAGAGGCGCGCGAACCACCTGAGGGCACACGATTCCGCCGCCAGAACTTACAAGTCGATCTCAGCCTGGAGAAACCAATCTTGCTTCGTGTCTGTCTGTCCGTCTGTGTGTCTATCATGAATTCCTTGTAACCGGCCTAACTACGAAGTTACTGTCCTATTTCGATGACATTTTCAGGGATTGTGCGTATGGAAGGTCCCCTATGAAAATCATTGCCCCCAGAGCACGCACAAACGTTTAATCCTTGTAACAGCTATAACACCTACATTTCCGATCCGATTTTGATGAAATTCAGTGATCATCCGGACAGGCGTGTAGAAGTCCATCGTAACAACAAACTGTCCATCGTATCCAAATGCCCAAGATATCAAAGTGCCTCACAATTCAAAATAAGCAAAGAACCAAAATGTCTTTTTTTAGGACATCCCACAGCGATTGTCAAAATGTCCAACGTATTGGAATGTCCAAGACATAAAACTGTCCATCGTATCCAAATATCTAAGAGATGAAAATGTCTCACATTTCAAAATGTGGATCGTACCAAAATGTCTGAGGCATCTACATTTCCTGAGAATCAAAATGTCTAAGACATAAAATGTCAATCGTATCCGAATGTTTAGAACATCAAAATGTCCTATGGTTCCTCCTTTTGGTTTATTATTTTCAATAATGAACCTTTGGAATCGACCAAGAAGAAAAAAATTTTAACACCCCCTCAAAATTTGATGGTTTACGTTTCAAGGTACGTAGAATCCAAAAATCGAATAAAAATCCGTCCGCCGTACGCCGTCCGCGGCACTTTTGCCACTTAGCATTGACCGATTTTGATGAAATTTGGTATGTAGGCTCCATTTGGGGTCTAGTTGTGCCCCGAAGCTTTTGGTTGATGTAGGTCACTCCTAAGGGTTCCAAAATCAATTTTGAAATTTTGAAAACGCCCTAACTCAAAAAAATTTTGATATAAAGGTATTGTTTTTCCTTCAAATTAAGATTCTATAGAATTTTTAGAATTTTTTGAGACCACGCGGAGCTCTGTAGGACAAACCGTTCGCTCCCTACGAAAATTTAAGGGTTTATATTGAAATATATAGATATATAAATCCAAACACGAGTGTGAATCGCAAAAGAGGCCTAATCTCCGTTCAAATTAGAGCTGACCGAAATGCGATCAATGGTTGGTGATTTTGATTTTTTTTTTTTGATTTTTTTTAGATTTTTTTTATTTTTTATTTTTTTCTTCATATTGGATGGTTGGTGATTTTGTAGACGAGTGATCTATATAAAAATAATAAACCGTTGTGTAATAATTTGCAGCGTTTTTTCTAAATTTCCACCGAATACAAATATCCTACGTTTCAAAATGTCCAATGTATGGGAATGTCCAAGACATCAAACTGTCCATCGTATCCAAATATCTAAGACATCTAAGTGTTTTATATTTCAAAATGTACATCGTATCAAAATGTCCATCGTATCCAAATGCCCAAAACATCAAATTGTCTCACATTTCAAAATGTCCATCTTATGGAAATGTCCAAGACATCAAAATGTCCATCGTATACAAATGCCTAAGACATCAAAATGTGGATCGTGCCAAAATGTCTGAGACATCTACATTTTCATCTTATCAAAATCTCTAAGGCATGAAATATCCATCGTATCCAAATGTCTAAGACATCTAAATGTCTCACATTTCAAAACTTTCATCGTATCCAAATGTCTCACATTTTAAACTGTCTATCGTATCCCAAATGTCCAAGATATCACACTGTCTATCATATCCAAATGCCCAAAACACCAAATTGTCTCACATTTCAAAATGTCTACCGTATGGAAATGTCCGAGACATCAAACTGTCCATCGTATCCAAATATATAAGTCAAATAAATGTCTCACATTTCAAAATGTGCAACGCACCAAAATGTCTGAGCATCAACATTTTCATCTTATCAAAATGTCTAAGACATTAAATATCCATCGTATCCAAATGCCCAAGACATCAAAATGTGTCAAATCTCAAAATGTGCAACGTACCAAAATATCTGAGACAACATTTTCATCTTATCAAAATGTCAAAGAAATAAATAGTACATCAAAATATACATCGTACCCAAACGTCTAGTGCTCCCTCCTTTTTTCCAAATTTCCACTGTATAAAAGTATCCAACGTTTCAAAATGTCCAACGTATTAAACTATGAAATGTATCTGAATGCCCAACGCTTCCAAATGTCTGTCGTATCAATCTGTCCTCCTCTGTTAAGTTTCTTTGTGGTCGGATCATCGGTGGTCACTGTACCTGCACAACGTGAAATCTTCGTAACGAAAATTACGTTTTTCTTCCAATCTTGCTTCACTGAGCGCTTAATTCCTCTTCCGCTTTTACCCACCTAAAATAACAGCGCAATTTTGGATGGATATTGGATGAATTGATGCAATCAACTTTGTTTATTTAGCTTCTGAAGACACGGTTAGGGGAACGTGCTTCACGTAATTTTCCTCGTCCGCGGACCAAGGCAAGAAATTCGTGGGAGATAATCTAGAAGGTGGAATCATAATGACTGTGATTCCAACTGGACGGTGGCTGGACGGGAAGTCGATAGCCGACAGGGAATCCCTTGAACGCTCCGATACGCTTCTGTTCCTTCACTCGGTGGATTCACGAGCCGATCACAGTTTCGCGCTTTGTGAGCAGAACCAAGGCTGTTTATTTGCCACCACCGACCAAGCGTTGATGCTCACAGGCCATTCGTGTACACGTGTTTGCCGATGAGTAGAAGATTAGATGCTGTTTTTAACTTAATTTCCTTTGTGCCCGCCAACAATATAGATATCATGTTTTGAAAATCACAGTAATCTCCACACGTATTGTTTGTCTTGTTCTATCGGGAGTACGCCAGTTCTGCGCAAAGCCGAAAGACATGCTAATCCGATGTACCAATTCCCCGCCAACCTTATTTTGGTAAGGTACCAATTCCACTCAGGGCTTGTTCGTTTTCCCATGTACCAGTTCCGCGCAAGCTCTTCTTGCTAGGTTTCACCACAACACATCTGATACTCCATGACGGCTTTAAATTCAGGCGTGACCGCAAAGTCAAAATCGGTGTGTCTTGGCGGTGCTGTGGGAATACGTGCGAAGTTAGTGGTACTCAGGGGCGTGGGGTCCATAAGGCCACTCTGGGTCTAGCCCCGGCAAAATTTCTCTCTCTGTAAGCTAGATTTTTACCCCAAAGTTGGAAAAACTCCCTTCAAAAAGTGTTCTCCCCAAAGTAGAAAAAAATTGCCTAGAAGAAAGTTTTTTCCCTCAATACTCACTCATGATCCATGGAAGGATGGATCTTTTACAAGTGCAAAATAATTCTACACTGACATGCAGTTATTATGTAGCAAAGTGGAACCCGAGGCCATGGAGGCTTCCATGATTACTACTAGGCCCCTGCCCAAGGCTGCCTCCACGGCCAGCAACTGGAGAGAAGAAGTAAGATGGAATCGATAGGTATCCAACAATTGATTGTCCACTCTCGAATTTCCAAGACCTGAGGCGAGACCCCGATGTTGTCATGGTGATATGTTTTTTTTTTTTTTGCTCCGTCCATGTATGCGCAGTAGAGTTATTTTAGTTTATCCCCTCTCTTTCTCCCCCTAGCCCCTGCCCTGGAAGAGAAGATCGATTTTATTATCTCTGATCCAGACATGTTTTGATTCAACTATATGGATGGATGGATGGATACTCTGTTCAGGTTGCCATGAAAGTTCTGCGTATAACAAGAGAGGGAGAACATTCCATGTAAACGCATGGGGTACTTCAGATATCAGGTATGGATGGGAATAAAAATTGAATGGATGCTCCCCATGTTTGCAGATTTTCACAGTCTGTTGCCCAGACTGCACAATTAGGTGATTACCTCTTAACATGAAACAATTTTGCTGATTGGCAGCAAAATTATGATTTTTGGTGTGTTATCATTGTTGCTAGTGAGAGATTTTGTCACATAGGTATGAAAATAAGTAAAAACTATTGTAAGTTGAAACAAGTTTTAAAATATTGTTGAAGTTGTTACCTTCAGGGGTAAAAAAAAGTAAAGTAAAGTAAGCAACCATTTCAGGTTGAATTTTCGTCCAACTGCCATTCTTGGCGTCGCGGACGTCATCAGCTGTCTCCCTAAGGGGAGATCAGAATTTGTTCTGATGATTTCGCTCATGGCTTCCCAAACATCACCGCCCTGGGTTGGAACGAGAGATTGCCGATCGTCTAATAGACAGAAAACTTTCTGCTGGCGACCAGATTCGAACTCGCATCCCCACTAGACGGTTCTTATCCTATCACCGCAGTCGGGTACACTGTCCACTAGACCACCGACGCCCCCTTATCTTCAGGGGTTTTACCTCCTTTTACCTCCTTTTACTTATAGATTTACGATTGAGCTCTTTAATGTGTTCCCTAAAGTGCCTTGAAACAATTACAGTTTACGTTGCTGGTCCTCTTATCTTATCCTCCGGTCTTTGTGTGTTTTGTTGCAATACGATCGTGATGGAGTTGATCACTGATTACCTACCTAGTACTTATCATATTTTTTCGTTTCTGTTCAACATTTCAGTAAGGGGAAATACAATAGGCAGCCAGGTGCTCGTCAGTACCTCAACGTTTCATATATACTTATGCTTAGTTGCAAAAGACAATTAAAAGTCACCAAAGGGAATACGACTCTCGAATGCTTTTCGAGGGTCATACACAAAAACACACACATTTCGACTAATATTTAGATTTTTTAAAGATACTTTCAACCAAGGATTTTCGTCCGACTGGCGTCGCGGACGTCATCAGCTGTCTTCCAAAGGGAAGATCAGAAATTGTTCTGATGATTCCGCTCATGGCTTCCTATTGCCTCACAGACCTGGGCTGTGACGAGGGGGGGGGGGGGGTGTGAGAGTCCCGGCCGCCGAAAAACGCACGCTGCCGGCGATGAGCCTTGAACCCACAACCCCCCTCAGAAGTTCAAAGACCAACGCCAAACAACGACGCCCCAACGACCGTAGCCACACCGGATCCCCAAAAAAATGACACCAACAGCTCCTAGATTGCACTTCGCAGATAAACCTCATCCGGTCAAATAAAGAATTTACTATTCAACATGGAAGTCCACGGTTTGCTCAGTAAGCTCAGCACAGCTCCAAATAGATCGACAAGCAAAAGTTCAAATATTGATCTTCTAGATCAGTCGACTCGATATAGAGCTTATGATCAGCTAAAACAAATTGAGCTCACATAATCAGCTCAACTATCTGCTCGACAGCTGTTCACATATCTGCTCTCTGATTCGCTGAATTGTTGAGATTTTAGATCAGGAGATGAGAGTTGGTATTGAAAACGATCCTTAACAAATCTATACCCACTCCTTCTCCTATGCACAGTATTACAATCATCCAAGAACGGATCTCGATATCCACGACATCCGAGTCGTAGAGTAGCCAGCCCGCTCACGTAAGAGCTACAGAAACATCGGTCGCTGGGATCAAATGAGTTGATATCGTGTGAGACCTTTCGTACAGTTGTTTCCAAGAACATCTAGTTTTTCGGATCGTAGTACCTCATTAGCATGTTTATCAACTGACGAGGTGGCCGAGTGGTTAAGGCGTTGGACTGCTAATCCAATGTGCTCTGCACGCGTGGGTTCGAATCCCATCCTCGTCGATAGTATATAATTTTGCTCAATTTAATATATCATTCGAGAAAAAAAATTTGCTAAGTATCTGCTTTTACTAGACAAGACTGATTGCTTCACGTATTATTTCATTCTAATGGCTGAATGTTTGTGTAGAAATGTTGTACATACGACAAAATGATTGGCAGTTGTGCACCGAAGATCTTGGTTGATGTAGATAACTTGTAAGGGTTGAAATTTTGAAAACGCCCCAACTCAAAAAATGTTGATATAAAGGTACTGTTTTTCCATCAATTGTAGATAGTATTGTTGAGGTCGATTGAAGTGAAGTACCTAGTAGGTACTACCTACCTACGTAGTTTATATTTCAAAGGAAAAATATAGGTTTTACAAATTAAATTGAGCATTTTCCAAATCAAATTGAAAACTTGGAACTTTTTTTGACACAGGTATATTACGTAGAAGAGACGAAAAAGATGAGTAATGCAAGATAGAAAAGGATTCATTTATTTTTTTAAATTCATAATAAAATTATGAAAAAGTAAAAACATTAAAATACTTAAATTAAGCTGAATTAAACTTTTAAAAATTGAAAACTAAACTAAGTAATAGCATTTTTAGTGGAATTACAGCAGCTGCCTTCTGGTAGAAGGCAAGTATGTCAGGGAAGGTGCTGGCAGTTAGGTTGATGTGATACCTACCAAGGAACCTGTATTCAGATTTCTTTTATGAATAATGAAGGATAACAATCACCGTTTGTAGTTTCGTCATTAGAAATGGAAAGTTCTCAATTTGATTTGGAAAGTTCTCAATTTTATTTGGGAAGTTCTCAATTCGATTTGAAAAATTTTCAATTTGATTAAGAAAGTTCTCAACTTGATTTGGAAAGTTTACAATCTGACTTGGAAAACTAACATTTACGAATACAAATTTGTCTTCTAGGTACCTATAAGGTTGAAAAATTGCGTCAGGTTGAACCTGAACTTTATAAACCTCCTCGTTTCACGTGCAGCCTCAGAAGTATGCTAAACTTGCAACACAGAGGAGTATTGCGGGATGTCTCATTTCCTCTCTCCCGCAAGCAAATTCCAGAGACCGTTGGTACGATACTCAATGATACCATCCGACCTTTTATTAGGTACGTACTCGGACAGAATGAAAACCAAAAATAAAGGAAAAGTTGAGTCTTGGCAACAAAATATTCACGGTCATATCTACGACACCAAGTCGCAAGAAGTTTATCTCCCGTCTTCACACAGGTAAGTGCCTATAGTCTGTCAAATGATCTTGTATGGGTTTAGTTCCACTAGTTCTGGTAGTAATAATTTTATTTTTGTTGTTAATTATTTATTGGAGCATCGATAGTTACCAAAAAGTTGAGCAGAAATTTCGACGGATTCTCCAATAAGGTCCGTTAACAATAATGAGAAAGTTTTCCTCCTTTATAAAAAAATGTGAATATTAGAATTCTGATCTTGAAAATATAATGATGATTGGAGAACACGCAAGAAATTAGGGGTAAAAAAATCCGTTACTAAATGAAGGAGTAGAGCAAGAAAAGATAATATCATTTTTGGTTTTGACGATTATAGGAACCGATTTTAATCTTCTTTTCTTAATCAAATTATATTTGTGTTGGAAATAAAACTCCACGAGACACAATTTCCGTTATCAACCTTTGACTCTGCACTATCGTTAAAATGTGAAATAAGATAAGAGCCTTTCTTGCAACCTTCTTACGGCTGATGATACAATAGTAAACATTTTTAAAAAATTTTATGACAAATCGGGGATGGCGAAACGAAAAACAAACACGTGACCGTCCAATGTTACATGAGCAATACTTATATTGATATCTTTTAATATTGGTATAATCAGGGATTCTCACGTGGTTGTTCAAATAGATAGCTCTCGCCACATTTCAATCCGAATTGCATTTGATTGGAGACGCTGTTATCTACTTTCTGATTCGACGGTCAAATATTGGGTTATCCCTGAGTTAATACCAACCTCTTCAAGAACCGAGTGTACAGAAAATTCTTTCAATTCAATATTATTGTTTAGCATCTTGTGTAGAATGGTCGATCAAGATCAACTCCTGTTCATGTGTCCTTTTTTCTGGTGGAACAATTTTCTTTCTGGGAAATTAATCATTGAAGTCTTCTTCAATTCTTGGGATATTTATTGGTAGGTACTCAACGGTTTTCTCCAGCCTGATAGGTGATAATTGGGATTAAGTCCCATCCTCAAATATTCTAATGCTTGATCATGTATCGAATGGCTGTAGTTATTTGTTGATATTCTATCATCCAGTTCTTGAGAGTCGGTAGGGTTGATTAATATTAGTCAATTTTCGCCAACGTTTCCGTGTATTTATACACCATCTTCAGGGCTTAATATTGTTGTGAGGTTTTTTTCCAAAAAACTTCGAAAACATTGAAGTACTTAAAGAAGTATACTGAATTTACCAGTTATACTGTTACAATTGTCAAGAAACAAAACAAGAGCATGTTTAGTTCACAGTTACTAAAAAAAAAAAAAAAAAAAAAAAACAACCACCAAACATAAATAATAAAAGCTGTTGATAACTGATTTTTTTTTTTTTTTTTTTTAGCAACTGTGAACTAAACATGCTCTTGTTTTGTTTCTTGACAATTGTAACAGTATAACTGGTGAATTCAGTATACTTCTTTAAGTACTTCAATGTTTTCGAAGTTTTTTGGAAAAAAAACCTCACAACAATATTAAGCCCTGATGATGGTGTATAAATACACGGAAACGTTGGCGAAAATTGACTAATATTAATCAACCCTACCGACTCTCAAGAACTGGATGATAGAATATCTTCGATTCAGCGGTAAAGAACCACAAACCCTACTGTTGTTATTTGTTGTTGATGCATGCTTATATTCTCTCTTCTTCTTTTTGATGGTAACGTTTATATAGGTTTAGCTTTTATCTGCTGTTGTGAGAATTGTGGCAGAAGTGGCATATTTATGTGGCAGTATGAAATATTGTGAAAATATTCATTCTTTGAATTTTATATTTGCACAGTATTTTATGCTGCCGTATGCTATTTCTTCCATAATTTGCAGCAAACAATAGCATAAGCACGCATCAACGATAAATAACAACAGTCATTGGGGTCACGATGATGAAGGTCTAATAAGTATTCGAATTTTTGACTATGGGACTTAACCCTAATTATTACCCATCAGATTGTAGAAGACATCTGGGTACCGTTGAAAAAAGTACTAATCGATCAATATCCCAAGAATTGAAGGTCACTGTTTAATAATAACATTTTGGTTTATTATTTTCAATAATATGCCTTTGGAATCGAGCAAGAAAAAAAATGTTAACCCCCCCCCCTCAAAATTTGATGTTTTACGTTTCAAGGTACGTAGAATCCGAAAATCGAATAATATAATTTCCGTCCGTCCGCCGTACGCCGTCCGCCGTCCGCCGTACGCGGCATTTTTCTTAGCAACACTGGACGGATTTGGTTCAAATTTGGTATATGGGCTCCATTTGGTCTAGTTGTGCCGCGAAGCTTTTGGTTGATGTCAGTCACTTCTAAGGGGTGAAAATTAAGGGTTGAAATTTTCAAGAGTGCCCTAGCTTGAAAACTCTCGAAATAAAGGTATCGTTTTTTCACCAATTTTAAATAGTACTGAATTTTTAAAAAATTTTGAGACCACCCGAAGCTCTGTAGGACAAACCGTTCGGTCCCTACGAGTACTTGAAGGTTTTCCTTCGATAAAACAGAATCATTAGTGTGAATCGCAAAAGAGGTCCAATCTCCGTTCAAATTTCATCGGACTAAAATGCGATCGCTGTTCATTTCTTCGATTTGTATACAGTTTTGCCTTCTGCGTAACCAGTAATCAAATTTCCTTATGAAGCTTTCTATTTTTCGAATCGAGTGTGAAGCGTTTAGTTCTTTCTAATAAACTTGATTGTGAAGGTGTGAAGTCAGTATGGTACCTCCCAATAGTTGGTAGGTAAAAAAAGTTGGTGGGTAAAAAAATGTTGTTAGGTAAAAAACGCTGCAAATCATTGCCCAAAGGTTTATTATTTTCTGTATAGATCACCCTTTTGTATAGATCACTGGTTCTCCATCAATAGCACCTACCACCATCTGTATTCTCCCTTGACCTTCCCTCTCAAATTTCAGCTTCCTGCGTTCAATAGGATTGAAAATGGCTTCGGAGCTCACTCAGCTGATCAGTGATCTGAAGAGCGAAGAAGATCTCTTCGAGTGCTGGAGACACCTGGAAGAGCACTGATCAGCTGAGTGAGCTCCGAAGCCATTTTCAATCCTATTGAACGCAGGAAGCTGAAATTTGAGAGGGAAGGTCAAGGGAGAATACAGATGGCGGTAGGTGCTATTGATGGAGAACCAGTGATCTATACAGAAGGGTGATCTATACAGAAAATAATAAACCCTTGGGCAATGATTTGCAGCGTTTTTAGAGATACGCATCGTAGAGCCAGTCCCCAACTGCCTTGGTAATTTGAGCACAATCGGTCAATTGGATCTGAAAAATTGGGTTTTCAGTAAAACCACGATTGAAATAATTTCAATTATTGTCCGAATATGGCTGCTATTGGTCCGATGAAGATGGAATGCATATAGTTTCGAAGCTAACCCCTACCAACCCAGACAATTTCTTCAGGAATCGATCGGAGGCTGGTAAAACTGAGGAAACTAAGCTCATTGGATTCGTTCTCCTTTCACTTTAATCTTCACTGCAGCTGATTGGGTATCTTCTCACTTTCTCGGCCAATGCGATTCAAATTTCCATTTAACATGTACTTAACCAACGACATAAATATCTAGTAAACGGACAACTAAAAAAAAAATATAAAACGAAAACATTTTAACAAAAAGACGGACCGGCCACAAAACTGATGTTGGTGAACCACCAAAAAGGGAAAAATAATTATCACAGCAAATTCAGATAGGTCGCAGATAGGTACCCATTGAAGTCGCCGCCGTGCCCATCTGTAGACACAAACTAAACACTTTCCAAACTCGATGATCTGGTTAGTATCACAAGATGTTAGGTACTACCTCATTGCTGTCATATGAATGTGATAGTAAGTGTGAACCTCCCTAGGAATTGTTGTGAGGAGTATGTTGAGACTTTTGATTAGATCTATCTTCAAAGACAGTTGAGTAACTGATTGGAATACCGTTGGAATAACTGATCCACAAAAATAATATGGAAACCCATCAAACCCATAAAACTAGGGAACCTGATCCGAGGATTGAATTGAAATTGTTCAATATACCTACCTGAGGAAACTGATCCAAGAACCAAATGAAAACTGCTCCAAAACATGTAGGGTAACTGATCTAAAGGTAATAGAGGAATCATATGTAGTGGTTGTTTATTATGTAGCTACCTTCGGAAGCGTTAAGATTGTAAAAAAGTTTTATTTGGTTTGGAAAAAGTTTCTTTTGGTTTGAAAAAAGTTTGGTTTGGGAAATAAGCTGGATATACGTATCTTGGCAAAACCTTGAATTCGTCAATGATAGTTTTAAATTTGTTATGACTTGGATTGAAGTTGTGTGGCGAATTGACTCTCGGAAGTACACGAAGAAATTTCTCCCTTAGAGGGAAAAACTAAAACTTATGGCAAAAATAATCAGGCAGATAGGTACCAGAATATATAAATTCAAGGTGTTCAAACACACACAAAATTTAAAAAAATCGTCGTCCAAAGACAAGACGAATAGAGAACCATCTTCTTCGCACCTATAGGGGTTTTGAAGTCGGTCAAAAATACGATTGTTCTTCTGATTCCATGGTAGGTAGAAGGAAACTCCGCTTACAAATCACTGTCGAAGAATCGTTTCAGGTTCAGATTTAGTTTAGGATCCCCTCGCACAGATGGGATGCCGCAACTGCAGGGCCCAACACTTTCGTTGCCTTAGAAAGGGAGAACGGTTCCGTATCCGGCGCACCTGATGAGGTTTTTCCCCACAACCACCCGCTACAGTTTCCTATAACCGATCCACAACCTTCCTCTTCCTGTTGACGCACAAAGGTTTTCACTCTCGTTTAATTCCTTCGTTATGGGATGTCAGGTGGCCGTTAGCTGAGCGTCTAGCAGTAGTCATCTGTGATCTTCCTTCCACCCTATAAGTGGCCGCTTCATCAGAAACACTGATACGAACCTATTGTGATCCCGTGGAATTCATATGTATTAAAAACAGAAAACGGGGCTAAACATTATTTCCTGAAGAATACTGTTCAGCCTCATGTAAATTATACGTGCAACAGAAATCCTATTATGGATGTAAATAATAACATAGCTCCAATAACATCATTATCGACATGATTATTACTGGAGCACTCAAGTGGACTAATCAGTGGACGGTAAGATTACTAACTACTACCTTATAACTTATCGTGGGATAATTTATCATACCATAAAATGTACTTATCAAAACTCTCTTTCTGGTAGATAAATACTTCTGAGTATTTACTTCAGGAGAATGTGAATATAAGCTCTTTGTAGAGTATTCCTACACAACTAGGCAACCTTTTTGGTTTATCATTTTCAATAATGAACCTTTGGAATCGACCAAGAAAAAAAATGTTTAACCCCCTTCAAAATTTGTGGTTCACGTTACAAGTTACGTAGAAATCGAATAAAAATGTTGCCGTCCGTCCGCCGTAAACGCACTTTCCTTAGCTCCCATGGACCGATTTGATGAAATTAGGTATATGGGCTCCATTTGGGGTCTGTTGTGGCCCGAAGCTTTTGTTTGATGTCATTCACTTCTAAGGTTGAAAAATAAGGTCGGAATTTTCAAAACGCTCAAAAACTTTCGATATTAAGTTATTGCTTTTTTCACCAATTTTAAATAGTATCGAATTTTTAGAGACCACCCGGAGCTTTGAAGGACCAACCGTTCGCTCCCTACGAGAACTTAAGGTTTTATTACTTTAGTTTTATTTTAGGTTTTATTATTTTAGATTTATTAAAATCAGAAACACGAGTGTGAATCACAAATGAGGCCTAAGTTCCGTTGACATTTTAGCTGACAAAATACGACCGTTGTTCGTTTCTTTGAGTTGTATTCAGTTTTGCGTCCTTAGTAACCAGTAATCAAATTACCTATGGAAGGCATCCACAACAGTTGTGGATAAACGCTTCACACTCGATTGAAGAAACGAAGAGTTACTCTTCGTTTCTTCGAATCGATTGTGAAGCGTTTATTTCTTCCAAATTAACTTGATTGTGAAGTAGGTGTGTGGTAGATAGGTAGGACCTATGGTTTGTAGGTAGTAACAATGGCAAAGCCGTGTTCTTTGCAGACGAGTGATCTATACAAACATAATAAACCTTTGTGTAATAATTTGCACCGCTTTTTAGTTGCAAGTACGTCGGAAACAACACTCCACTTAATGACCCCTGACTACCCACAGTTGAGCTCAACCAACACTCTCTCACTTCACACCAAAACCCTTATGACTCAGCTATCCAACCCTCTGCAGTTTCAAACATTCCACAGGCTGAAGAAAAACGCCTACAAGAAAATTTGTATGTCCGTTCCAGGATTGTACAGAATTATTGAGTAATTGCGAACAAAACTCCAATGTAGGATAATTTATTATTAGGGTTGAAACCTACACCTCCATAACATTTTCGTCAGGTTCCTCACTATATTATGTATTTTATCAAAACAGTAATTTCACTTTTGACAATATAGGTTTATTATTTGAACGGAGATTGGGCCAGTCTTGCGATTCACACTCGTGTTTCTGTTTTATCGTAAGACCAACCCTTAAACTTTCATAGAGAGCGAACGGTTGGTTCTACAGAGCTCTAGGTGGTCTCATTCAATTCTAAATATTCTACACTATTTTAAATTGAAGAAAAACAATACCTTTATATCGAAAGTTTTTGAGCTGGGGAGTTTTGAAAATGTCAGCCAGTATTTTTCTACCCTTAGAAGTGATTGACGTCAACCAAAAGCTTCGGGTCACAACTAGACCCCAAAGGGAGCCCATATACCAAATTTCATCAAAATCGGTCAATGGTAACTAAGGAAAGTGCGGACGGACGGCAAAATTTTTATTCGATTTTTGGATTCTACGTATTCGGACATTCCTACTCATGGTTAACGTGACACAGACATGTACTTCCAAAATAATTTTCTGATTTTGTTGGAATTTTTGGGTATGTGGGTTAGGCCCCTAGACGGTCCCCTTATGTATTTGAACGTCGTCGGACCTTAGGCGGTGCAAACGTGGTTTCCCCATAACTCTACGGAAAAAACACACTTCACATGGTCTAATGGTTAAAACTTCCTCTATTCCCTCCAAAGGGTGAAAATGATTTCATAGCTCCCGAAGGATGCAAGAAGCCGGGTGTGCGAGGATGACGTGAAGCGTGTGAGCGGCTGCGTTGGCTAACGGTGCAGCATCGGGTCCTTACAGAGTTTCAGGAAGTAGGAAAAGGATGAGAAAGGGTTTTTACAGTTAGGACGTATCCGCGTTCAGATTACCTCATAAAGGGTGGAAAAAAGTGTGGCGAATGGAAAAAAAGTTGGGCCTTGACGGACCAAATTGAGAGACATCTTGCTTTTAAAGTCATTCAGGTTTAATAAATAATATCAGAATAATGTTAGGCCGTCTCTTATTTGAAAATATACTGCATAAACATGATGAAACAAGATTCAAGATTCAAATTTCACTTTTTAGGTTTTCCCACAGTAAGACTTGGGCGTCTTTATGAGGTTAATCTGTGTTGAAGGAGGGCAACACTCAACGGAAAATAAAACGTGCGTTGTCGAGTATATTATAATCTTCTGTACTCTGCCAAGGCCTCGATTCATCATCGATTTGTGTGGTTTTACTTCCGAGTCTACCAAAGGTAGCGGAATAAAAACGGAGTTGAGTAGAACGTTGTCTATTTCCACGAAAATAATGAGTTACAAGTTAAATCGATTTCGACGGTTAGGTCATCGTCAGTAATAAACAATAACTGAAGGTACATCACAGAGAGCATAGCTTATATAATCACAAGTGAATTGGGAGCATGAATCCCATTGGTCGAGAAAGTGAAAGTCATACCCAATCAGATTGAAGCAGATGTAAGTGAAAGGAGAATCCTTTTGGTTCAGAGAAGTGAAGGGACCTGGGAGGATCATCAAATACCAAACTAGGCAGACAAAGAAAAAAGGGAGCTTAAACATTGATGAGGGTAACATTGTGAAGGGGGGGGGGGGGGGCAAACTATTGCAGGAATGAACCCATCAACGGTGAAATATGTTGAGGGACCACCTCATTCGACATTTACCAGACCTCTTAAGAATATCGAAGTTTTCAAGCACATCTAACATACCTCTCTTCGGGCGAAAATGAGAAAATTCTGTGAGCTATCCGTTTGTTAGATCAAAACTAAAGTTATGATTGGATTCTCTTAGGTGATTCGCAAAAGCAGAATCACCTTTGTTATCCCTGAAACCCTCTCCATGCTCTTTTATTCATTCCCTAAATTTCCTACTGTTTGACCATTTCATGAACATTTCAGTTTATAAACCCCACTTTCATCTTGAACGCTAATTTTATCTTTCATAGAACCCAAAGAAGCTTTAAGATTATTTTTATTTCTAATCCCTACTTTGAAACCTCTAGATGATAACATTTAGCCAATTTTGTCAGAAATCTTTCTATAATAAGGTATACTTATCCACTATTTTTCTTCTAGCACAACTTCTTAACCAAATTAGAAAATTTTCTTGATCTGTTCATCTCATTGATTAACAGAAAACATGATAATCGACTAAGATTACTTCCCAGTACCACATTACGTCACCAGATTATTGAAATTCCCATGGTGAGGGGCAGAATCAGGGGATCATATTCACAGAATATATATTTTTTAATATTTCTGTTTCTATCAAGGCTTATTAATGGTACCTACTCAAGTTTTAAAATTCAGGAAACATAATCAATACCTTAATCCTCTGGATTTTCATGAACTATTCCTTGTGTCATCGCAGAAAAAAAAATCAGTCGTGCCAGGACAACAGATACTACGTGTTTCTTGTGTTTCACCTTGAATACAGATTTGATCTTCTGCGGACTACGAGTACATACCACAACTGGTTGGGAGACTCGAATTCACATGATTGGGTATCGTAGAACATGGATTTCATAATGCTGTCTAGGTTTACATGCCGCTAGAAATGTTGTGGTGGTTAGAGATGAGGGGAGGTAGGCCTACTATTTTTAACTCAATTTACTAACTACACTACAATGAGTGTAATGTAATGTAGTTTTGTGCGGTAGAAATGGAAATTTAAAAAATTAGAAACAGGAGTGTTAATTGCAGAAGAGGCCAAATCTCCTTTAAAAAAACGCTTGCCGTATGCCAAATTTGTGACGATTTTCGTGACGTTTTTTCGTTTATGTCCCAATGTAAAGACACTAAATGTCAAAAGGTACTGTTTTATCGCTTATTGATTGAAATTGAACTGCTAATCTTTATCTAATGGGACGTCCCCTGGAATGCACACAGTACTAAACAATCTATTTGTTTCAGGTTGAATTTTGCTTGCTTCAAGGTAGTGGAACTCAACCTAAAAGACGTGAGTTTTTTTTCACTATGAAAGTTAGGAAAACTTTGCATTTGTACAGCAGGAAAAAAGTCTCCATTTCTCCCAAAAAAAATCTCCACTTCCAAAATCAACTTTTTACGCGCATTTTTTGTTCCAGAGTTTCTTGAACGAATTTGGATCTGTGTATGTATCTATACAGTCATTTCCCTGTCCTCGGCATAAAAATCCGATCATGTAGAATTTTAATTAAATCTGGGCTGGCGTACGCTAGAGTCGATACTGCCCCCTACGAATTTCATCATTGTCGTGACCTCTTCGTAGCAAACAAATGTAACAATAAAACACACCAGTGAAATATAACAGCCAAGACGGATAGCGCCAGCCTCCCTTCACCTCTCGTCTATCAGCCTTTTGTGCACTCCTACCTTCCAGGAGTAAATAAGGCACCAAGCATTCACCACATGCCATTCTACTCTTGAAATAATGTTTCATCACTCACCTCACATCCTCCTTAAACGTTCAATAAGGGTTTCGAGCCGGGGAGATCAAGCTAACCACCACGACCACATCATTTAATGGTTCCATGCCGGTCTGATCAACCTCTCGCTCTCAACATCTTACCTTATCGTTTAACGGTTACCGACCGTTGAAAATCAACTTTCTGCTTGGAAGCTATTGGTGGAAACCAACACCCTATGAATCTATTTTGGTTTATTATTTTCAATAATGAACCTTTGGAATCGACCAAGAAAATTTTTTTTAACACCCCCCAAAATTTGATGGTTTCCGTTTCAAGGTACCTACGTAGAATCCAAAAATCGAATAAAAATTTGGCCGTCCGTCCGCCGTACGCGGCACTTTTGCCACTTAGCATTGACCGATTTTGATGAAATTTGGTATGTAGGCTCCATTTGGGGTCTAGTTGTGCCCCTAAGATTTTGGTTGATGTAGGTCAGTTCTAAGGGTTCCAAAATCAATTTTGAAATTTTGAAAACGCCCTAACTCAACAAATTTTGATATGAAGGTATCGTTTTTTCTTCAATTTAAGATTCTATAGAATTTTTAGAATTTTTTGAGACCACCCGGAGCTCTGTAGGACAAACCTTGCGCTCACTACGAGAATTAAAGTTTTGGACGTATGATAAATCAGAAACACGAGTGTGAATCGCAAAAGAGGCCTAATCTCCGTTCAAATTATACCTGACCAAAAAACGATCGATGTTTTTCTTCATGTTGGATGGTTGGTGGCTTTGTAGACGAGTGATCTATAGAAAAATAATAAACCATTGTGTAATAATTTGCAGCGTTTTTGACCTAAGAGGCCGCTGGTGAAAACCAACATCCTGGATCTAATTTTTGTACCCTTTTCATATAGAAAAACCCTAGACAACCTTCTAAACTCAAAATGTATCTCCTTTTTCTACAGAATAAAATATCTAAGTTCAAGTTCAATTCTGAGCACTTTGAATATTTTAACTAAATTCACTTTTCAAACACAGTCAAATTTTGAGTCTCAACAACCATCAGACAAATTGATTTCACGCATGCCTAAAACACATAATTTCATCAGTTTCATATCGATTTTAAGCTCTGTCTAAAGACTTAAAACATAGAATCACGTTAGAATCAGATAATGTCCCCAAAGCCTCGTCAGAGGACGGAGAGAAACTACACTCGGCGTTGTAATTCGGCAGGGACGGACAAGGTCGCGAGGTGGTATTCAGACCGATTGTTTTCAGCTTTCTCCGTCTTCATCACTATCATATCAGGTAGTTTTTTTGAGTTGGTCACAACTAATTTATATAATTCTCAACTGACGAGGTGGCCGAGTGGTTAAGGCGTTGGACTGCTAATCCAATGTGCTCTGCACGCGTGGGTTCGAATCCCATCCTCGTCGAAATTCCATTTTTATTATTCTGAAGAGGAATAATATTATTATTTTTCCATTTTAACTTCATTCCTCAACTAAGCAGACAAATGTGTACGTTCTAGAAATTTGGTTGGAACCTACAAACCATATTTGAAGACCTTAACCGTACGCTGAACCGAGCCAAACTGTTAGCATGTAACATAACTTACTCTAATTTATATTTTTGATAGAAAATTCATTCGAATAATCTTTGATCTTAATGCGATCAACAAAGAGTTCACCAAAACACTCAAGAACCATGCAGAGATAGACGTAATGGCGATTATTGGTGAAAGAAGAGGATGAGAATTTAATTTATTTATACGGTGAACCCAAGGAGAATGCACCACTTAGAGGATATTTAGGGTGAAATTAAAACTTTATAAATAACTTATAATAATTCAAAACTCTAGGTAATTTAATTTTTTTCTGTATTCCAAAGGTAATATTTTGGCATGGAATAGACGGAATAAAATTGGGTAGCAGGTGAAATAAAATTTTGTACTACCAATTATATTTGTTTAAAAAACGCGCTTGAACAGGTTGTTGGACGTAGTGTACTTGATATTCAACTTACTAGGAAAATACTTGTTCTATAAAGCCTCGAAAAATTAATCAAAATGAATTCTCACAGGGAAACTGGAATTGATCCAAACAAGCATAATTTAACAAGTTTATAGCGGTTTCATCAACAGAGTTATTGAGATCTCATTATCAACAGGTGGTTCTTGAGTTCATCTTCAGATGAGAACCGAATGGAAGATAGATAGTGAATGATCAGAACAAAAAAGTCTGCCAAGTGGGTGAGGCACATAGCTTCCTCGTATCCTACTACTAGTAGCTAATCTCAAAATCTCAATCACTAAGAACCATGCACTACCCTCATAAGGAACCATCTACACCCCAATCTGCATATTCCCTGAAAATATCATCGAAATCGGATGGAAAATGTAGAAGTTATGGCTGTTACAAGGAAAATCACATTTGCGCATGCACAGCAGCTAATATCAGTCCGTTGGTGATGGTTTTCATCTACACACAAACCTGGACAATCCCTGAAAATTGCATCGAAGTCGGTCGCTAACTCAGTATAGTTTTGCCCTTTACAAGGGTTTCATGAGAGACACACAGACACACAGGCAGGCAGCAGGCACGGAACCAAAAAAAAAGTCCATTCGTGCAACATGAGTTAATGAGCAAATTCTCATAGAAATGTGGACTTTTCATATAGCATATGATTTTTGAGAAATAAATAATTTTTTTTAATCACTCTCTCCAGGGATTGTTTCAGAATTTTCCAAAACGGATTTCAATGAACAAATTTTTCGAAAAAGTCCATTCTGAAAATTTTGAGGCCATTGCAATAGCTTCATATTTTTTGAAAGGTCGCTAATTGTTCAGGAAATTTAGATTTTGGAGAACATTTTATATCAATCTAGATAGCAGCTATATCAATCTGCTGATATAGTGAACAATAAAGGGTACGGTAACAGAATAGAAATTAAATGTGTATGGTTGTACAAGAGTTTTGAAATAGGAAATTCATCTCAAAAATGAGTTGAGTGAGAAGGTTTAGAACACTGACAACATATCACGTATCAGAGTGCATCTGTTGAAGATAGTTTATACATAACATGTATGTTTCAGTCTGTTTTTAAATTCACCGTTTCGTCTCAAAATGTTTGGTCTTATCGATTAGAGAAGGAGAAGAAAGAAAGATTTTAAAATTCATTTTTTGATACTTGAGCAATGATGTCTATATGTGTGTTTCTGACCCATCTGAATTCCTATTTCAAGTCGAGCAATTAAAAGTCTTAAAAAACGAATTGAAAATAGAACATGTGGTGTTTTGAGTGTAATATCGAAGGAATCAGATGATTTCGATCGCATGATAAAATCAACCAGAAGGAGACAGCCGCCAAACTGACCAACCGGTATCCAAATGAGAGTGATTATTCTAAACAATACAGGACGCCAGACAGATGATGAAGAATGAAAGTGTTCCTTCCCATACCAGATAGTCGATATGAAAAGGAAACCATCTGGCACAGAGTCAACCACCTGTTTCAGTACGAGGAACTGTTACTTTTCAAGAAAGAGGTTCATTCTTCTAAAGATCTCCTTCCCCTTATTTCACTCTTCCGTGGGATTTTTTTACGCGGGTTTCAACCCTTGAGACGCACAATTTTCTCCTTCAAACCCGTTCCTCGACCGCAGCCCGTGTTTTTTTGTTTTTTTTTTCCACCCTCATTTTTAAACAACCGCAAGATTCACCCCTAATCACGTTAGGAACGGGTTGAAGAGAGAGTAGTTTTTGTTGGGATCCCAATCCGAACACCAGCTAACACTGAAAAGAGTTGTGTGGTGCCCACCAAAAAAAGGCACCTATCCACAGAACGGGAAACATGGAGAATTAGGGTGTGACGCTAGTTCTTCTGTAGGTTTTAGTTGAAAACTCACGCATGAAACTGGTTCTTCCGTTTGGCATTCTAATACAGATGATGTTGGTTCAATATTTTGTCTCATCTGACTAGTTTCAAATGACATTGCTGATTAGATTGCCTTCAAATTCCTCTCTTTTATTTTTCAAAAATTATGAGATTTGTGAGTGGAACGCTCAAAACACGGCCATTTTCACGAAAATTTCACTTTTTGGAACGGATTTTTGTTTCTATATTTGAACTGCAGTACCTCGATTCCAAAGGTTTGTAACGAATTTCGATTTTATAATCGCCTGCCACAATGTAAATTGTCTGGCCAGGACAACAGTTGGAGATGGGAGGGTCCAAGATTTGAAAATCAAAGCAGAGATTGGTAGCAATATTGTGTTTATTAAAAGAATTACTTCCAGGTCGGAAAAAATAAGGAATCAGAAAATTCCAAAGTAAATCTTATGATACCTAGGTAGGTACCTACTTATTATTATTGATGGTCACCCTTACAGATATGTATTTAAAAAAAATTATTAGTTCTCCTCAATTTGGTATTCTATTGATCCAGGTCCTTTTATTGATTGGTCCTGAACTAGGCGCCTCCAACAAGGTGACAACTTCGGGAGGCTTCGAAGTAGAATGGGCGGGCGAGGGCTTAACGAATGAACGCAGGTCCTTCACAAAATAGCAGCAGCAAAGTAGCAGCAAGGTACCTCCGCAACTAAGTTGTGCAGAAGACTGCTCAAAGTCGGTTGCTTCTAAAATATGCTATCCAGGGCGATCCTTCCAGGAAAAAAAATCGGAAGAGGTGAATCCACGTGGATCGTGGCAGTTTAGCAGTTGGCTCATACAATCCGCACAGAATGGCGATAGGAAGCGAACTGAATAAGGACGATGAGAGACGTTGAGGGATCCAGGGCAGGGCAGGAGCGATAAGCCGGAAGTAAACAGGACCAATGTTGAAGACGCTGCTACAGGTTCATTATTGAACGTTTATCTCTTCTAAATAAACGCTTCACACTCGATTCGAGGCAAAATTTGTTTTCGATTTTCGATTTCTACGTAACTAAAAACATAAACCAACCAATTTTGAGGTCGGCTTAAAATTTTTTTCTTGGTCAATTCTAAAGGTTCATTATTGAAAATAACAAATCAAAAATCGAAGATGCCCCCGGAATTGAAATGTCCTGTTTTGACATGGATAGGCATGTCTTTTGGCTGGGGATCAAGTAGGTAATTTTTCGCGACTTTTTTTTGCCATAAAAAATGCAACGCGATACCAATAAACAAATCGGTTGCTATGAAGCAAGGTTCTCTAGAATACTGTGATATGATAATTATATTTAAAACTTAAAAGATATAATAAAAATTTAAAAAAAACCCTCCGATCTCAAGAATTATTCTTGAGATCGGAGGGTTTTTTTTAATTTTTTTGTGTACAAATTCTGTTTATTCATGGAAACATTGGATATATCCATGATCTACTGTTTTTTCCCTCTAAGGGAGAGATTTCATGGTTTACTGAGTAACTTTAAGTATTTGATTTTTGTATAAATTGATTGGGCCATGGGTGCTCCAACGTACAAGTAATATTCATCAGTCTCGCACCAGTTGAGAACTCAAGATCAGCCAACAAAACCTCGATGTAATTTTTGTATTGTGGAAATTGGAATTTCTTACAATATTAAGAGAGAGGTGGATTGAAGACCTGCAGCTTCCTCAAAACAAATTAATCTTGGGTAAGCAAATGACCGGATCGACGCTTCCTCAAGTTGACAAGTAAATTTAAGTAGGTATAATGAATAAGGGCGTGGTAGGTCTTTGTTGCATCGTACTGTAAGACGTCTAACGTAGAATTTAAAAAAAAGTATAATATGGATGAAAAGGGTAAATTCTCAACTATCTAAAAGGTATGAAAATTGTTACACAGCAGTTTTTTTCCAATATAGATCAAGTGTCAGCTAATAACATGGTTTTTCCATAAATTAACAGTACCAACCAACTATGTAATCTCGCAAGGATAAACCCATCGAAACTTGATGGTTTACGTTGCAAGGTAAGGTATGTAGGGGTGGCAAATCGAATGAAATTCGGTTTCATGGGGTGCGGCCAAACATGCTCCGATTGTGTGTCCAAATGGGTTCCGTTTCTAGGGCCATGCGTCCAAATGTACATCGACCAGTTCAGTTGTGAAGAGTTTCTATGATGATAACTGTTTTTCCTGGTAGCAGCTGCGGACTCAATGCAGAGGTCTGTGAGATGAAAGTTGGTGCATATTTTCAATAGGTTGGTGAAGTTATCAGCAAATCAAATTTTCAAGAAACGCCATGATAGATCATGGATATTTCGATTGTTTCTATGAATAAATAGAATTTTTTCTCTAAAAAAAAAACTCTCCGATCGCAAAAGATAATATGTGTTTTATGTCAATAAAAACTTGGAGAATTTTTTTAAAATCCGACTTTCGGGTTTTAGATTTTCAGAAATGTTACAGCAAATTTTTTAGGGGTTGACTTTTTTTGCTCGATTGTAAAGTTTCATTATTGGAGTGAAGGAAATTAGTATTAATAGACAGATGGTGTTCAGGGTTTGGGGTAGGTTGGAACTCGGACTGGAGCACAATGTCACACGTACTATGCCCGCATGATTGACCGTCGAAACAGATGTGCGAAGGACCTCTTGAGACAACACGACCCGGAATTCACCGCCTGCATATCAATCGGATGTCAAGTGACACAAGGAGCCACCAAAGCTGTACTTACTATTCAGCCACGACTCCTGGTCAAGGGGAATCCATGAGTATATAATGCCTCGGCGCTCTTCGATGGAGTATCAGAATTGGATTTTCACTACTGAAGACCAGTCATCACTCGACAATGATTGCCTTCGTCGCTTTTTCTGCAATTTTGGCCTTCGTCGCCGCAGAGCCACCAGCAGTCAGAGGCGTTTACTTCGTAGCTCCTCCACCACTACCTCCATCTCCTCCACGAGTTGACTTGGAAAAGGTAACTCAGTTTATGTTTCCTTTCTTTACTATAAATTTAGAATGAGCTGAGATTGACCCAAGGCTATAATGTCGCTCAGATAAAGGAACTACTTAGTCTTCTTCTCTCAATTGTAAAACTGAAAATTACGTTTCAATTCAAACAATCATACATGGGTAGTTAAACTAGCCAGTCAATTTGGTTTGACTTTGCACCCTCATGTTCCAAGTCAAACCTGATTAGTTGAACTTCTAACCAGTAAGCTTCAATTTCAATTTATATACTGCGAATAACAGAAAACTATATAATATCTCTCCGATCCTATCAGTATTATTGTAATACATAATTAATGGTCTTCCCACTCACTACAAAACTTGTCATTAACCAAGGATTCGTAAATTTTTTCCGTACAAAAACGCTGGAAATTATTACACAGTGGTTTGTTATTTTACTGTAAAGATCACCTGTCTGCATAGAACTCGACTTTTCCATTAACATTACCTTTTCCATTAACATTAACCTACCTGCAATATCATCATTATACGAAAGCTTCGGATGCTTTCAGTACAATTTGCTTCTTGATTGCTAAATAAGCCCAGCTGAGTAACATGAAACTATTCAGAGAAACGAACCGGCTCTAACCGGCTAACTCTAGGCTCTAGGATATTCAAATAATTTCATCAGCGGAAATTTGAACGATTATTAGGCCTATTTTCTTTCGGTAAACAACAATTCTGCGTTCACACTCGTGTTTCTGATTAGCCGAAAGTCCAACCCTTAAGTGTTCATGGTGCGGGTAAAGGTTTGACGTACAGACCTCTGCGTGGTCTCATTCGATTGTAAAAGTGCAATTATATTTCAAATTGGTGAAAAAACAATACGTTTATAATAAGAGTTTTCGAGCTAGGGCGTTTTGAAAATTACCCCTATGTTTCACCCCTTAGAAGTGACCGACAATAATCAATAGCTTCGCCGTACAGCTAGACACAAGCTGGAAAGTGCAGCGTACGGCGGACGGATGGACTTTTTAAATTCGATTTTTGGATTCTACGTACCTTGAAACGAAAACTATCAAATATTGAGGGGGTCAAATTTGTGTAAAAATAACGAACCAACACCAAATAGTATGCTTAGGACATTCAACCAGCATGGTTTGTCAAGCACTTAAGACGACCTTTAGGTAGGTACCAAAAATAGAAAAATTTCTCAAACATGACTACGAGACATGACTACACCAAACATCCGAAAGCGGACCAATAAACGGTAATCTTATCAATAAAATTATTGGGTCTCCAATTGAGTTCACGATTAACCTTGCAGCAATTTTCTTATTCTTATCTAAAATATTAACACATCATCACAAACCTACTATATTAATTACCCGTATTTTTCGAAAATTACAGTAAGCCTACACACAGTTTATTATTAAACCGACAAGATGTCCTAAGAGTCAGGTTTTTAACTTCAAGGATCGTCATCATGGACTTTAAAAAAAAACGATTCCCAGCATTTAGATATTCCTGGATAGAAAATTAATCAATGAATGCAATTAAGGTATTTTTCTACACTACCAGTTAAGATTAAAAAATTCAGATTGTATTCTTCGTGAGCCTTGTGGAGAGACAAGAGTTGCCTCAACTGCACGAATTTGGGATAGAACTTCTTCTGCCACAAAATTTCGATCGTAAAGTCGAACAAAAACACTCTTCCTGTAATTATCCTGTAATGTGTAATGTAGAAGACCCATTTTATAATGAAAAAGAACCATTCTAGATAGAGAAATTTAGATTTTCTCCTTCATGAGCCTTGTGGGGAGACAAGAGTTGCCTCAATTGTAAGAATTTTGAATAGAGCTTCTTCTGCCCCTAAATTTCGATCGTAAAGTTGAACAAAAACACTCTTCCTAATTATCCTGTTATGTGTAATGTAATTGTGTGATTATCCTGTAATTTTCCTCTAGAAATGTATCTGCAACTATCTGTAAATCTAACGCGGTTGTATAAATCAACTTTGAAGCCAATAAAGTTTTCAACTCTTCGATTTTGTTTGTCAATTTCGGCCTGGTAGAGGGTTTAGAAATGTATAATTATCAATCTGAAAAATGAAACTTTAGAAAAAAAGAAGAAAAAAAGAACTGTTTGAAAGGTGGATGTAGGATTCTTGTGAGAAGATCTCTATCTCGAACGAGATAATCAACTAGGAAGGCGTAACCAAATTGTAGTATCGAATAACTTCATTATGTGTTATAGGGTGTATCGTGACATTTGATCGATATCACTGCCGTTCGATGAATTAGATACCACTTATTCAGAGAGCTTAAAAAACATGATCTGGTGTTTTTTGATAATTACATCTTTTTTTCTGGAGCCGTTTCCGAATCACTTACATAACACGAGAGGTATTTGAAGCTAAAATATATTAGTTATGTTTAGAATTTTTGGGTCTGAAGATTAGTGGAACACAGAGTACGAAAAAAGACAAAATCGCATCGTGTTGTGAAAGTGATATTGTGATTCCTCATTGATTTATGTTTACAATAGTTAAGCAATGGAAGTTTCTAAAATTAGGGTGGGGTTCTAAGGGAAATATTCAGCAGAATCGTTATAATATTCAGAATGTTTCATGGAAAATAATCAGAAGCAATAAGAATTATGAAGCATAACATAGGACGTCTACTAGAAGGGTGAGTAGTCAGTATAGCATAATTATTATACCTGGCTACTTCATCACGACATCAATAAGTTGTCAACTACTACTAGAGGGTTTTTAGTATAATTTTACTCCATGGAGTGTTATCTACTTTCTAATTTTTTGTGAAAAGGCTTTTCATTGAAAAAAGTAGCTACAAAATATTCCTATAATAATTAATAGCTGCTTGGTTTGAGGTTCAGCAATAATTTATTATACTCATTTTTTTGGATGTTTCAAGGCGACAGAAGATGTGATGGCACAGTTGAAACAGTTGGACGGAGCGGACTCTGGTTCATATCACGTGTATCTTCCTGACGGACGCCTCCAGCAAGTCACTTACACGACAGCTCCACTTCCAGAAAGTGCTGCTTCAAGCGCAGAGCAGCTCTCCCAATACAGGCACCACAGACCTTCAGCTCCTCCATCTCCCTTCAACTTCCAGAACACCCAGCAAGTAAGCAGTGTCACACCCCCGAGTTGAGCACTTGAGTTAGGATTAGCTACTTTCCTTACTTTCTGTTGCAAAATGAGTGTACCTGTCCGCGCCTACTCCAACGAAACAATCTATAGCAATCAAATTGGAGGTTTTCCATTTCATATTTTCCATACATGATTTAAATCTGGGTAAGCAGTAAAAACAAATCAAATTTAAAACAGTCCATTAACGAAGCAAGAGTAAACCCTTTACTTGGCAAGAAAAATGCAAGTCGACCAATCGCTCCAATATTTTTTCAATTGGTGCCAAATACGCTAACAAACAAGAGAAAAATGCTTTGTTTTTAAATTATGGCCTTAGGCCATCACAACCATCAGTTTTACAGAAATAGCTTTAAAGTTACATTGCCAAGACATTGATAGATCGAGCCATTATATGGATGTTGCTTTGAAGAAATATTGCCGAGATCCTGACGCTCATGTTGCATTTAACCAGAACCTTTTTCGAACTCATTAAGATAAAATCTAGAAATTAGGTTAAAACATAGGAAAAGAGAATGGAAGGTCTATGGAAAACTTCGTCATTTTTCATCTCAAACCTATACCTATACCTATATTACACTCAATTATTAAATCTCAATTTTGGAGATAAATGATTGCATACGAATCTGCAAAACATTGAAACATTCTATGTCTTTAGTTCCCAAGTGAC
Organism: Apolygus lucorum; assembly: GCA_009739505.2. NCBI lineage: Eukaryota > Metazoa > Arthropoda > Insecta > Hemiptera > Miridae > Apolygus > Apolygus lucorum. The sequence goes on from CM019180.2 coordinate 11,992,093, forward strand.
AACTAAACAAGAGGCATTGTTTACTACATCCATTAATAAATAATATTTATGTCGTCATTACATATTATGTAATGACGACATAAGTACCAAAAACAAGTTCGAAAGAAATGCGTGATAAATCGAGAGCTTTCCAACGAATGGTCAACGAATTTTGTGGGATGAAAAACGGCGAAGTACCATCTCCCTAGCAACGACTAGGATGCAAGGGGAAATCATCAGGAAACCAAACTTAACGGTTTTTCTTAACGCTTTTTGTTCTCTTTTTTCGTTTATGTGACAAAGTAAAGACGTAATCCAAATATCGGAATTTTAACCTTCATAACAAGGTTATTCGAGAAGTTTCATCCCAAATGACAAGAAATTAAGGTAATTTCTCAAGATTTTTTTTTCAAATATAACGTTTCGGGATTTTTTGATCGACTGATGTTGCTTTAAAGCTACATTGCCAAGATAAGGGTTAATGAGTGAATTTTCAAAGGAATGTTGAAAGCTATGGTTAAGAAAATCGAAGTATTTGCTATATGACAGAGTAGTCTTGTGGGTGTGGCACATAGCACGAATCGTTGAAAGTATAAAATAAAGCTCTTGAATTATTTTTTTTTTAAACCTCAAAAATTACTCTTTTTGTCACCGCAAACTGAGAGTACCTACACGTACGAAATTGTTCAACTATCATATAATTGTTGTTTCTTTCGTGATTTTCTTTATACAATACAATACCAACACACTGTATGCAGAGTAAGTCCATGCAAAAAAGAAAGTCCTTACTACAAATTTTGAGTCCATTGCAATAGCTTCATTTCCCCTAAAAATTCGCTGATTGATGCAGCAATAATTTCCATCATCCTCTAATTTGAAATGGAAAACCTCCAAATTGTTATGTAAAACCTCCTAATTGATGTGTAAAACCTCCAATTTGACGTTTTAAACCTCCAATTTGACATAATATGTATCAATGCTGTATAAATAATTTCATTACTTCCACGCAGGTTAACCACCAGTTCGTGACTGGAGTCAACCAACAGAGCACTCAGACCAACCAAAAAGGCCGCCTGGTCTCAAACGAGCAGCCTCAGCCCGCCAACTACGTAGCCAGTGTGTCCTACACTGACGTTCAGCCCATCTCTGGCCCGATCTACGCTCACAGTGATCAGCCCCTGACCCGTATCCTCCGTTACGCCCCAACCTTCGTCTAATTCCTGCAACATCCCACCTACTGATTTAGTAGATATGATTCTTGGTAACCTGAAAAACTGATATCTTCACTATGCCGCGAACATCATACCTGAGGAAAAACATTCCTACTTAACAGAGCTGCGTTCAGTAAATGCAGGGAAGTAGCTCCTACAACACGCTTCTTCCACGTTACTCCCACAGTAGAGACTGCTAGACCGTTTTTTTTCTCCCTTATTAGTTGTGAAAAAATAGAGTAAATATCTGACTTATAACTACATGATTCAACCGTTGCAATAGCAGTAAAGGTTACCGACCTTTAACATTAAAATTACTGGAAAATAAATAAAATAATGTTTTCAATAAATTGTCCAATATATTGATACTTTCAACCACACGTACAACCTCGATGATATTCATCAATATTGTCAAATATAGAAACAAAATATCATAATTGTTAATTACTTCCTCGTTCCCTATTCCCTCGTAATCGAATACCGACGAAGTAGGAATCAGTGGCTCCTGTTAAGAATTGATTTTAAACTTTAATTATCACTGCATCTCCACGTCAGTAATTAAATTCTTCACAGGATTAATTTCGCCACTTGGAAAACATAGTTGCATAACCGATCGACTGTAAAAGTTATCATGGCTCACACAGAGACCTGTGGCCTTTTCTCTGTCAAATGTTGGATTATATAACTCCATATCAAAATATTATCCAAATGGCCAATCGATTTATAAATTATATGATTTCTATGATTTTTTTTACTTGATGAGCCAATTTCCGAATCCGATTTCGTCAATCTGGCAATCCTTCCAGTGTCTGGAATACAGAGTTTTTTTCCTCGAAATTTCTGGATTTTTGAACGTTCTCCCCTCCCTCCCCCTCTCAAATAAAACGTTCTTCAAAATACTGTAAATTAGGTAGTACACATTATGTTCCTGTACAATCCGAATCTTTGCACACGAGAGTATTGAAAGTGAATCGTTTCGTATTGATACCATGTTATAACGTCTGTTCAAAATCGGATACTCTCAAAATGATTTTCCTTATCTCACTCTCTAGTGTAGGTCCACACGTTAGAAACTGAGCAATTCGATCCTGTGAAGAAGAAGAGCAGTACCACCTAGCAGTACCACCTAGATGATTTTAATTCAAAATATTAAATTATAATACATGTACATGAATATTGACTGTTGGCTATGCCTATCTGAGTCCCTTATTTTATTTTATTTTATCAATTTATCATTCCAATAGAGAAGTGAAGGGATGGCTAAGAACGAGGTTGTCCTTCTCCATACTCAATGCAATTTCAATGTGCCTTCGTGGAATGAGAAAAAAACGCTGCAAATTATTTCACAAAGGTTCATTATTTTCCCGTATAGATCACTGACCTGCAAAGATCACAACTTTGCCATTGTCACTATTTTTTACCTACCAATAGGGTGTGCGCCTGGGTAGAAAAACTGTTTATTGTTATTTTTAATCTAAGGTAGACCTCATTCTGAGAATTTTAGTACCAACCACGACCTTCTAGCGTGTGTAAATCTTTTCCTATGAATTTTTAACGTTTCGACCGTTTATGACGTTACAGTGGGCTGGGTCATCCCGCCCAGGCGAGAGGGGCGCGTGACGTCATAAACGATCGAAACTTTGAAAAATCATAGAAACAGATCTACTAACGCTAGAAGGTCGCGGTTGGTGCTAAAATTCTCAGGATGTAGTCTACTTTCGATTAAAAATCTAAAAAAAAAAATCACGGCGCACCCCCCATTATAGGTAGGTAACTACTACCTTCAAAATGATTTTTGAATTGATTCGAAACCTATTACACAACGAGTAACGTTGTGCAATAATGAATTATTATAATTGATAATAAGGCTCAAATGTTGCAAAGTTGAAAATACAATTTTAGCACATTTAATCAATATTAGGCGAAAATGATGCCATCAGCACGCGGTGTTCCCAGACGGTCCCCCATCCAGGTACTTACCGCTACTTACCACGCCCGACGCATCTGGTGATTCCAATGATTATTATCTGGTTCGGGGACTCAGCAACAGAACTGAGAAAGTTGGAATTACCGGAATATTTGCTGGGATGGGCCTCAGAAAGAGTATTGCTTGGAGGAGGATTCGTATGGAGCAAATTCATGTCCAACTATGCCAGCTGAATTCAAGACACCAGGAATGCGATGTTAACAACTCCGGAATAAAATCTGTTATGTAGAATTCACTAGACGGGAAAAGACACCCCAAGAACAGGATGTCCTCACTGTATCTACAGCAGGACCTTCCTGTTCTCCTAGAGTCTCTCCGGAGGCTTCATGCACTTGTCCAGTGTGAAAGCTGGACCTGAGTACAAGACCCAAGTGTGCCTTTATTTTGATTTGTTATGAAGTATTGTTTATTTTTGTAATTGTATTCTTCCAAAATATACTATGTCAAAGCTTGACTTCGGTGATTGGACGAGCCGGTTTGTTCTGCGTGGTATGGCCGTATAACTCGTACGTTCCATATAAAATCGAGATCAGTCTTTGACAGTTACAATCCACCCGAACTCATAATAAAACCACCATTACTGCTCAAAATGTTTTAAAAACCATGAACCATCAGCGATCGCATTTTGGTCAACTAAAATTTGAACCCTCTTTTGTCTCTTTTGCGATTCACACTCGTGTTTCTAATTTATCGTAAGCCCAACCCTTAAGTTCTCGTAGGGAGCAAACGGTTTGTCCTATAGAGCTCCACGTGGTCTCTAAAAATTCAAAAAAATCAATACTATCTTAAATGGATGGAAAACAATACCTCTATATCGAAATTTTTTGAACTAGGGCGTTCTCAAACTTTCAACCCTTAGAAGTGACCGACATCAACCAAAAGTTCCAGGGCACAACTAGATCCCAATTGGAGCCCACATACCAAATTTCATCAAAATTGGTCCATGGGAACTAAGAAAAGTGCCGCCTATGGCGGACGGCCGGAAAATTTTTCATTCGATTTTCGGATTCTACGTACCTTGAAACGTAAACCAACAAATTTGGGGGGGGGGGGGGGGTAAAAAATTTTTTTTTCTTGGTTGATTCCAAAGATTCATTATTGAAAATAATAAAACAAAATTTAGAGCATGCCTAGACTAAATTCAGAATTTTTTGATTGTTTTTGAAAAGAACATTCCAAGCTATTATACCTAAAAAAAATACTTGTAATATGAAATTAATTCATTGTTGTCTATAAAAAAGGATAATTTTGTGTGAATAAATTCATTCATTTATTAATTTCTTAATTATTCATCAATTTATCCGATTCTGTGATCCATTGTCATTCGCATACGAATAATATCATACGGAACAACTACTTGTAACACGTAAACAAGAACTGATTCCCTGGAAACGAAGGGCCAGAAAAACGCATACGAATCGCTTCACTCGACCGGAACTCCACTAATATTTTGAGGTTTCGCTTTTGTAAAATAGTTCAGCCCTTACAGGTACCAATCATGTACGCACCAATACGTCCATATTTTTGTGACTGAACAAAATGAGTCATCAAAGTGAGTAAGTAGGTAAACAATATGTTCATATTTTTACAACTTTGAACGAAATTGATTCATCAAAGTGAGTAAGATGCAATGACAAGGTAAGCATCAAATGCACATTTGAACCCCCACTTCTTCTTCTTCATGAAAGCAGTCACCTCCCAAATTCGAATAGACTTGTATGGGATTTATGAACGTGAGCCAAGTTGGGCGGGCAGCTTCCTCATACAGATAAACATGGACCCTAACCTTTATATTGATGTTGATAACGATTGATTGATCGATTGTACATTCATAGAGCAGTATCACTAACAAACTCCGAACAAGAATTCATAATGATTTTTTAACGATCATGTTGATAGTTTAAAAATAGCTTAATCCCACACTACCTTCTAAATTATACAAGGAAAAATAGAACATCAAATGATAAGAAACTGACATTCAAGGACATTTATTGAGGGCATCTAGGTACCTACTGACTAACGTCACAAAACCTGAAGATAATCTCAGAGTTGAACAAGGATTTAAAAGAAGATAATCTGGAGATAATCTGTCTTGTGACAAGGATTTCATCACGAACAGATACGGAACCAAAATTTTTCAAAAACCTCAAAAACGCGAATAAAAATTTTGATTTTGGAAAATCCACTTTATTGTGACCTGCTTCTCGAATACAAAGTTTCCCTTCTTCAATAATTCATAGAAAGCTTAAGAAATTTTCAGATGTTTTTCAACTATTTTTTTCCCCCATTTGTTAGCTTTAATTTGGTGCTACTAATACGAGTAGGATGCGCTCCAGCTAAGTGCGAGTAGGCAACGTTCTGCCTGTTGCGGACATTGTTGAGTAGTCTTCAGGATGTGATCCCAGGACAGAGTTCGAATATGACTTGGAAATTAATTGTACGATAACCACATGTCCAAGAATCCCACCGGTAAAGCACACCTGCCTGTCCACTTCTCAGCACATGCATTTTCATGAGGCCCACAGACTCCGCCTACATTACCATCACTTCCCTTCGTAACCTGTCTTGGGATTTTAATCAAGTCTACCGCCTCCCTTCTGCCCGACCGTCCCCAGAGTCCCGAAAACCTGATTTGTTTGTGCATCGAATGTTCAATCATCCGACGACTCTATTCTTAGAAATGAAAGCACCGCAGAGTAATTTCTTCTGTATCATAAAAACATGGGGATAAATATCGTACATTTCCGTAGATCACCGATCATCTGTGCGGTGATTTCTTCTTGAATGTTTTTTGCTGAAGAGCATACCTACCATAGCACCCCCAATTAAACAGTTGGTGATATTAAGTACCTATTGTTAACTCCCACCGAAGGAGCGGGAAAGTTACTCGTACAACATGTGAGAACGTTTGGTCTTACAAAATTGAAATTTGCATTCGAATTTCACGTTTCAGAGCTTGCTGAATTATTTTGGTTCGGTGAGTAGCGATCAATCAGTATGTCTATGGTCAATCCCGTATTCCCGAAAATACTCGAAAAAAAATCCAATATTCCGATCTTGATGAACATTTCAGGATGTGTGCGCGATAGTGTACAGACAGTTGTACTTAAATGTGAAGAGAATCAAAATTTGGGCTATGATGATTTTTCCCCTCCAATCCAAAACTGCAAGTTCCACTTTACGTTCAAGACCACCTGGAACAATTTTAGTTTCGTTAGTGAGTTTCAAAATTGACAACACATTTTGATGAAATGAATAAAGATCGTGCAATCGTGACTAGACAATGTCGGCGGCATCGCTAGTACTCAAATTAGGCGCTACCGAAATATAATAAGACATGTGAATCGGCATCTCGATGGATCGAACGAACGAGAATCAGCTATCGATACTGGACGGGTGTATCGAGGTATCGAGAGGGGGACAGGCAGTTCGGGAGAACCCCGCTAAGGGATGACGGCCGAATAATTTTTGATAACGAATAAAATCAATCGCGATGAGATTGTGGAATACCATTTTAATAAAAACGGAGTTGAGTAAAATGTTGTCTATTTCCACGAAAATAATGATTTACAAGTTAAAACGATTTCGACGGTTAGGTCATCATCAGTAATCAGCAGTTATTGTTTGTTACTGATGTTGACCTAACCGTCGAAATCGATTTAACTTGTAACTCATTATTTTCGTGGAAATAGACAACATTCTACTCAACTCCGTTTTATTAAAATGTTTGATAAGTTAAATTCAATCGTAATGCTATTGTAGAGCAATGCAAGTGGTGTGATAATGTCGAGTTATGATTAGTGAATACGCCCTCTCCGTCACATACTTTGTTCGGCAGCCAGCGGTGAATAGGTATCCAAACTTAATTCGAGGATAAATTAATATTTCCTTAGTTTTCACTTGATTTTTTCCCTTTGAGTTGAAATAAACAGCTTTCTCAGATGCTAAGAAGTATGAGAGGTAGCTCTTGCTTCTAGTACTCATTTTTACTCGCATTTTACGAACAATACTTTTAATCGCTGTCTGATTTAGCTCTTTCCTGGAGGGTAGTGACGAATTATTGCTTCAATCGCTTCATATGAATTCCATGGTGATTTGTTCATTGATAATCACTTTATCATTATCCTACTAACAATATCTACCTTTTTAACAATATCTCTCCTTTCTTCTCCCACACCTCCGGTGGAATTTCTACATGATATACTGTAAATTGGGAGTTAAAATGTCTCCCATCTGTCTATTTTGGTTTATATTTTATTTATTTATTTTTTTTTTTTTTTTGGTTTATAAGCCTTTGGAATTGAGCTAGAAAAAAAATTAACCCCCCTCAAAATCTGATGTTTTCAAGGTACGTAGAATCCGAAAATCGAATAAAAAAAATCTCCATCCGTCCGCAGTACGCGGCACTTTTCTTAGCAACACTGGACCGATTTGGTTCAAATTTGGTATGTGGGCTCTATTTGGGGTCTAGTTGGGCCACGAAGCTTTTGGTTGATGTCAGTCACTTCTAAGGGGTGAAAAATTGAGGGTTGAAATTTTCAAGAGTTCCCTAGCTCGAAAACTCTCGAAATACTGGTATAGTTTTTTCACCAATTTTAAATTGTATTCAATTTTTAACAATTTTTGAGACCGCCCGGTGCTCTGCAGGGCAAACCGATCGCTCCCGACGAGTACTCAAGGGTTTTCCTTCGATAAAACAGAATCACGAGTGTGAATCACAAAAAGGTCTCATCTCCTTTCAAATTTTATCTGAGTAAAATGGGATCGCTGTTCATTTCTTCGGTTTGTATTCAGTTTTGCTTTCTGAGCAACCGGCAATCAAATTTCCATATGAAGCTCTCTATTTTCGAATCGAGTGTGAAGCGTTCTTTCTAATGAACTTGATTGTGAAGGTGTGAAGGCAGTATGGTGTAGTAGGTAAAAAAAGTTGGTAGGTAAAAAAAAAAAGTTGGTGGGTAAAAAAATAGATTAAAAAAAAGTTGATAGGTAAAAGAAAAACGCTGCAAATCATTGCTCAAAGGTTTATTATTTTCTGTATAGATCACTCTTCTGTATACATCCCTCCCTACCAACCATAGGTACCTACTATCTACTAGGGCATTTTTGAAAATTTCAACCCTTCATTTCCATTTGGTTGGTGGTTGTGGTTGAAATTTTCAAAAATGCCCTAGTAGATAGTAGGTACCTATGGTTGGTAGGGAGGGATCTATACAGAAGGGTGATCTACACAGAAAATAATAAACCTTTGGGCAATGATTTGCAGCGTTTTTTTAGTCATATCTATTTTGAACATTATGTGTACTCTATTGTCATGGATTCGAGGGAACTACGTGTCACACCCTTTCAGGCAGTAATCAGCCAAGAGCACAGAGTACTGGAGACAAGCGAAAACTGGTTTTGGAGTACTGGCCAAGAGCAAAAACGTCAGACCAAAACTTCAGGACAGTTGATGTCCTTAGCTGATGTTCATTTTTATTTATTTCTACTTATTACGCCCATCTTTGCCTTAGTCTTGTGCTGTTACATACCTTATAGTGCTGTCTTATGTACAATGCGCTGATTTATGTTAATAATGCTGGTTGTAATGTGTGTTTATGTCATTTTCTATCGCTCAACTGTAAATAATCATGAGCGATAACTTACAGTACGTTAAATGATGGGGTGATTTAGATTCGTAAGCAGTAGAATATCAAGTAACTAAATTTTGTAAAATCGAATCAAGAGGCGAGGGAATTAATTCCAGGTGAAAAATAATTCAGAATTTCTAATGACCGAAATATGAACAAAAAATTAACCTACTAACGCCCAGTGTTACCACACGGTAACATAGAAGCCCTTTCTGTTTGGAGGCTGCTGGGCACCTTCCAGAGTCATTGAGAAAATCTGGATCCTGGGAATCCTTTTCTCCAGATCCGTATTATTTTATTAATTTTTTATCTCCATCCATGAGGGCGAGGCACGTAGCACGAAGCACGAAGCTTCATCTACAAACTCAATGGGTAAATGGCCTGATTGGTCATCTGGACTACCGATTATCCTACCAAATGCGCGGTAAATCTAAATAGCCTGCCAAGTGGGTGTTGCACATAGCTTAATCGATGGTCAGAAAGCACGATGCGTCATCTTCAAGTTAACTGGTTACTTGGCCTAGCTAGAGGTTGTAAGAACCTACCTATTTGGAAGTACCCTACCAAATACCTATGTTGTCATAATCAATGATACTCTATCTAATGCCCCCTTTAGTGGTATTTTTTGACTAATTATGAATGTTACAATGAGTTGATGACGGATATTGGACGTAATCAGCATCCAATATTCCAATAGAATTCCTAGTAGAACCGGTGACATCACGACGATGTTAAGACTGAGATAAAATCTCAGTTTTGAAAAAAAAAACAAGATCAGTTCATGTGGCGTCCATTTTGGCGATATGGCAACGTAAACCCATGAAATTCTATCAGGGGTTTTTTGAAATTATTTTTCCCTGGTTCTAAAGACTATTTTGAGTCAGAATATCAGATTTATTTTCAAAATTTATATAGAAAAAAATTTTCGGGCGTTAATGGGTTAAGCAAATGACGCTACAACTGCATTCTCTCTCATTAGATACGTTGCGCATGCGCAAACGGATATTCCATATGGATTAGATACCTATTGTGATTCATGATACTTCCTAGGTATCCACCTTTACCTGCTGATGGTCTGAGGCAATTATTCATCAATGGCTACGCTTCTTCTTTGCGTTTTTAATCGAAGATGGCTCTTCGAGTTAGCATTGGCCCGAAAGTTGATTTATTGTTTTATTACACCCCACTGAGAGACTCACGAGAGACCAAGGTGTCCGCCTGAATTATCGAATGTAAATAGTCCCGACTTCAAAAAGCAAATACGGTTTCTCCAGATATTTAATTCCGAGTCCCTCAGCGGGGTGTGTCCGTCTAGAAGAACGATTATTTAACTTGTAGTAATGTTTGTTCCCGCCGTCTGTATTATCATAGATGGAGCCACCTGTTTATTTATATACCTACTGCCGAGGAAAAGGAGTTGGAGGCGACGCTGAGAAAATTAAAGGCGGTAATAATCTCTTGAGAAATGTTTTTCAATTTGCATGAGCTAAACATCAACCGACTGTAAAATATGATAATCGATGGGCATTATGCTGTGAGTAATCTAGTGTATCAGATTATTTTTAATGTTAAGAATTCTGGATGGGAAAATAACTATTAGGCACTTATAACAGTAAATCTATCCATGATTGATCGCTATGGATATTAATATACAATAGTGTAGGACTCCTATTTCATAAACGGCTTTCCAATCAGTTTACATTTAGGTACCAATTGCGGCTTTATGGCATTGCTCGATTCAAAACGGAATAACGCTGCAAATTATTACACAACGGTTTTTTTAATGTATAGACCACTATCCTGCTAAGATCACGATTTTCAAACCATATTTTCGCTCGAGGTTCATTGTCAAGTTTATTTTGACAGAAATTACCTACCAGTGAAACATCGTCATCTGGAAGTAGACTGCTTCCAGGAGGATTACCCGAGGAATTTCAACACGAAACATCACTTCAGAAAATTGTCCATTTCATGAAAAACGAGTTGAGAGGGAAAATTGACCATACAAAGGACTCAGAAAGACTGACCATGTAGGAGAAGGTGATGACTTTGATCAGTTGAACTTTTGTCGCTTATTATTAACTATTGGGTCACTGTTCCACTAATCCTCAACAACAAATATCTTTGAACAGGTTGGTTATTTGTGGCTTGCATGTTATTGTGAAAAGAAATCAAAGAAAATAATATCAAAAATCGAAATTGGCTAAGTGCCAATTCTTTAAAAAATAAATTGGTAGTTGCTGGAACTTTAAGTCATAGATGTCATCCAATTTTCCTTTATGTTGATTCCTTTTGACAGTTTGTTATGGATTCGTCGTGAACCAATTCAAGATTATCTCGCGTTGAAAGATTTTCCTTGCTTGCTAAGACTGATCACGTGATTTAAACATTAAAAAACTGCAAACGTGTTCCCACGTCCGGGGCACGACCGCCTACATATTGTGAGACGTGATTTCCCCATCTGGGTTGCCCTTAATGAAATCAATCCGAGGATCGATCAGTAGGTAATCCGAGCGTACGCCCGTCCCATCACGAATCTGATCGCTCGTTAACCGTGTAATGAGAAAACCGCTCAATCAACACTGGACTGGGTACAACGGTGGAATTCCAAACGAAAGCCGCGATTTTCTTCCTCGAAATGAGCTCCAATTCGTTCGTGAGACTCTGAACAGCGTTTGAGCAATCATAACATACAAAAACGCTGCAAATTATTACACAAAGGTTTATTATTTTTCTATATAGATCACTCGTCTGCAAAGCCACCAACCATCCAACATGAAGAAAAACATCAATCGCACTTCGGTCAGCTAAAATTTGAACGGAGATTAGGCCTCTTTTGCGATTCACACTCATGTTTCTGATTTAGCGTATGTCCAAACTTTAAATTCTCGTAGTGAGCGAACGGTTTGTCCTACAAAGCTCCGGGTGGTCTCAAAAAATTTTAAAAATTCTATAGAATCTTAAATTGAAGGAAAAACAATATCTTTATATCAAAATTTTTTGAGTTAGGGCGTTTTCAAAATTTCAAAATTGATTTTGGAACCCTTAGAAGTGACCTACATCAACCCAAATCTTCGGGGCACAACCAGACCTCAAATGGAGCCTACATACCGAATTTCATCAAAATCGGTCAATGCTAAAAGGCAAAAGTGCCGCGTACGGCGTACGGCGGACGGACGGCCAAATTTTTATTCGATTTTTGGATTCTACGTACCTTGAAACGTAAACCATCAAATTTTGAGGTCGTGTTAAAAAAAAATTTTCTTGGTCGATTCCAAAGGTTCATTATTTATTATTGAAAATAATAAACCAAAAATTTACGATGAATGTCAGGTTGTTCGTATTTATCATACCACAAACGTCCACACCCACACTGCAATTCTGCTGAGACCATAATTAAGGTCGTGGGCGATCTACTTTCGGAAATTCACTAAAAAGTCCATAGGAAACGACTTTCAAACACATTTCGATGTGCAAAAACATGATCTGTTATCTCACAAAATTCGCCCAATCTGGCTCATTAAGTCGAGGATGAAGAACTAAATAGCCTAACTCACCTTTTTCAACTATTCAGGAGGCTCAAAAAACTGCTTTACGGCTTCACCACGTCTCTCTTGGTGATGTTTTTGACATCATTGTGTTCCCATATGACTCCAACAAGTAACTGATAGGCTATGTTTGGGGCTGATTTTTTTTTTTACTTGAACTGTTGTGTTACCCCCTCAACCCCTTCCAAAATGCCCAAGTCAACAAACGAGACAGAACCGTTTTAGCTCAAGTCCCCAAGACCGAGTAATAATAGCCTAAGTCACAGAATTGGGCAGAAAAATAATGACCCAAGTGGAGCAAGACTTTCTGGCGTCATTTACCTTGGTAAAATGATCACAATCTATCCCTTTTCAATAATAATTTGTGCAATGGGTTTACTGGCTCCACTAATAATAATTTCCACATGCTCAGAACACAAGAATTACTATAAATAACTCACAATTTCAAGGAGGAGGCTGGGCGACCATACCCAATGACAGGGAAAATACTGACTTAGTCACTTGTGATCTTCCACGTTGACTTGAACACTGTTGCCTTAAACGATTCTTCTCCCGTTTCCATTGGCTAAACTGTTTATTTGACCACATCATTGGATCTATCACACTTTTTTCTATAAGGTTATGTATGACCTTATCTCAAAACCGAAAAAAAATTACTTAGGCTATGAAGGTTCTTCACCATCGACGTGCAACCATGAAATGTTCTAGTTCCACCACCCGGCCGCAAGGATGCAGCAGCAGGCTGAAGAACACAAACTGGCTCTTTCTCGCCCAAATTTACAATAACATATGGGGGTAATTACTACAGTTATTGTTTCAACTATGATTAGTCATGAAAAAGCAGTGACCGACCTATACAGAAAATAATAAACCGTTATGTAATAATTTGAAGCATTTTCGTACA
>CM019180.2:12005448-12099465 GCA_009739505.2 Apolygus lucorum
GCAGGATGTTGAAAAGAGCTGACATGTCCTTGTTTTGGCTGGGAATCAACCAGGATGTTAAGAAATTCGTGACATCCTGCAATACTTGTCAGAAGTACCAACCTCAAAATGTGAGGCTACCATTGATGTACAAGGATGTACCCGACTTGCCATGCAGGAGGTCAGTGGGGATGTCTGTGAAATTAAGAATCATCAATATTTAGTTCTGGTTGATGCCCTAAGCAACTACATCGAGATAGCCCACTTGAGCAGCTTGAAAAGCTCAGAAGTAATAAGGCACATGAAATCCATCTTTGCCAGACATGGAGTACCTTTTAAGTTCTTCTCAGATGGGGCCCTGTACTTTGACTCAGAACTTTTCCGGAACTTCTCTGGTGAGTGGGGTTTCACTCATATTATCTCCAGCCCCCACTACCCAAGGTCCAACGGCCTGGCGGAGTCAGCCGTCAAACTGTGAAAAAACTGTTTATTAAGGCTATGGACGCAAAAGAGGATCCATACTTGGCCCTACTTAACCATCGAAATACTCCACGGGGTATGGTTCAGTCGCCTGCATCCATTCTGATGGGAAGAAACCTACGGACGAACATTCCTTGTGTGGTAGACCCGCCTGGTTCCTAAACTTACTTACAGGCAGGATCGAGATCAATTGATTCGACAAAAAGAGAAAACGAAGGAGCAACATGATCGTGTTTCCCGTGAGCGCCCACCCTATAAAGATGGACAGCCAGTGTGGTTCAAGAAGACTCCTAACTCAACCTGGTCACCTGCAGTCATAACAGGTCAGGCAGGATTCAATTCCTACAAGGTGGAAGGAGAAGAGGGTGAGTATAGAAGAAATGAAAGCCACCTCAGACCCAGATTTGTGAGAACCCCAGAAGGGACTGCCTTCAATACCACCTTGATGGTACAGAAGGACTTCTCTGAACCTGACTGCCTTCAGCCAAGTCTTGCGTGTGCTTCACCTGCTATTTCACCCATAGTTCAAGAAGAAGCTACTACAAAGCAAACAACTCCACCTGATACCACCGAGTTGAAGACCAAGTCAGGAAGGATCATCAAGCTACCAAAGAGATTTCATGACTACCACCTCTCAAGTGGATCAAGATAAAGTACCAGACACAATAATATTAATTCTTAAACTTAAACTTGAATATCATGAACTTTGAAAGGGAAGGTGTTGTAAAGACGAGTAACTAGGCAACAACAATAACGTTGCTACGAGCTTATCAATGAATGTTCGGAATACCGATGTCAATTTGCTTTAATCAATGAGATTACACTTATAGTCGTTCTTAACTTTGAGTTATTCCAACTTATAATAATCATTCCAATTAAACCTGCAGTTAACATAAAACAAATCACATTATTTGAGTGGATCGTTTCACGTTGTCTCCCTGGGCACCTACAACTCTAACTGTTGACATTCTCTGACACTATTTGCCGAAACTCCTTTTAGCCAGAGCACAGTTTTGCGGGAGGAACCCCAGGGTGTGATGTAATCAGTTTTTCTCGATCTTCGCGGTGTTTTTTTTTTTTTTTTTTTTTTTTTTTTGCCAGAGGATTCACTGGTTTGGGCATCTTCTTCTAAGGTAATTTTTTTTCTGTTGGGTATTCCTGATGTTAAACGTTATTCTAGGGCCGTATTATAGCATTTGACTTGAAATTCCAGGATCTAAAATTGAGGCAAATTCCCCATTACGAATCTAAACAACAACAAGTAACCAGACTAGGATTTGAGCTCTAACTTCTACCTATTTTGAACTTGCTGCACTGCTATTATTGAATTGCAATATGCCCACGTTCTCACGAGTGAAGACTCTTTACTGCCTACCCAACTCGATCGATTTTTTTTCACTATAAAAATTAACTTTAAACTTTGTGTGGATTTTACCCTGTAAAAAGTCAAAATCGTGGGTGAAAAAAAAGAAAACACGTCAAGTCGTGTGGTCGTTGATTGCTCAATTATTACGGATGACTTTTTCGGAGAGTCGCGGGGACACGAGATCTCAGACAGGCGGAAGAAGGCGAGGCCGTCTAGACTCGAGATATAAAACGAGAAAAAATTTTTAGGGATGGACAAGAAAAAAAAAAGTCCTTCGAGGGGTCGGTAAGTCGGTGAGGGTGTGTACGACTCCCTTCATTTGTAGGGAGTGGTTCTCACGCGCCTCGTCGAGTTACGTCTGGAGTTCTTGCCGGTTGAATGTAACGTTTTGTAAGGACGGATTTTTTGTGAAGTGTTAGACTTATCCAATATTTATGCAGAGAGTACCTAATATGGCTACCAGGAGGGCCTCAAGGAGTATCTAATACCACCAATATAAGGGGTACCAGGAGTGCCTCAAGGAGTACCTAATACTACCAATATAAAGGGTACCAGGAGTGCCTCAAGGAGTACCTAATACTGCCAATTTAATGGTACCAGGAGTGCCTCAAGGAGTACCTAATACTACCAATATAAAGGGTAGGTACCAGGAGTGCCTCAAGGAGTACCTAAAACTACTAATTTAATTTTCTTTCTCATAATATAATTTATTGCACCAAGTTATACTTATTAGCAACATTTGTTTGACATAAATACATGATTAAATTACAATAACTACTTAGATACTTTTTTTTGTTGATCGATTTAAAATATTTGCTATTGAAAATAATGAACCAAAATCATTGAACAAAAACTAACTAGTAATTGTGGAAAAGTTCGGTTGGTATCGAAGCTTTAAGAATCGAATAGACTTTTATCTGAGAATACAGAACACGGTTTTCCTGACTCGGGAATCTCTTAATCACAGAATCACCACAAATTATAATGCAAGCACCGTTGGAGTTTTGTTCAAATTTGTTTAATATATAATATATATTAAACAAATTTGAACAAAAGTGTTAATATTTTTGAACAAATTTTGAACAAATTTGAACAAAATTGTTATATTGTAACATCTATGTTTTTCTGCACTTTTTGCATCAGATGCAATAAAATAGATTCTATTTAACGGCTTTTTCAACCAGCTTTATCGACCTTACATCGATGCAGAGTGTTGGCAATACATCAAGTTAATAGTGGTTTTTGCTCAACTTAGTAATACAAGATAGAACAATGTTTCAAGGTGCCTTGGTGTAGCTGGAAGTAAGAAGAAGGTACGATTTAACTATGAACTTCTAAGCGGTTTTCCAATGAAATGAATCGTTATTGGATACGAATAATAGTCAGTGGTATGAGTACAAATTAATAATAGAGAGACCTTAACTATTTTGTTTGCTCTGAAAAGTTAGTAGTTGGAAATAACATACTTTAGGGATGGAAAAAATAATAAGCGTTGGGAAAGAAAAGGGTCAAGTTTCGCCGCAGCTGGTCCGTTTTAAGATCGTTTACGAACTACAATCACCTCCTTGTGAAACGCGTTGCTACAATTTGCCATTGGATCGACCCTCAATTTTCGATCGTTTGAACCCACCAGACGCTTCCGATCGTTCAACGAGCCAATTCAAAAACGCACTTCAACCCGTATTTTTTCCATCAGAGGTTGGAAGCCAAATGAAAAGTACCCACTTCCTCCGGAATGGAGTTTTTTCCCTCGGACCCGTGATTTTCGCTATTATTTGTTATTTCAACGGAACGGGTCATAATGGGGCAGAACGGTTCCCTCAAATCCTAACTTGCTTTCTCGTACCGGAGTCGAAACACGTGCAGGTAGTTACGACAGGTAACTAGGGTTGTTTGAACCTTAAGGGGGGTGATGCCGTTTAATTACTTAATCTCATTTTGACTCATGAGTAACTGACTGCTGAAGGGACACTTCATAGTTTCTACTCAACATTGATTTCATCCCCATGTTTGAAATCGACCTAGGTAACCAATCTAGGAAATCCCTGATTTTCAGTAACCATACATTTCGCTAGTTTTCATCTGCTAGAAACAAATTTTCATTTTCACAAATTTTTTGTGTATCTACATGGGGATCAATATTGAACTTTATAGGAATAACCACGAAAGGCGAATTTATGTGAGGAGGGGATGTCATCCCAAAGAAGATAGTAACATTGATGTTTGTAACAAGAATGCGAGTAATACACCAAGAACCCAAATTATCATCTGCGAAGGTCTCTGTGATGATATCAGTAAATTTCAAATAAATAATGAATTTGAATGCAAAATAAATGTAGTGTTTTTTGGTTTGTTACTAACAATAATGACCCTTTGGAATCGACCACGGAATAAATTGTAACCCCCCCCTCTCGCAAAAGAGGCCTAATCTACGTTAAAATTTTAGTTTTGCGTCCTTAGCAACTGTTGCATCATGAGATATAGTTATTGTTAAAGTTATAGAGTTACTGTTATGCAATCATAACGAGAATAGTTTCGTAGAAATACATTCATTCTTCCACCAATTCTTGGCTTGTGAAGATTATCTGTTAGCGAGATACTTCAGCAACCAGTTCTCAGATTTCCAGTAGAAGTCACCCACAACACCCTGCTTCTTCGAATAGAGTGTGAAGCGGTTATTTCTTCAAAATAAAATTGATTGTGAAGCGAAAATATGGTTGGTAGATAGTGGAAATGGCAAATCTGTGTTCTTTGCAAACGGGTGATTTATACAGAAAAATAACAAACCTTTGTGTGATGATTTGGGGCGTTTTTCAAGTATTTTTAAATATTTAACTGAGGGGTTGGTTGTATGATTTTAACAATAAGTGTTATGTACCACACCCACAAGGCTGACTACTCTGTCATATACCTAATATTTCGATTTTTTTGTGGTTTTACTTTTTTTAGTTAAACTTCAGATTGGTAGTTTTTTTTTTTTTTTTTTTTAGTGTGGAACAGGGAATTTATTTTAAAAAAAGAGGTGGAATGCAAGTAGGAATTTTGAGGCGGAAATTTTGCCACGCAGCTCCCAGAAGTGATAACAATGTTATTATCTTTCGTAAATTAGGATGTAACATCAAAACAGCCCCTAATCCATCGAACAATTGAAATTCCTTTTGATTCAGCGGTTTCTTTTATAACTCAGAAGAGGCTCCTGGGCGATGAATATGAATTCATTTAGATAATGAATTAACGGTGTAAGCAGTCTTACCTATACCCTCAAGTTGAAACATTTGCACATAATTGAGAAAACCCCAAAATACCGCTGAATCGTGACCAGATTGCTGGTGAGTCAGTGTCACTTTGCTAGCCGCCAGCGGTAATAATTTGTGCATGTTGATAAATTTATTGAAGAATGTAAAAATGTAAAGTAAACAACCATCTCACGTTAATTATTTTTGGATGAAATGACCAAGGATCAAACCAATGAACCACATGATGTGGTTTTCGGCGATTTTTCGCTTTGGAATGTGACGTTGACGATGACAAAATGCGGAAAATTACTACAGAAAGGTGTATTATTTTTCTATAGATCACTTGCCTGCAAAGAACACGGCTTTGCCATTGTTACTACCTACCAAGATACTACCTACCTAATTCAAATCAAGTTTATTTGGAAGAAATAAACGCTTCACACTCGATTCGAAGAAACAAGGAGTTGTGGGGGCTTGCATGAGGAAATTTGATTAGGTACTGGTTGCTAAGGACGCAAAACTCAGGACAACTCGAAGAAATGAACAGCGATTGCATTCTGGTCAGCTACAATTTCAACGGAGATTAGACCTCTTTGGTGATTCACACTCGTGTTTCTGGCATTTTCAAAAACATTGCCTAGATTAGTTTTGCTCTTCAACATCTTATGAGTAAGAATAAATCGTTTCTATGTCTTTGAACTTCGGAGGAAGACAAAGAAACTGTCAGGAAAAGGGGGTTTTCTGCAGAGGTTGATGGTGTGTGGGTCTAGTCTATACGCGCATTACTCTTTGTTTCTGCAGGCGCCGAGCGTCACAAAAAATAATTTTAAAAAATTAAATGTTTTTGTTTTGTCATAATTATGCAGAGAAGCGATGGAAAACCTGCATTAGGCGCTGATTTGCTCGAAAAAACGTTTCAGGACACAGTGAGACTCAGGAATGGGCTCGCGCAGCCAACGTGTTAAATAGCCTTCAGGTAAGCAGGAGGTTTGGAAATTCGACGGTGCTTCGTGGTTCAAGTATCAGATGAGTGTAGAGAATCACTTTATACTGGCTGATTGGTATTTGGAAGATTAGAGGTGTTGGGCTCAAGGATGGTGGATGGACCTGCTCCCGTTTTGTCAAGGCTAGGAAGAATTTGTGGCTCTTCTCTTCGTTCTTCGGCCAGTGGTGATTCTCCAGTTCAGGTTGTAGATTCGTGTCTCCCCTAGGGGCAAGTTGTCGTGGATTCTCGGTAAATTCACAGCCATCTTTCCACCGAATAAGAGCGTATCAGGGATTTGCTTCTATGAGTTCATCCTCTTCTACCAAGTCGTCGTACTTGCTGGACCGTCTATTTCGTTTGATAATCACATGAACCAGTGTGCTTAGCCAAGTAGGAAGAGCTTCTCCATTCGAGGTTTGGCAAAGAAAGCTGAAGAACTGTTCTTGAGGTGCACAGTTAGTTCCTGTTTGTTTCTTAGAGAACTTCTTCTTAATCACGAGTCAGGAGATTTCTGTTCTTGAGAATTAGATTTATGGTTTTCCTTTTTTTATGGTTTTAACCATCCACCTGCCAATTCCCATGTGGATTTTACAGCGTGGATGACTAGTACTTTCGATAGTAATTCACTATTACTTCAATCTAACTGAAGGATGCATACTCGATATCAATATGAGGAAGTAACAGGTTGTAAGCGAGGTTGTGAGTTAGAACTATCTATGACTTGACCACGTTCATCCTCCTTGGGGGAGAGTAATTGTCAGGAAGCTGGGGTTTCTGGACCCCTACGTGTACCCCCATGTGATGCTTCCTCGTTCGCCTATTAACCCAATCTAGCGGCCTCATCGCTCCTTTTCGACTACCCTGGTGTTGCCTTCAGAATGGCTTCGCTATCGATTACCAACAATAGCTATACGTTGAGTAAACTACTAAATGAAAAATACCGCTTAGAGCTTAGCAGATTTGTTTGTTAAGGTAGAAAACATAGATTTTTGACCTCTCTCAGCTCATAGAACCCAGCGTTATTAATTGTTGATTTGATGTCGTTCTACATTATTGCAGCAAGGTCTGAGTAACGGACCAGAAATTTGAGTAGGTACTGGTTTGTAAGGATGGAAAAATGAGTACAACTCGAAGGAACGAACAGCAATCGCATTTTGATCAGCTAAAATTTCCTCTTTTGCGATTCACCCTCTGTTTCTGACTTATCGTTAGTTCCAACCGTTCGTGTTGTCATATGAAGCACACGGTTTGTCCTACAGAGCTCAAGGTGGTCTCAATCGATTCTAAAAATTCAATACTATTCTAAATTGACGATAAACAATACCTTTATATATCAACAGTCTTTGAGCTAGGGCGTTTTGAATATTTCAGCACTTATTTTTCAACCAAAAGCTTCATGGCACAAGTAGACCCCTCAAATGGAGCCCATATACAAAATTTCACCAAAATTGTGGTCTGTGATAACTAAAGAAAGTGCCGCGTACGGTGGACTATTCGATTTTTGGATTCTACGTATCTTAAAACGCAAACCAACAAATTTTGAGTGGTGTGAGGGGGGAGTGATTAAAATTTTTTTCTTTGGCGATTCCGAAGGTTCATTATTGAAAATAAAGTGCCGTACAGAGCACGATTTTGATAAAATTTGGTGCCGCTATGGCTCTTCGAGTTGTTCTCAGTTTTGCGTTCTTAGCAACCAGTAACCAATTTTCCTGATAAATGCACCCACAACCCCCTATTTTTATTGTTTATTATTAATAATAATGAAAGCTTTTGGTTGATGTCAGTCACTTCCAAGGGTGGAAAAATAAGGCTTGAAATTTTGAAAACGCCCTAACTCAAAATATTTTGACATAAAGGTATAGTTTTTCCATCAATTTAAGATAGTATTGCATTTTTAGTAACGAATGAGACCACTTAGAGCTCTGTAGGACCAAACGATCGGTTCCTATGAGAACTTAAGGGTTGGACTTACGATAAGTCAGAAACACGAGTGTGAATCTCAAAAGAGGCCTAATCACCATTCAAATTTTATCTGACCGAAATGCGATCATTGTTCATCGAATTGCATTCAGTTTTGAGCCCTTAGCAACCAGTATTCAAATTTCCTCGTGAAGGCACCCACAATTCCCTGTTTCTTCGAATCGAGTGTGAATCGTTTATTTCTTCCAAATAAACTACTGATAGTTGGTAGCTGGTGACAATGGCCAAGCCGTGTTCTTTGCAGACGAGTGATCCATACCGAAAAATAATAAACCCCTGCGTAATAGTTTGCTGCGTTTTCAACTAAGTGGTATAGTATAATTTTAACGATTCGTGATGGAGATGGGAGAATCTTGGTAAATTAATAGTTTCTCATGCGAGGCAAAGTGTCCGAAACAAAAATTGAGTATCGAAATCAGATCCCTAATCAAGATGGTATCCCATGAGATGCATTATTTGGGAGGAACGGCAGGAAAAATAAAACTTTCGGGCGACAGCAGGCGCTCTTGCGGGCGCTGCAGGCGCGGCGCCCGAATATGTGGGGAGAGATCACCAGGAAATTAACATAGTTCGTGACTGGACACCGCCACTCGGGAAAACTGGCTTTCGAGGGTTTTTTGAAATGTTCGAGCCGCTCCACTCGAGAGGGTCCGGTTGTGGTTGAGTTTGAGTAAACAATTTTATAAGATGCTCAAAAGGAAAAAAAAAGGTAGAAGTCAGCCATATGGTCCTACGTGCGCTTCTCCATTCGTCTCGTCTGAAAGATGATCAGCTCGTGCTTCGAAATTTTACCTTCTAATTACTTCATTATTCATCATCACTCCTTCCCCTGCCAGCTGAGTTCTCGAACTACCGGCCGGAAAGAATCCTACTGGAGAGTTGTGCCATCGACCTAATCGCTACAGTTGGTACCGTTTCAAGTACCTATCGAATCGACTTCTGTCAAATCTGGAAAAACTTCCACCCCTCAACAATCTATGTCATGGGTCCAAAAAAATGCCATCTTCAACTCCTACCTTGAACAAATTAGAATGTACCCACTCCACTAACCCCTGTGAAGTCAATAAGTGGTAACATAGCATTAATCTCCCTGTACAATATCTTCTGCATTATGACTCGGAAAATCTGACTATGTCCTAACTTTCGCCAAATCTTGGTAACAGACCCACTCAACCCTTCCATTTACCATTTGAACGAGTTCGTGTCCTTTGAGCGACGTGTTATTGAGGTGGATCTCACTTACCTACTTCAAGAGTGGACATACTGCCATGAAGTCCGTAACCGTACGTTGGTAGAGAAGAAACGATGGTTTCAATATTGATACCAATTGGATGCCAATTGCTCCTTTCTACTCGGCCGTTTGATTTGGGTTCACCAATGATGAAGCCTAGAATTACTTCACGTGATTATGATTCCTATTCGTCGAACCCATCAGCTACCAGCATTTACGTGCTGAGAAGATGGAGAGGTATCTCTGCGGTAGGTTGACCGGTGGACCGAGAGGAAATGGAAAAAGAAAGGGAGTGACAAAGCGGATTAGCTACCGCAGGTCGCCGCCTTCGTAATGAGCTCATTTGGTTGTGAGGACCTCTGGACGTGGGCCTAAGTAGGCGGCTTGGTTACTGAAGTTACGGCTATGAAGAGGCTGAACTGATTGAAAAGACAGAAAAAAGAGTCCAAGTTTGTTCGGTAAACTCACTAGGTAGGCACAAGGTTGGTAATTTCTATCTAGTTCCTGTGAAAAGAGGCAATTTCGAGATAAACCACTATGATAGCTTCCTGTGGTCTCATCATTAGTTGCCAAGAAATAGAATCCTGAAATGACCGCCGCAGACATCTTGACTGCACCATGGAGTATGATCAGAGATCCCCACCCCACATTCTACCATCTGTCAACAGCGTCAGTTCATAGTGAACTTCATAGAGAACTTCTTGGTTGGACAAATGGCAATTTGATTGGGTAAATCAAATGTGTAGTTTATATTGCAGGCTTTCGGTTTTTTATTTTCAATAATGAACCTTTGGAATCAACCAAGAAAAAACATTTTTAACTCCCCCTCAAAATTTGTTGATTTACGTTTCAAGATTAACCAACCAAATCTAAACTCTGCAAATCATTGCCCAAGGTTTATTTTTTAGGACGTCCCACAGTAAGACTTGGGCGTCCTTATGCGATCGATCTGGGGTGAAGTTGGACAACACTCAACAGAAAAAAAAAATAACCACACAGTAATCCGTTTTAGACCATTCTGAATCCAAATCCGCGAAAAAAAACCATAGGTGTATGTCTGTGTGTGTGTGTGTGTATGTGTGTGTGTGTGTGTGTCTGTGTGTGACAAAATCTTGTGTCGTCTGCACAGGCCTTAGTACTCAACCGATTTTCCTGGTTCTTCTTTTGTTCGACGCGGAAAACTATCTAGTTGTGCACTATGTCGCCGGAATTTCGAATTTTGCCTTGTAAGGGGGGGAAAGGGGGGGTTGATGCTCAAAAAACGTATGTTTTTGGGCATAATCTTGTGTCGTCTGCCCAGGCCTCAGTTCTCAACCGATTTTTGTGGTTCTTTTTTTCATCGACGCGGAAAACTATCTAGTTGTGCACTACGGCGCCGGAATTTCGAATTTCGCCTTTTAAGAGGGGGAAAGGGGGGGGTTAATGCTTAAAAAACGTGCGTTTGCGGGCATAATCCTGTAAACTCTGCCCAGGCCTCAATTTCCAACCGATTTGTGTGTTTCTTTTTTGTTTGACTCAAATAACTTCCGAACTGTACATAATTTCACCTGAGTACCAAAATTCGCAAGGGGAGGGGGCAAGTGGGGGATAATATTCATAAAATATCCGATTTTTCAATATTTCGGTTCCTTTACTGCTTACTAATTGTACACAGCCTTTGAAATTGAGGAAAAATTCTCATTATACCTCCGTATTTTCATGAATTACCACCATGGAACTAATAGTGGTGCCACCGTGGTGCCAGGACACCATAAACCGCATATTTCGTGTTTTTTTTTTTCTTTTTTTTGTGTTTCACCTTGAATACGGAGGTGAACCTCGACGGACCGCCTACTAAAACTAATAGATGAAAGTTCAATGCTACGACGTATTCCCGCTTTGGTGGCAGACTGGCACAATTGGTGAGGGAAGGGGGGGGGGGGGGTGAACTCGAAATCGCATATTGGGTATCGTAGATCATGGATTTTAAAATGCTCTCCAGATTCGAGGCTCCCATGCCGCTAGAAATGTTTTGGTAGATAATGGTGAGGGGGGGGGGGGTCACTATTTCTTGCCTAAACTAATAAACCAAATTACATCCAGTGAAACAGTTTTATCGCTTACCAACTGGTTAACTGATCTAATGCTTATCCAATGGGACGTCCCCTGGAATGCATGCATTACTAAACAATATGTTTTCTGCATACATCACCCTTCTGTATAGATCACTGGTTCTCCATCAATAGCACCTACCACCATCTGTATTCTCCCTTGGCCCTTCCTCTCAAATTGCAGCTTCCTGCGTTCAATAGGATTGAAAATGGCTTTGGAGCTCACTCAGCTGATCAGTGATCTGAAGAGTGAAGAACATCTCCTCGAATGCTGGAGACGCGTGGAAGAGCGTCAATTCAGTATTATTTAAAGTTGGTGAAAAAACGATACCTTTATTCTCTTGAAAATTTCAACCCTCAATTTTCACCCCTGACAAGTGACTGACATTACCAAAAGCTTCGCCGCACAACTAGACCCCGAATGGAGCCCATATACCATATATGACCAAATCGGTCCAGTGTTGCTAAGAAAAGTGCCGCGTAAGGCGTACGGCGGACGGACGGAAAATTTTTTATCCGATTTTCGGATTCTACGTACCTTGAAACGTAAAACATCAAATTTTGAGGAGGGGCTACATTTTTTTTCTTGCTTGATTCCAAAGGCTTATTATTGAAAGTAATAAACCAAAATTTGATAGTTTACGTTTCAAGGTACGTAGAATCCAAAAATCGAATACAAATTTGGCCGTCCGTCCGCCGTACGCGGCACTTTCCCACTTAGCATCGACCGATTTTGAAGAAATTTGGTACGTAGGCTCCATTTGGGGTCTAGTTGTGCCCCGAAGATTTTGATTGATGTAGGTCACTTCTAAGGGTTCAAAAATGAATTTTGAAATTGAATGAATTTGAATTGAAATGAATTTTGAACTCAAAAAATGTCGATATAAAGGTATTGTTTTTCCTTCAATTTAAGATTCTATAGAATTTTCAGAATTTTTTGAGTAGGACTGTAGGACAAACCGTTCGCTCCCTACGAGAATTTAAAGGTTAGACGTACGATAAATCCGAAACACGAGTGTGAATCGCAAAAGAGGCCTAATCTCAGTTCAAATTATACCAGACCGAAATACGATCGATGTTTTTCTTCATGTTGGATGGTTGATGGCGTTGCAGACGAGTGATCTGTATAGAAAAATAATAAACCATTGTGTAATAATTTGCAGTGTTTTATCAGCGTATTAATAAAAATTGAACTAATTATCCCCCTTCTCCTCTACTCACTACTCTGGCTTCAACACTGCTTTTAAGTAGCAAATTTCAGCTGTACTGCCTGGGTGGTGTGTGTTGCAGCATAGATGCCACCTTTCGTTCTTATTTCTGCATTATACGAGTTTATGATGCAAATTCTATCGCCACAGATTCAATCGTGCAATTACATAATAGTCCACAGTAGTCCTCAGCTTTACCACATAAATATCAATGTGTTCCATGAAGCTGAATCCCATCTCTAGGGACTCGTTTTCTCGTACCGTTAGTTGGTGTGGAGCTATTCTGAAGAAAGTTCACAATTCTCAACAATTGTTGGCAAGAGCCGGACACTGGGTACAAATGGGCCTCGCTATGATTTGATTGATTGACAACACTCCATACTACAACTAATAGATTATTATAATATTAAGTAAACTGATGGGCTACCTGGTGTACAAGCAATATCCAGAAGGTCTTGTTGAGGATCTGATTGTCTGTGATCTCCCCACTCAGCAGAACGTCCACGCGTCGGTGATGCTGCAGCGTATTGAGCAATTAGCCGTCACATCCTTCCGGCTCACACCTGACGCTCCAGCCAACCGTGTCACCGGCTCATCTCTCACTGGGTCTCATTACTAAAGACAACAATAGTCAGTAGTCTTGGTACTGTTTTCAGATAGACAATGTGCGTCAAGAAATTGGAAAGCAAAGTTTGATTTATAAACCATCGTACCTTCTCTGATATAATTGAAGAGAAGTACGCACGAAGGCGTCAAATCAGTGGTTTGAGAAAATGAGCTTCTTTCTTCTTTTGGTTTATTATTTTCAACAATGAACCTTTGGAATCAACCAAGAAACATTTTTTTCAACTCCCCCTCAAAATTTATTGGTTTACGTTACAAGGTATTAAAATCTAAAAATCTAATGAAAATATTGCCGTCCGTCCGCCGTAAGCGGCACTCTCCTCGGTCATTGACCGATTTTGATAAAATTTGGTACATGGGCTCCATTTGGGGTCTGGTTGTGCCCTGATGATTTTGGTTGATGTAGGTCACTTCTAAGGATTGAAACGTAACGAACTTCTAGGATTAAAAAATAAAGGTCGAAATTTTGAAACGCTCGAAAAATTTTGATGTAAAGGTATTGTTTTTCCGTCAATTTAAGATAGTATTGAATTTTTAGAAATTTTAGAGACCACGCAGAGCTCTGTAGGACAAACCATTCGCTCCCTACGAGTACTTACCTAAGGGTCGGACTTACGACAAATAAGAAACACGAGTGTGAATCGCAAAAGGGACCTAATCTCCGATCAAATTTTAGCTGACCGAAATGCGATCAATGTTTGTGATCTATATAGAAAATTAATAAACCTTTGTGTAATAATTTGCAGCGTTTTTTCCTTTTCGAGTTTTTCGAGGGGGAGCAGGCGCACTGGTCACTTCTACCAGCCAGCTCGAAAAATAGAAGCACAGAATCTTTGAAACACTTTGCTGAAAAATTGGGTTTTGTCACTTGGTCACTTCTGCCACTCAAACCTCGATATTTGTTCCTGATTTTGAAATTTCAGGAATGAGGAAGCAATCTCACCAAAATTTCAAGGTGTTCTCACGCGGGAATTCATTTTAAGAAGACGTGGAGAAACATTCGAGTAACATTGAATATTTTATTCTAAATAACATTCAGATAACCTCGGGTAGGAATTCATTTCATTTCTAGTGTCAGCTCTTTAATATCCTCCGAATAATATATAAGGATCTATAATTATTACCTCAATCCATTATTTTTCGCCCCGAGAAATCTCCATACGGAATTCCAAAATACCAAAAGACTTTCGTCATCTTTGACGGCTGTTGTTTATTACGCCGCGAACCAAATTACATCTTTTGACGCCTTGTGAACTAATTTGTTGGTGAGTATTCAAATAAATTCGGTCACTCAGAACGGGGCTGTAATATTCTATTCATGCCCTGGTTTCTTGAATGATTAACAAGGTTGTCAGGAAGGCTTTACATAGGAAGAAGGTTTGAATTAAACATATCGGAGAAACTGATTTTTTCATAATTAATTTGGGTATGATGAGTAGGTATCTTCAAGTGAAATCCACGGAAATGTGTAGTATTTCAGACCTTAGGTCTATAAGTACTGCGTACCTCGACTCTCTGCTTACGATCAAACCTATACAGTACATTTATTACTCACGATAGATGTTGTTCTCCCAAGCTAAACCATTTGTTAATATTTTTCCTACCCTCAAAGAAAGCAAATCTGAACATATTTTGGTACAAGGTTAAACAAATTTTTTCGCTCCGAAAATTGACTTTCCAGTCGATTGGTATTACTTGATATACATTTCGGAGCTTCCGATTCAATTTTGGTTACATCATAACGAGTGATCATTAGATCTTTCTGGGGTCGATTCCATTCTCCATACAAATGTGGACGAAACAATTCTACGATGTACCGAAAGGAATATGTTTGGGATTGTTCTGATCAGCCCCTACATGGTCACCGGACCAGTGAGGGCGTTCAAAAATTCATTGTGCAAATTAAAAATCAGACCAACTACCTAATAAACGTACATACTTCGAGTTTTATATCGATTATCCCCATTGATTTAACAATCTGTGTTTTTCCAAAAGAAATTCAACAATAAATACAATTTTAAAAAATTTAAATAAACCTGTCAATGAATTGTAATATTGATTTGTCCTTCCTTTGAATATGGTTGACCATTCTGAATTGTTACCATTTTTCTGGCCTGAGGTCGGATACCGTATGAAAAAAATGTATTTAAAAAATAAAATTCAACATTTTGAAGATAAATTATAACATTTTTCACCCAAGAACATTTATTTTACCATTTATTTTTTGTTTATTTTACCATTTTCATTACAGCCAACCTCCCATGCCTTCCCGATGAGGAATCCACTCGAATTAGAATGATATCTTTTTGGATCAGTTTCTTCCCTCGCTCAGTAAGAGAAGCAAATTCATCAGAGCACTCATCTTTTTCAAAGTTCCGGAAAACTCGTAGCTGATCCAATCTTGAGATTATTGCTGAAATGCCTTCTCTCTTTTTGGAAGAGGAAACTGGTCCCACTCGAAATGCCTCCATCTGGAAACCACTATTACCTCTGGGTGAGAATCGGACCAATCCGAGTAGATATGTTTTTTCTGAGCTAGCTTAGAGCATTGAAGTTGAGAGAAGCTCCTACCTATCAACACCTACTCGAGACTGGTCTTGATTTAGAACGATTCGTAACGTTAAATAAATTTCTTTGGTATTGTTTAAAAGAAAGTGAAAAAAGGTGCAATTCATTTTAGAAAACGCTAAGTTTAATTTTGAATTCAATTCAATGCGTTGTGCTTCGTTTTTTATGATTACCATCCTGTTTAGTACACAACAATCGTCAAATATGTAGTGATAATCTAATTAATATTAACAACAAGTAGTATTTTGGAAAAAATATAAAATACAATAGTTTTAGCGTGTAAGTGTATGTGTACACCATTGATCACTGATATTCACGTTAGGGAAACACAAATAAGGTACGCAACCATGAATATTAGGTAAAAGAAATATATGTTTTTGAAAATAATTTCAATCTAGGTGGATATAGATAAAAACGTAGGTAATTTGAGAATATTATGACCAAATCAGACTAAAAAACGCTGGAAATTATTACACAAAGGTTTATTATTTTTCTATATAGATCACTCGTCTGCAAAGAACACGGCTTTGCCATTGTCACCACCAACCAACATGAAGAAACGGTTCACACTCGATTCGAAAGTAGTCTTTTGAAGAAACTCAATTTTAAATGCTTGCATACGAGTCTGCAACACATTGGGACATTTTCATGTCAACCACTACACAACAAGGTAGTGAAGTAAGGTTGTTAGTTCATGTACCCAAGCATCAAAATAAGAAAACAGTTGATGGTTCTCGACGCAACACAGTGAGTCTATTTTATTTATTTATTGGTCGCGTGAGCAAGACTTGCTTAGTTTTCTTGACGATTTTCCAGTTTATGTGCCAAAGCAAAGACATGGAAATGTCAAAAACATCGACCGCATTTTGGTCAGCTAAAATTTGAATGGAGATTAGGCCTCTTTTGCGATTCACACTCGCGTTTCTGATTTATCGTAAGTTCAACTCTTAAGTTCGCGTAGGGAGCGAACGGTTTGTCCTACAAAGCTCCGCATGGTCTCTAAAAATTCTAAAAATTCAAGGCTATCTTAAGTTGATGGAAAAACAATACCTTTATATCAACATTTTTCGAGTTAGGGCGTTTTCAAAACTCTAACTCTTTTTTTTTTTTCAACCCTTAGAAATGACCTACATCACCCAAAAGCTTTGAGGCACCACTAGACCCCAAATGGAACCCAAATTTCACCACATCCCAAATTTCATCAAAATCGGTCAATGCTAAGTGAGGAAAGTGCCGCGGACGGACGGACGGCCAAATTTTTATTCGATTTTTGGATCCTACGTATCTTGAAACGTAAACCAACAAATTTTGAGGGGAGTTAAATTTTTTTTTTTTTTAGTCGATTCCAAAGGTTTATTATTGAAAATAACAAACCAAAAGGTACATTCAGCCTTTCTTCCAGTAACACAGCCTAAGTTTTATAATCCAATATCACAATGTAATATTGGTAACACAATGAAGTGAGTACATAGTGTACTTGAGCACCTACCTGCCCATGTTTGCTTAGACAGACCGAACCCACCCACCATGGCGGCTCCCGGGTCTACCAATACATTTATGGAGAGGCAGCCCTGACGATCACCACGGTCTACCATAGAGGCAGAACACCCATTCCCGAGAAAGCACCAAGGGGGAAAATGATGGGTTAATTTTTTCACACGTTGATGCCTACTTGGTCAATTTTTTTATGGATGGTGAACCATTACCCCAAGGGAAGATCTATGGAATCATAAATGAAGCAAATTACCAGTAATGTTGAATGCAATATGAAAGATGATGGACTTAATTACGAAACTGTTGAATCCTATTTGGGGAAGTAACATGAAATAGCTTGAGGGCACACTCCACGAACTGCAAGAAAGAAATGATACTTCTTGAAATTGCTCATCACAATCAAGAGTGAACTCCAAAGTCTCGTCTGCAGCACGTCGAAAAGCTGGACTAAACAACTATAATCCTCGGCCGTTGGAAGCCTCGTCTTTTTCTCAGTTGGATAAATCATCAGACTCTGTCCAGCCTGGGGAGAGAGGACATGGAGATGGAGCGAGAGAGATGTAGCCCCGTGGCGCTGCGGTGTGCGCTTTATATCCCAGAGCGTTCAGAGTTATTGATCACCCGGCGTTAATTTATTCATTGAAACTGACCTTACCGAGACATATCGAATTAATATTGGCCGAGAGCGTTTAAAGAGGCGTGGGTGGCTGGGGGAAAGGATTTGAATTGAAAATAACGCCTAAAAATAACAATTAAGCCCCGAAAGAAGATGAAGAGCAATAGTAAATATTCGAGACCAAGGAAGGATTAAAACAATCAAAGACAGTTGTGAGCCGAAGATTAGGGATGGAAAGATACGTACTTATCTCAAATGAAGCACCGGAACGGAGGACTTTTGTCGATGATGTATTTATTTTTCATCCCAATTTCAGTATGAATCAGAGAAGAATTGTTGAGCTCCACCAATACACTAGAATGATATCGTTGACCAGAAGCTCTGCAAAAATAAGAGGAAAACTCCCAAATGAGAGGCATAAAGTGAACTTTCTTGAATAGATTAAAGTTATTAGTTAAAGTTACTTAATTAATCACCCTGTTCCTGATGATGTCATGTAGAGATAAATGGCGGGTCTTAATCTTCTCCGCTCTAAGAAACCGCAAGTTTCGCCTTTTTACAGCTTGGCTTGGATCTCTTACCACCCATGAATATAATAGCCGTATATCTCAAACCCAAAGACACCTTCGTCTAACTACCATGTCCGCATCAAGAACGTCTTTTTTAACAACTCGCTTCGCAGAATGTTTTTTACACCTTTTCCACCATAGATCGAGCGATTATAAGAGCAACATTTACGCGATTTTCGATTTATTAAAACGGCCCAACTTTATCACGGAAGCCGTAAATTTTTATCCACTTTACCCCAGACAACTAATTGTTGACGCGGTCCGTATAAGGAGTTGAACATCACGGGCAGAAGGATCGTAAAACTTCTAAATTAACACGTTCGAAAGCGTCGAGCATGCTATAAAAATCACTTTCTGGTAGGTACGTGAAAAATTGATTGAGTTTTTATTGTGAGTAAATTTCAAAAAAGCTTCTTTTCAACATGACATTTATCTAAAGAATTCAGGCCTGGACAATGTCCTACTCTGAGTTTTGATGGCAGTTTCTCGATAAAAGAACGTAATGCTGTTGTAATGAGAGCAATAAAGTAATCAAAAACACGCATCACATTTATTAATTAGAAGAAAAAAACGTCTACCAAGTGGGTGTAGCACATAGCTTCCACGTATCCATAACCCGATTGCATTTCTAAGTACCTTGCACTACCCTCATACAGGACGATCTACCTACACGTCAACCCGCACGATCTCTGAAAATTTCACGAATTAAGGAAAAAATGTAGTAAGTAAACAACCATTTCAGGTAGGATTTTCGACCAACTGCCATTCCTGGCGTCGCGGACGTTATCAGCTTTCTTCCAACGGGAAGATCAGAATTGGTTCTGATCAACATCAATGGTTCTGGACAGTTACGTTAAGAACAGAACACTGTCATATGAGACTGCTTAAGGGGTACGAACGAAAGAGATCACATCAGGAGCTGCTCACGGATCAGCGCTGGGTCCTCAACTGTGGAACGGTTCATACGATGATGTCCTACGTTTGAAAATGCATAAGGACTGTTTCCTTTTAGGATATGCTAATGATGTGGCGGCAGTAATATTGGCAAGGACAATGGATTCAGCCCAAGTCAAGCTGGAGCAGATCATGTCACGAGTAATGAAATGATGGAAGACCATAGCCTTGGACCAGCTACAGCAAAGACTGAGGTAGTCATCTTTACGCGTTAGCGCATACCTAGAATCTCAATGCGGATTGCAAATGCCGAAATAACTACTAAAACAGCAGCCAGATATTAAGGAGACATGTTGGGCACCCAAATCACTTTTGGTGAATATATAAGAAGAACTGCTGATAGAGCAGCACAAAAACTGCAGCTCTTTGTTACCCTATGAAGAACATAAACGGCCCTAGACCGTGCAAGAGACGCCTGATGATGACAGTCGTGCAGTAAATTCTCTTGTAATGAGCGGAGGTATGGGCAGACGCATTGAGTGTGGCAAACTTCCGACAGAGATTAATAGCTGTGCAGCGTAGACGAGCCCCACATATCGCCTGTGATTACCGAACCCGCTTATTATCAGAACCCGCTATCTTTGTCTTCACGAGTGTCATACCCATTCAGCTGGTGGCTTCAGAGAGGAAAAAAATCGTTGAGAGAAGGGATGAAGGAAACAGGGCCTGCATAGCCAAGAAAGAAAGGAGCGCACAGTGGCAAACTGGCAAGATATAATATATCTTGCCAGTTTGCCACTGTGCGCTCCTTTCTTTCTTGGCTATGCAGGCCCTGTTTCCTTCATCCCTTCTCTTAACGATTTTTTTTCGATATTATGGACGGGATCTACGTTCTCCTATAGTGGAAGGTGGGCTGCACGGCTAGTTCTAAACATTCAGACGTAGATGGAATGGAAACATGGGGGAGTGAACTTCTTCCTTACTTCTTCCTTACAGGACATGGACTTTTTATGCCTATTTCCATAAAATGAGGGAGTTATCTGCCCCAACATGTTTACACTGCCAGAACAAAGATGACGATGATGTGCTCCACACCTTCTTAACCGATTGCCGGCCAATGATGCGTTTTCGCATCGTCATATTTATGAATTTTTTAGGAATTGAAAATATTGGAAAATCGTAGTAGATTAATTTTTTCTCGTTTACACTGTTCCTGAACTGCTCAAAAAAATTTGCTTCAACGTTCAGGAACTCATTGCGAATTTGGAGAATATTTTGGAAATTAGGCATTTTTGATGGTCTGGAGGAGTTTTGACCATATGGAATTTTTCGTTACTTTGGAGAAGGAACAATACTTCTCCTCTCTTGATCCTGAATGCTTGGAATGGTGTAGAAGCCGAATACATTCAAAACAAAGAATAAATAAATATTGGTATTGGTTGTACAACGACGAAAATCGACGAATGCGAAAACGCACCTTTGGCCAAAAGCACTTTTGTTTTGAAATTTATTGAAAAATTTTGAGCTTCATTTCATGTTCATACATTCTTATATATAATGTTTTTACATACAAATTTCAACTTTTAAATTTATTTCTACCCTTGGCCGGAAATGGGTTAAAATGCACCAAATGGGCGCCTGAAAGAAACCAGCTGATGGCGGACCTGGAGTTAGCTCCCCACAGTTCAATACCAGATGTTGTTGTCAGCAGGATGCTGGAAGGTGAAAGGAGCTGGACTGCTGTGGCAGAGTAAACAGGAAGCATCCTGACAAGGAAGATACTCTTAGAACGAGAAAGAGAGAGGAGGGACCATCTGGCCCGCCCCCTCACCCAGAACTGATTAAACTGGTTGAACGGTTCCGGGCTGAGTTCCAACGTAGGAGAAAAGGAAAACCTTCCAGGTATCTCACGAGATCCAACTCCACCTATGGATCTTAAAGTTTGTCCCACCTGCCTGCCGAAAAAAAACCCTTAGGTAGTTAGGTCGAGATAATAATACGTTTTGTACATTTTCCTTCCTAATAAGTTGGAATTTTTTCAGCTCCGAAATATAAATAGGGATTTTTGAAATTTGTATGCTATTTATCCTAATTTTTATTTGTGGAAGTAAGGATGATGACTCATCCTCAAGAATCATCAAATTACAAGAAGTCATCCTTATTCGTCAATGGTTCTAATTTATGTGCTGGAGCAGAGGCTAGTTTTTCTGGGAAATTTAACTATGTAAAGTAAAAAAGTAAAGTAAAGTAAACAACCATTTCAGGTTGGATTTTGTCTGCCATTCTTGGCGTCCCGGAAGTCATCAGCTGTCTTCCAAATTGAAGATCAGAATTAGTTCTGATGATTTCGCTCATGGCTTCCCATTGCCTCACCGCCCTGAGTTGGGACGAGCGAGTTTTAGATAGTTATGGTAGAGAACTGCGAAATTTTAACCTTAATTGTTTTGGCCTAATTGGGTTTCTCTTTTGTAAACTTTCAATTGCGTTTTTTGATGCGATGATGGGGATTTTCCTCTGTAACCTTCAAATGGTAACGTTTACGATGTATACAATTAATTTTCAAAACTTTTGGAGATTTTAATATTATGTTGATGAATTAGGAAGATGTACCCGCGATTGTTGGTATCAGTCTTGTAACTTGAAAACCTCGTTCAATGGAGATCCTACCCCTTAAAACCAAGCTGTATTCTCGAAAAACGCGTTTCTCGCAAGGACTAGAAAAAACGTCGTGACGAGAATTTAAATCAGCCCATTAAAAAAGTTCCTATCCGTATTTTTTGCTGTCAGGTTTCGCACCTCGGTTGACGCGTAACACGTTCGCTCGTTGGTTGAAAGCCTCAAAGCGACCCGCCCCGCGCAGGTGTCTTGTGTTCCGAACGCCGTCCACGATCTCACCGCCATCTAACAACCCAAAATACAAATGATGGCGGAGGCAGCCGTTTTTCAAGTTGGACAGCCAACGTGAAGAGATTCCCCAAAGGTGGCGAAACGAAACCTCGGAGAGTAAAAAAAACCAACGTACGGAACTTTTCAACATCGACACCTGTTGTTCGCCGAACGGGTCGCTAATGATGTGACCCTATTAGGGGTGGCGATCGAGAGTTCTTTTGGGAAAAACTTGGGTAGAGAATCTACATTGAAATGCCAAATCTGTCTATCAACATGAGGGATCTCACTTCTGCTTGAAGTGCAAAAAGTAACTCACGAAGGCTCTTTTCCTAAATGAATGCGAACGCTTGTAACTCTCACGTTTCACTATAATTTTCTAAATAAAGATACCTTTCCTGTAGGAGACTTATTGATGCCTTGAAAGAAAACAACATACACTACTATGCAAACAAAAACCATTTTACTTCAAAATTACATGGCAACTAGCTGACAAAAACAAAGAGCATAATAGCCTTTTTTTTATGGGTTTGGTTAATTCTGCATGTTTGGGGTTGGTGTTAAGTTGATTAGTTACATGAGGGGGCTTCAGATGCGAGAGGCTACTAAACAGCTCATAATTGAACTGGTGGTCCTTTCATAGAAGCACTTCCCTCCATCCCTATCTCCCACCCCCACCTTCCTCATCTTCCCTCATTCTTGATGATCTTGATGACCAGAAATAGATCTGTTTCCAACAGGTGCAAGGTGCTTGAGTTTCGTCAAGTTTTTGACCAGTTAGGTAAAAGCTAAAGCATGTTGCATGCTGGAAAACATCTCTCAGCTCGCACGTAATATCGTCGGTTGCGTGGAAAAAGTGACCAAGCTGCAAAAACTAAAAACGCCAGAGCGAATCAAAGATTTTCAAAATGTCAGAAAAATGATTGTGAGATAAATGTGTGTTTTGTTGGCTGGAGAAAACTAACAAATCCGTTATTTACTGTTTTCTTAGGACTTGGTAACTTTTTCGAGTATTAACTTTTCGGATCAGTTACAGTTTGATAGAAAAGAAAGATCAAGTGCAGAATCAGCATTACCCTGACTTCTACAACTGTGCTCCCCTTTTTGGTCTGTTGAGAGTAGCAAATTTCATTCCAAGTTTAGATCGATAAATGTTATTTTGTCAAAAATAAGTAAATTAATGCTTAGACTTGCTTTATATGGGAAAACAAATTAAGATAAATCATAAAAAGAATTTCTTTCAGCAGGGGTCGTAAAAATAGGTAATGCATTAATATTCAGTCGTAAAAAATAAAAAATCAATAATGTAATTTTGTTGACATATCAATTAAAATCACAATTTAAAGCGAAATTGAAATTATCAAGAGTAATATTGTTATTGAAAATTAATATTGTTGGAATGAAGGAAAAATTCAAATAAGAAAATAATAAATGCATAACTAAAAATGAATAAAATCAATTTTTTCCCGTCTTTATACATGGTATGAAGAACCGTGGTTCCCGAGCTCTTTTGGACCTCTGTAAAAGTGATTATTTGCCACTTGATCATGAATACGTCGATTGGTTTTACCGGTAAAACGATCAAGGGGAGATTTTTACACGTTTCCTAGGGATTAGGGGCTCTTGATAATATCCTACCAAATGAGTTGTAGACGAGTCCATTGATGCCAAGAATTCAATTTCTCAAAACAGTGGACTTAATCACTTTCTCCAGATAACCGAGATATATCGCAGTATTCTAGAGAACTTTGCTTCATAGCTACCGATATGTAGCTATGATTTTGTTTACTGGTATCGCGTTGCATTTTTTTATGGCAAAAAAATTGTCGCGAAAAATTCCTTGAAGCCCAGCCAAAAGATATATCCATGTCAAAAATGGAGATTTCATACGACTGGGAATCGCCTTACAATTTCCCACCCCCAATAAAAATCTGGAGGAATTACAGAGGTTTGCTTGGTAGCTGATTACTCTTATGAGAATCATGTGGTGCCTTTGTTGTTTATTTTTTCAAAGTAGGAAAATCCTGTTGTTATGATGGAATCGTTCTGAAAAAATGTTGCTCTCAAAATGTAGTAGATTTTGCGAATTTTGAGATACTTAGTTTGCGTTGAACAAAGCAGTTTGATATCCTGGAATGTTATAAAATATGCTCCACTGCCTACTTATGTTCGGTTACCTAGTTTCAAGCAAGCTGTTTCTAATTCAACTTGTTAATTCCACGTCGTTTGATTGTACGTGTACTTAATTTATCACAATTTATCATTTATTATCGCTATTCGTAATAGTCGATTGGTAGACTGAATTCTCTTCCAACGACATGTGAGTTTTGTGTCTCCAGTCAGTAGGATGTTCCTAAAAACCCGAAACGTCAAGATCTTTCGTCGTCCCATAAATCCTCCGACCTCAGATCCCATCGGATAAGCGACCGTCTCCCAACGTTGAACTCAGTTGGTCTGATAAGGTTCGAATAATATGGCCAAAAAAAGGAACCAGGAAAAAAATTATTCGAAAAAAGGAGTTGTGATTCAGAGCCTCCCCGGATACCATCGTTGCCCCAACAATGGACTGCTGTGTGAACGTTTGTCTGAGAATGTGTCTGTGAATGCGTGTGTCCGTGTGTGACTTTTGGGCTTGCGCCCCAACCCTGCTGGATGAGTCAACCTCCGGACCTGTT
The DNA here is from genome assembly GCA_009739505.2 of Apolygus lucorum. NCBI lineage: Eukaryota > Metazoa > Arthropoda > Insecta > Hemiptera > Miridae > Apolygus > Apolygus lucorum. Next base: position 12,030,330 of record CM019180.2, read on the forward strand.
GAGGTCACCAACACTCGCGCATAACAATGCGCTGACCGGCCGGAAAGACCGTTTTTTTGTGAAGGCGTTTTTGGGAGGGAACTTACCTCGTTGTGATTGCACCTCGTTCACCACTCCTCCACTGCAGCTGCTGTTGTGAGTAACCAAGTCGTACTCACCACGCAAATTCACTGAATCAACGAGTCTGTGAGTAATTGGGATGTCAGGAATGATAGTAATTTTTCTTCCTCAGTACCAAAGTTTTTAACCATGCAATAGGTTAAGAAAAACATACATAAGAGCAATTAAAAGCAGACTTTATAGCAGTATGAAAAGAACAAGTTTGCAACAGAGGGAAATTGAGAATTTAGCCCCTAAAGAGAAATTGGAGTTTATTTCTGAGGAATTGTTGGTCTTGCGCACGAAGTGGAATAGTTCTCTACTCATAATCTCTGATGGTATATGTTATGAGGGGATCTAGTGGTCTAGCCCATGAGAAAATGGAGGACTAGGCCACTAATTCCCCTCCTAATTTGCTGTATGAGAAGAACTGGTGGTATAGTTCTTGAGGGACACTGCTGGTGGAATATTGGAGAAATGGTGGAATAATCATGAGAAGAGCTGGCGGCTTAGGGCATGAGAGGAAATGGTGGCATAATCATGAAGAGAATTAGTAGTTTAGCCCGGGAGTTTGGTTTTACCTCAGTATTGGTCAATCTAGGTAGATGAGTGAACAGTGACTCAGAAACTTTATGTAAATAATAGTATTTTCAACTGTATCAAACGCCCTTGCAATGAGGAATTTCACCATGGTGTGGGTTAGATGAAAATCGGGTTGATTTCGGGAAATAAGTCTGCTGTTATTTTTGTGAGACAATCAAAATTTATGATTTCAAAAAATAACCGGGAAAACGGACTTCTTCAACGTGAAGCGGGAATGCTCACTGATTGGCTGTTCGGATTGCTGTCTCCTCCAAGTGTTGCCCATTGGTATGACAAAATCGTGTTATCTAAGAGGAAAGTTATCAAACAAAAAACCTAATTTTCCCCATCTTGCTCGTTTTGTGAAATGTTGCATCTGGGGACTTTAGATTTCTCGATCTCAGCGCTTCAAGCGGCCGTAAAAGAACTATTCTAGGATGACTTCATCCTCCCTGTTTTTTTTTTTTTAATTTTTTCATATTTATAAAAAAAAATTTCATATTTATTTATAAAATTGTTTCATATTTCCTACACTTTTTTGCTTATTTGTAAATTAGGAAGAAAATTGGGGGGTCAAAAATAGGAAATTCCGACATGGTGAAATTCCTCATTATGTATCAAGTCATATAAGCTACCTAGTCGTAACGGTTTTGCCTACTTTTAACGAAAGACTGATAAATAGTAACATCTAGTTCCTGTATCACCCATCTGGCTTCTCAGATCATTGGATCAGAGACGTGTATTGTATCTGTCTGGTCATTAAACTTAACCTTTTGTTCAATCAAATCTTTTCCTTTCTACTCCCACATCCTCTGGCTCTGTATCTCAGTTTATCGGATTAGGTAATTAACGCTATTGAAACAACATTAAATTCAAATCTCTTTTATTCTTGAAACAGTATCGATACACAGTAGGACCCTTCAGGTCAAATTTACAACATCAATTGAAAAGGTATCTAGCTGTATCGACGACACCTGTTCGTCTCAAGGCTCGGGATCACCGCTACCATCTTCAAAACAGCAAAGTACAACTTGTGTATCTGTAGTAATAATTCCCGATAGTTTCAGTATTGCAACATAGGAACAGGAACAAACCCCAGGTACAAACTTCAGGTACTCCCTATAACGATGCCTAACAGCTTACACTAGGGTGCTGTCTTATAAGCCTCAATGATTTGTAGAACCTTATAATTGCATTCAATTGTGTCCAAGTCGGACGTATAAGGGACATGTAGACGTGGATAAAAAGTGAAACGTGCGGTCTTCCAGCCGTCGAACGCCAGAACTTGATGCAGATCTGTGTGATGATGATGGAAGGAGGCCTGTTCAGTCGCAGCTCTGTTGCCTTCTCTCATCATCCCTCCCCGACCTTTTCATAATGAGCGAACACTGCGTTTCCATCTCTAGCAAGAGGTCCTGGGAGATACACCCGGAAAGGTCCTTCGCTCGGCATTCTAACCCGAAACTACGCCGTAGATTTACGCTGGTTTCCGAGTGGTTCCGACCTATAAATTCTGAAGACCTCGTCGAGAAGAGCTCTCGCTAATATCAAACACCGCTGCTTCCCGCACTGACCAAGGCCGCTCGTAAAAGAACGAGTAATTCACGTCCACCGCCAGGCGACCCCCAGACCTTGAAACGGTAGAAGCCACACCTGCTTCAACTTCCAAGATAACAATCGCGAAACCTCGGCCGAGTCTCGGCTTTGAAAAAAATCGTTTATGATAAAGAAGCTCTATAAAGCTTATGGGTATTGGCGCGTGTCCGGCCCGGCCGGTTCTTTTCTATTCGGTTTCCCTTCTTATCCAATTTCGGATCTGCCCAAACGACGAGGCTAATGTTCCTGGGCGTGTGTTCTCCCGAGTGCCGGACAATGATGGAACTAATTCTCTATCGTGAGTGAAGATGGTCAACCAGTTAAGATTTTGGGCGTTCCCTACTCCCCTTTTTTATTTTTCCTCGGAATGATTCGGAGCCTGGTCTTATGTGTAATCAACATAATCTCTTCACTAATTTTGTTGAAATCCGTAATTTTACCAAAAGTTTGATTGATATTAATAGCAAACGAAAGTATACGGTTGAGACCAAAATATACTATAAGGCTAACTCTGGATTGAGATGAAGACTGATTGTTCCGTAATTAGTTTCAAAACTCGCCACAACGTTGCGCTTGAAAATGAACGAAGAATCTCCGTTTTCCTCAGAAACTCCTCAGCCAACTTTCATTCAGCAAAGCATTTTTGTGATAGTCATCATCGAACTTAAATTGTGGGAACTTCGATTTTCCGTTTGCAAGATTTTTATATTTTTAGAAATGCTCAATACTTACTTTCGGTATAATCTTCAATAATAAACCATTAGAAGCGTTAGAAGAATAAAAAATGTAACTCCCCCCACACCCACAAATTGGTCTTTTATGTTTCGAAGTTCAGGGTGTACAGCGACCTGGAAAACCGGGAATACTCAGAGAATTTTACTCTACTGGAAAACTCAGCGAATTTACTTTTGTTCCGAAAACCCCTGGAAAAACCCCTAGTGCCAAACTTCTACGTGGGAAGTTCCGGCAGTCAGAGGGGGAAAAAGTGTTAGTACGGTAAAAACTACTACAAACATTACTTGATAGGTACTTACTACTCAAACATGAAAATTGACTTAGTAGGTAGTCATTCAGTGACACTAGCCATGATAGTTTGGAAATCACGAAAATAACATGGCATATCCTAAGTATTCTTTTCCAAATATAGATGTCCTAAATGTAGAAAACTTAGTAAACTATAATGTGTAATTTATAATATAAATATTATTATATAATAATATAATATAATATAATATAATAGATAATATAATATAATATAATATAATATAATATAATATAATATAATATAATATAATATAATATAATATAATATAATATAATATAATATAATATAATATAATATAATATAATATAATATAATATAATATAATATAATATAATATAATATAATATAATATAATATAATATAATATATATAATATTATAAATAAATAAATATAAATAGGTATTATAATATAATATAATATAAATCTATATATTATAATAGATTTCTATAAAAACTAGAATTTTTATACTAAGGACTAAAATGTATAATGCCACAGAAATTGCTTAATTTTTGGAGAAATTGCTAAAAGTGTTCATGAGGGCAAACCTGCAGCTAAATTAATAAATTAGTGATGATAATGATTTGTTAATATCATAAATTGATCTGATAAATTAATTTGAACCGGCACCGCGTAAATTTCTCAACTAGCCTGATTCTGGTGACTCAAGTTCAACTTTCATTTGCGACTTTTTCGAACAATTAAAGATGAAAACAAGCGTTTGAAGTGGTCTCTCTCTCGAGCAAAACAACAAGTTTCGATGATTTCAACCTTCGTTCTCGACTTTTTCAATCAATCAAAGGTGAAAACAAGCCTTTGAAGTGGTCATTTCTCTCGAGTTATCCAACAAGTTTCGATGATTTCTACGTTCATTCTCGACTTTTTCAAACAATCGAAGGTGAAAACAAGCCTTTGAAGTGGTCATTTCTATCGAGTTATCCAACAAGTTTCGATGATTTCTACGTTCATTCTCGACTTTTCCAAACAATCGAAGGTGGAAATAAGCCTTTGAAGTGGTCATTTCTATCGAGTTATCCAACAAGTTTCGATGATTTCTACGTTCATTCTCGACTTTTTCAAACAATCGAAGGTGAAAACAAGCCTTTGAAGTGGTCATTTCTATCGAGTTATCCAACAAGTTTCGATGATTTCTACGTTCATTCTCGGCTTTTCCAAACAATCGAAGGTGGAAATAAGCCTTTGAAGTGGTATTTTCTCTCGAGTAAACCAACGAATTTCGAGGATTTTGTAGTTCATTCTTGACTTTTTCATACTATCGAAGGTGAAAACATGTGTTCTAAGTGTTCATGCCTTTGAAGTAGTCGTTCCTCTTGAGGAAGCAAGCAAGTTTCGATGAAATCGACGTTAATTTTAGACTTTATGCAGGAATCGAAGTCTCTGTTGTGTCTGTCATGCAATCCTTATAAAGGGCAAAACTATTCGAAGTTATTCTTTGATTTCGGTGAAATATTCAGGATGAATTGGGATGTAGATGATTCCTTATGGAAATAATCACCCTCTGACTGATAGTAGCCAATTCGACAGTTTCCATCCTATATTTCGATGAAATTTTCAGTGTTCATGAGGAAGGTCTCTGTGAAAACCATCGGCCTGGTCTGATAGGTACTTAGAGATTGATATTTTGAGATCAATTACTAAACATAGGATCTATACAATCGGGGTGAGAAAACGAAGAAACTTTATGCCACACTAACTTGGTTTTTTCATTTCTAGTGCTTATTCATTCCAATATGCCCTTAAAAACCTGAATTTTGAGATATTATGATTAGATTTATTTATATTTTAATTCATTAGAACCCTGGGAAAAGTCGAAAATTGACCCTGGAAAACCTCAAACTCGAAGTTTTGGTGAGAGTGAGTGTAGACCAAAGAGTATGCTGATCTCCTAAGGTCAAGTTCGTGTATTTTCTGGTTTGTTGGTCGACCACTTTCAGAGGCTATCCAACGTTCCTGACTGGTAGAAACCTCTGTCTTTAGAAGAATTCATAATTTAAAGGGAATTTTAAGAGCATTTCAAACCTAAGCACACCTGAACCCTGACGTCACTAAACCTAGAACAGAAAACGAATTCCTTGATAATGCGACGGAGGTCCCCGCAAGAGAATTTCAAGTCGGAGAAGATGGACTCCCTAGAGCGTGGGAACGGCCTTGCTCGGAGGCAGAGAAGCTCACGTCGCGATGCGGTCGGATAACGAAGTCCAGAAGAAGAAAAGGCTCCTTAACGAAGTTGGTGGACGTCGCAGAGGAATCGGAGGCGGATCCGAACCAACTTCTCCCTTCACGTCAGCTCCCACCATCACATCACTGTCTCAAGGTGGTGAAAAGAAGAAAAAACATCTCTCGTGGAGGGAAGAATGACACTAACTGCACCTGGTATCATTACGCTGTAATAATGAGATCACATCATTGTCCTCGAAGTATCACAATGTCTGCAAAGTCGGGAGGGCTGTATACCTCCCGCATAGTAGGAAACTCGGACATGTATAATGCCAATTTATTGGTAAATTTGTTGACCCAAAATTTGATGTTCGCGATCATGATGATGGTTTAATATCAACAAAAACAACACGATTGTGAAGGCGTTAGCGATTTTGTTCATGATTTTGCTTCATAGTCCACCAAGTTTTCACGATTTAAAGTTAGCAACAAATGTGATAACCTCAATGAGCTTAAATTCGACAATTTTAATTTTGATTGCGTTGGGATTTTCAAATGTCTTGTAGCCTCTAAACCCTTAATATTCTATCTTTTTGGAAGTACGATTTTCACTTACAGTTGATCCACGTAAACCAAAACTGATGAACGTTGGCTATCCTCATACTCGAAATATCGAATGTACAACAATAAAAATGTAAATATTTAATAATGTATAAAGATTTGTGTAAATATGTAAGAATGTAATAATTAAAAAAACAACAGAATAAATCTCGAGTTGACAGACTGCAATAGGGTCTTCGAGTTACCTTCTACCCTCATTTCTCGCCCTGTTTACTACTAGATTTCCTCGTCAGAGATGGAGCCACTGTCTAAGGCAGCAAAGATCCCTCTATGGAGTGAACTTCTCACCCCAACATCTCTTCAAGGATTTTTCCAAGTCTCCTTCTTCTACTCCAACAAAATTAGGTTCATAAACAGATTTTCCTGGAGCAGATAGCGCTAGTGTGGTCCTTGGAAAGATCATTCTTGAGCTGATAGACTGTAATAGGACCTTTGAGGTACCTCCTGCTCAAATATTCTATAAATTTGTCAAAATACATCCAAATTTAATTAAAAAATTTAAAAAAAAAACAATATTTTGAACAAGTGGGAAAAAAGGATATGTGATTAAAGTTGAGTGGTGGGTAATGGTATTGAAGTTTTGAGATTATCTACAATGCATCGGATCACCTACAGATTTCTGTTATGAATACGAGGAGACTAAGTGCCCCACTTGGGATACGCTTTCCCTCTATTCAGTGTGGGTCATACTGATCGTGTCATACTGCCAATGAGCATTCTTCTGGAGCCCAGACTCTCCTCCTAAATTGAGAAAATCTAGCTACCAGATTGAGTGATAGACGGAACCAAAGTTGTTCAAAAAGTATGGAAAAGCCATGCAGGCAGATGTTTTGATTTTGAAGGGCCAAATGTGTTTAAACTTGGTACACAAATACAAATCTTTCCTACATTTTATTAAGCGGCAGCAAAACGTATCACATCACTAGCAGTCCATAAACCCAATCTGAGGTGATAATCTTCATTAGGGCTAATAGTTAACTATCACTCATGCGATAATATCTTCCTGATTAGTTTAGATCTTCTTACAGAATGTATATACAATTTTTTTTCGTACTTTGCTCCCTTTTGAAAGAGTGCAGAGTGCCAAATAAATTGGGGACTTCCCAAAGAAGAATTTTACCTTTCTTTCTTAACGTTACAGCAACTGCAGCAAGAGCAGCTGGTGCCTCCCTGAAATTCCATACATTAGACATTACTCAGCAGCAGAATTTCATAATATGACTGTAGTTGATGTTGGTTTTAATTTAGAAGACAACCACAATTGGCCCCTTTCACAGTGGCGCAGCAAGCAGCTAATCATGGTTTTTTGTTCCAGAACGTATTCAAATCCAATTAATTTCTCCGGCGCCGAAGAATCAGGTTCCTCGACTCAGCATCGCCATATTGTATTCGGTTTCACGACGTCGTGGCGACAGTCGCCGAGTCTTTTCTTTTCGAGAGATCTGCGATCGAAAAAACGGACGAAATAAATCTGTCTTGTTTCGCCCCACGACCGGGGAAGGAACAAAATGCTCGTTCATTATGTCTCTAAGCGGATAATGAGCAGGGTTTGCCAAAAAGGGTTTTCGGGAGGATCATAAACTGTTTGGTTCCTCTCCTTTCAGAGGGGGATTTAGGAGGAGAATTTAGCCTATTAGTTCGGAGAAAGGATGAAATCATTAAAAGGCTAAATTGAGCGGGATTCAAGACGATCAAAGATATGTTACACAGATCTCTTGTGATGGCCTCCGTCAATTAGGTTATATTTAAAGAACGTTAGCCAGATTAAGCAGTACTATTTTGTCCTCAAATAGTTGAAATCAAACTATATTAGGAATGACACTGAGTGACTGAATGACATTACTTTTTAAGTAATGGACCATTGGAATCGGAAAAAAAATTGTTAACCTCCCCTCAAAATGTGTTGGTTTACGTTTCAAGGTACTACGTAGAATTCAGAAATCGAATAAAAATTTGGCCGTCCGTCCGCCGTCCGTCGTGCGAGGCACTTTCCTCTGTTAGCATTACCGTTTTTGATGAAATTTGGTATCTGGGCTCCATTTGAGGTCTAGTTGTGCCCGGAGCTTTTGGTTGATGTAGGTCACTTCTAACGGTTGAAATTTTGGAAACGCCCTAACTCAAAAAATTTTGATATCAAGGGATTGTTGTTCCATCAATTTAAGATATTATTGAATTTTTAGAATTTTTTGGGACCACGCGGAGTCCTGTAGGACAAACCGTTCGCCCCCTACGAGAATTTAAGAGTTGGACTTAGGATAAATCAGAGACACGTGTGAATTGCAAAAGAGGTCTAATCTCCGTTCATGTTAGACCGAAATGCGATCGATGTTTTTCTTCATGTTGTTTAGTGGTAACAATGGCAAAGCCGTGTTCTTTGTAGACGAGTGATCTATGTAGAAAAATAATGAACCTTAGTGTAATAATTTGCAGCGTTTTTGCTTCCGTGTCTCCAAAGGTAGCGGAAGCTTTGTTCTCACTTTTCAAGGTTGAAGAAAAGCTCCAAAATCAAAATGTCCACTCGCATTTCTCGTTTCAGACCTTCCTAAACAATTTTGGTTCCGTGCCTGTCTGTCTGTCATGAAATCCTTGCCACAGCCATGACTTCTTCATTTCTCATCCGATTTCGATGAAATTTTCAGGATCTATGTGGATTGGCGTGTAGATGGTCCCCTATGAAAATCATTACCCTCGGACTGATATCAACCGCTGCGCATGCGCAAACGTAAAATCCTCGCCACAGCCATAACTTGTACATTTCTAATCCGATTTCGATGAAATTTTCGGGAACTGTGCAAACCGACGTGTTTTTCATATTTTTCACTCATGGGGTGAGTAAATAGATAATCATATCTTTATTGTCTCGCGGATAAACAACCATATCAAATAAATTATACTGGTAATAAATTTCTGACAAAAAATTATGGAAATTGTAACGACAGTTCAGAAATTTTGTTTAACTGCGAGGAGGAAACGAGTGCCGTGACATGCTGCCTGTAACAATGATTCTCTACCTTTAGTAGTGAGAAACCAATGCGTTATCATGAAAGAATGAATACGTACTGGATGTACGTACCCTAAAGTCGATAACAATTTTGGTTCATTGACAGAATGTGCATCATCACAACGTTATTCAAATCGTGGGTTTCATATCAATCAAATACGCTCCTATCCTTAGTCTGCAGTAATTTATGTTAAACCATAAACTCCAGAGTTTTTGGATCATTCGATCGTTTCAAGCGGTCCATCAACGTCCAGACGGAAATTATTCGCCTTGGAATCAACCATTTGAAAGATACAGAGAGATGTATACACTTGGAAAACTGCATAAATGCCTATATAAGCCTTTTGGGCATGTGGCTCGACAAAATATCGACTGTATATTTTCATGGTGACTGATGATCAGACTTTTTGATAGGTTACGTAATTCGAAAGCTCCATAGGTAGACGGTATTGACTCGCGACTTTGGTGTTCAATATATAAAGGCCATCTTTCACGTTTTTGTTACACGACAGAGTTCCTTCTCCATTCACCGTTCAAGTGTCAGTTTAAGTCAAATTTATTTGAATCATTTATTCATTCGGTCGAGATTTGATTGTGAGATATTGACCTTATTCACATGTAACCACCCACGAATGGGTGAAGTCAGAACAAAACTTTGTGGTCCTCCTTCAGAACCAATCCAACAGGTTTTTCATGATTTAAGTAGTGATTATTAAGATTGTCATATCAGATGAACCCCACGGAGTTCAGTACAAGTCTATAACACTAACACAGGTTACAGTGAGTAGAAATGACCGTGATATGGTCTGATAACGGTTACACCGAGCTTCCCTTCCAGCCTCCCCAAATTGCGTTTCTGGTTTGCATTGCCTGAATTGCCTTATAATTAGATGGTTACAACGAACTACCTGCAATAAGCAGCACTCATACAACCACCAAGTATTGCGTTTCTGGTTTGCTTTGCCTAAATTGCCTTATAATTAGATGGTTACAACGAACTACCTGCAATGAGCAGCACTCATACAACCACCATGTATGCGATATACTGGAGAACCTGCTAAAGCCCAGGATGATAGCGGCGGTGGAGGCCGCGGGGGATTTGTCCCCAAGCCAACACGGCTTTCAAGCGGGACACTCTACCGTGGGAGCCATCCAGGAAATGGTGAGTGCTCTGCGGGTCGTAATGGAGGGAAACCACTATTCCAGACCCATGGGCCTGGTGGTGACTCTGGATGTGACAAACGCATTCAATTCGGCGAGATGGATCGACTTAGTAAAGGCCTTTGAGACCGACTTTGAGGGGCCGCCGTACCTGGTTGCGATGCTGAAGCATTATCTTACGGACAGGTCACTCGTATACGAGGCAACCCAAGGACCAAAACGCAGGCCACTGACGGCAGGGGTCGCCCAGGGTTCCATCCTTGGCCCGCTGCTGTGGAACATAAATTATAATGGAGTGCTAGTTCTTCAGATGCCGGAAAACACACGCATGATTGGCTTTGCCGATGATGTGGCTGTCGTCATTCTGGGCAGGACCCACGAAGAAGTTCAGATTAGGCTGGACATGGTGATGCGAAGGGTGACAGAATGGATGGCAGCACACGGCCTCTCTCTTGCCGCCAGCAAGACGGAGATGGTGCTGGTCACCAGGAGGAGGATTTCCACAGCCATCCAGATGTCGGTGGGAGGGGAGGAGATTGTGACGCGCCCTGACGCCAGTTATCTTGGAGTTCAAATTGACTCCCGCCTAAGGTATGGAGCACACATAAAATGAGCAGCCGGAAAAGCCTCGCAGGCTGTGGCTACCCTCAGCAGGCTGATGCGAAATACTGGCGGCCCCAGGCAGCCAACGAGACGCTTGTTTATAGCGGTTGCCCACTCGATACTCCTGTATGGAGCGGAGGTGTGGGGCGAGGCAGTGAAACGAGAGTGCTACAGGAAGCCACTTGGGGCGGTACAGCGCAGGGGGCCCTACAAGTGGCCTGCGCGTATCGGACTGTATCCGAGGAGGCGATAGTCGTAATAGCGGGCGTCGTTCCCATCCATCTGTCGATCTCCGAGAGGAGAGCCCTTTACAACAGGCATGACGGGACCACTAGACAGATGGCAAGGAGGGAAGAGCGAGAGAGGATCCTAAACGAGTGGCAAACCCAATGGGCAGCCGGACTTAAGGGAAGATGGACAAGACGTCTCATCCCTGATCTCAAGGGCTGGCGTAAAAGGGGCCATGGGGAGGTCGATTATTTCCTGACACAATTCATGTCTGGGCACGGCCTTTTCATGGGCTACCTATGGAAAATGGGAAGATCGCAGAGCCCCGGGTGCCCGTACGGCGATGACGACTGGGACGATGTCGAGCACACGTTCTTTAGGTGTGAGGGCCATGCGGGGTGCCGCGCGACTCTGTCACGAGAGGTTGGGGTCTTTAGGCCGGAAACGGCTGTGGACATCATGCTGCAGAGTAGCGCAAAGAGGTGCATGGTTGCGCAGTACGTGCAGGGTGTTCTCCGCAGGAAGAAGGTGGTGGTGGAAATGCTGGAACGTCGGGAGCCGGAAGATGCGGATGGATTGGAGCCCAGCTCGCCGGACAGAAGAGATATCAGTTGGTCTTCAGGGGAAGATATGGAAGAGGATGAGGAGGAAGAGGATGGATACGAAGAAGAAGAGGACGAAGAATGATGGAAGCCGTTCTCCCGAACCTCCCAAGGGGGGGACGTAGGGTTAGCGTAGTTAAAGCCGAAGAGTATTATTATAGAGGCTCCGACGGTGAAGAGCAAGAAAGAAGAGGCCATTGGCCGAAAAGAGGAGGGACCAGCCCGAGGTAATGTGTTAAACAGTTCCGGGCTGGTCCAGTCCTCAAGAGTTCACGGGGACCACTGGGAGAGGCCCTCCTCCTACGCCCCCTATAAAAAGAAAAAAAAAATGTATGCGATATACATAGTGTGCATATCTGAACCGACAGGTAAAGATAAGGTTGCGCTCATATTTGACCGACTTCAAAACCGTCGTGGGCGCGAAAGAGGAATCAAATAAAATCTTTTTTATTTTCGAAACCAGCCAGTGTGGTATTACAGTCGTCAAAATCGTCTATTGGCTAACGACAAAACATACTACAAATAGGGGCAATCAAGAGAGTACTATGAATATTCCTCTGCTGCTTGAAAATTTTATAACGACAACTAAAATTCAATAAAATTACAGTTACTTAAATAAAAATTATATATGTATAAAGTTCAAGACAAGGTCTGGTCGTCACCAACACCATTTGAAAAAGTCATCGACTGGGGGGCAAAGGGGTGGAACGCGCAAAATATAGCCTCTACCATCCAACTCCTACCCTCACCTTCCCGTGGTGTCTCCCGTTAAAGTGTGGGCCCCCGCTCAGAGGGCCCTTTCTGAACTAACGAGGGAGGGGTGTGAGGTAGAGGAGATATTGAGGCTCTTCTCTCTCTAGTTCCACTCATCAACCCACCACCCACTTCCAATCTTAGTCCCATCCTTTCCTACCTCAATCCCAAGCCGTGACGTGAGCGACCGTGTCCAGGGCTGAATGGCACAAGGGTTATTGTGTCGCAAACGGTGCCTCATGGACCTGGCCAGTCCATGAGTATTAAGTAAGTCCCCACCAGTCACAAAGGGCACTGTCTGGTGGTTCAATCATTCCCGTACAATACAAAACTCAATATGGAATCTTTTAATAATCAAAACACCAATAAACCAAAAACTTTTGATCCTGATTCAGATCGGTTGGAGGAGGATCTCCTTAGGAGTCCTCCTTCCGCCGATCAGGCTAAGGAGATGGAGGTTGTGGAGGGAAAAGCTGGTGAGGGTGGTCTAGGTGGCACCGCTAAGACGCTGCCTGGGCCATCTGAGCTGATGGATCCTGAAACAGTCTCTAAGAAACAATCCAACTCGGGGACCCTGCAATGTGGGGTCCCTGTTCCATCTGGGAGCTCGGAGCTGGCGATTGTGGACCTTGAGACCTTGTCCGGCCCCGCTAAGAGGCTGGACTCGGGCTCGGACAAGCAAGAACCGGCACCTGAGAATCCGGAGGGAAAAACTACACCCCTGAATCAGGGGTTACCACCCATCATTGCCTCTGGAAACAGTGCCCAGAGACGTAGATACTTATTTCTAATCCGTAAAGGAGTAGAGATGGAGTCTGCCATTCAGCAAGCCCTTGATGCCCCCATGAAACGAAAAAAAGCTGGGGAATCAACGGATACCACTCCTGATGTGCGGAGGGATAAGAAGAGAAGGACCCACTCTGACACCCCAGCCCCCAAAAAGAAACGAAAGTTTAACGACGTGGCAAGGGGAATCAAGATGGGTATATTCCATAATAATTATCCCTCTGTTTTTCTCACATCGGAGCAGATGAATCTGATTCAAGATGGCATCGTTGAAGCCATTTTTGAATTGGATCTCGACGGACCTAAACCTGGTTTCTCTGAAACAGCTTACAGGAGGGGATGGCTTTGCATGAGATGTGTTGATGAAGAATCGTCAAAATGGCTCCAAAGCTTCATCTCCTCCTGTAAACCCTGGGAAGGCGCAAGCCTGAAAGTCCTCGCAGGCAAGGACCTACCAAAAACTAGGGTTGCGACAGCTTTCCTCCCAAAATGTGCGGAGGAAACAAATGAAAGAATTTTTCATTTCCTTGCACGACAAAACAGAGGACTTAATGTGGAGTCGTGGAGAGTACTCTCTCGTAAGCGAGAGGGTGCTATGTCAGCTTTGTTGACCCTTCTAATTGATGTTGAGTCTGCTGAAATTTTAGAAAAAAATTCAGATGTCAGCATCAAATTAGCAAGGGGGACTATTCGACCGAGGCTGCTGAACAAGCAACCTCAGAAGAAACCTGAAAAAGAAAAGCAGGAAGCATCTGAAGAAGAGGGGCCATCTGCAAAAGATGATCCAAAGCTCCTAGGGGAGGCTGCTCTCGAGGATGCCACCCAAAATCTGGAGATGCTTAAGGTGCATGAGTCAGTAGAAACTCAGGAGACTACTGAATCGGCACCTCCTGCAAAACCACTGAAGGCTTTCCGCCCACCGCTTCAAGGAGGATCAGGAAAGCCTCAAGAACCCCTCCCAAATCTCCCTAAGAAGAAGACGAAGAAGGAGAAAGAGAGGAGGGGGAGTAGGGGGAAGAAATGACTTCCCCCAACTTGCGCCTCCTCCAGGTGAACCTTCACACTGCCAGGGCTGCCACAGCTGTCCTGTGTAGGAACTTTGCCTGGAGGGGGTGTGACATTGCCCTGGTGCAGGAGCCATGGGCAGGAAAGGGGCTCGTCAAGGGCTTCTCTTCAACCTCAGGTAAGCTGATTTACTGTAGGGATGTGGAGCGGCCTAGAGCTGTCATTCTCATCAAAACCACATTGAAATTCTTGCCAATGCCTGAATTTATTTCCAGAGATCTGGTGGCAGTGACACTGGAGGAGAGAATGGGAGAGGGCATACGCCGCACAGTTGTGGCAAGTGCCTACTTTCCCTGGCGAAGAAGAGTCTGCTCCTCCAGTGGAAGTCAGGAAACTGATTGAATACTGTCAAAAAAACAGCCTCCAGTATTTGGTTGGCTGTGACGCAAATGCTCACCACCTTGTCTGGGGAAGCTCAGACACCAAAATGCGTGGTGAGTCATTGTTTGACTTTCTAACAGCATGTGGATCGGTGGTGGTAAATGTGGGGTCTAATCCTACGTTCGTTACTAAAGCTAGAAGTGAAGTTCTTGATATTACCTTTGCCAGTCCTTTTTCTGCCATCAGAATAAAGGATTGGCAGGTGCTAAATGAAATTTCAATGTCAGACCACAAAATCATAGCCTTTGAGCTAAGGTATTCACATGTGTACAGTGAAACCTACCGAAACCCCAAAAATACAGATTGGGGTATGTATCAGGCCCTACTAGACGATGAACTCGTAGGGCTGGATACAGAAATCCAAACAACTGCAGATTTGGAGAGAGTTGTTAACTCTGTAAACTCAGCAATTCACAAATGCTATGAGGAAAGCTGTCCGGTTAAAACTAGAACAACGAACCGAAACGTCCCATGGTGGAACAATGAGCTTAATAAGCTCAGGAAGAAGACGAGGAGACTTTTCAACAGGGCTAAAAGTAGTGGGGCTTGGGAGGCCTATACTGAAGCCCTCACTGCCTACAACAAGGCCTTAAGAAAAGCCAAAAGAAAATCCTGGAGGGACTTCTGTGAGGGAATGGAGGACCAACCGACCATTGCCAAAACTCAGAAGATTCTTTCCAAGGAGAGGCCCATACCCTTGGGCTGTATTCAAAAGACAGATGGGGTGTTCACGAAGAGCGCAAAGGAGACCCTTGAGGTGCTCCTGGAAACACATTTCCCTGGCTCCAGCGTATTACCTGAAGGGAACCAGGAACAAAATGTTCCTAACTACTGTCGCCCTTCAAATTGGGTAATACGTACTTCAAAGAAACTTGTGACACCTGAGAAGTTAAAATGGGCAATTAGCTCATTTAGGCCGTACAAGACTCCGGGACTGGATGGGGTGTGTCCAGCCATGCTACAGCATGGTATGGGGGTACTCATTCCGGTTCTGGTTAAGGTCTTTAGGGCTAGCTATCAACTCGCTTATATTCCAGAAGCGTGGAGGAAGGTAAAGGTCGTTTTTATCCCAAAGGCTGGTAAAAACTCGTCTCAAGCCAGGGATAACCGACCCATTAGCCTCTCATCCTTCCTACTTAAAGTTATGGAAAAAGTGATTCATCAAAATATAAAACAAGAATTTCTTTCCATAAGACCTCTGCAGAGATCCCAGCATGCCTACCAGAAGGGTAAATCTACGGAGACTGCCCTGAGCCAGCTGGTTGACATGATTTGGGGATCTCTGGAGGCTAAAGAACTAGCTCTTGGCTGCTTCCTGGATATAGGAGGTGCCTTTGACAACACCTCCTATGCATCAATAGAGAAAGCCGCATACGAGAAGAACATTGATCCTCAAACAGTAAAATGGATCAGGGTCATGCTAAACAAGCGGATCGTGTACTCAGAGCTAGGGGCAAGCTCCCTTGCTATCATCCCTTCAAGAGGATGTCCACAGGGGGGAGTACTCTCCCCCTTACTGTGGCTACTTGTAGTTGATTCTCTTCTCCTTAAACTTAAGGAGGAGGGCTTTGATGCAATAGGGTATGCAGACGACTTGGCCATAATAGTAAGGTGCAAATTCGACTGTACCATATCCAATAGAATGCAAAGAGCCCTACACATCATTTATAAGTGGTGTACAGCAGAAGGTTTACGTGTGAACCCAAATAAAACAGTGTTGGTGCCTTTTACCAACAGGCGAAAGCTGAACCTTAAGGTGCTCAACCTTGGTGGAATAAAACTATCCACTACAACGGAAGTTAAGTACCTGGGGGTTACCATGGACCATAAACTAACATGGAACTCACACATAAAAAAGATTGTCGATAAGGCAAGATACATCCTATGGGCTGGACAGAAAATGTTTAGCAAAACTTGGGGACTCAAGCCAAGGATGATAAAATGGCTATACACAGCCATCATCAGGCCCATAGTCTCCTACGCCGCCTTAGTGTGGTGGCCCAAAACCAACCAAGCAGCAGTCCAAAGGACCCTTAACAAAGTCCAAAGACAGGCATGCTTGGGAATCACCGGCGCTATGCCCACCTGCCCTACTGCAGCAATGGAGGTACTTCTGGACCTCTCGCCGTTACATATTCATGTACAAAGAGTGGCCTTCCTGGGGGCTGCAAGGCTGCTGCGGCTGGGATACATAAGACCGGGATCAAGGGTCAGCCACCATAGAATCCTTGAGAAAGATGAATGTGGAATGGCCCTGACAATCACTGATCTTATGATAGAAAAACAAAATTTCGAAATCCCTTTTAAGGTGGTCATTAATAACAGAGACCACTGGAAAAAGGGGATGCCCAACTTTTCACCGGGCTCTCTTGTGTGGTACACAGATGGATCAGTCATGTGTGGAAGATCTGGCATAGGCATTAAAGGCCCTTCGGCCAGCCTCGTAAAGTCTCTTGGGACGAATGCCACAATCTTTCAGGCAGAGGTCCATGCAATTCAATTATGTGCTGAAGAAATGCTGAACAAGCATCTCAACAGAGCCAAAGTATACATTTTGTCAGACAGTCAGGCTGCCTTGAAGGCCATTGCTTCATACACCATAAATTCGAAGCTGGTCTGGGAATGCCTGAATACCCTTAAAACTGTGGCCCGGAACAACCAGGTCACCCTTCTATGGATTCCCGGTCATGAAGGTTATGAGGGTAATGAAATTGCTGATAACCTTGCTAAAAGAGGATCAGAGTCCCTGCCAATAGGACCAGAACCGATCTTGGGAACCACCAAAAGTTGTTTACAAAACGTGGTTGGAAACTGGGAGAAAAACGAGCGAGTAAGATACTGGCAGAACCTCCCAGGTCTGAGACAGGCAAAACTATTCTTGACGTTCTCGAAGAAGCGGGCTAACGAACTCATAGTTATGCCTAAAAAGGACGTCAGAATACTTGTGGGTCTGTTAACAGGCCACTGCCCACTTCGATATCACCTAAAGAAGATAGGCAAACTAACAACGGACATCTGCCGCTTCTGTGATATGGAAACGGAAGATGCCGAACATATTATGTGCTACTGTGAAGCACTGAGTCGAGCTAGATTCACAACCCTTGGAAGTGATGTCTTAGCGCCTGACTCTGTTTCTAAGGTGACTTACACTGACCTTCTTTGCTTTGCTAAAAAGTGGGAAGAAGGGGTTTTCAGTAAACCCTTCTTAGTAGGCTAATATAGCCTGGAGGCACTCCACAATAGACCTCGTTAGGTCGCAGTGGAAGGAGTCTGTAGATCAGCTCGCAAAAAGACCTCCAACGGAAAAAAAAAAAAAAAAAAAAAAAAAAAAAAAAAAGTCATCGACTCAATAAAATTCTGCACCGATCAATATGGGTTTCAAACGCCTGGCAAATGTGGTCTTCGGTAGGTCCCTAAACTCTTTGGGTTGTTTGTTGAAAACACGGATCCCATTCTGCAATGGATCCATCGTCAAAGTTGTCGTAAGACGAGCAAAAGGGGGACACAAGTCACTACAAAACCTGGTGTTGTAACTGTGAAAGTTGGAATCTGACTTCATTGATGTATGTTCAATCTTTATCAATTTCAGGCATTCGTATACATAGTGAGAGGGTTACGTTAAACAATTCGTTTTTATAAAACAAACCTCCGCAGCTTCCCCTATATTTAACCCTTAGTTACACGCTAGGTGGGGAGTTACGTTCGTACATGCTAGCGAGGAAATCCCTGCACATCTATTTCAACACAATTATTAATTTATGATACACTGAAAGGCACGAATTAGTTTTAAAAAGTCATGGATATGGGATGAGCTTCAACTCAATACATTTTTTTATTCAACAGGTAGGTAATAAAAACATGAATTTTGAAGTAGGAAATACATAAGTAACAAAATTTGTATCTATCATAATAATCAAAATTATTATTATGATTATTCAAGAACGAGGAAATATGAGGAAACGTGAAACTATACCTAGGTATATCAAGCAAAAAATGCAAACGTGTGGAATCATAATAGCAGAAGTAGTATGATTATAATCATAATCATATGTGTGTATAAAACTTCGCAGTCTGATTGCATACTGAAGGTAAGATAAATAATTGTTAAGGGGACCATTTGTTACTCAGTTAAAGGTCTGAGAAAAGATACCTTGGACAATGGAGGGACAATAGTGAACGGTTCATCATTCTATTTCTGTTTTTCTGAAAATGCGGGGAAATCCCCGCCTAGCGTGTAACTAAGGGTTAACCTAGCTACTAACTAACCTAACTAAGGGTTAGCTAACCTAGTGGCTGCCTTCTGCATTTTGAAGGTCCACGAGAGTTACCAAGGTTACGAGGAGTTGAAGGAGCCACGAGAGTTACCCCACAAAATTATACCATTCGATTCCCAGCTCATACACGAAGCGAAAAACACTGACCTAAGCACTGGAAACGACACTGACTTCCATAACCCACGAAGGGCAAAGTTAGCTGAGAACAAGCTCCCATAGAGTCGTTCGATGTGATCATTCCACGAGATTCTGTTATCGATCCACATACACAGAAAAATAAGGTAGTCAAATCGGTCTGTCATAGGTCTAAAATTTTATTTATTTAATTATTTTTATTTTTTGTATGAATGAAATCTTTTATACGTTTCAAGGTATACGTACATTCCGAAAATCTAAAAAAATTCTTGCCGTCCGTCTGCCATGCGCCGTACTTGGCACTTTTCTTAGTTCCCATGGACCAATTTTGATGACATTTGGTATATGAGCTCCAATTGGGGTCTAGTTGTGCCACGAAGCTTTTGGTTAATGTCAGTCACTTCTAAGGGTTGAAACATAAGGGTTGAAAGTTCGAAAACGCCCAAACTCAAAACTTTTGATATGAAAGTATTATTTTTTCAACAATTTGAAATAGTATTGCATTTATAGAATCGAATGAGACCACCCTGGGCTTTGTCGGACAAACCGTTCGCACCCTACAAGACCTTAAGGGTTGCGCTCATGATAAATCAGAAACACGAGTGTGATTCGCAAAAGAGGCATAATCTTGTTCGTATTATTTTATCTGACCAAAAAATATGATCGCTGTTGATTCCTCCGAGTTGTTTCCAGTTTTGCTCCCTCAGTAACCAGTAATCAAATTTCCTAAATAAGGCAACCCTACTCCATACCTATTTCTCCGAATTGAGTGTGACGCATTTATTTCTTCCAAATAAACGTGATTTTGATGTAGGTAGGTACCTACCTTATGTTTGGTAGGGCTTAAGTTTGAGTTCATTGCCTCAAGTATGAATCCCGAAAGGTCGAATGAATGTTCCTACTAACTTATGACAGGTTACAGCTACAGGTGCCGGTTAGGATATAGGCCAACTAACCAATATTTCAAGCCAGAACCCTCATTATGGTTATTTTCACCAAATCCCAACAGTTGAACATTCAAAAAAGATCAAATATAAATATTTTTAATTTGTTCATGTTTAAAATTTGGTTTAAATAAATATAAAAAAATATAGTTTTTTTAAATATTTTTAATATTTTTAAATAATTTTTAATAAATAAAAAAATACAGTTATTTTTATTTTCTATCTGGTTTGTTTTGATAAAATTCATATAACCTAGTTAGATTTGGAATAAATGTGCATCCAAGTATAGAATATTTGGATGAAAGTTTGGTGCGACGCTGCCATCTCTTACCACAACATCAAACCAGATAAGACGCCCTCCGTTCCCCTTTATCTTTAAAACTTCTTGTCCACACATGAAATACTTTACAATGACCATACATTGAAATTAAGTGCAAACTGTATCAAAACTATCAACTTGAATCCTGTTGAATTCAGCCTTCAACGAATGTAAAGGTTTTACGTCATTTTAGTTCATTCAAGTGGTCATCCTTTGGTATTTCCCATATTCTTGTGCACTCAATGACGATTCGATTATCATTATCAAGAACTCAAAAGTTGGATATAAAAATCTCAAGGAAGACGATATCTATAATTCACTCTAGAAAAGAATCAGATATGTTTATCTTCATTTTCACCTAATAAATTATCAAATTCGAGTATTTTTATCAAGAATTGACTTGAAATTAAGTGAAGATTAGGTCAACACTCAAAAATAATCACTTGAAAGAGTTAGAAACAATAAAAATTCTTATTTCACGCGGCCTTTTTACCATAAATTAAGTGATTATAGTGATTATCTACTACCCCTAGCAAAGGAAATATGAACTAATGCTTCAGTTGTGATTTAGACGTTTCTGGTAAGATCTACAATGTTATCACAACGATAGTCATAGATATTGTTGCTCATGGGCACCAATGTCCTTCGAATAATATAATCATTTCGAAACTCAAACAGAGATGTAAATTAATACGCCAGTGCTTCGTTTGAAATAAATCAAATCTTACGAAACATTCTGATTAAATCACGTGATACAAGAAGTGAATGATATCAGACGTTCACCTTCCATTTCGACAGTCTGCTGAATAGTAAACGGTCATTATTTCACAAGTGTAGTAACGTTTCTAGAAAACACTTGGAAAATCGTCAGACCCGCCAATTTGGATAGGTTTTGGAGGCGGTTGATCGACTATTCACGTGATGTTTATGCAGAACGTCCCAGCTGGAGGTGCTCGGCCGACAGAAGTATTCACGTGACCTAAGTTCACTCAACTCCGGCCATCATCCTGTTACGGTACCATTTACCGACGTGCAAGAGTTATAAAATATGGAGTTTGATTTTAAAACACTCTGTATTTGACCTACTTTACAGCGCGAAAAGTGGGGTTTTAAAAAGGTTTAAAGTGATATTTATCAATTTCTAGACGTGTAAATGGCGGGGAGGGAGGGGGAGATATGACCAATCATTAGCTCCCAAAGGAAGCATCATCATTACAATTTGAACTCTGTCGACTGAGGTTCGGATCTCCACTTCACTCGAACTGCTGCAATGTTGCGCACGCTTTTAAGAAATAAAATCCCCTTCAGACTAGAGTTAGTACGTCTCCACAATTTTCTGCCTGAACCTGCATGACCTTACTGTGGGATGAATAAAATCACTCGCAGTGACATTGTGGAAACCCATTTTTTTTAATGGAGTTGAGAAGAACGTAGTCTATTTCCACGAGAGTCATGAGTAACAAAGTTATCGATTTAACGATTTAATATTAAATATTATTTAGTACCTGGATCGTTAAATTAATATAATGTAATAATAAGTTAATATAATGTAACCAAATTTTGGTTACATTATATTATAATGTAACGATAGTTTGAGAATTGGTTGTTTTAGAAATTCTAACCGTAAGGAGTTAACGATTTTATGAAACCTGTCTAATATAATCTTGCATTCAGTACTTATGCTTGATCTAACTGAACATTACCGGATGTGTGATTCTAACCGGTATCCCAAGCTATCACTTGGTATGCCACTCGGACGCACGTGGGTTAAATGAGGTATTAGGATCTTTTACAAATCCCTCAATGTGTGATGAAATCCGAACAATATCAACAATGGAAGAATTCAATTTGAAGGGAAGAGTGTTGATTACCATCAGGACAAACGAGGACCTTAACCCTGAAATACTAACATGAAATTTTAACGATCATTATTAACGGTACGCCTCTCAGGGGTGCTGTCCATATAAGATGCATTCTGTACCTCCTTATGCATATTCCCGTCATTATACATAATATGGTCGTGGAATCAGCAACAACACCGAGCTCTTTTTCACAACTATTCAGGAGAGAGAAAAAATTGATTTGTTAGTCCATCAAGACCTAATTGACTGATGTTTTCCTTGATTACCTACTACAATGAATGACATTATCACAATGAAAAATTTTGTGTAAAATTTGAGTTTCTAAAATTTTGTCGAGTTACGCACTGTTGCTTGTACTATTTGCAGAGCTACGCTGAGTTGTTCTCCACCTCAAGATTGGGAGATGAGATTTTTGTCCGGCCCCCCGTTATTATTTAATTCATTTTTTCATTTTCATTTATTTCTCATTTTATTTTTTATCATTTATTTATTGTAAACGATACAACATTTTTCATTCTCATCACCAGTCTGAATTTTCAGGATTTAAGTAGAAAGCGTGTGAGTAACATTCGACAAATTTATTATTATTCAATAATATCACATCGGCATGGAATAATACTAGTTTTTAATCCGTTTTGTCACAATGGTAGGTACTTAGGTTCACAGCAAAAATATCAAAAATGACTTAGAATAATGTAATGTAGGTGTCATCATGTATTATTATTATGTAGCTCTGATTCTGAAGAGTCTCAAGATTTAGTCGAATTACATGATGTCGTTGAAAACTGCAAGCAAAGTGGTCTGATGTATCGCGTTCCGATTCCAGCAAGGAAGAAAGTTCACCCAGTGCCTGATGAGGTACGAGTTCTTTTGAACTTGCTTCTTTTCAACCTTCAACACGTCAGTCAATCTTCAACCTTCAGTTCTTTTCAACCTTCAACAAGTTATTTGGAACTTGCTGGACCTCTCACTGCACGAGACTTCGAGATTGTTGAAGACCAGGTAACCTCGATTGGCAATTCATGTGCTCATGGCCAGTTTATGTCCAACGATATGGCTAAATATGACGACCCAATGGTTTTCTATTCCAATTCGAGTTGCCCTAGTCCCGAAGATGTCCTCACTGCCGTCCTAGAATCAGATGGACCTCCAACAGAAACGAATTCTTCGAACATTAAGCAAATCGAACACCGTGAATTGAGCACAATTAATGATCTCTCACAACAGGATCTCCAGGCAATGGAAGTCATTTTTTGCAGTCAGGATGAGCTCACAACAATCCAAGTGCCAGGACGACCCCCTGCAGACACGCTTTTTGAGAGTGTTGAAAATACTGAACACCTAGGAATGTGCAGAATTCATGATCTCGCACCGTAGGATTATTAGGAAGAAGTGGTTCATCAAGGACAAGAACACCAGGACAAAATCGAAGTTCGAATACCCTGCGCATGCGCAAACGGGTATTTCCTTGTTACAGCCATGTCTTCTACATTTTGCATGTGATTTCGTTGAAATTTTCTGGAATTATGCGAGATGGGGTGGAGATGGTCCCCCATGAAAATCACGGCCCCCGAAATGGAAGTATTCTGAGTGCATGCGCAAACGTAAAATCCTTGTAACAGCCATAACTTATACATTTGTACATTTTCCAACAATATTCAGAGATTCTGCAGATTGACGTGAAGATCGATTGTTGTGATAGTAGGTACTTAGAGATTGATGTTTTGAGATTGACTATTATGCATTTTATTTTGGTGGGACCATTCAAGAGTATACTCCAGAAGATGCTCACACAAGCTGAACTTTATGAGGTAAAAGATTTTTCCCTGTTGAAATTTCTCGTGATCGCTGTAAGGAAAAAAAATGTCTCTCCCTTTTGGCTTATTATTTTCAAGAATTAACCAAGAAAAAAATCAACCAAGAAAAAATTTCTGCCAAGTGGGTGTGGCACATAGCTTCCTCGTATCCATGACCCGATTCTACTGATGGGTCGGTGCATACTAGTTAATCTAAAAACATTAATCTCTAAGAACCTCGCACTAACCTCATAGGGGACCATCTACACATCAACCCTAACAATCTCTAAATATTGTTGGAAAATATAGAAGTTATGGGTTTCAAGGATTTCACGTTTGATTTTCATAGGGGGCCATCTACACCCCAACTCGCATAATCCCTGAAAATGTCAACGAAATCAGAAATCAGGGAAATGTAGAAGTTATAGCTGTAACAAGGAAATACAGGTTTGCGAATGTGCAGCGGCTACTATCAGTCCTGGGGTAGTGATTTTCATAGGGGACCATCTGCACGCCTTTATTATTGAAACTTCTTCTTCTTCTTCTTCTTATTGACTCTACAGCCCATTAAGAGCCTTGGCCTGTTCACATATCCCCCTCCAGACTGACCTTTCTGCTGTCTTCCTCCGCCACAACCGAACATTCAACTGGCTCAAGTCACCCTCCACGTCCTGCATCCACGTCTTTTTTGGTCTTCCTCGCAACCTGCGTCCCCCGGTATTTCCGTCCAATATCCTCCTCGGGGGGCCATTAGGATTGCTACGGAAAACGTGTCCCATCCATTGCAGTCGAGCACTTTTAATGACTCCTACTATACCCGGTTTACAATAAAGTTGATGTAGCTCTTCGTTTTTTCTATTGTTATTGAAACAATAAACCAAAAACACACGAACCGACAAACACAGTGCCGAATTTTCGACGAATGAAACCTTCCTGAAGTGACCTGAATGCAAAGGAGGCGCTGATAGAAGGATAAAAGTTCACGTGAGGCGAGCGTCACGTGCAGCCTCCATCACGTTTAACTTTTTCTTACGCGGTTTCTATCGCGACCTGTTGAATTTACTACTGTTACTCCACTCTGATCGGTCAATCTCATTCACTGAGTCCATCATTATCATGACTAATCAAAACCGTTTTGTTTAAACTGTTTCCTTTCTGCTGTCGCCTCGCATAATGGGAGCATAATCAAGCACTACCGCCCAAAATTCTTCCTACTTCGGTACAGCTATATTGTTAAGGTTTTACATTCTAGAAACAAATGCACTAGTCGATGTCAAAACCTAAACTGACTTTTTATTCATTGTATCCAAATCACAACTAAGTAACAAAACACGTGTATAAATTCCTAACATTACTCCCTCCTTTCCTTTTTTGAGTTTTTCTTCAATGATCATTTTAACCACCCGTAGCAGCAGATAATCTTTTTTCGAAATTTAAGTATTTGATCCACTTGTCACCGGTTTCTTTTTCCCTGCCTCTCTTGCCACCATCCGTTCTTGCTTCTCGAGTAACTACAGCTGCAGACAAGTTTCCTCCATAGGATTTCTTAAGATACCAGGTATGCCACACTTCTCGTTCCCATTTCCAACATCTTTCCAACTCAGAAACGGGTTGTCCTATGCTTTGAACTGGATTTGCCACTTCGTATTTCCCAGAAAGTCTTGTGTCTTCAACACTTTGGACCAAAAAGCGTGTCATCTCTTTCACGAGTGTAGGAGAACGCTCTGAAGTTATTGTCCCGTCTTCGTCTGTAAGAGTTACCAAATTTCCCCGCTTTTTCGTTTCAGCTTGTTCCTCTGAAGTTGGAAAATGCGATACAACCCCTAACTGGCATTCTAGAGCCTCAATTTCTTGAGACAAAGCACGGATTTGTTTGGTGTTTTCATCAAATATATCCACAGCAGCACCAACTTCTTCTTGAATGTGGAACTGGAGTCGGAAGCCAGAGTTGTTGAGCTGGACCTTTTCATAAACTAGACTTTCAGATCTTGATGCTTCGATGTAGAGTGCATTTTTCAGCTGTTGGATCTCAGTGCTATAAGCAACTGACTCTGCATGCTTCAACTTCAGGCTACGATGCAACTCAACGTTCTCATCTTGGAGCTTACGAGTTTTCTCAAATTCTCTTTCCAATTTTGTGGCGTATTCTTCGTTCTCGACTTTAAATTTCGTTGTTTTTTCCAGAATGTCCGACTTTTCTTTCAGAATCTTTTCCACTTCATATGCTGCTTCCTTCAACTGTTCTTGATGTTTGTTTTTCATTTCCTGAATTGAACTTTCCAATTCTTGTAATTTGGCTGCCATTGCAATATTTTCTTTGTCTCTATATTTGATCTCAATTTCCATGCTCGATAAGTTTTCATTTTGTTGAACAACAAGATTTTGTTTGTCCTCAAGTTGCGTTTTCAATTCCAGGATTGTTGTTCTATTGATATCGTCGTTGATAAGCGATTCGTTCAATGAATCCCCCAACGAGTCAATTTCCAACATCATTATTTTTCGTTCTTCTTCAAAAGCAACTTCCATTGTTTCGCATACTGTCTCTAAATCTCCAATGATCTTCTCCTTATCTTCAAATGGTTGTTTATTTGGACGATGATCGGTCAACTCTGCAATTTCCTTAGAACTATTGACACCTTGAAACTCAGCATTTTTATGTAACCATGGGTCACAATTGTTTTGCATTAAGTAACAACAATCTTTTTCCAAAAATGTTGGATCTTCGCCTTTCCAGCTTCCTTCTCTCCTCTCGTTGTGAACATGTTCTTTTGCTGCTTCCACATTGCGCGAGCAGAACACCGAATGGAAGTACAACACGCCGCACTCAACACAGCAATTCTTTTCCTCATATACCCAATCTTGGGTGGGTGTTTGCCTTCTTCCCTTAGACCGCCTATTTCTTGGTACTTTACCACTTCCTCGGAACTCTGACAGTCCCAATTCCATCATCTCCTTCTGATGAATTCGTGAAGCACCGCTGCCACCACTGTTAAGGTTTTACATTCTAGAAACAAATGCACTACCTAGTCGATGTCAAAACCTAAACTGACTTTTTTATTCATTGTATCCAAATCACAACTAAGTAACAAAACACGTGTATAAATTCCTAAAAATATTCTCCCCAAAATTCTTCCTATTGCGGTACTAGCTTTATTTTTGATGTTCTACGTTTCAAAGTAGAATCAGATAATCGAATTTAAAACAAAAAAAAAGCCGTCCGTCCGCCGTACATGTGCCCATTAACCGCCCATTAACAATGACCAAAGTTAATGTAATTCGGTATGTGGGCTCTAATCGAGGTCCAGTTATGCACCGAAACTTAATTACGTTCTGTCAATTAATAGGAGTGAAAATTATGGATTCAAAATTCGTAAAATCAAAAACTTTTAGGTAGGTACCTAATAATAATAAAAATGAGTCATTTTTCCATAGTTTTTTTCCAGGGTTTATAATTAGAATAAATTTTTATTATAATGAGACCATCCAGATCTCTGTAGGACCAAACGTTCGTTCCATAAGAGCACCTAAAGGTGGAATGATAAATTAATTAAAAATTCAAGTGGCTTTCTACGACTCTAGAGATCATCAATAGAAGGTTCTAGTTCACAGTTTCCTAGCTAGAATGCAGTGGAAGGCTGAGCTTTTCTCATTTCGGAGTTCATGTCCCACCTTCATTTGGAACCAATAATCGAAGTTCGTAATGAAAAATGTTGGTACCGTATATGGGTAGATGAAGGATCTTATAGTAAGTAAAGTAAAGTAAAGTAAACAACCATTTCAGGTTGGGTTTCCGTCCGACTGCCATTCCTGGCGTCGCGGACGTCATCAGCTGTCTTCCAAAGGGAAGATCAGAATTTGTTCTGATGATTTCGCTCGTGGCTTCCCATTGCCTCACCGCCTTGGGTTGGGACGTAGGGGGCGATGAGAGCCCCGGACGCACGCTGTCAGAGATGAACCTTGAACCCACGACCCCCGCAGAAGTCGGTTAGCAGAAGTCCACCGCCAAACAACGACGCCCCAACGACCATAGCTACACCGCTGTCCGCTGATAGATCTTATACATCTTCGTCTATTAGTAACTAAGTAACCAAGATATTCACATTTACGCACATACATTAGTCAAAAGCATGTCGGTAATGTCAAGAATGTCATCATAATCGTTCTAAAATTGTTCACATTTTTTCACAAAAAAAGCGTATTAGTATGGAAGATTGACTCGTACACAAATAGGAAACAAAAATAGCTCAAAAAGCTCTGATACGTAAAAATGTTTTTAAAAAGTCTGCCAAGTAGGTGTGGCACATAGCTTCCTCGTATCCATAACCTGATTGTATAGGGGATCATCTACACCATCAATTGTATAGGGGACCATCCCCGATTTCCATAGGGGGCCCTTCTCCAATCCACACAATCCCTGAGAATGTCATCGAAATCGGTAGAGAAATGAAGAAGTTATGGATGTGGCAAGGATTCCATGACAGACAGACACGGAAGCAAAATTGTTCAGGAAGGACTGAGTGGAAATTTCGATTTTGGAGAACTTTTTCTTCGATCTTGAAAAGTGATAACAATGCTTCCGCTACCATGATAGACTCTGTAGCAAAAGATGGTGATTTCGCAGGATTTGAGTCTTTGGTAATGAGGAAGAAGTCAGTACCTAACAGTAATAACGCGAGTTCAGATATGAGCCTCAAGGAAATGATGTGAGAAAGACTCACTTGAATGAATTATTCAGAATGAATCTTAAAATACGGCGTCCTCGTAATTACGTCATATTTCACAGAACATCATTGCCTGCTACTGCAAGATGCCTCCAGCGATTGATCTGGGCGGTCCTCGAATTCCAAGGTGCAAGGTGCACCATGTCGGAATATTTGGTCGTACCGAAGTCGAACCACTGGTTTTTCGCTCTTGCTGAATAAACATAAGGCAGGGGTGGACCCTCGTAGGGATTGAAACAGCACCTGCGCACCCTTCGAAGCTTCCCATAACCCTAACATAATAGCGTAATTGATTAGGCACACAGAGAGGCAGAGTCCGACAGGGGCGGGGCCCCGTGATGTACGGCCGTTACAGGTAGTTGTCGATGATTGTGTGTTTGGAGAAAAACGATTCATGTTGAACAAAAAAAAAACCGTCGAGAGTATCGTTCGAGAGAAGTGCAAACAATAATGAGATCTCAAGGAGAAACATTGGTGTGGCCCTAACTAATCAATGTCAGAGAGAGAATTGGTTTCGTGATTGGGATTCAACAGGTGTGAAACGGTTATGACGTTTGAATGAGAACTGCCTACAAAACAAGTCACAGGCCACCATCAGCTGTGATAAATCGATAGAGCAAGTTAAAATTGTTTAAAAAACGCTGCCAATTATTACACAAAGGATCATTATTTGTCTGTATATAACTCGCCAGCGAAAGACACAGTCACGACCTACCAACCATTTTTCGCTCCATAATCAAGTTTATTAAATTAATAATAGAATAGAAATAGACGCTTCGCGCTCAATTCGAAGAAATAACTAAATAGTTGTGTGCCTTCATTTGGATATGGCGCAAAACTGAGTACTACTAAAAAAAACTAACAATGATCGCATTTTGGTCAGATGAAGTTTAACAGGAGTTTAAGCCTCTCTTGCGATTCACACTCCTGTATCAGATTTATAATAAGTCCAACCCCCCTCACTGTCACAGTCAGTCGCAGTTCATTCCTCGTTCCTGGTTAGTATTTCGCTAAATTGCAGGGGCAAAACTTGTAAAAATGTAGCTAAATTTTAAATTTTTGAGGATTTTAGAAACGCAGTAATTGCCAAAGAAAAATGGGGGAAACGACTAAATAAACGGGTTTCCCATTTTTCTTTGGCAATAGGGTGTGCGCCTGGGTAAAAAAAAACTGTTTACTGTTATTTTTAATCCAAACTAGACCTCATTCTGAGAATTTTGGTACCAACCGCAACCTTCTAGCGTGTGTAAATCTTTTCTTATGCATTTTTAAAGTTTCGACCGTTTATGACGTCACAGTGGGCTGGGGGGTCCCGCCCAGGCGAGAGGGGCGCGTGATGTCATAAAAGGTCGAAACTTTGAAAAATCATAGAAACAGATCTACTCACGCAAGAAGGTGGCGGTTGGTGCCGAAATTTTCAGGATGAGGTCTACTTTCGATTAAAAATCAAAAAAAAAATCGAGGCGGGTCCCCCATTATTGTTCAATTTGGATGAGTCCTGTGCAATCTTTCAGTTTTTTCAATTCCCTAGGCCGATGCACTAAAGACGTCTAAAATCCTTGATAATTTCTAATTTAGCAACATTTTAAAAGTATTTTTCCCTGCAATGTAGGGAAATACTAACCCGGAACGATGGACGAACAGCACTGAGACCCCCGTAAGTACTAGTAGGGAGCGAATGGTTCGTCCTGCAGAGCTCTGGGTGGTCTCATTCGTTTCTAAAATATTTTCCACCCCGCATAATCCCCGAAAATTTCATCGAAATCGGGTGGGAAATGTTGAAGTTATGACTGTGGCAAGGATTTCACGTTTGCGCATGCGCAGCGATTACTATCAGTCGGAGGTTGATGATTTTCATGGGGACCATCTACACTCCAACCCACACAATCCCTGAAAATGTCAACGAAATCACATGGAAAATGTAGAAGATATGACTGTGAAAAGGATTTCATGACAGACAAACAGACAGACACGGGACCAAAATTGTTCAGGAAGGTTTGAAACGTAAAAGACGAGTGGAAATTTGGATTTTGAAGAACTTTTTTTTTTCAATCTTGAAAAGTGAAAACAAAGCTTCCGCTACCATGATAGACTCGAAAGCAATCCAATTATATTTTAAATTAGTGAAACAACCATACATTTATATATGGAGAGTTTTCGAGCTAGGGCGTTGTCAAAACTGCAACCCCTATTTTTCACCCCTTTAGAAGTGACTAGCAATGGAGGCGGAATCCCAAATTTCATCAAATCCAGTCCTTGGTACCTAAGAAAAGTCCCGTCCATCTTACCAGACGGATGGACAATTGTTTATTCGATTTTTGGATTCTACCTATACGTACCTTGAAACGTAAACCGTCAAATTTTAAGGGAGTTGAATTTTTTCTTGCTCGATTTTACAGGTTCATTATTGGAAATAATAAACCAAAAGTTACCGAAACGGCATTCAAAAAATTTCTTCGGCGTTTGTTGTCGACCATCCATGCACGATTCGCCTGCAGAACAAAACATTCGACCAACATGGTGAAATTATGACATTGATTTTGCGTTTACGAGTGCAAGATGCATTTGCTATAGGCTTATCCATACTTAAACCACATAATCGATTATAAAATTATTGAAATTGGACGAAAATTAAATAGGTTTTTTCATCTCTGCCTGACAATTTATCGATTTTCAACGTACTGATGTAACATCACACAGAAGACCTGTAGAGGAGGAAGAAAAACATTGTAAACGAGGCAGCGCAACTGAATAAACACAGTTCCCGACTAATCTCTCGACAATTCACATGGAAGGCAAACCAACTTGAAACTCGTGTTCTCCCGTCTGATTGGGTCCGAATGAAGTCATCCTATCTTGTACACGTCGATCTTGCACTTCCTTCCCCACCGAGTGGTTCGTTATCTAAAACTTCTTCGAGTATGCGGATCACGTCATCACCACAGGGGCTCTCAGTACCCGGCAACGTCGTTCGTACGATTCTTTCCGTGAAATACTTTTTCTTCTTTTTCGACTCTGTTTCCATCGAATTCTTCATCGAGTATAATTGGTGACATGGCGAGGTATCGGGAGTGCAAATTAAAAAAAAAAAAAGTTTGAATGAAAGTTGACCGTCTTGAAAACATCTTATAAGGCGCGACTGCCACCTCTCCGAAACAGAAGAACAGTGTTTTCTGTCTTATTAACGTCGCTACTTCGAGAATTTATCGCTCCTAAAGTCTTTTTCTGAAGACTCCGTTGCCTCTTCAGTCGGAATGATAATTTTTTTCTCAGGTCCCATAAATAATGTTTCGACACAATAAGCAGCCGACATAATGAGAAAGGCCTTCGGAATGGGTGGCCACTGAGTCTCAAATTCGTACTCATGTACCTACTTACCTTACTTAGTTTCGTCTGCAAAGTTATGTTCGCATTGGAATTACATTAATTTAACCCTTTATTCTTCCAAATCCTTCGCATTTTTTTTGTACTTAATACAAAGTGTTCTACCCGGCAGTGCAGCATAAATTCTTTTTTACGTATCTTGTGATTTTGGTTTATTATTTTCAATCATGAATCTTTGGACTCGACCAAGAAAAAAAAGTTTAACCTCCCTCAAAATGTTTAGGTTTACGTTTCAAGGTATGTAGGATCTGAAAATCGAATAAAAATTTACACTACGCGGCACTTTCCTTAGTTCACAAGGACCGATTTTGATGAAATTTGGTATATGGGCTCCATTTGGGGTCTAGTTGTGCCCCGAAGCTTTTGGTTAATGTCAGTCACTTCTAAGGGATGAAAATCAAGGGTTGAAATTCAATGGCCCTAGCTCAAAAACTCTCGAAATAAAGGTATCGTTTTTTCACCAATTTTAAATAGTATTGAATTTTTAGTGACCACGCGGAGCTCTATAGGACTCTTGTACGAGAACTTAAGGGATGGACTTACAATAAATCAAAAACACGAGTGTGAATCGCAAGAAAGGCCTAATCTCCGTTGAAATTTTTTCTGACCAAAATGTGATCGATGTTAGTTTCTTCGAGTTGTACTCAGTTTTGCGTCCTTAGCAACCATTTATTTCCTTGGCAACCAGTAGTCAAATTTCTAAATGAAGGAATTCTTTATTTTTTCGAATGGAATGTGAAGCTTTTATTTCATCCAATAAACTCCATTATGATGCGAACACTTAGTTGGTAGGTAGTGACAATGGCAAAGCTGTGTTCTTTGCTGTCGATTGATCTGTACAGAAAAATAATAAATTTTTGTGAGATAATTCGCAGCGTTTCAAGTTCTAAGGCCTCAGTACGACGCCACCCTGTAGAAATTGGAATAGTAACATCCCAAAAATATTTCCCTTTTAATTCTTCAGAAGGAAAATAATTTGTCGACAATTTAAAACATATTAATTTCAATTTATGTATAGTTGATTCTTATAGAAAATTCAGATTTCCTCGAACCTCATCAAAATCGGCTGAAAATGTCCGAGGAAAAGTACGGATTACGGTTCAAAGCTTAAATGGGACTGAGAAAGGGTGATAATAATATATTATATCATATTATTATTATTATCATATTATTATTATTATTATTATTATTATTATTATTATTATTATTATTATTATTATTATTATTATTATTATTATTATATTATTATTATTATTGGGTGGGTCATAATATATTTTATTCAATTCGTTGTTCCATCGACAGAGATATTTGTAAATTACATGTTGTTTTAGTGTAGTACCTACTACAGTTATATTATACTTCTAGCAAACTTGTGGTACTTAGTTATACATTGTAGTACGTAAGTACTATAGTATTGTAGTATTATTAAGGACGATCTGAAGATGGTGTCTTTTTATCGGAAGCGATATCATATCGTATTCGACTTGCTGGTTACGACGTGTTCTCCATTAAGGTTCGTTAACAATAATAGGGGGTGTGTCTGGTTTTTTTTTTTTTTTTTTTTTTTTTGTTTAATTTCCAATTGAAAGTAGACCTCATCCTGATAATTTTGACACCAGCCGTTCTCTTTTTGGATGAGTATATCTTTTTCTATGATTTTTCGAAGCTTTGAATGTTTATGACGTCAAGTGCCCCTCCCACCTGGGCGGGAACCCCCAGCCCACTGTGATGTCATAAACATTCAAAACTTTGAAAAATCATAGAAAAAGGTCTCCTCACGCTAGAAGGTCGCGGTTGGTGTCAACATTTTCAGAATGAGGTCGAGTTTATATTAAAAATAACAATGAACGGTTTTTCCAACCCATGCACACACCCCATTGTACCTATTCTTATGACTAGGAACTAACGTCATACTTTTGATACGAGATTTTGTTTTGTATTACAAATATTCTGAGTTGGGAGTTCTGAAATAAATTACAGACAAAATACCAGCGTATCATATGTCATCGCAATACATGATGACACTCAATAATAATGCTTATTGATGATTTCAACTTGTTTCCTGAGGACTCATTGTGATGATGATATTGTGTGAATTTGATGAAGCTTCTACATTGCATCGCACAAATCTCTGCGGTACGGAAGAGCGAAACAAGCTGTACGGAGTCCAACTTTGGGCGGCTCAAGACGAAAAAGGAAGTGCGGGGTGCGGGTCCGACCCACATCCTCCTTCACCACAATCGGACACTAAACGAGCACAGTATATCACCGAAAAGAAACCGTCTGTCTGGAGGCGCCGCTCTGGGAGCAATTAAAGTTCGAACACCATCGTACTCGAAGTCTTTTATAACCTCTTGCTTTGGCGAGTACAGTCTGAGTAGATCAATTCCAACTTTGCTTTTCCTTCGAGGTCAAGAAGTGAGATGAATGGGGGCTGTAGAGTCACTGCAGTTACAGTTGTTGCGTTGTCAATCATACTATTGAATGAGCTTATGATTATCAGTCTTCGACTAAATGTGAATACTACTTAATATTGGCGCTACGAATTAAAAAAAAACCATAATGCTGAGAAGACGAATTCTACGATTCGAAGATGATGGGGAGGAACAACTTCAAACGTCGGGGCCCTCGGAGCGTCGGCACTTTTTACAGCATTAACCCCCCCTGAAAAGCCCCTTTCACCCCAGAAAAGGCTAAATTCTAAATTCCGGCGACGTAGTGCACAACTAGAATAGTTTTCCGCTTCGAACAAAAAAATAATCAGGAGAATCGGTTGAAAACTGAGGCCTGGGCAGACGACACTAGATTTTGTCCCACACACACACACACACACAAACCTACACACATAGACCTTCACTTATAGTTTTTTCGTAGATTTGGATTCAGAATGGTCTAAAACGGATTAGTGTGTAGCTTTTTTCTTCTGTTGAGTGTTGTCCAACCTTACCCCAGATCAATCGCATAAGGTCGCCCAAGTCTTACTGTGGGACGTCCTAAAAAATTAAGTTCACACAAACAAAAGAAGCTTCCCGACCAGTAAGGAAGCTCGACTCCTCTTCGTTCCCTTAACCCCGGAATAGGAATCAACAAACTACTAGTCCTTCTAGGCACTGCTGAGGGCAGAGTCTGGTTGATGAACAAGGTGAGGCGAAGGGAAGGAAAGTTCCCCTACCACACGTAGCAAGTATTCTTACGTAGTGTACCGTTCCAGGGTTAATAGCTATTAGTAATAAGTAACTAATAAATAAGTAATAAGTAACTATAATAAATAACTATAAGTAATAGCTTTATTCCAGATTTAACAGGTAACCCCAACGTTCGTACAATTCACAATCACAGAAGGTTACGTGTCCGAATGTCATGAAACAGTACCTATGTGATGGAAGATGGATAATAAATTTATTTCATTTTGTTGGATAGACATATAACAAATTAATTTTAAGATATAATTTTCACAGATTTATTGCTTCTGCATTTTTGGCAAGAAGTGCAGAAGAAAAGTTATACAAGTAAAGGAGATTAGGCAACGAAAATTCTTTGTATGAATTTGAAGGGAGGACACATGACGTGTTCACGATGAATAAATGATCATTGCAGATAAAAATTGAAATTCTGATCTGGAAAATGGCTAAGTTATCAACCCTATGCGATACGTATTGACGATCCAAATCCTGCACCGGATTCTCTCAGATGATAGATTTATTTATTTATTCAATACGGGCAAGCCAAATACAACGCTGCAATAGAAAAATATACATATTAAAGAGAAGTACAGATGATAGATAATAGAGGAGACAAGGTTAGGTGTTATTTATCCATGTTGCTTATAATTCTGTTTTCGATAACATTCGCTGACTGATGAAAAATATCGAGGTCGGGGCACTCCTGGAGGGCCTGATTCATCACTCGGGGCATCCTGCATAGTGGGCGGTTGTATAAGTAATTATTGGGGGAGAATGATGTCCAGAAGAGATCGTGAGAACCTGAGATAGATACATGATAGAGATAT
The DNA here is from genome assembly GCA_009739505.2 of Apolygus lucorum. Taxonomy (NCBI): domain Eukaryota; kingdom Metazoa; phylum Arthropoda; class Insecta; order Hemiptera; family Miridae; genus Apolygus; species Apolygus lucorum. Next base: position 12,066,473 of record CM019180.2, read on the forward strand.
AAGATAGACAGAGATATCGTGAGATAGATAGATACCTTTATGTTTGTTTGACGCCATTTTGTACACTTTTACAATACTATAAATGCATGGAGGGATGCAATTTGGTACGATTTCCTACCCGACGTTAGGTTTGGCCCGTGTTGTAGGGTGGAATCCTTGCAAAATCGCTTCATGTCGGTAAATAAATTGATATCTACTACATATTACAGTAATAAGTAAATTACTAAACAATACATGATTGGACAGAAAAACGCTGCAAATCATTGCCCAAAGGTTTATTATTTTCTGTATAGATCACCCTTCTGTATAGATCCCTCCCTACCAACCATAGGCACCTACTAAATACTAGGGCATTTTTGAAAATTTCAAACCCAACCAACAACAAATGGAAATGAAAGGTTGAAATTTTCGAAAATGCCCTAGTAGGTAGTAGGCACCTACGGTTGGTAGGGAGGGATCTATACAGAAGGGTGATCTAAACAGAAAATAATAAACCTTTGAGCAATGATTTGCAGGGCTTTTTTTTACCTATCAACATTTTTTCACCTACCAACCTTTGGTAGGTACTACCTACCTCACCATAATGCATTCACACCTTCACAATCAAGTTTATTAGAAAGAACTAAAGGCTTCACACTCGATTCGAAAAATAGACAGCTTCATATGGAAATTTGATTACTGGTTGCTCAGAAAGCAAAACTGAATGCAAATCGAAGAAATGAACAGCGATCGCAGTTTCACTTCACACTCATGATTCTGTTTCATCGAAGGAAAACCCTTAAGTAACCGTAGGGAGCAAACGGCTTGTCCTGCAGAGCTCCGGGTGGTCTCAAAATTTTTTGAAATTCATTACTACTTAAAATTGGTAAAAACGCTGCAAATTATTACACAATGGTTCATTATTTTTCTATATAGATCACTCGTCTACAAAGCCACCAACCATCCAACATGAAGAGAAACATCGATCGCATTTTGGTCAGCTTTAATTTGAACGGAGATTAGGCCTCTTTTGCGATTCACACTCTAGTTTTTGAATTATCGTACGTAAAACCCCTCAATTCTCGTAGGGAGCGAACGGTTTGTCCTACAAAGCTCCGCGTGGTCTCAGAAATTCTAAAAATTCTATTGAATCTTAAATTGAAGGAAAAACAATACCTTTATGTCAAAATGTCTTGAGTTAGAGCGTTTTCAAAATTTCAAAATTCAGTTTTGAACCCTTAGAAGTGACCTACATCAACCAAAATCTACGGGGCACAACTAGACCCCAAGTGGAGCCCACATACCAAATTTCATCAAAATCGGTCAATGCTGAGTGGCAAAAGTGCCGCGTACGGCGTACGGACGGCCAAATTTGTATTCGATTTTTGGATTCAACGTATACCTTGAAACGTAAACCATCAAATTTTGAGGGGGTGTTAAAAAAAATTTCTTGGTAGATTCCAAAGGTTCGTTATTGAAAATAATGAACCAAAACGATACCTTTATTTTGAGAGTTTTCGAGCCAGGGCACTCTTGAAAATTTCAACCCTCAATTTTCACCCCTTAGAAGTGACTTACATCAACCAAAATCTTCGGGGCACAACTAGACCCCAAATGGAGCCCATATACCGAATTTGAACCAAATCGGTCCAGTGTTGCTTAGAAAAGTGTCGCGTACGGCGGACGGCGGGAAATTTTTTTAATTGGATTTTCGGATTCTACGTACCTTGAAACGTAAAACATCGAATTTTGAGGAGGGGTTACAATTTTTTTCTTTATGCTCGATTCCAAAGGCTTATTATTGAAAATAATAAACCAAAAGGACGCATTTTGATGATCTCTAACATATACTAACTCACTTTGATATTCTCTAACTTTAATAATCTCTAAGCTTTAATAGTCTCCTTTACATAATATGTAATCGGTCCTTAACATGGGACACCCTGTATATTATATTATAATATACAGGGTGTCCCATGTTAAGGACCGAAAAACTTCAGGAGTCGATTCTACAACTAATTTTAATAAGAAAGTATCTTATGGCATTTTTTCGTTAGAAGCTTAATTTCCGAGTTATTTTAATTTTAAGATTTTTTTCGTGTTTTCGACCTTAAGCCATAAAAATAACCATAACTCGCCTAATTTACAAGCAATTCAAAATCTAATTACACCTTTGGATAGGGCGTTAAATTTGCCATCTTTCTAGTGGCTGTACAAAAATTTTTGTAAGGTCGTGATGGGTGAAAAATCAACTCGTAAAGTCATTTTTGTAAAATTGTCATAATTTCCTACTTTTTCTTTTGATTGTTAAGGTTTTACTCCCACATAATTTTTCACGTACCTCTACATCAAAAACTGCGCAAAGATCTCAGCGTTCCAGTGGTATAATTTGTTTTAATTTTACTCCGCTAATTAGGGGTGAAAAATACGTTTGAATGGTAAAAAACGTGGTTGCGCTTATGGAAATCAAGGTTCCTGGTTCTTTGGGTCTCGGGCAGGTTCGACGAATTAGGGGTGGAATTCCACGTCATTTTCAACGCTATTAGACTGATTTCATCACCGTTGGTATGTGAAAGCTCAGTATTGAGTTTTGGTAGGCCCGAATATTTCTTTCTTAATTTAATACTTGGTATTCATGCACGAATCCAATGTTCAATTCTCACAACTTTCTCGATTGTATGAAAAAAGAGATATCTCATAAAGAATAGCGTGTAGATGTGGAATAATAAATAAAGATAAATAATGATATTTTAGAGAAAGTAAAAATGATATTTATGAACAAAAATAATCTTCATCTTCATCGAAGTACGTTATTGACTAAACAAAAATGAGATAATAAATTATCCTCTACTCCGTCTTTGACTTCGTTTGTCATTCGTCCGGATACCTGTAAATACAAAGCAAAGTTTATCACAGCCAAGTAGAAAATAATTGAGGAATGAGCTGTCAGGAGACGATGCACGTTATGTACTGAAGAAGGAGGAGGTCACATTGAGCACTTACTCTGAATCGGTAATATGATGACCGCTACTTCAAATTTTGACATTCCTCAATTATTTTCTACTTGGCTGTGATAAACTTTGCTTTGTATTTACAGGTATCCGGACGAATGACAAACGAAGTCAAAGACGGAGTAGAGGATAATTTATTATCTCATTTTTGTTTAGTCAATAACGTACTTCGATGAAGATGAAGATTATTTTTGTTCATAAATATCATTTTTACTTTCTCTAAAATATCATTATTTATCTTTATTTATTATTCCACATCTACACGCTATTCTTTATGAGATATCTCTTTTTTCATACAATCGAGAAAGTTGTGAGAATTGAACATTGGATTCGTGCATGAATACCAAGTATTAAATTAAGAAAGAAATATTCGGGCCTACCAAAACTCAATACTGAGCTTTCACATACCAACGGTGATGGAATCAGTCTAATAGCGTTGAAAATGACGTGGAATTCCACTCCTAATTCGTCGAACCTGCCCGAGACCCAAAGAACCAGGAACCTTGATTTCCATAAGCGCAACCACGTTTTTTACCATTCAAACGTATTTTTCACCCGTAATTAGCGGAGTAAAATTAAAACAAATTATACCACTGGAACGCTGAGATCTTTGCGCAGTTTTTGATGTAGAGGTACGTGAAAAATTATGTGGAAGTAAAACCTTAACAATCAAATGAAAAAGTAGGAAATTATGACAATTTTACAAAAATGACTTTACGAGTTGATTTTTCACCCCTCACGACCTTACAAAAATTTTTGTACAGCCACTAGAAAGATGGTAAATTTAACGCCCTATCCAACGGTGTGATCAGATTTGAATTGCTTGTAAATTAAGCGAGTTATGGTCACTTTCATGGCTTAAGGTCGAAAACACGAAAAAATCTTAAAATTAAAATAACTCGGAAATTGAGCGTCTAACGAAAGATTGCTAAGAGACACTTTCTTACTAAAATTAGTTGTAGAATCGACTCCTGAAGTTTTTCGGTCCTTAACATGGGACACCCTGTATATTATATGTAAAGGAGACTATTAAAGCTTAGAGATTATTAAAGTTAGAGAATATTAAAGTGAGTTAGTATATGTTAGAGATCATTAAAATGCATATTATGCTGTTTAGTATCCTTTCGCATCTAAAGCCCCCTTCTGCAACTAGCCAACTTAACACATGATCGTGTCGTATCGTGACGATCGGATCTACGAGGAATTCTCCTATGTGTCTTCGTTCCCTTCCACCACAACAAACGGACGAACAATCCCATATTTCACCAAAACGCAATCGTCAGAAGGCGCCGCGCCGTTCCAGACCTAATTAATCGTCCGAACTTGGAGAAGACTCCTCTCATTCCTTCTCTGTGCGACTATTAGCTCATGCAAAACAGGGGAAACCTCCTCCTCCGGGGAGAGCCGAGAGCGAACGTCCCAGGGAGCGCGCCACAAATGAACCGTATCAGTGACAGCGGGGTTGAGGCGGATGGAATTATGGGGCCCAAACTCCGAGGCCCCGAGGGGCATTTCCCTCCTTGGGATTCCGTAGGCGCGGCTATGATGTACGACGCCTCGTGCCTCGGGTGTACCTTCCCCGAGCAATCCGGCCATCTCGCCTTCCACACTAATTGGCCTCCGGGTCTTATATGCAAATATTTATACTCCTATACTGCTATCAACCGATTTTCTATCTCCGATGAAAGGGGTGTTTTATGACAAGATCTACAGCTGTGGATAGCGATTTTAGAAAGCTACATTTATTTCATTTCACTTGAAATCGTCGACGAGGACTAATAATTAGTAATTAAAGTAATAATTTATTATAGGAATTATTACTACATACTGCCTTGTGAAGGAAGATCAGCTTGGCACCGAAGTAGAAAACGTCTCAGCTTGGGTTATAGTCAAACGATTTGGAGGCAGAATAGCTCAGATTAAGATCAACATTAAATAACAAAACGATGCAATGGTTTATTATTATTCTATATAGATCACTCGTCTGCAAAGCCACCAACCATCCAATATGAAGAAAAACATCGATCGCTTTTCGGTCAGCTAGAATATGAACGGGGATTAGGCCTCTTTTGCGATTCACACTCGTGTACCTGATTCATCGAACGTCCAACCCTTAAATTCTCGTAGGGAGCGAACGGTTTGTCCTACAGGGCTCCACGTGGTCTCTAAAAATTCTAAAAATTCTATAGAAACCTAAATTGATGGAAAAACAATACCTTTATGTCATAACGTTTTGAGTTAGGGCGTTTTCAAAATTTCAAAATTCATTTTTTAACCTTTAGAACTGAGCTACATCAACCAAAATCTTCAGAGCACAACTAGACCCAAATGGAGACTACATACAAAATTTCATCAAAATCGGTTAGTGCTAAGTGGGGAAACTGCCGCGTGCGGCGTACGGCGGACGGACGGCCAAATGTGTATTCGATTTTTGGATTATACTTACCTTGAAAAGTAAACCATCAAATTTTGAGGGGGTGTTGAACATTTTTTTTTTGTTCGATTCCAAAGGTTCATTATTAAAAATAATAAACCAAAATTACGATCCAACTGTTTGGTTTTGGTTTTTTGTATTCCATAATGAACCTTTGGAATCGACAAAAACGGTGCAAATTATTACAAAATGGTTTATTTCTTTTTTTTATAGATCACTCGTCTGCAAAGCCACCAACCATCCAACATGAAGAAAAACATCGATCTTATTTCGGTCAGCTTCAATTTGAATGGAGATTAGGCCTCTTTTGCGATTCACACTCGTGTTTTTGATTTATCGTACGTCTTTGGGGCACAACTAGACCCCAAATGGAGCCTACAGACAAAATTTCATCAAAATCGGTCAATGCTAAGTAGGGAAAGTGCCGCGGACGGCGAAATTTGTATTCGATTTTGGTTTATTATTTTCAATAATAAGCCTTTGGAACCGAGCAAGAAAAAGAATTTTTTAACACCCCCTCAAAATTTGATGGTTTACGTTTCAAGATTCGTAGAATCCAAAAATCGAAGAGAAATTTTCCCGTCCGTCCGCCGTACGCGGCATTTTTCTTAGTTACCATTGACCGATTTAGTTGAAATTTGTATATGGGCTCCATTTGAGGTCCAGTTCTGCTCTGAAGCTATTGGTTGATGTCAGTCACTTCCAAGGGGTGAAAAATGAGGGTTGAAATTTTCAAACGTACCCCAGCTCGAAAACTCTCGTAGTAAAGGTAGTTTTTTATCAAATTGAAATAAAAACGGCCAGATTAGATGATCTGATATATTCCAGTGAGATTTTGCCAGTGTTTCAGTGTGACATATCGATAATTAAAAATACAATAACCTACCATTTCATTGACACTGTTAGGATACGAGGATCACAAGGGATTTCGTCATTCTTTGCAGAGCAGCTCCAAGATATATTTCCGGGTGGCTTCGTGTTGTATACTGACGGTTCAAAGGCGGCAGATGGTTGCGGTTGTCCCTTTTTCGATCCACAGGTTGGGACCGGCCAGTTCTTCAAAATCTCTGATTCGGCCTCTATTTTCACTTGTGAGCCTGTTGCGATTCGACAAGCGTTGCAGTATGCTAGGGCTAGCAATGCACCTCTGATAGTTGTCGTTTCTGACTGCCGTAGCGCTATAGCGAAACTGGCAAATTTTTCCATGAAAGCAGACTTTAATCATATTCTCATGGATATATTGAATATAGTGTTGCTATTGAGAGAAGTGGGACGACAGGTTCATTTGGTGTGGACAAGGTCACATTCCGGGGTTTACGGTAATGAAACAGCTGACTCCATTTCCAATACTGCTAGACAAAATGGTTCAGTCTTGGGTATAAGTCTCCCATATACCGATTTGCACGCCAATATCCGTAAAGAGGTAAAGACAAGATGGCAACAGGTATATGATCACACTAGAGTGGGAGTAACATAACGTGAACTGAACCCGAGAATTGCAGTCAAACCTTGGTTCTCGCAATTTGGTTTAAATAGACCCGATATTAGAGTCATTGCTCGCCTGCGTTCCAACCATATGTGGTGCCTACTTGCACCGTATCGGACAACGATACGAACCAACCTACGAGCGATGTTCCCAGGAGGATGATACCCTGGAACACATATCCATGGTCTGCCCAGAACACAATCAAGCCAGTAAGCGAGTGCTGGACACAGCGGTTGAACATCTAGTCACCCCTTCGAACACTCGTTCACTCCCGCAGCCTTTCGATTTACAAAGCCATCTGCTCTTTTATTCGTGAACAAGGTATTAGGATTTAATTTTAGAAAATTGGAATTATTTTGACTTTTTATCTTGATTTTCTGTTACTTTATTGTAAAAACCTCTTAATTTTGATCATTTACAAATAAAAATCTTCATGGCTATGGTCGACGACTAATGTCAATTGAGGAAAAAAAATAGTATTGAATTTTTAGAATCGAATGAAACCATCCGGAGCTCTGTAGGACAAACTGTTCGCTCCCTACGGGGACAACTTACGATAGATCAGAAACAAGAGTGTGAATCGCAAAGGAGGCCTAATCTCCGTTCAAGTTTTAGCTGATCAAAATGCGATCGTTGTTCGATTCTTCGAGTTGTATTCAGTTCTATTCTTGGACATTCTGCATAATGAGAGTGATCCTTGTAGATCCTGCGAGGTACCGACACGGCAAGTATGGACGACAGGCTGCATGCATCCTCGACACGTCCGTCGTATAGTGACCTCACCGGATCTACCGGGAACCCTCTTGTGTCTCTTCCCGCCAGACGTTGCTCAGACCGTCCTCCGATAACCGCTCTCAACGGCTCGTCCAAAGTTTGATGACTGCAATTGACTGAACGGAGCAGACGGGCTAGTCCCCCTCTGCCGAAATGAAATGACAGTGAATTGACCTTCGTCCCACTCGAGGCGGAGCGCGGGCACTTGAGTTCCCCGTCATTACCAGACAGCGTTCTGAGAAGGGCGTGGGTGGGCGAGCGCGTGCCGACGAACCGCCTCTCCGCCGGCACCCACACGCGTTTCCTCGTCGTCAACCGCCGAAATCTCCCTTCTCGTTAGTGATGTCTTCCTCCGCCTAATTGGCCGACTAATCCTCATCCGCAGCAAGAGAACGTGCTTCTTCCGACGAGCCGCATCTCGATTTGTCAGTCACCGTTTTCAACTCGATTTTTCAGGATCAGAGACAACCTCTCTTCCCTTATTTGTCACTAGCAACGATGCCAGACAGGCAAGAAAGATTATTAGATTTCTATTATATTCATATAATCTGAACACTCAGAATAAACTAAATAAACTTCTATCTATATTTCGCACAAGTACAAATCTTACGACATTCACAATTAGGAATAAAGAAATTCGGAAAAGACAGGACAATCGAGAAAAACCTGTGGAGTGATGAAAGTAAAATTCTACCCACTAAATTACACTCCCCCTCATGAGCATAGACTTGATTCTATAAACTTCATGGTTTACCGTCATGTCCTAATCTCTTTCTGAAATTTATAAATTTTGGTCCAGGGGAAGCTTTTGTGAGTATATCAGCGTCCATTTCGTCTGTTGGCTGATATTTGATTTTTACATGTCCATCACTAACTGCTTCCCTGATAAAATGTTCACGAATCTTGATATGCTTAGATCTTGGGCTGATGATGGGGTTTTCGGACATAGACTTAGCTGATTGATTGTCGTTAAAAATTGTAATACAATTCAACTTGAGCCCAGTGTCATTTGCCAATTGCTTGACGTGCGTGGCTTCTTTGGCTGCGTGTGTCAATGCCATGTAGGTACTCAGCTTCGCATGATGACAGTGAAATGGATTTTTGTTTCTTGAATTCCCAACTGAATGCAGCACCCCCATAACTGAAGCAATATCCAGAATAGGAATGGTAATCTGTTTGATCACTTGCTCAATCTGCGTCTGCCATGCCAATGAGATTTTGTCCAGTTCGAAGAAATTTTAAAGCCAGTTTTTCGTACCCTTCAAATACCGTAGCACTCTTTTTGCCGCTTGCCAGTGTTCATTCCCGAAACAATTATTGAATTGACTCAAATAACTGACGGCGTATGCTATGTCGGGTCTAGTAGCAGTTGCTAGGTACATCAAAGATCCGATAAGGTTCTGGTATGGTAAGTTGCTGCTCGATGTACCGGATTCGGATTTCTTCAACTTGATTCCAGGCTCCATAGGATGACATCCTACATTGTACATTGTACAACAGGCTTGCAGTCCTCCATTTTAAATTTGGTTAGAATTTCGTTCATAAGAGTGCTGGGCCCATAACCTATTAGATTTCTATTATATTCATATAATCTGAACACTTACAATAAACTAAATAAACTTCTATCTATATTTCGCACAGGTACAAATCGAACGACATTCACAATTAGGAATAAAGAAATTCGGAAAAGACAGGACAACCGAGAAAAACCGTTGCCTAGTTAACATGTGGTGTAAATAGTTCCAAGTCTGTGTGGAGTGATGAATGTAAAATTCTACCCACTAAATTACAAAGATGCCCGATAACAAAAACGATGCAAATTATTACACAATGGTTTATTATTTTTTATTTTTCTATATAGATCACTCGTCTGCAAAGCCACCAACCATCCAACATGAAGAAAAACATCGATAGCAATTCGGTCAGCTAAATTTGAACGGAGATTAGGCCTCTTTTGCGATTCACACTCGTGTTTCTGATTTATCGTACGTCCAACCCTTAAATTCTCGTAGGAAGCGAATGGTTTGTCCTACAGAGCTCCGCATGGTCTCAAAAAATTTTAAAAATTCTATAGAATCTTAAGTTGATGGGAAAACAATACCTTTATATCAAAATTGTTTGAGTTAGGGCGTTTTAAAAATTTTAAAATTAATTTTTTGACTTTTGGAAATTAATTAATTTTTGGATTCTACGTACCTTGAAACGTAAACCAACAAATTTTGAAGGGGTGTTAACAATTTTATTTCTTGGTTGATTCCAAAGGTTCATTATTGAAAATAATAAACCAAAAGGGTGCCAAGTGGGTGTGGCTCATAGCTTCCTCGTGTCCTGAACCAGATTGTATTGATAATCCGAAGCATAGTGGTCAATCTATAACATCAAACCCCAAGTACCTTGCACTACCCTCATAGGGGACCATCCATACCCCAAACATATTTTTTAAAACAATAAATATGCAAGCAATGCTTCAACCTTGATGGACTCAAAGGATTCTCCCCAAATTTAAGTGATTTGAAGCAATTAAGGACTTTTATAGCCCCCCCCCCCCCCCACTAATTTGAATAAAGGAAAAGTCTTTAAGTACAACAAATTAGGGATAAATTTCTCATTTCCTTCCTCTCATCAGGGATCAGGGTTTCTTCCCCATCCCAGACCAACTCCCTTCGGCAAGAGTCTGAGTGTCGAAATATGGCTCCTTTTCCCCCTGAACAGGTTTTTACACGCGATTTTCAGCCGTAGGGGCACATTTTGGTTCATTTTGGTTTATTATTTTCAATAATGAACCTTTGGAATCGACCAAGAAAAAAAAAATTCTAACACCCCCTCAAAATTTGATGGTTTACGTTTCAAGGTACGTAGAATCCAAAAATCGAATAAAAATTTGGCCGTCCGTCCGCCGTACGCCGTACGCGGCACTTTTGCCACTTAGCATTGACCGATTTTGATGAAATTTGGTATGTAGGCTCCATTTGGGGTCTAGTTGTGCCCCGAAGCTTTTGGTTGATGTAGGTCACTCCTAAGGGTTCCAAAATCAATTTTGAAATTTTGAAAACGCCCTAACTCAAAAAATTTCGATATGAAGGTATTGTTTTTCCTTCAATTTATGATTCTATAGAATTTTTAGAATTTTTTGAGACCACGCGGAGCTCTGTAGGACAAACCGTTCGCTCCCTACGAAAATTTAAAGGTTTATATTGAAATATATATATATATAAATCAAAACACGAGTGTGAATCGCAAAAGAGGCCTAATCTCCGTTCAAATTAGAGCTGACCGAAATGCGATCGATGGTTTGTGATTTTGATTTTTTTTTGATTTTTTGATTTTTTTTTTATTTTTTTTTGATTTTTTTTTTCTTTTTCTCTTTATATTGGATGGTTGGTGATTTTGTAGACGAGTGATCTATATAAAAATAATAAACCGTTGTGTAATAATTTGCAGCGTTTTTTTCAATAATTATTTTCAATAATGAACCTTTGGAATCGACCAAGAAAAAAATTGTAACCCCTCTCAAAATTTGTTGGTTTACGTTTCAAGGTACGTAGAATCCGAAAATCAAATAAAACGCTGCAAATTATTACACAACGGTTTATTATTTTCCTGTATAGATCACTCGTCTGCAAAGAACACTGCTTTGTCATTATTACAAATCATAGTTACTACCTATCTACCACAATCCTACTTCACAATCAAGTTTATTTGGAAGAAATAAACGCTTCACTCTCATTTCGACGAAATAGGGATCATTAGGCATTTTATTATACCCTAATTATTAGGAAATTCGATTACTGGTTGCTAATGACGCACAGCTGAGTACAATTTGAAATGTAGGACATAACATTTTGATTTTTTTTTTGCTCGATTCCAATGGTTCATTATCAGATAATAGATTTATAATATAATAGATATTATTTATAATAGATTTATAATTATCAGATAATTTATGTAATAGATTCTATCTATATACATGAAACGCCAACCGTACGTACGTACGTATGTTGCCTGAGGATCTCGGGTCGATTCCAGGCCGCGACATCAATTTTTTTTTTTTACATATCTACAATTTTTCAGGTTTTTTAGCTAGTTGAAAATAATACACCAAAATATTGTCGTCTGTCCTCCGTCCGCCGTACGCGGCAGTTTCCTCAGTGACCATTGACCGATTTTGATGAAATTTGGTATATATGGGCTCCATTTGGGTCTAGTTGTGAAGCTTTTGGTTGCTTTTAGTTACTTTTAAGGGTTGAAAAATAAGAGCTGAAATTTTGAAAACGCCCTTGCTCTAAAACGTTTGGTTAAAGATATTATTTATTCTATATTTGAAAATAGAATCGAATGAGACCACCAAGAGCTCTGAAGGGCCGACCGTTTGTTCCCCATGAGAACTCAACGGTTGGGATTAAGATAAATCAGAAACACGAGTTAAAAAAAGTTTTAATTTTTCAAAAGAACTTGCAAGCACAAGTACCTACGTGTTTGAAGTTGCAGGCCCAAGTAAGTTCCTACCTATTTTTGAAATTTTACTTCTATGTGACATTACAAGTATCAAAACGCATTCCCTTTGAGTGTCAGTTGACCATGATATTGATTCCATCCATTCTTCGATGGATTCCACTCCGCAGTAATCGTGGGTTCCAACAATATTTTATCCGCGAAGACTAGAAAGCGGAAAGTGTTTTTTGAAAACGGTCGTGGCGTGTTTTTACAAACGAAGGGGTTGCAGAGAACCTACCTGAGGGTTCGGGGTACCGTTAGGAGGCTGTCCTAGGATACGTCATCGCGAAAGGAAGCAGGTGGCTCCAGGAAGGGTAAAGCACCTGTCTTCGCCCTCAGTTGAGCTTGTCGGGTTTTTAGGTCAAATCGAATGGATTCTGGTCTGTTTGTCAACATTCATACAAATTTAGCTCTAGCATTCAACCTATCATCGTCAATTCGCTGAGACAGGTTAGTGACTACGCAATTATTGGGGATGAAACTCCCTAAAAAACAGACAAGAGACTCTAAATCTAGTCTTTTTTTCAAATTTAGAAAGAGTTTCAAAAAATGAACTAATTTCAGAAAAAGTATGAATTCCTATATTTTCGAATACGAAGGCTGCCAAAAGGAAACATTTGAAGAGCCTGAAGAGCTCCTTATATATATATACCTAGCGTAAACTCTTATTTATTTATATTTTTTATTGTAGCTTTGTAAGGTATAACGTCGTTAGTATGGGAAGTCCAGCCTTCTAAGAGATGATCGGATGAAAAATGCTGCGAATTATTACACAAATGTTTATTATGTTTCTATATAGATCGCTCGTTTGCAAAGAACACGGCTTTCCCATTGTGACCACCACCCAAATTGAAGAAACATCGATCGTATTTCGGTCAGCTAACATCTGAACGGGGATTAGGCCTCTTTTGCGATTCACACTCGTGTTTCTGATTTATCGTACGTCCAACCCTTAAATTCTCGTAGGGAGCGAACAATTTGTCTTACAGAGCTCCGCGTGGTCTCAAAAAATTCTAAAAATTCTATAGAATCTTAAATTGGAGGGAAAACAATACCTTTATATCAACATGTTTTGAGTTAGGGCGTTTTCAAAATTTCAAAATTCATTTTTCAACCTTTAGAAGTGACCTACATCAACCAAAATCTTCGGGCACAACTAGACCCCAAATGGAGCCTACATACGAAATTTCATCCAAAATCGGTCAATGCTAAGTGGCAAAAATGCCGAGTACGGCGGACGGATGGCCAAATTTGTATTCGATTTTTGGATTCTACGTATCGTGAAACGTAAACCAACAAATTTTGAGGGGGGGTTAAACAATTTTTTTCTTGATCGATTCCAAAGGTTCATTATTGAAAATAATAACGGAAAGGATTTGAAGGCCTTCTTGCAGATCATTTTCGAGATACATTCAGCGTTGGTAGTTATTCAAGGATCCAATGGGGTATTTCGGTGGGTCGGAAATTCAGTTTTTAGACCTCAACTTTGGATTCAGTACCCTTGAAAACCTATATACTCCAACTTTTTGCCCATTGATACTATAACATGTGGTAGAAAAAATAGGCGGGCCGCCATAAATACACACACACTACGCCACGCGTGTGTTTGAGTAGTATTTTGTAGTATCCAAGAGATCCACCAAGGGTTTTATCTCTTCTCTGTGCATGGATACTTTTTTCAAAGAGTTTTGGCTAGCTACGTCACACCATTCAAATCTTTAACTTTCCTTAGCTTCTCTGATTTTTTAAAAACATTTTCTCGACGAACAGACCCGATTACCCTTATTCCTGAGCCATACTCTTTTGAAAACAATTTTTTTTTTTAATTGACTGATATACCTACCCCATTCTCCGTTGGAGATATTCGTGGATGTTGCTACCGCACAGAAAAATCGTTGTTTTCCAGGAAACGTTGGACCGTCTAGTGGAAAAACGGATACGAAGTTTGATTAAAAAAGTTCCTGGACTTTCTCAAAAACGCTTTTTTAGAATCTTCTGGTTATGAAGATTGTACAGGCTTCTGTTGTTTCAAACCTCATGAAGACGAAGACTGGCTGGAAAAGAGACAAAAAGGAGTGAAGTAGCGAGAGGTGGACTCAATGGATTTATACGGAACAGGGATCAATAAGAAATTATTCATAAATCAAATAAACAGTTTGTTAAGCGACAATTTTAGTAGACCAAACAATGTTTTCAAACTCGGCCTCTGGACTCCCGGATGATTAGAACCTTGGGCTAAATTCAAGAAATATGGATCATGCTTTAGCCGTGTTTTGTTTGTGCTGAACATAAGAGGCCTTCAATGAGTGACTCTTACCCTGTGACGTCATACGGTTCATGTAGTCATGTACCGAGTATCCATAACACATGGTATGTCATTGCATTTTGCTAAAAAGCATATTGTATTTCGTTTCTGAATATTTTCTATTACGAAAATATTAGTACAATTTAATGTACCCATTCGCATAACATGTTCTTGCTTATAAGCTTTGAAATTGTGTGACTTCAATGCAGATTAGCTTGAGCCGAATCATGTAGTTGGTAACATTGTACGCGTTCGGGGGGCCTCCCGCGTCCGTACGCTTTCGCTCTTCCCACTTCGAATTCTGCCGTCTTACGACATAGCTTGCTTCGTGTTCTTATACTGCTTTCTTACTTTGCTTTTGCATTTCCAATCATATTTCGAGTCATTCAATATTTTATTGAATAAACTAATATCAATCTTAAAGTCACTGTTTCGTCTACATATTTTTGATCCCCCATCTCCAGACCTTCGTTTCAACGGTGAGTTCGTTTCATAATATGCTATGCATGATATATTTGGTACTTTCCGTTTACACTCAAGATATTTAGTTCGATTGGTGATCTCAAAGAAGTAGTATCGCTCGTTGAAGCTTACAGCCGATAGTTAGTTTTCTGTTTCCTTTAACCCATTACTGCCCAGAAATCCATTTTTGACAAAACACTACTAAACACATCACTACTAAAAGCCCGCGTTCGTAACAAAATCTCGCTTAGGTTTCAAGATCCTTTGATTACATTCGCAAAAACCCCAGCCAACCAACAACATCAATAATAATCCTAATAATAATAATGATCTATGTTGGTTTTTACCGCGAATTCTGTTTACAATTCTTTCAAGGGGGTACTTAAGGAAATTTTTTGGGTCAAAAGTCAGTTTCGAGATAACCACATTTTACAATAATAGACTACATTAAGCATCACAATCCAAAATATTAGAATTTTTTATCAACTATTACGTGCTCAAAATTAAAGTGCAAGTTGACAACTCAAGAGTTTTAGAAACTGCTCGGCGCGTACGAGGGGCTGCTTTCGGTCTTCTCACTGAGAAAACGGCCACATTTTATTTTATTCGATATTTTTGAAACCAACAAATTGTGGGGGGGGGGGAATGTTTTTTTTTTGGTCGGTTCCAAATTATATTGAAAATATAATTCTGACACGTCGGTTTTGGTTTATTATTTGTCACGCCCGTTCTGACACGTCGACCCTTTCCCTAATCTCACGGACTCGGATCCGGAGGGGGTCCACGTCGGACCGAGAGGTCTTCAGTATCGTGTGGTAAAGTGTGGACCTCCGAAAGGTTGTATAAAAAGAAAATAAAGTTTTAAGATGGTTCGATAAATGATATGATGATGTTATGATGATGATCTATCTCTCTCGGTCCGACACGTGGACCCACTCCGGATCCGAGTCCCTGAGATTAGGGAAAGGGTCGACGTGTCAGAACGGGCGTGACAAATAATTAACCAAAATCCGCGCACGGCTCAAAACAGCTACAACAAACGGCTGATAACAGTGACAACTCAAGATCAAAACAATATCAGATAGCAGCAATATTCATATTCCACTTCTTTTTAAGCCCAAGGAACGCTGTCTACATGAAAGAAGCTTATTGAGACAACCAAACTGATGAAAAAAAAGATGTAAGATCGATTCGGGGATGAATCATACGATTCCCTAGGTCGATACATGTCAGTTTTAAAAAATCCGCTCTTCTGAAAAATCACAATTTTTGACGAAAAAGAACGTTTTTTCCTGAACCACACGAGCTATCATGATGAGCTAACGTGATAATAAAGATCTGGTACGTAGAATATTACGAAAAAATTGATGAGGAGTATCCTGGAAAACTTTCAAACTTGCAAAAATGATCGATTTTTTTCAAAATTTTCACTAATTGATTACCGATTTTTTTATTACGCTGTCACAAAATGATAAGCACGGTTGATTCTGCACATTTTTATAATGAATTGTGCGACGTTGCATCAAAATCGGACGAGTAGTTCCAGAGATAACGTTCCGCAAATTGAGGTAAAATACACTAAAATTGAGATTTTCCTTACCCCCTTAAATCATGGGGATACCTCAGCTTCGTCCATATGTACAGCTGTTTTAGCAGTGTATACTTTACGCATAAATCAAGGGCTTTTCAACGAGTGGTGAACAAGTTTAGTGGGGTGAAAAATAGCGGCGATACATTTCCTTAGAAACGGGTCGGTTGTAAGTGAAAAACATTACAAAATCCCGCGCTACTTTCATTCCACGGTTTCGTCACGATTTTGCCCAGTTACTTAGGTGATGGCTAAAGCATTTTCCATGCTAAAAATTGGGTACTTACTGTGGTCACTTACGAGGAGAATAAGTTATTCCCCTCTCTCCCCCTGTGCAAGATACAGATGTTACATTTCAAAGCAGTGTCTTGTTCACCAGTCAAAATTGAGATGCAGCGAGTTTGAAAACTTCATTCATGTTTGGAGAACATCCTGTAGCTTTCACCGTCTCTCGAGCTGCTCGCGAGCAAGCAAGTTGACGCTCTCATCGTCTTCTTTAAAAACTCTCAGCCGATTGTTTCATTGGGAGCAAGCAAAAGAAACCGCTGCGAATCAATCATCCAGCCCTGACTAGCTATCGTCGACAGCTCTCTGATAAAACAGGTCGACCTCACAATGACCTCTTCATCATCCTCTGACGCGCCTGCGCACTGACTCTCAATACCATTATGCGCACCTTCCTTTTCAGGTGAACACTCCTGCTACTCTGGACCATCAATAACCCCGTTTTTTTTTTGTATTTCAAAACGAAACCCTTTTTATCCGGACTTTGGAGAAAAACTGGCTCTGAAACACAATAAACGGGGTACCGAATCTGGAGAGGGTTTTTTGTCGGGTCTTGCGCCCTAAAACAGATGGTGGGTCGCGAGGGCGTGCAGGACTGGAAATTTTGGGAGTGGGCGACTTGACCAATGGCCAGCGATGGACACCTGCGTGGAACGTGCTCAGTCTGGCCTCGTTTCATTGTTTGTTGCTGGTAAACCTGCTTTAGAAGATGAAATTACCCTCGCAACTCAGTCACAATATATCGACTTATTTGAGTCATGACAAAGGATAAATTAAAGTCCATTTACCGACTTGAAATCCAAGATTACAGATGTTTATGATTCATTATTGTTTCATAATGAGCTTCAGAGTTTATTCTCATTAAACTGCTAATGGGGATATCCTACCAGTAAACTGGTGAGTAATTTACGATTTCCAACGAACGTCCATTAGAACGTTAGTTTACAACCAGTAAGCGATAAAACATTAATAATTACCTACTCACAGCAAATCAAAAACGTTTCACCAGATGAGCACATTTTGGTTTATTATTATCAATAATGAAGCTTCGAAATCTGTTGGAGTTTTTACTTAGGTACTAATTAAATTGACATTTTTATGACAGATTTTAAAAGATAATTTTATTACCTAAACTACATTTAAAACTAATATTTATAGGGTATTTAAAAATCTGGATTGGTATGACCACGGTTTCCCTGAAGGGAATTGCCTGGTTCGTAAGAGCATGTAACCTATCTGGCAATGGGCAGTTTCCCATGTATGCAGGGTGTCCCATATTAAGAACCGGAAAACTCCGAGAGTCGATTTTACGACTGATTTGAGTAGACAAAAGGACTCCTACTTAGCATTTTTTAAATCCAAGTTCCTTCAACTTTAAGATTTTAGCATGGAACATGTTTTAGCCTTAACCTAACTGGCAAAAAGTTCTACGTTTTTCGGGAACGATAACCAGGAACGGTGTATGTTTAGTGGTTGATACGGAACTAAAGATCGTGTAACGTGATGTAACCTATGCGATAGGGTTGTTTCAAATAATGTTGTAATCTCATTACAACTATAAAATACCTTCATATCTGAAGACTGATTTTTTTAAAGGCTATCGCAATAGCAGATTAGGTTTGATCACATTCTTCCAAATCAAAAAATTAAATTAAACAGAATAAGAAAGCGCGGCTAAAGCATGTTCCATGTTCCTTGAATTTAAGCCGTAGGCTCTAAACAAAAAGCATACGAGGGTCCAGGGGGGCTAGCTAGACCCCCGAAGGGCCATGTTTTTCCGTGTTTTCAACCTTACGCCACTGAAATTACCGTACTTAACTACTCTAAAATAACAAAAGACATAGGTATGTGTCCGACCTTTAACCAAATATTTTGACCGCTTGCACGGAAAAAAACCCATGCATAGATATGTCTTATGGCAATTAAATATTTACAATATAATACATTGATTCGAAACTTAACTTGTAGGCAAGATAAGAAACAGTAGATGACATAGTATGAAGTGAAATCAATTAAATAAAAAAAAAACTTCGAATTGTTTTGTTGTTATTTCGTTCAATTGCTGAGTAAAAGTTCTTCCTCAAATGGAGCCCATATACCAAATTTGAACCAAATCGGTCCAGTGTTGCTAAGAAAAGTGCCGCGGACGGACGGAAATGTTTTTTTCGATTTTCGGATTCTACGTACCTTGAAATGTAAAACATCAAATTTTGAGGGGAGGGGGGTTAGAATTTTTTATTCTTGCTCGATTCCAAAGGCTTATTATTGAAAATAATGAACCAAAATTGCTAAAACTCAATTGAAACGTTTATTTATTAAACTCAAGTAATAAAAATGGTAATGAGCATATTAAAAAAACCAGATCAAAATATCTCCTTTTCGTAGGTTTATATTGAATAAAGGAAAGGTTAGAATGAGAATACCTGAATTCTATTCATTCAACTCCATGAAAATTTATCACCTTGAAGATGTCATTGCCCTGAAAATGGTTTTCCTTCACAATTACGATCTAGACACATCACTAGCAGCCGCCGGGGAAACAAACGTGTTAGTTTACGCAGGATTCCCGTCAGCAGTCGATCACGCAGCAAAATCGCTGGAAACAAAACATGCGTTTTGTGGTCGTTCACCGAGTGGAAGTTCCGGACGAGGTCAACCGCCTGATTCAGTATACTGTACAGATTCACTATGATTACAAAACCAATCACGTTTCGGGATAAAAGATTAACAGATGTGAATGATATAGAGATAGTATCAGTAAGTTTGTGAAATTCCTTAGTACATGGTATACGCTACTCCTAGAGATATTTTAAGTTTATTATTTTCAATGATGGAACTTTAGAATAAAGCAAGGAAGAAAAACGCCCCGATTATATAGATAATCCGATGTATAGTAGATAATCTCAAAATATATCAGTACCTTGAGTCACTATCATAGGAGACCATCTGTAAGTTAACCCGCACAATCACTGAAAATTAAGTCACTGAAAATATGGAAGTTATGGCTTTTACAAGGTTTTTGCGTTTGCGCATGCGCAGGGCTCACTGTATATCAGGTAGCATTGATTTTCATAGGGGACTATCCACACACTAACTCACAATATTCTTGAAAATTTCATCGAAATCGAACGAAAACTTCGCCCATTACAAGGATTTTTTGACAGACAGACACGAAACCAAATAGCAAAAGACGGAAATTGACCCAATCTCCGTTCAAAGTTCAAATCTTCTCCGTTGTTTCTTCTTCTTATTTAATTTGCGATTCACTCTCGTGTTTCTGTTTTATCAATTGTTCGTAGGTACTTATTATAGTCCTTATAGTCCTCGGAAGTTTTTAAAAATTCAAAGCTTTTTTTTCACAATTTAAGAGTGTCTAACATTAACCAAAAGCTTCGGGGCACAACTAGATCCCGAATGGAGCCCATACCCCAAATTTAATCAAAATCTATCAGCGGTAACTAAGGAAAGTCCCCACGGCGTACCGGACGGAGGGAATTTTTATTCGATTGTCCGATTCTACGTACCTTGAAACATAACCATCAAATTTTGAGGTTGAGGGGGGTGTAAAAAAATTGTTCTCTTCCTCGATTCCATTATTGAAAAACCTCTGCCAAGTGGGTGTGGCACATAGCTTCCTCGTATCCATAACCCGGTTGTATAGATGATCCAATGCATTGTAGTTAATTTTCATAGGGGACCATCTAAATGCCAATTTGAACAATACTAGAAAATGTCATCAAATTCGGATGAAAAATGTATGTATTATGGCTTTTACAAGGAATTCACGTTTGCAGGAATTCACGTTTGCGCAGAGACTACTGTCAATTTGAATTTCTTGATTTTCATTGGGGACCATCCACAACCTAATCCACATGATCTCAAAAAATTGCATCAAAATTGGATAAAAAATGTGGACGTTATGGCCGTTACAAGGAATTCACGTTCGCGCATGCGCAGCGGCTACTATCAGTCCGTGGGTGATGATTTTCGTAGGGGACCGCCTACACGCCAACCCGCAAAATTCCTGAAAATGTCATCGAAATCAGACAATAACTTCGCATAGTTATGCCGGTTACAAGGATTTCATGACAGACACACAGACAGACAGACACGGAACCAAATTGTTCAGAAAAGTCTGAAACGTAAAACGCGAGTGGATATTTCGATTTTGGAGAACTTTTCTTTTTGAAAAGTGAAAACAAAGCTTCCACTACTTTGGTAGACTCGGTAGCTAAAGACGGGAATATACCTACCAAATCTCCGTTCAAATTTCAGGTCTTCTTCGTTGCTTCTTATATCATTTGCGATTCACTCTCGTGTTTCTGCTTTATCATTCGTTCTTACTTATTTTAGCTCTTAAAGTCCTAGGGAGTTTTGAAAATTTCAAAGCTTTTTTTTTCCACAACTTAAGAGAGACCAACAGTAACCAAAAGACAATAGGAGGTAAGGCTCTTGAGTTTCAGTCTGACGGAACCTCAAGAGCCTTAACACCTATTGTCATTATCAAGCAACCGAAAATTTAGAACCATATTTAGTAACCAAAAGCTTATCTCCTTTTCATCTCAGCCTTTAAGTAAAGAAATACGGCAACTTACAGATGATAGTTGAAGGTGATTGAGACGGAGTCAGATCAGCAGCATGGAGAACTGGGGGACACTATCAAGATCACTTCTTTCCGATAACCGAGAGGCAGTCAGATTACATTTGAGGAAAATAATGAAATTCAAATCTCTTCCACTCCATTGGATATTTTTACGTGCTCTCTGTTCAAAAGAAACTATGAAGTTATTTCTTCGTGTTGGTTCCAATAAATGGTACATAATATATATTCTCGTAATGGAGAAAGAATTTGCTATCAGTGTAGTTGTTGAAATGAATGAATTCCCACCTTGAAACCCAAGGGAACTGACGGACCGTCAAAGGGGTTTGAAAAGTTTTGTATTTCGTCGTTAGAGCTTCCTTTGAGTAGCAGTTCGAGCTTTGTTGTGAAGCGTGTGGAGGTTTTCATGGGCAGAAACGGATACCTCGTTATTATAAAGCTGCCTGAGATCCATAACTCATATTAACATATGAATGGGTTCCTCA
This sequence comes from Apolygus lucorum, assembly GCA_009739505.2. Lineage (NCBI taxonomy): Eukaryota > Metazoa > Arthropoda > Insecta > Hemiptera > Miridae > Apolygus > Apolygus lucorum. The sequence continues at coordinate 12,088,376 of CM019180.2, forward strand.
TTAGAGGCACAATGCGTCTACTACCTGCCAAGACCTCTGAACTCGTGCATTAATATCATTCTGAGTGGGGTAGGAGTAGATAACTTGTAGCGGTCTTCTCTCATATGCTTCATCCTGAGGTCCAAAGTAGCTTCGGGTATCACAAAGGGTGGCGTGGCACTAGAAGAAGCGACGTCTAGACTTGTCTGTATAATCAACGGAACCATCACACACCGTCCGTCAGGTAGCTGCGCGAGCTGGTAGATGATAAATCATTTCTTCTTCGATGGATTCGAATATCCTGATGGACGGGACTAGAAGAAAAACTTTTCGAATCACTCCAGCCTGACGAACAACATCAAGAAGGTACCAAGGCACCAAGGTAGGTTGGTGGGTACCTGCAACATCGTTCTATACCGATCTATGAGTTCTTCGATCCTTGATTTCTCTGCAACATTATCTCCCATCCTATTATTGTGCTGTCGTCAAGTCCTCACGTGAAAATTGTGCTTGAAGGAATGATGTGCATTGAAAGTGCGTTGAAAGCATCATAAACCTCGGAGAAATTTCATTTATTACTAATTCCTACTCCCAATTTGTGAATCGAACGTCATGGAAATTGAATAGAACCTATGATTCAAAGTTCAGTCCCAGCCAATCCAAGCCATCAAGTCAATTACTTCAAGCAAGCCATTTCAGAAATAGCTACGCACTCAAAGATGCCAGACTTTCCTTACCGTATGTCGTGTACTGGAAACTTGTGTCGCAGGCACATTGCGAAACGGGGCACTTCACGAGGTGTCTAGGCAGATAGCGAAGTTCTCATATTTTGCTCATCGATACAATAATTTCATGAAGTGCCTAGGCTCTTCTCGAAACGCCTAGACGTTCCCCGAAATTCCTGGAGATGGTCAGTGGGATTGACAAATTATATTATCTAAGTAGGTACCTTTATCAGACATCGTCAAAAAATTATATATCATTTAATTCATATAATAAGTTTACTTATTTATGCAGGTCGCACTGTCATGGCAGTGACTGTTGCACTTGACTTTTTTTTTTGTAGCACGCACACTTTGCTGACTGGCATCTTTTAATTGATTTGCAATGGCACTTCGACATGCCTTGACCCTCAAATAACGAAAAGAAGGTCACTGTTTCCCGCAGGGTAACTAGTTTATCTCGCAGAACTTCACTTTCTTCTGTATTCTTGAATGTTTTTGCAAGCTGGTCTCTGGAACATAAATTCTTCAGTATGCCAGCCGCAGTTCCCACTCGGAAGAACCCATTTCTTTCCTCGAGGATGATTCCCCGAACGTTGCGGCAGTCCAACGGCCCTCTGTCAAATTTTGGCACGGTTACCACCACATTGTCACCAACGTTTATTTCATCGTGTAGTTTGGATGAGGATGCTTGCATCTTTTCAGCGGCTTGTTTCTGCTTTTCGTGACACTGGTCCTGGATTGAAGAGATTGTTTCTTCTCGGCTGCACCACTCACATAACAATTGTTCGTCATCAGTTTCTTTATTGCATATTGAACAGTGCTGATCAGGCTCCATCCCTCCGATGACCGACGGTGGTGAATTTAGGAGCGGAACGTGGTTTTCGATGTTTTCCTCTGTAAGTTCGACAATTTTTTCTTCCAACTCCACTGCAGTCCATGGTTTCTTATTTGGCTTCTCACGGTAATAATCGTCCAGTTCGCGATAGAAAAGTTCACGGTGGGAGGAGGAGCTCATCGTGCTCGGGTCATAAACAGACACAAACTGACAAAACAGCGACCAACGGCCCAGTTTCCCATAAGGAGGTGAGACTGATCAAGAGGGGTCATCTGGACTGATAACGGGGTCCAATGGAAGAGAACGAAGTGTCCGTGTTGACGTTTCACCATCTACCGGACCCGCGGAAGTAACTTCGTGAAGTGCCTAGGCGTTTCACGTAACGCCGAGACATGTCACGAAACTCCTCGGCATTTTTCAAATTAAGAATTTTCAAACGAATTTTCGTGAAGCGCCTAGGCATTTCACGAAAGAACTGTGTTTCGCAATGTGCCTGCGACACTTGCACATCTGCGTCATTCATGGAGTACTTCCAGTACTTAGGAACTGTACTAGAATTGCTTCTGATTCTTATCAACGTTAATTTCTACTCATAGCAACATTTTGAGCACTCGGGTAGTTAGAATTTTGGTGTTGAAGCACTCTGGATTTTGAGCACTCGTGTTGGGAGGATCGGACCAAAGTAGCTGAAAGCGATAAACTGCTTCACATTTGAATTTCCAGAAAAAACAGGGCAACTGGCCTTTTTGCAATAAATTAACCCCCCCCCCCCCCATTCCCCCTCAAGATTCGAAATGTGCGTTCGTTACGGGAAATCTTAATCCAATGATTTTACATAGTTATCATGAGAAGCAGCCGAGAAAAGACAGGTGGTCTTCATTACACTATGCACCCCGTAGGGGGACGATCGCGGTACATCTCCCTTCAGGCTATCGCTTCACTGATTATAGTGAAGCGAAAAAAGCTCAAGGCTTGAGCATCAGCAATCAGCAGAGCCCCCAGGTCTGCCCCGTCGTAACTCGTAATATTCTTTGGCTAAACACTATCATTACAATCTGGGGCTTTGTACGGTTTCAATTAGGGTTGGAAGGATGCAGAATTCACCACGGCATTTATGGCGTCCCAAAGTTTACACTGCCAAGTTCTGATGCATCAAAGAAACCGCAGTAAATTTCCAACCTAAATGCTGGTATGAGATGGAAGAGGGTGAGCATGACAGAGGAATGAGCATGGGAGAAGGGGGGTGTGGAGAAGACTGCATAGAGAAGGAATCGTGTAGGAAGGAGCTCGGAAAATTGTGCGAAGAAGATAGCTTTAAGACCGTGCGCAGGGGTTTTACTGAACAGAGTTCTTTGAAAAAAAGTATGTCTATGCTATACCACTTTTAGGGTTGTAATTGAGGTTGGAATTCATACGGAGTTTCTATACCATGCTGGTGGCGACTGCATGGAGGATACCGTATCCTTTGAAAGTGGTGGTTAAGATTTATATGTACCTAACCTACCATGGCATGTATAAATGGATCCTCATTCGCTTAAGGGTACAAGGAAATTTTCCCCGAGAGTACAATTTCCCGTAAAACGTATGTACCGTGTTCTCGGGTTGTAATCAACCGATCACCTTGATTTTTTTTCAAATATTGTCGAGCATCTTATGCTCTATAACTGGTGCAAAGGATAATTTCGTACAACGCTTGAGGAAAGAAAGGCGGATTTTTGAAAAAAACCATCAAAATTAGGGCTCTAACCTACCAAAACGGACCACATTTTTATCTTGTTGTCCGGAAAAATACGCCAATCCCTATGCACAGTTGGTGTATAAGATACTGACGTACAAGTAAAAAAAAAGAACAAGGAGATAAGTCCAGTATAACTCAACAAAAAGGAACACGAGTGCTAGAAAACGCGATTTTTCAGGAAACACGATTTTCTGAAATTAAACAATGTTCATCTCATGACGTCATCATACGGTTTCCTAACGCTTCCAACTTGCTCCAAGGTGACTCGATTTGATGAAAACAAAGGAGAAGAAGAAGCTAAATCTCTTGTTTCGTTGTTTACTCGTCTTTTTCTATGTTTATGTCCCGTTTTGTGCCGTGAAATCCGTTCGTTTTGTGCTGTGCTGAATCGTCTTGAAAATGCGGACGGTCCAGCTTATAGCGCCGGACTCTACTAGCGCAAACCCTGACACAGGTAGGTTTGCGTATTTATTTGACCCACTTCTCGTTCAAAATTTTTCATGATTTTTTTTTTAATTGGTCCGTGATTATATGCACATTAAACAAAAAATTATTTTTAAAAAATCGAATTTTTACTCGAAAAAATTTCCTTGTGCCCTTAATAAACCATAAGCATCCTTGCTATCATTATTCTTTAGGTTTTTCATTGGAATTTTGAAGTTTCACGTAGTAGATATGAAAATTGAAAACTTTAGATTTAAAATGAGAAAAATCTCACATTTGACACGAACTATATCTTATTTGTTGAGTAGTATACCATATCAATCATGTAAATCGATATTAATAAAAATTACAGATAAAATTTAATTTAATTGTATTAGGTAACATAGTCACTATGGATCCTTGAAATGATGATTTCACAGTTTTTCTTCGTTCTAATACGGTATCATAGAGAGATTTCAGTGTTCGTTAACGCAGGAAATTTCCATCGCCCATTAAAATGTGAGATAATTTACTCAAACGCTCCGCTCATTAAGTGGAGCGTTTCTAAACGTTGATAAGGCGTGAGAATGCCGACGGAATTCAGTTTGTAATTCCAACACTGTTTTACTTGTAGTCCCAGTCATATTCCAAAGCTTAGGAAGACATCAGAACACGGAGAATAACATGAATTTACAGGGTATATTGGAACAAAAATAATTTAATTCATCCAAGCACTGACATCAAACGAGAATTTCAAGATCAGGTTAATGATTAACCAAATTTAAGATACTTCAACAAGATTGAGACAACAAAGCTATTTCTTTCCATGATATTGAGCCTTTCCCTTTACTTATCGGATTGCCATCAAAGTTATTTGTGTCATTCTGGAATCTCGTTCCAACAACCTACTCCAAATTCGAATGATTTCAATCGTGAGGAATCGATATTTTGGGAAATCAAGGTTTGGTTTATGATTTTCATTGATGAATTTGGAATCGACAAAGAAAAAAATTGATTGGTTTACGTTTGAAGATAGGTACGTAGAATCCGAAAATCGAATAAAAATTTTGCTGTCCGTCAAAACGTACGCGTCCGTTACGATGGGCCGATTTTGATGAAATTTGGATGCAATGAAATTTGGAAGGAATGAAATGCCAAAATGTTCGTAACAACAAACAAAAGGTCAAGTTCATTAACCAGAAATTTTGGACAATCCAAAGTGGTCCAAATTTCAAAAAAGTCCAAAAAAACGGGTTTTTTTTGCAAAGCATACCCAGTGCATACAGTACGTTGGTATGGTATACTGAAAATTTAAAAATACCAACAATCATGTAAAAAAAAACTTTCTAAAGAAATTGCAACACCATTGTTTCTTTTCTAGACCATACCTTCAACCGAAAGATTTCTTTGAAAATTCGTTCATTAATTCATGTTGCATGAACGGCTTTTTTTTTTTTTGTTTTGTTCTTAAATCTTCATCTTTGGTGCAACTGCTGAGAAACTCATAGGGGTCCATCTAGGCCCTAATATATGTGCATCTGGAAAGTATCATCAAAATATGTGCCATTATTTTTCATAGTTTTACGCGGGACGAAGAACTGCCTTTTTTCATCTTTCTTCCAATTTCACAGCTCCAAAAATACAACACGACCCTTTTTTTCGTTTTTCTTAAGTGTTTTATCGTATTGCTCAACAAGTTTGGCAAGCTTCATCAACAACTTTCCATACGACACTCTGGAACAACTGGAGCCGTCACTTCAAATGGATACCACAGGTTATTCCTCTTTAAATACAAAGCCATTGTCTCTTTAATTTCTATGAAATTGAGGTCCGTGTCCATAAAGGCCTTTATTCACAATGTTCACCTGTTGCGGATTCAGGCCAAATAACTGTGGCAACAGGTGAAGCCGAGATGTTGAGCATATGCTTCGTGATATGACAGAAAGGCGACAATTTTAGTTAACGGGACGGACTCCGTACAGAAGAGACAGAAGTGACCATTGTCTTCCAAATAAACCTTCTTCATGAGGGCTTATTATGGTTTGATATCCGGACTCCAGTCAGCTGCCAACCGCTTGCATATCCGTCACATAGCTATTAATTTCCCTGAGTCAACCCGGAGGACCAACTAGAGTCAGCTGCTCAATCACGATCAAACCGGACGGATCTGCTACGCCGGCTGTGACATCTTGTCGTTAATTGGTATATAAACGGCAATTCATCGATTAAACACATTGCGAAAAAAAAAAACACGACGGCACATCGTCCACTAAAGTGGTTAGCGAGTATATACTAACTTCGAGGTTGATCACCCCCTGATATGTATTGATCATCTCAAACTATTAAGTGAGTTAGGTCTTCACTATAAAAACTATGAAAAACAGCTATGATGAAGTAACAGTACAAAACGAAATAACAACTCTCTAAAAATCTCACAGTCACCATAGTAAACATCATTCATCAGGAATCAATAATAAGATACAAACATTTTATTGACCAATAGCACCAAACAAACTACGAATACGTAGGTGCGAGTAGCAACATAACAATTTGTTACGACTATGAATAAAAATGCCAAAACATAGAAGAACTTCCAAACAAAAAAGAAATTATTAACAATCACATCTTCCGAAGACCAGACTGACATTCTTGACAGAAAATTTCAATCAATGAATCAGTTTTGACGACCCTCCCTATTCTGAATTGTAAACATCTGATAATAGACATTTTCTCCCCTCTCTAACCTCCGTAGCAACGTCCAGTTATCGGAACCCCTTTCATACGCAGCTCGTTGTAAGGAGATGATATACAGGGTATCTACAAAACAGATCTCATTCCTTCAAGGGGTCGATTCCACAACTAATTTGCAACAAAAATATGTCTTAACAATTTTTTTAGAGGCTTTTTTCCGAGTTATTTGATTTCAAAGTTTTTTTTCTCGTTATTTGGACTTTCTGACATTAAATTGGTAATAACTCCGTTAATTTTCTGTAATAAGTACACTTTGAAGATACCGTTGGAAAGAGCATTAAATTTCCTATCTCCCTAATACCAAATGATATCTTTTCACTTGAATTTTACGGGGAATAAAGCAACCAAAAAAGTGAGCTTATTAACTTTTGGAAAACTTTTCGTTTTTCAACGCTCGTAATGTCCAAATAATTGAAGTTAATGAACTATTGCCGGTAAGGCTAAAAACTGCGCCAAAATATCAGATTTCTAATAGTGTAATAAAAAATATTTTACAATTCAATTTGAGGGAGAAATTTCTGTTTGAACGCGGAAAAAATGTGCATTTTTTTTCTCAACGGAATCGACGGTTTGAAGGGAGGACATTTTTTCCGCGTTCAAATAGAAAATTTTCCCTTAATTTCGATTGTAAGATATTTTTTATCACACCGTTGAAAGCTGAGATTTTGGCTCAGTTTTTAGGGTTACCGGCAATTAATAGTTCATTAACTCGAAATATTTGGACATTATTGGCGTTGAAAAACAAAGAGTTTCTAGTTACTAAGTTCACTTTTTAGGTTGCTTTATTCCCCGGAAAAATCAACTGAACACATTTCATTTGGTATTCGGGAGATAGGAAATTTAATGCTTTTTCAACGGTATCCTCAAATTGTGATTACCACGAAAAAATTAAAGGAGTTATTACCAATTTAATGACATGAGGTCAAAATCACGAAAAAACTTTGAAATCGAAATAACTCGGAAAAGAAGACTCTAAAAAAAAATTACTACAAGAAATTTTTCGTTGCAAATTAGTCGTAAAATCGACCCCCTGAAGGAATGAGACCTGTTTTGTAGATACCCTGTAGGCATAGATCATCAATTGACGTGTTCAAGGGAAGATTTCATGAATACGGATTATTTTTTTCCGGGATCAGTTACCACCATGTTGTAAAATTATTATCTCTCATTATCTCAAATTTTCACACTACAAAATGAAATCCGGGACCACCATGAGACAACACCATGGGAGAACACATTTCGAAGAGAATCATGCACCTAGTTACCTGAATAAATAAAAGGTGTTCGCACCTTCAAAAAAACGTCGGACTCGCAGAACTGAGAGACCTTCTCCGGCTGGTTTTGAGAGTTTTTAAGTCGGTCAAAAACACTTGAAGTCGTGAGAATCTCGGTATTCGGCACTCTACGAACTATCGTACTAAAATAAAATAACGCTGAATATTTAGGTTTAGTCCAACAACCCACGTAAAATTCTTATTCAATTTGAATGAATTAAATTGCATTTTAATTTTCAAAATTGTTTATCAGCTTTTTAAAGTGTTCAGCCCAATTTAAAGGACACTCAATCATCCAAGCAAGCTCCTCTGGCTCAACAGAATACCTGCGTGTACATCAGGCGTCAAAGCCACTTGATTATAGGAGGATGGGACACTTAATCAATCAAAAGTTGGTAATTTCAATGGGTTCGACAAAGGTTAGTATGAGTATATTTTTTAGAAACATCTATCGTAATGTCGCTATCTATGTAACTACCTATCTCTTATAACTACAGAATGTTGTTCTATATTTTAATCTCAAACGCACTTACGATTGGACTGAAAATTGAAATTGATCTGAAAGACACTAAATTCTTATACATCGCTCCACTAAGTCGTTTTCTGAATCCAAATTAGTTTGTTGAAAAGCGTGACCTATCGGAACAGGAATGAAAGCTGTTTTTTCAGTTTAGCGACTTTGCCGTCCTAAATAATCGGTTTTTGGACTGATCCGTTTGAGGAGTCTTCAGAAAGGGAGAAGGTCATTTTCGTATCGCACCTGGCCAGCCATTAACCTAGATACAGCTCCCTTCAAGCGGCCATTCGGATGGGAAAAGAGAAATTTCGAAAACGCGAATGACACAATCTGATAAACGCCCGTGTCAATAGTTCTGAAAACAAAAACGCTGCAAATCATTGCTCAAAGGTTTATTATTTTCTGTATAGATCACCCTTCTGTATAGATCACTGGTTCTCCATCAACAGCACCTACCACCATCTGTATTCTCCATTGACCCGCCCTCTCGAATTTCAGCTTCCGGCGTTCAACAGAAGAGAAAATGGCCTTGGAGCTCACTCAGCTGATCAGTGACCACTCATGCGCCTTCAGCATTCTCCATTGACCCGCCCTCTCAAATTTCAGCTTCCTGCGTTCAACAGAAGAGAAAATGGCCTTGGAGCTCACTCAGCTGATCAGTGACCACTCATGCGCCTTCAGCATTCTCCATTGACCCGCCCTCTCAAATTTCAGCTTCCTGCGTTCAACAGAAGAGAAAATGGCCTTGGAGCTCACTAAGCTGATCAGTGACCACTCATGCGCCTTCAGCATTCTCCATTGACCCGCCCTCTCAAATTTCAGCTTCCTGCGTTCAACAGAAGAGAAAATGGCCTTGGAGCTCACTCAGCTGATCAGTGACCACTCATGCGCCTTCAGCATTCTCCATTGACCCGCCCTCTCAAATTTCAGGTTCCTGCGTTCAACAGGAGAGGAAATGGCCTTGGAGCTCACTCAGCTGATCAGTTACCACTCAGGCGCCTTCAGCATTCTCCTTTGACCCTGCCTCTAACATTTCAGCTTCCTGCGTTCAACAGGAGAGGAAATGGCCTTGGAGCTCACTCAGCTGATCAGTGACCACTCAGGCGCCTTCAGCATTCTCCATTGACCCGCCCTCTCAAATTTCAGGTTCCTGCGTCCAACAGGAGAGGAAATGGCCTTGGAGCTCACTCAGCTGATCAGTTACCACTCAGGCGCCTTCAGCAATCTCCATTGACCCTGCCTCTCAAATTTCAGGTTCCTGCGTTCAACAGGAGAGAAAATGGCCTTGGAGCTCACTCAGCTGATCAGTGACCACTCAGGCACCTTCAGCAATCTCCATTGACCCGCCCTCTAAAATTTCAGCTTCCTGCGTTCAACAGGAGAGGAAATGGCCTTGGAGCTCACTCAGCTGATCAGTGACCACTCAGGCGCCTTCAGCAATCTCAATTGACCCGCCCTCTCAAATTTCAGGTTCCTGCGTTCAACAGGAGAGGAAATGGCCTTGGAGCTCACTCAGCTGATCAGTGACCACTCAGGCACCTTCAGCATTCTCCATTGACCCGCCCTCTCAAATTTCAGCTTCCTGCGTTCAACAGAAGAGAAAATGGCCTTGGAGCTCACTCAGCTGATCAGTGACCACTCATGCGTCTTCAGCATTCTCCATTGACCCGCCCTCTCAAATTTCAGCTTCCTGCGTTCAACAGAAGAGAAAATGGCCTTGGAGCTCACTAAGCTGATCAGTGACCACTCATGCGCCTTCAGCATTCTCCATTGACCCGCCCTCTCAAATTTCAGCTTCCTGCGTTCAACAGAAGAGAAAATGGCCTTGGAGCTCACTCAGCTGATCAGTGACCACTCATGCGCCTTCAGCATTCTCCATTGACCCGCCCTCTCAAATTTCAGGTTCCTGCGTTCAACAGGAGAGGAAATGGCCTTGGAGCTCACTCAGCTGATCAGTTACCACTCAGGCGCCTTCAGCATTCTCCTTTGACCCTGCCTCTAACATTTCAGCTTCCTGCGTTCAACAGGAGAGGAAATGGCCTTGGAGCTCACTCAACTGATCAGTGACCACTCAGGCGCCTTCAGCATTCTCCATTGACCCGCCCTCTCAAATTTCAGGTTCCTGCGTCCAACAGGAGAGGAAATGGCCTTGGAGCTCACTCAGCTGATCAGTTACCACTCAGGCGCCTTCAGCAATCTCCATTGACCCTGCCTCTCAAATTTCAGGTTCCTGCGTTCAACAGGAGAGAAAATGGCCTTGGAGCTCACTCAGCTGATCAGTGACCACTCAGGCACCTTCAGCAATCTCCATTGACCCCGCCCTCTAAAATTTCAGCTTCCTGCGTTCAACAGGAGAGGAAATGGCCTTGGAGCTCACTCAGCTGATCAGTGACCACTCAGGCGCCTTCAGCAATCTCAATTGACCCGCCCTCTCAAATTTCAGGTTCCTGCGTTCAACAGGAGAGGAAATGGCCTTGGAGCTCACTCAGCTGATCAGTGACCACTCAGGCGCCTTCAGTATTCTCCATTGACTTTTGATTATGGAAATTTGATTACTGGTTACGCAGAAGGCAAAACTGTATACAAATCGAAGAAAATGAACAGAGATCGCATTTTAGTCAGAAAAAATTTCAACGGAGATTAGACCTCTTTTGCGATTCACACTCATGATTCTGTTTTATCGAAGGAAAACCTTCAAGTACTCGTAGGGACTGAACGGTTTGCCCTACAGAGCTCCGGGTGGTCTCAAAAATTTTTTTAAATTCAGTACTATTTAAAATTAGTGAAAAAACAATACCTTTATTTCGAGAGTTTTCGAGCTAGGCATTCTTGAAAATTTCAACCCTTA